>OU963900.1:15000000-15625000 GCA_902850365.2 Chilo suppressalis
TCTTTTATTTTATTCTATATATCAAGCTTCTTCCTTTTTCATATATGAGACAAAACCATGGATACACCAACCGCAACATCCTCCCTTTTTGCTAAGTCTATGAAAAAGGATAAACTATTTTTGTGTATAATTACTCCGGTTATAAATGCAAATCACATTTATTCTAATCGTTCTACTACAATACACTTTTTTACTAATTACGTTTTTTCTGACGTCTGTTTGACATTTTATTTTTTTATATATAGTGATGTTCAAGGAGACAACACTTTTCCCCCTTTTAATAAGATGAATTAAAATTTTTTTTCTTAATCTAGGTTTACAATTAAGGTATTTTTTTAAACAATCAAAAAGGAATAAGATTTTATGAGTCTAAACGATCAGGAGCTTTTCTTATTCTAGTTGACCTACGCAATTCTGGTACAAGCATTTCAGATTGAGAATCATTAGTTAAATCGGAATCCCTGTTTGCTTCATTTTCAATTTCCACTTCTACTTCATTTATTATGAAATCACCAGGTGATTTTACTGCATTATTTGTTTGCCTTTAAGAGAGGCGTGATGAAGCATTTTTGCGGGCCGGCAAGGTGAGGATGGTTGGTGTAGCAGTTTATAACTGCTGTACCAGCTATCTTCGCGTTTGGACTTTATCACCACTTAACATCAGGTGGGGTAGAGTCATTTGCCTACCTAATCATATAAAATATATATATATATATATATAATTTTCTAATTCAGATCTGTTTTCAGACTGAACTAATGTTTCCCAGTGTCCTGATACCTGAGCTTCATTATTAGACACATATACATCTGATTTATCATCACTAGCATTACATAGTCTTAAGGATGATGCATGATAATATTTATTTATTCCTTTAACTTTAACAATGTATGTTACAGTACTTAATCTTTTAATAACTACACCCTTTAATCATCCTTTTCCCCTACTTAAGTCTTACACCTTATCTCCTTTACTGAATTCTACGACATGCTTTAACTTTTCTTTACTGATTTTTTTTTCTTACTATATTGTGTGGTTGCAGCAAATCAAATTTTGTTCGAGGTTTCTGTTTGAACAAAATTGCATTTGGTGCCAATCCAGTTCCATTAGGCGAGTTTTTGTAGGAAAATAAAAAAATCTGCAATAACACTTCCCTACTCAACTTTGTATGATTCTTTTCTAGCCTACCTAAACATTTTTTTATAGTTTGGACCGTCCTTTCAGCCAGCCCATTTGACTGGGGATGATATGGTGGAGTTTTGACAGCTTTACATCCATTAACTTTCAAAAAATTTATGAATTGGGAGGAGTTGAATGGCGGTCCATTATCACTCACTACTTTAACAGGCACTCCAATTATGGCAAAAGTCCTGCATAATTTCTCTATGACATGAGTGGCTGATGTACCTTGCATGATATGAATGTCTAACCACTTTGACCTTGGATTAATCAAGAGCAAATAGGTAATGGAGTTTATATAAAAAAATCTACATGAACCCTTTCAAAGTTAAACTCGGTTTTATTCCATGGAATTGGTGGACATGAATTTGTGAAATTTCTCGAAGCCTAGCAGATATTACAACTGGCTAATAAAATTTCAATGTCTTCGCCTAAATTTGGCCACCAACAATACTGCCTCATCAATCTTTTTGTTTGTACTACCCCTTGGTGTGAAACATGAAATAGTTTTAAGACTTGAGGCCTTAACTTAAGAGGTATTATAACTCTGCTTCCCCATAAAATACACTTTTGTTCAACCGTAAGCTCAGCACGTTTTAAAAAATATGGTTTTAAATTATTCTGATTAACACACCTAGGCCATCCTTTAGTAATATAATAATATACCCTACATAGAATGGGATCTGTCCTAGTATATTCTGCAATATCTTTAAAATCTAATGGAGAATCATCTGAAAATTTTAAATAATTTACTTTATCTTCCTCAGCTATGTCTGGCAAGGGTAGTCTAGATAGGGCATCCGCATTTCCTAACAAAATTCCTTTCCTATAAATGATATTCTAATTATAGCCTGAAAGCAATAAGGCCCACCTTTGTAATCTCGCATTTGCTGTTACTGGTATTCTCTTTAGAGGATCAAAAATGAATTTAAGTGGTTGATGATCACTAACTAAAAGAAACTTTCTATCATATACATACTTATGAAATTTTTTAACTGCAAATATTATGGCCAATGCCTCTTTTTCTACCTGAGAATAATTGCTTAGAGCACTATTTAAGGAGGCTGATGCAAAATAAATTGAATCCCCATCAATTCTATGACTCAGCACTGCACCTACCCCATATTCACTGGCATCAGTAGTTAGATACAATTCCTTTTTACAGTCATAGTGTACTAATAATTTATTTTGTATTATATGTTGTTTACTATTCTCAATCGATTTTTCACAACGCTCTGACCATATAAAATTTGTATTTTTTTTAATAATTCATGCAGAGGGTTCAAATGTGTCGATAATTTTGGCAAAAATTTACAGTAATAGTTTAACAGACCTAAATCAGCCTGCAATTGAGTCACTGATTTCGGCGCTGGAGCTTTTATAATAGCCTCTACTTTTTCTGGTAATGGTTTAATTCCTTCTTTACAAATAATATGACCTAAAAATTTATCTCACTATAAAAAAAATGACATTTGTCCAGATTAACTTTAACATTATAATTATGTAAGCGTTCCAAAACCCTTTTTAAGTGCTCACAACAATCTACCATGCTATCTCCCTTTACCACTACGTCATTGATAAAACATTTAACATTTTTAAGCCCATGTAAAATTTGGTCCATGGCATATTGAAAAACTGAAGGTCCACTCGATACACCAAATTGTAATCGAGTTGGTCTAAATAATCCTAAATGGGTGTTAATAGTCATATATTCTCTAGATGTCTCCTCTAACAACAATTGTAGATACGCTCCAGTCAAATCCAAAACACAAAAAACTTTCATACCTGACAATTCTGTGAAAATATCTTCTGGAACAGGTAAGGGATGATGCTCAGAATCTAACAATTTATTGAGGGTGACTTTATAATCCACACAAACACGAATTTTGTTATCACTTCTTTGTACTAATACTATAGGACTAGCCCACTTACTATGCTTAACCCTTTCAATAACTCCAGCTCTTTCTAAACTTAACAACTCCTTTTCAACTTCATCTTTCTTTGAATATGGAATAGTATACGCTTTATGAAAAATAGGTTCTGCTCCTTGTTTGAGTTTCAGACTCGCCTTCAAACTGATTATATGAGAGGACCTATCTTTCTCAAACACTTTACAAAATTTTGTTTTAATCTTTTGTATCAACTTTTCCTTCTCATCTGTTTCTCCTTTCACTACTTTTAACTCAAAATAATTCTGCCACCTAGGAACAATATTTTTTAGCCAATTCCTTCCAATTAATGGTTCAAAATATTTATGACAGTCGATAACTAACAAATATAAAGTTTTATTTAAATTACTCACCCCTACTTTTATAGATCCCAAAACATTTAAAACTTCTCCAGAGACAGACTTTAATTTATAATTATACTTCCTTAATTTAGACATAGAAAAATACTTCTCAAAGTCTTTTTTATGGATTACTGTTTTACATGCTTCAGTGTCTACTTGCATTTTCAAAAACTGTCCATCATTTAGTCACAACTGCATCCAAGCTGCTTCTTACCCGTTAGAGATCTGCATAATACTCCCTAAAATAACTTAGTCTTGTTCTGGTGATCCGTGCTCCTGCAACTCATGGTCCGCTGGCTGTTTCACCACATTCTTCTCTCCAACAGAACGGAAATAACATTTATTTACCACATGCCCCTGTTTTTTGCAATAAAAACATATCCATGACTTTTTTAAACATTTGTCTGATGGATGGTTTCCTCCACATCTGGAACAAAATACGTCAGTTAACGGATAAAGAAACTGCCAGATTAGTGTATTTTAGTTATTTTCATAGTGTAATGTCTTACGGTATTTTACTGTGGGGAAATGCCGCCGACATTCAAACAATATTTGTGTTGCAGAAGCGGGCTATTCGATCAATTTATAATCTTAAAGTTAAGGACTCGTTAAGAAATAAGTTTAAAGAAATAGGCATAATGACGGTTGCATCACAATACATATATGAAAACTTAGTATATGTCAAAAAAAATATAAGTTTATTTACTAAAAATAGTGAAATACATACACTTAATACTAGAAGTAAAAATAAGTTAACTTTACCTGCTACTAGGCTCCACAAAATTAATAATTCGTTTAGAGGCCTCTGTGTTCGCTTTTACAATAAAGTCCCAAGCAATATTCAAGAGTTGAGCCTGACTAAATTTAAATCGACTATTAAAAAAACTCTTATTAAGAATGCTTATTATAAAGTGTCTGATTATATTACAGACAGAAATGATTGGGTTTGAACTGTTCCAACCATTCCAACGGGTATTTCTATATGATATATATTATGAATCATGTGTTGATGATACTTCTATTGAAAAGCTGTACTTAAAGCTGATTACGTAAGGAAGAATATCAGACTATTTAAGAAGATTTGAATGACAAAACGGTCATTCAATGACCACGCCGGTCATGATTTCTCCATTGTTTTTGCTTTGTAATTGTTTGCAGTGTCCTACAGATAAATGACTTTAAGTTTAAGTAAAAATGTTGTGGTTGATATAGGTGGTTATGGGGAGTCATGCTCTCTTAAAAGTCTCTTCGGTGGTGTCGTGTGAGGCGGGTCGTTGCGTTCCCTAAAATATGGTTGAGCGAAGCGATGGCTGGTTCATGCGTCATGCTCGTGAACGGGTGCTGCCAGCGGAGATGAGTCTGCCCTAACTACTTTGATATTTAAGGTGTAAATGTTTAATTACACCTATTATAAATAACTCTGTTTGTATTTATACTGTGTGACACAGCAATCAAAATGCAGGTAAACAATTAATGTATAATTTCACATTATGTAATGAAGGGTGACTTCATGAATCATCTCTGAAGTCATTTTTCAACTTGACGACTCTGTAAATGATAAAACAGGGAGAAAAAAACAGCCATTGCTGAGTTTCTTGCCGGTTCTTCTCTGTACAAGGTCTCCCGCCGTAGATTTACGAACCGATGGCGTAGCTTCTAGACAATCATATGTGCTTGTAACAGCCTAAACTGAATAAATGATTTTGATTGATTATGATTATGAGCAAATGACCTGAGCACATACAACAAAGGCAGAGGGTCTCAAGGTAATTCGTATATGTCTTCTTATTATGTGATTTAGTAATATTCGATCGGATCAACATCTGATTGTTTTTATTCACGTCAACGGGTTTGAATTTTGTGATTCTATGCCTGGTATTATTGTAGCTGTGCACTACGACGTTTAAATTCTTTTTTAACCACTCGTACCGACCACATAGACTAAATGCTTTGTAAAGGCGACTTTTTAGTGTTCTTATTACTCGTTCTACTATTGATGCTTTTTTTATAGAGTAGGTGATATAATGGTTAATGTTATACTTAATCATGAGTTGCTTAAAAGTATTATTATAAAATTCTTTGCCTAAATCTGTTTGTAAATTTTTTGGTTTCTGAGATGTAGTCGTTAATATATTTTCCATTGCATCTGTAACACATTTTTTTTCTTTCGATTTTAATGGACTTACCCAAACATATTTCGATAAGGCATCAATAACGACTAATATATATTTATAACTATTGTTAAAATTTGAATATTTTTGAAAGTCCATTAAATCAGCCTGCCATAAATCATCTAGCCTTTTACAATTGTACATCGACGAGGAAAATTCCTTCTCGCAGTCTTATGAAGTTCGTCAACTATGTCCTTTTTACTCATTTTTATTTGGCTTTGCGCTGATCAAGTGATCTATTTCAGCTTTTGAATAGAATAAAGTTGATAACTGGTTTGAATTTGCTTTTTCTAGATTGTTTAAATATTTTTTTACATTACTATAGATTTTGTTCATTTCATTTCTCAAATCTTGTGCAGTTTTATCAAAATATGCTTTATTTACTGCCTCATCATCGTTCACTGGAGTTGCAAGTCCTTTCAATTTTGATGATTTCAGGTCGTAATGACCCGTATCTGATTTAACAAGAGTATCGTTTAAGGTATCAATGTATTCTTCCAATCGTAAACGTTTATGAACGTGATGACCAAATTTGTCTATATTCATTGCAGTGTTCTTCGTTTGTTTACAGAAAGCCAACTGCCTGATTTTTCCTTAATATATCTTACTTATATTTTTTATTAATGAGACCTGCTTCATATAATTCCTCAATGATGGATATAATCTCATTATCTAAGCCAGTATTGCCTGCGTCGCGTGATGCATATAATAATTTTAATCGTTCCACTAATTCATTTGGGTTGTCCCAATATATAAAGTCAGTATTATTTTTAAGTTTTTTTAAGAGTTTCACGCCTTTTCCTTGTGTAATGCTTTCTTGACTTGTAGTATTATTTCTGGAGAACTTAAATAATGGCTTGATGATCTTCATATATTTGAAACCTTTATTGCTGTTGATTGGTTTGGATGGATTATAGTTACGCCTGTGTGCATTAGTCTTGATTAATAATGATTTATAATTTTGCAAATCCTCCTCGGTAACCACATCTAAATTAGGTTTCTTTTTGAATAATAATTCTGTCAATCCAAGAGTTTTCTTGAAACTTTGATTTCCAATATCTAAAATATTGCCATCGTCATTTACGCGGGTTTTGCCGAGCATGACTTTTCCTCGTTCATGTCTTACTCCAAACGGTATGTCAGGCATTAACCACTAAGTGGTTAATAATCCACCATTATTAGACACTAACATTCATAACGCGCCCGCGGCCAACTTCATGGTGTTACTATTGTGTTACAGTGATGCGCGCGCATCTCGAAATTTCACTCACATGATTTTTTCATAACGCGCCCGCAGCCAACTTCATGCTGTTACTTTTGGGTTACAGTGATGCGCGCGCATCTAAAAATTTCACTCTCAACATTTTTTCATAACGCGCCTAAAGAAGTATAACTTCAAAAATATTGAAAACAGCTTAATTCTACGATTCGCCATATTATTAAAAATATGGCGAATAAATTCGTTCAAATTCTCTCGTGATCCATTGACAGTCTTTGGGGCCTATTAACTGCAGTTAAAGTTGAAAACGTATTGATAGAAATAACAATTGTATTGATTTTTGAGTTAAACACTCTTTACCGTACACTAGACCAGGGTCGATAAAAAAATATTATAGTAGGATGAAACCCATTAGAAAAGGTAGAGAATATAACAAAAATGAAAGGAAAAATAAATTACGGGCGATCTGAGGTCGGGAAGGGGGAGGGGGTGAGTTTTTAAGGGTAAAAAATGGTTATTCTCGATTTCCGGTAAAACTGCAAGTCCTATGAAAAAAAGTTAAATGACAAAGTTGTAGGTAATAAAAAGATCTACAACTTTTGTACCGACACTTTTTTCACATAACCTCAAAATTTATGTGAAAAATGCGAATAACCGAGTTTTTGGTTTTTGATTTTTATATTTTGCAAAAAAAAATATTTTTTCACGAAATTTGGTGAAAACTTACCTTTGTAGGTCCCAAACATACAGTAATTTTTTTGATTTAAAATATTCATTTTTTCACCTTATTTTGACTTAATATCCAAAAAGCACCCTAATTTTCAATCGAAAATTCTCACGTCAAAATATCTGCTTTTTTAAAAAAGTTGGGGTGTTTTTTGTTTGTTGAAATCTCTACTTTCTGATGGTATAAAAAAAATATACACTACAATGATAAATGTTCTCAGAAAATGCAAATTAGTAATGAAAAAAACTCGAATCCGAAAAATTAGACTTGGTATTTGATCTGAGGGGGCCCCCTATGGATCGCGGGGCCCTGGGCACTTACCCAAAGTGCCCACTGGGAAAGACGGGTCTGGATTTCAGGGTAGGTAGGGTTCCCCCTAGCTACAGCCGTGTGAGAGATGTGTTTCTTGAATAAGATTCACCTGAAGTGATGTTGTTCAATGCACCGCCTTTAATTATACTGCTTAGATAGCGTAAATAGCTCGATAAAGACAGATATTTCACGTAATTTATCTAAACAAATATTTTTTTTTTTTTGTGCGCTTTGTTGTAATCATAGTATCTATAGATGATGATAATGATTTGTTATAATTATTATTGTATTAAAAAAATTCAATGAACTAGCGGAAAAGCGCTACTTCGTCTGCATATAATAAAATTAGTTTCCCAATCTAAATTATTTTCTCTGATACAACTATGGTCCCTGTTTTAAATAAAAAAACGGGGGGAAATACCAAAAAACTACAATTTTCGCTTTTCTAGATGTTCAGATGTATAACTATGCCAAGGTGTATGTCTGTGTGGCTTTGAAAATGCGAAACATATTTTGATTAGTTGTATTGTTATTTTTAGTATTGAACTGCTAAATTTATAAATGTATAGAAAATTTGTTCTAGAAAAAACACGTGAAAACCTGGGCCGAGTGGATTTTTTCTAGTAATTTTTTTCTGTAGATTTATAAATCCGGCAGTTCAAGACACTACAATTTCTTCTTTCAAATATTTTAATACTTGTAAAAGTATTTCGTTTGACACTGTAGGTTACCTACAATGCAGAGAGATAGCGTTAGTCATTTTCAGATCCAGTTTTTTCTGTTCGGTTTTTTATATGTTTCGAAGAACTTCATTTTGTATACTCCATACACTTTAACTTTCGTACAAAACAAAGACAACAATTTTTATATACGTTTTTTATCAAATAATTGAAAAATAATATAATCTTAAAAATCAATCTAAAGGGTAAAGCACTTATCAGATTAGTATGAGATAGTTTATATTCTTATCATATTATTTTTAATCCTTTTCTATTTCCTCGCATTGTCACTTACCTATTCATCGGAAGATGGATAAGAAAGATAGATAGGAAAATGAAATATTATCTAATGTAAAAATCCATTTGCTTTTATTTCCTGTTGAAAGTTTTTAATTGGTGTTATTTAGCGATAATATCAATCAAAAGAAATCTTTTTTTCTTAACGAATATGCAAAAACTAAGTATGTACAGAAAATTCGAGTTGCTGACGACTCGGATAAAATCTATGAGGAAACAATGACCAAATTGACACTTTTTAAATATTTATGTATTTGGAGCTCTTTATATAGTCAGATAAAATAGTTTTAAAATAAAAAAATAAAGTATTTTTATTAACATAAGTGCATACACATATTTATATAAAAAAATTAATTTATATTTGGGTTTGAGTTTCTCTTAACATACATTTCTCATAAAATACAAAGTGTGGAATTCTCGAGTCGTTGAGTGCCGAGTAGGTTGTGCTATATGGAGTCATATAAAAATATAAGTATTCTGCACGCTATCCCATATAAACATAAGTTACTCTCTCTTACTAATTCGTGCGCAAAATGTCTCTCTATAATCCGTAAGAAAGGCCTGAGTCCCAGACATGGGGAAGTAAGCTGATAATGATGTCGCAATTTCTGCGAAATGAGCAGTTCAATGGCGCAGGTGGTTAGCACGTGCGGCCGATTCCCGATGATTGTTTAATTAATGGGTGACCAAAAACTTATTATTTCGAACTTCTCTGTGCTTCGGAAGGCACGTTAAGCCGTTGGTACCGGCCACATCCACAGTCGTTAGCACCTACTAATCCGCACTGGGCCCGCATATATATCATAGTCACTAACATTATTCGCCGTTATACTTACTCCGTTATATTATACTTATAACAGTGCTGAAATATCGAGGAATCGTAAAAAACAAACATGGTAGCAATCTCATAAATATCACACATATTACTACTATAAGTCGACAAGCAACAATATAAAGATTTAAACATTTAGCAGTTAAATGCTTAAAAAATAAATAAAATCATAACTATAATTGCTATTTCTTCTTTCAAATGTTTAATACTTGAAAAAGTATTCATTTGACATTGTGGGTTACCTACAATGCAAAGAGATGGCGCTGCCTTGCAGCTTAAGGCTAGGAAAATTTCGACGCGGCTAATAGGGCCGTTGTAGCATAATGGTCAGTGCGTTCGCCCGGATAGCGAAGGATGCGGGTTCGAGTCCCGTCCGCTGCCTGGTCCGCGTGGATTTTTTTCTAATAAACTTTTCTTTAGATCTAAACATCTAGCAGTTAAATGCTTAAAAATAAATAAAATCATAAGCAACAATATGTTCAAATCACTTCATGTACGCTCCTGACTCCCATTGTATAAAGCTTCTCAACTACTTGACAGTTTTAGTTAGAAACAGGTCCAATGTTACTCAGAAATCAGCAATCAATATATCTTTATTCAAATTGGATGTATTGTATCTTTCTTTTGAATCGTCCATTTTTTTTCCCTACCACTCGTTATTGGACATATTTTTTAGGCTGTGGAGAAAAACGAGCGAAAAAAACTCCATAACATTAAAAGTATAATGTAGCAACATTTATATCTTAATCAAAACTGCTGTTACGACACTTCAAAATATGGCTAAATGTTCCCCAGTCAGCGTGCCGAACAAAGCTCTAGCGAGTACCAAGCTACGGGGAGAAGGGATAACGCAGGGGAATGAGCGGGCGGAACAACGCGCTCGTTACGTCACTTCCGCCGGACGCTGCCTCCGCGCTGCGACGCCTCCGGCTTGGACCCTGTTATTTTGATTCCAAACATAATAAATCCGAATGATATACGTCCATCCTTATTTCATTTCGGATCGTGCCGACTTTATGGTCCGTAAAACAAAACACATATTCGCATAATTTTATTTCTCGTACAAGATTTTTAAATAAATGAACTGATAGTAAGCAGAAAAAAAATCGAAACATTTGGTTAACACTTTCAATAAGCAGTGCCCTTGTACAAATTTCTCGTTCCTGTTCTACTTATCTATTTTATTGTGTGTGTACTAAATTAGTATCTAAATAATTAAATTAAAAAAAATCTTTTATACGTTGTACTGTTGCAATGAATAGCGACTGGCATTTCCATGCGTAGATACAAGTATTTACGAGTATATGGGGCGTTCCAGTACGCGTAGTCGGCTATACGTATCGTGGAGCGTGCTATCTGTACGCAGCTTACCATTACTAGTCAATCATATAAATTGTTACCTACTTTAATTTACACTTTTTAATTTGTAAATTTTCTTTGTTAAAAGGAACAAAGGTAGTTACATGATCACATATACTCTGTTTTAAAAATGTCATTATAATGAACGGCTATTGTTTTGGGTATTTTATTAAAAGAAAAAAACCCGAGTAGCAATTACCTATAAACATTGTTTTTCTCAAACATAATAATAAAAAAGTATACCTAATATAAATTCGTAAGCAAGATTATTATCAGATTAAATAAATTCGACGATTAATCTATTGAATAATTAATTGATTACATTACAATCTATTAAATAGGTAGATAAAAAATCTGTTCAATATTATTTCTAAGAAGTAAACATCTATTAAAATAACGTAATTAATTAAAAACGAGGCTTGTAGTAGGAAGTCAGACGCATTGTATTTAGGCCGTTTTGAAGTAGTGCGAGACTTAGAAACCAATTCTAGTTATTTTAGTAAGGTAGAAAAAAATTGTTTACCAAAGTTTAAATAAAAATATAGCTGTCAAACGTTGTCTCAAACTTAACGAAACGGCTTTATGAATTTTATATGCATATTCAGTAGGTCTTAGAATCGGCTACTATCTATTTTTCATTGACGATGGAAAATGCATTTACACACCGTACCGCGCGCTGGCTGGGCGCGCGGCGTGTGTGGGACTCCCCGGCGCGGAACAACGCCGGTCCTACCCACTAAAAACCACCGGTACCCTCCTACGCCCATACGGGGGCATCTCAGGATCAGCGCACCTTAGTGCGCCACTTCACTGGGACGCCCCCGGGCTGGCCCGGCCCAACGAGTGGACCGGGCGACACGCCTCTGGGGGATTGCGCTAGGATACTAGGCAATCCCCAGACGGGGTGGCCTATGCCGAATGGCACCAAGGGCACGCGGCGGCCAAGCCGCGCCCAGACCACCTTAGGGCCGAAGAAGACCGGCAGTCACAGCTGCCAGCCTTCTTCGGCCCACCCGTCTACGTCGGAGGGGAGCGGCTAGAGCATCCTCCTCCCGCTCCCTCTCCGCTGCCTCCTTCTGCCCCATCACAACTTCGCAGAAGGAGGCGGCAGCCTTCCATGCCCTCTCATTGCCAAGCAAGGGTTGTCCACCCCTAACATTTTTATTTATTGGACAGAATATTTAAAAAGAAAGTGAAATTAAAAACACATACAACCCTAAATTTTCACCTTTCTACAGCCAACCCCTACTTTTATAGCGGTACGAAGTTCGCTGGGTCAGCTAGTTTTTATTGTAATATTCATCAAAACACAAAGCTTCCCTAAATGATATCAACTCGTGATCCATTAATCTTCATACAGAGAAATCAACTTTCGACACAAGCTGACAACTTCCAAAATAATTATTGCCGTGTCTCAAGAAATAATTACCGTGAGCCGTCAACCGGCTGTGTAGTGGTGCGCAATGGGAAAGTAATAACATCGATGAGGTGTCTTTTCGGTCCGAGCCCCCCGGGAAATCACGGTAATCCGCCGCGTCGACAGCGCACCCGCTAAATCTCTCAACCACTCTCACTTATTAGTGTTGGGACGAGAGATCATCGATATCTGAAGGGGTTGCTAATTAGGCAACGAACCCTTTTCACGGGAAACTAAGTATAATACTAATAAAATTATTTGTTTGCCTCAATCAAAACAGGGTAAATCGTAATATAATAAGGGGAGAAACAAATTAACCCTGCTTTATTTAATTTTTAGTGAATGCTACACAGCTCTCAGAAAAAAATAGTGTAACAAATATATAAAGTAGTCTCATAAGAATTAACGAATATACTATCTCGAATAATTTTTCGATAAAAATAAATACCTCGTAAACGATTTTTCTGAACAAGTTTATTCATTGCATTAACTATTCCAATAACAGATTTTCATTGTTTAAGTAGTTGGCTTTAACCTCGCCATCACTGGTTCCTTAGACATTTTTTTCTTCTTTCTTCCGCACAAGTCAAGTAGCGGTCGCTGTTGTTTGTGGCCAAAAATTTATAGGTTATACCGCTACTATTGTATATTACTACTTATTCTGTATCAATGTAATTCTGTATTAAATATAGGTTAAGAAACTTTTTTTCTAGTAATTGTAAACAACAACATCGATAACAAAAAAAGTCCCACCATAATGCCAAACATCCCTATAAAATGTGCGGTAGATCTAGAGATCACCATGAATAGGACCTGATGAATCATGCTCACTCACTAGGAAAGATGTGCGACGCAGACACGCCGTCATGGACACCACAACAGGGGCTTTAAACACGTAAAGACTATATTATACCCTTCATATTAGGGACACGCAGATTTTTAAAAATATCCATATCTTATTCATTACCAGAATCAAAATGAAAACTTTCATTTTAGAGTGGTGGAACTGATTTTTTAAACTGACGTTTATTCTCAATTCTGAGTGTTATAATAGTTTCATTATAAATTTCTTTAGTATCGTAGGAGCACTCCCTACCCAACAGAAGAGCACAGTGAAATTAGGCTGCATATTGGTGATGTTGGATTAATGTCAGTGAGTAAATTTTAAGAAACTTACTTTTGAGAGACTTAAGCCTCCTCGCGGGTTGAGTTTGGGTTTGTGGCAATGAAAAAATGTCGGCAAGGTAGAGTGGATTATTCTGCTAGTTACTAACATCAGCTATAATTGGAACTGGAATCCACGCATTCTCAACACCAGATGAAGTAGGGTAAGTTGCTGCACCCTTATGGCGCAATTACATAGGGTCCTTAGCCCGTATTCGGGTGCACGAAATACAATATTCGAATTCGGGCACCCGAAGCAATATTCACACTGGAATACGGGCTGGAAGACGGTGTCGAGTAAACAAAAGGAAATCTACCCGAATACGGGCGTACTCGACTCTGTTCATTTACATTCAGTCGTTTACCCGAATTCCATTGGCACTCTTATTCTGGCTAACGACCAAGTGTAATTGCGCCATTACATATAAAAAAGTATGAAAATTAGCATAATCATAAATATAATATCTTACTTATTTCTATATTAACTAAAGTGCTTCTTCGATTACCTTTTTGACATGATTATCATACAGTTATTCCATTATTATTCTTTCTTTGAACCCTTTTTCCAGTTACTCACGAATTTCTTATAACCATTATAGTAGAGCTAACTTAAACCGATAAGTAACAAAAACTAGTACGATCAAAGAAGCCAGACTCATAAGTCTTCATTAGTTCCAGTAGAGTGCTGACTTGCGAAACTTTCGTGTTAAACAAGCTTATAATGATCCCCATTATGATGTCCTTAGATTAAATAATTTCTAAGACTTTTGCTATCTTTTAGTTTTTTTTGTGTTATTATATCCTTAAGAAATATTGCTTTACTAAAACAAAACCAAATATCAAACATCGTTAACTGCCTTTTGAAAACAAGTGGGATGTAAGTCTATAATATTTTTGCTTTATGTATTTAACTGCTAGATGTTTAAATCTAAATAAAATTTTACTAGAAAAAATCCACTCGCTTTTAGACGGGATTCGAACCCACATCTTCCGCTCTCCGGGCTTGTAGGAAGTCTATTTAATAAGATCATAACATACCAGATAATTCGCCAAAAATGTTATCTATTCATTATTAGTGGAGTGCCTGGGGGTTCAGACCTCGGACTTTTGCAACAGTGAAATGAAGTGAAAAAAAAAAATATGCTTGAAATAGAATTTTGTTTTTTATACTATAAATTGCAATGTTTAACATCTTTTTTTCTGTGCTTTTGGTATTTTGATTATTTTAAACAAAATAAATAATATTTGTGTATATAAATTCTAATCAAATAATGTTTTTTCTTATGTTTACATTAAATTTTAACTAAATTCCTGAGCGTACTGAAGGCTGTAGGGACTCAGAGCAGGTAGCAAAAAAAATTTGGAGTACTTCCTATTATCTAAGAACAAAATTATACTAAAATATTATGTATATTTCTGTCGATGGTTTATTACAAAAGTTTATTCCTATTGCTCCGCTTGGTAAGTAATTTGATTAAAAACCTTCAGTTAATTATTATATAGCAACGGAATAAGTATATGAGTAGTACATAGAACAGAATGACGATTGCCAATTTACGATGCAAGGGCTGTAAAACTATCACTACGGAGCATATTCCAGATAAAAAAAAACTATTAGAAAACAACTAATAGGCCGCTATTATGATGAAATAGTTAAATCAAGTTTTGGATCAAATACCGTTGTTTTTCAAAAACATCAACCATAATATTTTAACTGAAAATTGGTACAATCAAAAACATAATAATAAAAAGGGGCCAAGTGCGAGTTGGACTCGCGCACAAGAGTTCAGTACCCTTAGTACGAGTGCGAGCTCACGAAAACTATCATAGTTTTCGTAATTGTAAAACTCGTACTAAGGGTACTGCACTATTATGTATACAACATTAGACACTATATTATAATATCGAGGAAAAAACAAAATAACACGTTAAAACTAAAGAGAAAAAACGGACAAAATAACACGTTTGTTGTATGGGATCCCCGACCTTAAATATTTATTTCATTCTATTTTAGTATTTTATTTAGTGTTACAGAGGCAACAAAAATACATCATATGTGAAAATGTCAGCTATCTAGCTATTACGGTTTATGACATACAGCCTGGTGACTGACACATAGTCGAACAGTAGTGGAATCTTAGTAATAAGGTCCAAATTAAATCAAATCAAATCGTTTATTTATAAGAAACATGGTAAAATACAATACAGATTTTTTAATTTAAAAATGTCCATTCATGATTCGCCAGTTTGGCATGCAAATGTAAATGTCTATAAAGAAAAGGAGTTTCATATATTAAAAGCGGCATACTCTAGGTAGTCAGATACGTGTGCGCGGACAATCGAACTGGGTACCGCATATCACCCGCACTCCTGACGCGCATTGGGGGGACTGCGGTCCTCAGAATGCTGCAGAATGGTTTTTAGTGGCCTGTTCAAGGCGTAGGTAGGGCCCTGTTCACTGCAACGAGCTTAGGGCTGGCTGAAGTGGGCAGGGAGGAGTCCCACATACCTTCTTCTCACTCCCCCAGTGGTTGAAGGATGCGTAAGGCATTTCCCAGACATAAAAAAAGGTAGTCAGATTCGTAATTACCAATCCCATAGTAACAACTTCAAAAATAACGATTCTAACTACCGCAAGGGATATAATTTCAAAACGAAACGAAAGCCTTCATAGCCGTTTCGAAACTTTGTTTCTTGTTTTCAATGTAACCCTTCATTTTTGCGGGCGAGTGTATAAGTCCCTATACTTCTCAGGGTATGAATTTCTAAAAATCTCTTCTTAGTGCTACCGAGCTTAATGGCTGTGTCGAATTTCCTCTAGTATTTCTTAGGCTGCAAGGCAGCACCAGCTCTTAACATTACAGGTAACCCACAATCCACCCGGATTGCAGAAGATGCGGGTTCGAGTCACGTCTAAAACCTAGACCGAGTGGTTTATTTTTTTCTCTAGTAAAATTTTCATTATATTTAAACATCTAGCAGTTGAATTCTTAAAAATATAGAATTGTAATAATCCCTTCTTAATGTTATTAACATCATTAAAGAAACCTTTCTTAATAAAAACTGTGTGTTGATCAATAAATCAGTTTCTATTTTTATATAAAGATAACTTCAGTGGATTTAAAATGTTCATGTTATTTCATTAGTAATATAGAAGGGTGCCCGTGACTTCGTCCGCGTGAAATAAGTGATTTGAGTAGCTTATTTTTCCCCAATCTGCGTTTTTATTTATAAGCAAATGCTTATTATTTAAATAACAAAAGGTAATTGGTTTTGATTTGAAAATAATTTAATTTCTCACTCAAATTATCACTATTCAGTTAATTATGTTTTTGTTTCTCGTCCTTTGCCCGTATGGTTAGCCCCGCACCGAATAAACTCATAGTGAAGTCTGATTCTGCGCTTTATATTCCAAGATAGCTCATTAATCATATGAAAGGACCTGCAGTGGTGTGTTACTAATGCCTGTGGAAATTCCGTACTTAATTTGCAATTTATAGTAAATTGAAAATTACCCTAATTATAATTATTTTTGGCAGGCACAACTATATTATGCATTTTACACAAATAAGTAGATGTAAGATTGCGCCATAAAATTTAGCTCTCCAGACAGGCAGCCATTTTATTCTTTTGATTAATTTAATTCTTCTGAGATTTAGGCAGGTAATAATTTAAATGCTACCTGCGTAGGGATATGTACAAATAATATGTTATCACACTTTTAAAATAGTCTGAATGATTTAAGTGCTCGGACACTACACAGACATCACTTTCCACGTAGGTATTGCCTAAAACTTATTAAAAAAGATAATGACTATTGAACTTTCATATTTTAATTCAAACTCGGTGAATTCTATATATCTTGAAGCTTATACAAACATAAACCTAAACTAAAACACAAAATAATACATTTCTATCTTTTTAAGAACTGCTCAATCTAAGTCCCTCAAACAATTTTTTTACAAATGTATGCGATGCAAAAAACATGTGCACCCTGTGATTTTATTGCGTTTGCGTCGTAATAAGTTTTTGAGAATCCTACAAGAACCTCACATTAATGGGATAAAACCATCCAATGCCTCAATCCAGGTCATACACTATATGCGTACCAAAGTTCATCCAAATCCGTTTATTAGTTGTTGCGTGATTGAGTAACAAACTGACAAAGCTTCACATTTATTGTATTATTTTATTTTTAAATTTTTAGTGTAATACGGAATACTCTACTGGTTGGAAATTTTTCACGCGCCGGTCGATAGGACGATCGCGTTTACACGCCTGGAACTTTGTTAGTATATTTTATATATATAAACCTTTCCAGATAAATACGCATTTATATACAGAAAACCCCATCCAAATCGGATCAGTAGTTTTTGAGATAATCGTGAACAAATAAACGTACACATACATACAGGTCAAACTGAGAACATCCTTTTTAGGGTTCCGTAGTCAAATGGCAAAAAACGGAACCCTTATAGATTTGTCATGTCCGTCAGTGTGTCCGTCAGTACGTCACATCCACTTTTTTCCGAAACTATAAGAACTACACCGTTGAAACTTGGTAATTAAATGTATTCTGTGAACCGCATTAAGATTTTCACACAAAAATAGAAAAAAAACAAGAAATTTTGGGGGTCCCCATACTTAGAACAGAAACTCAAAAATGTTTTTTTCATAAAACCCTCACGTGTGGGGTGGATATCTATGGATAGGTATTCAAAAATAATAATGAGGTTTCTAATATCTTTTGACGTGACAACGTCTTAAATTAGGTTGCGGCTGGGAGTCACTTATGAAAAAGTGTAACGCTCGGTAACGTTACGATGAGTTTAAGTTTACATGTACAATGTTTTAGTAAACAAAATATATTTCTATAGTTAAAATTTGTGCAATTCTTATTTTCATTCAATTCCTTGTTCCTATTGTGCAATTTAATTATATTCATATCAATAAATATTCTACCGAGAAAAAGACGTTGTCACGTAAAATCTTCGCCCGTAAAACCGACTTTACAGGCAACCATTTTATAGTGATAAAACGTTTGAGTTCTTTAAATATTTTCTAAACTGAATAGTTTGCGCGAGAGACACTTCCAAAGTGGTAAAATGTGTGTGTCCCCTCTGCAACTTCTACAATAAGAGACTGATAAAATTAAAAAAAATATATGATGTACTTTACTATGCAAACTTCCACCGAAAATTGGTTTGACCGAGATCTTATAAGCAGTTTTTTTTAATACGTCATAAATCACAAATCAATTTAAAAAAATACACTATTATTAAAACATCGATCAAAGTTACAACGAACTACAAGAATTTTTATATTATGTTACTTGGTACTACGGAACCCTTAATGGGCGAGTCCGACTAAAAACTATCCTTTGTCCTTCCCCGGGACTGAAACTATCTGTATATTAAATTTCATCTTAATCGGTTCAGCAGTTTAAGCGTGAAAAGGTAACAGACAGGCAGACAAACACGCTTTTTAATTTATAATATTAGTATGGATTTATCTCCTTCATCAATTAATCAAAGACGCATAAATTTATTATCTGCCAACAAATACCTATAAGATAAATATATAATTTTGAAGCACCATTAACGACGGTCCCAACGTAATCTTTATAGTGACAAAAATTTGATCTGTTGAAAGGAAAGTTTACGCTGCCTCTGGTTGATGTTACCGTCAGTTTGTTCGCAGTCTTCATTAAAACTGACAAGTCATTAGAGGGAGACACCGTGATTGAGTTACCCATTATAATTACCGACTGTAATTCATCAACTTCCGTGTTTGTCTGGGTGCGAAAGAAAAATGTAGAACGCACCACCTGCTAACTTACTGAGCAGATCAATTGTCAAAGCATTTGGGGACTTCTAACCAACAAAACAAGATACCTATGCTATGACCTGTCAATTACACAAAGCCTAAGAATAATAACTAAAGACCAAAGCAGTTTTATATTTTACTTATTTTGTATCTTTAATTATATATATAAGTAAATTTAATTATATATATAATAAAGTCTATCGCTGACAATTTGATTCATAATAAATATTTTCTATATTAAGATAGACAGACATAATAATTTGGATTTAATCCAAAGAGCTTTCTTATACTTATACCTGAAAGTAAATATTTAATTTCTCATAAAATAAGCCTCAGTATGATTCAAAGTAACCATTTATTAATTTGAAAATTAATATATTATTAATTATGTCTTTATTTTAAGCGTTAATTTGCTCGATTTATAAATCTAAAGATGGTTTTAGTAGTCAAAAATGTACTGGTCAAGATTTTAATTATCAATATAGCGATAACGACAAATAATATTAACGATTTTAATTTACAATACAAAAACATGGCGCTGCCTTGTTTCCTAAAAAATACTACAAGAAATTCAAAGTTGAAATTCATTTATTCAAATTGGAAGCTCAATAAACTCTTTTGAATAGTCAAAGTTGTTTTCCCTACCACCTGTTATGGACATTATTAGCTGTGGAGAAAAACAAGCGACAAAAACTTCACGAAAGAAACGTCCAGCGAGTTCATTTTTTTCTAGTACCTAAACATTTTCTTGAAATGAATATAATTGATAGAGTCTGTGCCGAAACAGAATGGGATTTAGATTGGAGAGCACTGTAGTGCTTTTCTACCTAATATTTGTAATGTTTTACCCCTTATAGACATGATTAAATACAAAAGAAATCACAACAACTAACAAATCCGTATCAATACAAAACTTTGACGTTTTACAGATTGCTGGGTTTGATTGCCAAATAAAAATCTTAATGTTAGTTCCGTTTTTCGCCACGCCCATTCTCTTTCCGCACAGACTCTACTGCTGTTTTCAAGATGACCGTTTATTTTTGCGGGTGAGTGTATATATGTTAGAGAACGTTATTGCCAAACTCGGCACCCGTCTCAGGTCCGCAATTATCATATTGGGTAGAGATCGGGATGTGCAGCCTGGAGGCGCAACGATATTGCTGTTTGCACAAGGCAAACATTTGCCCGCCCTGCCCCGCTACTTACTGGAGTTAAATCAATATTTAAATCATTTCAAACTTTAATTAATTTGTAGCTACATTGTTTGCAGTGATGTCGGAAGGAATTTATCGGTATATTAATGTTCTGATAATATCCCCACTAAAGTAGGTAGGTACTTGCATACTTTAAATTTATCTTTAAGGGAATAAAAGTTTTACTTTAAAAATAAAGTCTATTAACAAGTTATACATTAAGACTAATCGAAACATAGTTTGCTAGGTGTTTAGTAACTATATAAGAGCCTTTATAACTCCAAAAATACTCATCTAAATATTTTATTTATCCTGCTAATATTATTAGGAATGCGAAAATTTGATTGGATGTTTGTTACTCTTTCACGCTAAAACGACTTAAGGGATTTGGATGAAATGTCACCAATCAGTGTTGGTAAAGTCTGGTACAAAGTTATCGAAGTTCGGGTTTTTATAGAAAGGCATAAAATTAAACAAATACATATTGTTTTCTACCACATAAATGATAGTACTTTTATACTGATAATTAAAGCAATTCGTGCAAAATTTTCCTTAATCATTCCAAAATATAAACAACGTTAATATTCAAGTTCGACAGTTTCATAGGTAGTAGGCTCTTGTGCGTCGATGGAGAGATAAGCTTACGTGGTGTCTAAATAAATAGTTGCATAGGTACATTACATACACACAAAGTATCAGTAAGTATTTATTATTTGCATATGACGACTCCATATTATGCCCTAAGCTTGCGGTCCTCCTTTTAAACTGCGGCTATTAACTGGGTTTAGCGTATGAATGTTTGATGCCTCTCCGGAACGGGTGTCGCTAGTCCCGACGCCCCTAGGGACGTACAGGCGATACCGTCCCACTAAATATAATTGTACATACAGAAGGATTCTTTTATATCATTTGAAATAGAAAAAATCTACTTATTTATTATATTCTATTAAACCTCTAGAATTCTATTTATTATATTCTATTAAACCTCCATATTTATAAATTAAAGAGAAGCAGTGTAGAGTGTTTCTATCAAAATTCTAACCGGTGTTTTTATACTAACATCAATATTCAGTGGTAATTTCTATTAAAAAAACGGAAAACAATGTCTACGTGGATAATGCATATCGACGCAAAAAGTGGAAACGCTGTAAACAAAATAGATTATTGTATTTTTCTTTAATTACTTAATTCGGAATACAAAACAGAATCTGCATCGAATGGTCGTACAACTAATATTTTAAACATTGACACCGCATTCACGTTATCTGTAAATACTTAACGGAGAAGAATGCATTTTTGCTATCGCTCTTTACACCAATTCAATATTTGCAAAATAAATTGAGGGTAACAGCGTTGTTGCTCATAAAAATATTAACTAACTGAAGTTTACTACGATTAACTGGAACATCTACTTTAAAGTTTTATTTCACTTCATCGTGCGGTTGCGCCGCTTTAATGGTGCGGTTCGAGTTTATGTCAACCAAATGTCAGCTTACGTACGTATGTACACATGCATTACTTTTTACCCGCTGCGCACATGCAAGAGCGCGAAGCGCGACGCTCAGACAGGGTATAGTGTTTAAGTCTATATGTGTGTATGTTCCTTTGCGGCACACAAGAGACCAAATGCGTGGACCGATGTAAATGATTCATACGTCAATCGATTCGTCTTATTCATGGGAGTGCTACTCTTACTAAGATAGTAATCGAAATTCAATAAGGGGACAATTAGGCGCTACATTGTGAGACAGAAAAAAAAATAAGTTGACAACATATTATGTCGAGTGGGGTATCATTGTCTAGATAATCAAAAAAAACATGTTTAGGTTTCTTACACCATTTTTCATTATATTTGACTGTTTAGTATCTTCAACGATTTAAAGTTGTATATCAACCACTTGCGCTTTTAACAATGGATATTTGGTATTCATTCGTCCAAAAAATACTAAATAGATTTTAATGAAAATTAACAATAATATAGCTCATACATAATAATAACATATGGATGATAATTTATGTAGCTATTGAGTGAATTGGCCAAAATACAACAATAACTGTCACGTCAGACGGAAAAAAAACTCTCATCTGAGAACCATTTTGGCCTGCACTGTAAGAACAATGAAAGTTACATGAATATAACGTATCTCGTAAATAGTTCTACAAAAAAGTCTGCGGCAGCATATATCTATTTTTAATGTGTAAGCTTATTATCGCTAATATTGTGACAATGATATTTCGCACTCGCAAACTATTCGAATTCGATAGTGGTTCGTGCTAAGGGTACAGTACCATTAAATTTTATATGGAAACTTGAACATCAGAGCCAGAAAGTACGTAACAAATTCATATAAGTTAATTTTTCTGAGAGATAAACTTTTTTAATGTAATATGAATTGTCATTTTTGTGTACGATAGCGCAATAAATAAATAATATTCTACCACATAAATGATAGTACTTTAATACTGATAATTAAAGCAATTCGTGCAAAATTCTTCCCGAACTATTCCAAAATATCAAAAATGCACAACTTTAATATTCAAGTTTTCACTTCTGCTGGCTATCCCGGAGTGCAAACCGTATTTTTTTTTTATATTTTTATGAAGTAGGTTTGATTTTCGAGTAATATTTTCTTCAGTTTTATATGTATCCGCTCTTGTGCGTCGATGGAGAGATAAAATTACGTGGTGTTTCGAATAAGAACATTCAGAAATTTGTTAGTACTAGTAGCATAACAGTGTAATTTCTCTCAATGTTACATTAGAATATCACAAACTATTCTGTGTTACAAAGTGGCAAAAGTTTCATATTCATAATCTGTAAATAAAACTATAGTAATAAAAACCATTATGGTGTGTATATTCCATTTGCAGTTGACTGTACATAGGACTTTCTGCTCACGATTATTCTCTTTGTAACGATACTAGCTCTTAATCAAGGGGAACGAAGGGAACACATTTTAATTAATATCACGAGGTGATTCGCTTGCCATTGTTAAAGCCAAATTGAAAACTAGAGTGAAAGTTACTTATTGGGCTTGACATACCTCATTTAGTTGAAAGAAATCAAAACTGTTCAATAAAAGTTCTCTATATACGAGTAGCATTCCTACAGTACCAATTCTCCATCGAAACGTTTAATTAAGTAGGTAATTTATTATATCTTTGTAAATTTTGTAGAGAATTAAAATTCAGATAACAAAAAATAATGGATTTATTAACTAGTTTTTTCTCCCTTTATTTATGTTTCAAGCGAAATATTGGTACAAAATTAACCTTTAGTTTATGGTACACTCATAAATAACTAACAAACAGTAGTGCCTGATTCATTTAAGGTTTCCGCAACTGAGAAGCAGAAATACAAAGGAGAGAAAAAGGGAAATATTCTTTTAAGAATTTAAATAAATTTCCTTCAAGGAGGGGTGGGCTCCCGTTACAGAAAGAAAGAAAAAGCTAATAAAAATACTCCAGTTGGGACGTGCAATTTTAAAGCAGTGTCAAATGGACATTAAATCCCTGTTTTAAATTCAGTTCCGGGCAACAAATATGCTAGTAGGGAGGGTTAACGGTAGCACAAAGTGGTTTTGTTTAAAATTACCATTAAGAAATTAGCTCAATCATAATAGTTAACAGTTTATTAATATTTACACTTTCTCGTTAGCACTCTGAATAAAAAATAACTGCTGCTTCTATTTATTAAACGAAGAGTAAATAATTGTGCAAACGATACATTATTGGATTTCCGCAAATCACATAACACCATAACCTAAACCTCGTTAGTTTATAGATGAAGCAACCCTCTATAGGTTTTTAAAACTATTCATTAATAATAATACCTAATAGTTACTGCTGTGTAAGTATTTTTTCTTTTGTTCAAAAGATGCTGATTAGGATTTGCGTCTTGTTGGACCTCCTCATATTCAGCAGTCACCGTAGCCTCCATGATTAGATAGAAGTAATAATTGAATAAGATTTATTCAAACAGAGTCTCTAAATGCAGCATCGCTTTATCAGAAATTAAGGTTAAAATTTAAAAGTTCACATGTTAACTAACTGGCCGCAGGGTGGATGTGGAGCATGTGCATTCAAGCAGAGTCTGCTCCTGGGGCCCAAGCATGAATTTTAACAGCTCCGTAATCGTATTGCATCGTCGAAGTTTCTATGAAAACTAAGCAGCGCTCCTACCGGACGTGATAGTAAACTAGTCTTTTCCTTAAAAACCTCCATTTCGATACGAATACTTTCCCGCTAGTTGTTAGCGCTTGGGGTACTGCTCAGAACAAAGCGTCATTTCTCTCAAGCACATATTGTTGAAGTTACATTAACTATGGCATTCTCACGTAAGTTGCACACGCACCAAGGATTTCACTACGCTTCCCAAGCAGAATTTATTCGTGACCAGCGACACTTGTTGGTTGGTATGTGACATGATATTATGATGGCGAGAGCTGTCCTTCTGTCCTATTTTCTATTTCGTACCAAAAGCTTAAATTTTAATTAACTTGTTTACCTTGTACGTACTTACATAAATCATTCTGCTGGTAACTTCCATACTAACTTTAATTCACAACAGTAATTCAGCTCATTTTCCACAAGCATGCATGATTTTTCTGATGTCTGTGGAACATCAATGTTTCCCGTCGATGCAATATCGGCTCCCCTCACGTTTGAGACTTCGGCAAACAGCACTTAAACGCCCATTTATCCCCGCGAATATTGATCCCTTAATTGAGTCCGCTGCTGCTACTTACCAAGGCTTTAACACTGATAGCATCTTAAACGTTGCAGTCTTTAAAAAGAATTTACGCTGATAAATATAAATAATAATACTATCTTCTTGTACATAAATTTTACTTATTTTGTATACCTATATTCTATTCAACTTTCTCCGAGACCAAAGGTAAACAAATAAACTAATAATTATTCTTAAACTTTTTTATTGAGAGTAAAAATGGCCGATGCAACGAATGATTAATACCAAATTTCACATTAGAACGTAAATTATTCGGTTTATCACTTCTTCAATTCAGTAGTAAAAAAAATGTTAAATAGTAATAATGTGCCGTGGATAAAAATAATGTAGGTTGTTAATCTGCGGTAGCACTAACCTTTTTTTGACGTGACAACGTCTTAAATTAGGTTGCGGCTGGGAGTCACTTATGAAAAAGTGTAACGCTCGGTAACGTTACGATGAGTCTCTCGTGTTAAGTTTAAGTTTACATGTACAATGTTTTAGTAAACAAAATATATTTCTATAGTTAAAATTTGTGCAATTCTTATTTTCATTCAATTCCTTGTTCCTATTGTGCAATTTAATTATATTCATATCAATAAATATTCTACCGAGAAAAAGACGTTGTCACGTAAAATCTTCGCCCGTAAAACCGACTTTACAGGCAACAATTTTTTTTTGTAAATTGACTTGCGTTGCTGCTATTTTAACGCCTGATGCGTATCCTGTGATATGTAACTGCGACTTGTCACTGTGACGTATCACTGTTATTTATCCGTACACATTATATTGTTTTTGTCTATGTAGTGTTGTTTATTTACTGTTTTTTTTTCGTTTTTACAAATGTGTTTGTTAGTGTTGTACGTAGTCTTCGTTTATTAATAAGGGGGTAAAAGTTTTAATCGTAAAACAGAACTGATGTTTCAAATACAATTATGATATTCGAATGGGAGGCGTGATGTGATGGAACTTGCTACCTCCTTCGTAAAAATATATATACTTGTTTTATCGTATGTAGCGGGTTTATCCGGGCCAATATGCGCTCCCCGGGATTCTTCCACTTGGAGTGGGTTCAGGTTCGAAGAAATCTTATTTCCCCGGGCTGCTTCTCACGGGGGTGCAACCGCGCGGGGATGGGTGCCGCTGTTCAGCGGCCATCGTAGGCGATAAGCCATGTATTTCTTGCCCCTTTATGCCCGCTCTCGCCAGGAAGCCTGCGATGTAGCCCTCAACGCGGTCAGCCAAGCCGGGCGAGACCCCATGAAGGGAGGCCCAGCTAGCGCCAGCTAGCTAGGGTATGCGGGGGATATTAACTGGGTGATGGTAAGATGGGTGTCTGGATTTTTAGTGGGTGGGACGTAGAAGGTGGCGAGAGCAAGCAGCGTGGTGTCGGGCGACGGCGCAGAGCTTGTCCGCGGCGGGTGGGTCTTGGTGAGGAAGCGTGGTGGTGGTGCGGGCCGCTGTCGGCGCGGGAGAAAATTTTACTCATTTTTAAATATGGAGTGGACGCTTAAAGAAGACCGTGTTGCAGTTATTGCGTTGCATCGTTGCGGTTACGCGCCAATTCAAATTTTTGACATACTGAAAAATTTTATATTTATTATTATTTATATTCAATAACCAAAAGATTCGTTTATCGTACCATCAAACGATACAATGAAGACTCTAGTGTAGATGACAGGTCAAGAAGTGGTCGCCCTCGGTCTGTTAGGACTCCAGCAGTGATAAAAGCTGTGAAGGCACGAATTCAAAGAAATCCCAAAAGTAAGCAGAAACTGTTCAGATGGGGTTTAGAAGAACCACGGTGAAAAGGGTGTTAAATGAAGACTTAGGGCTTCGGGCATATCGAAGAAAAACAGGACATCGTTTGAATGCTCGTCTAAGGGACCTGAGACTGAAGAGATGCCGCGCTTTGTTGAAGCGGTACGCGGAAAAAAAAATATCGGGAAATTCTTTTTACGGATGAAAAAATTTGTACCGTAGAAGAGTCCGTTAGATTACAAGATATGGCAACACTTGGAGGAAAAGGCGTGCTCAAAGCCTCATCCCAATTTGGAGTCACTCAAGACATCCTTGATTAAGGCAGCCGCCGATACTGACATGGAGCTCGTTCGTGCTGCGATAGACGACTGGCCGCGCAGATTGAAGGCCTGTATTCAAAATCGCGGAAGTCATTTTGAACAAACTTTATTGTCATAAGAATCTATGTTTTGTTAAGTTCATTTTGGTATATAAATGGTTACATAATAAATAAACTTGTTTCAATTATTTTATATTAAACATGTGACAGAATTTATGACCTGACTAGGTATATCACACATATTACTATAAGTCGACAAGCAACAATATGTTCAAATCACTTCATGTACGCTCCTGACTCCCATTGTGTAAAGCTTCTCAACTACTTAAAACTACTTAACAGTTTTGATCTGACTAGGTATATATATATATTTAAATATGTTTTATCGTTTGTGGCGGGTTTATCCGGCCCAATATGCGCATTGAACGATTGTTTCTTCTTTTAAATTATATAAAAGTGCTGATTTCTAGATGAAGGTTTTTGTGTTGTTTGGGGTCCTATTCGTTTCCGCCATGGCGGCTGCGATGCCTGCTGAGGTGGCGCCGCCGCCGGAGACGTCAAAAGTTGGCTTGGGTGTCGAGGTAATATGCCACTCTTTTAACTATGATTACTAGTGTGCAGATGGTTGAGTTCGGTAGGATTTAAGTCTATACGTCCATATCATCATTAGCTTAGTGATGTCCCCACTGTTGGGGCACAGGCCTCTCCTAGGGACGGAATTGGGAGGGAAAGGAATGATGGGTGCTTACGGTTACAGATGCAGCCGAGACCAAAGGTTTAACGTGAGATTGAAATAATATATAAGTTATCTGTCTCATAAATGGTCATTGCAAAATTTCCTTAAATTCCATGATCGCAGACCGAACTCGTGAACCAATGTTTAAGTTCTGAAAAATACGCTACATGTAGGAAATTAGCATGAATAATTTGTTCGGAAATATGCTACATTTATGTGCGATATTCTTAAAACAAATTTTAGTAAGTGTTCACTGGTATTGAGTTATTATAGATATTAGGTATATATAGGTATTTATCTCGCTCGGCTAGCTGAACTCTTAAATTAAGAAATAGGTATGGGGCTGTTCATTTATTACGTAAGGCGATTTAGGGGGAGAGGGGTTGACCGTGTCTTATTTTTTCTTACATAATTGGGAGGGAGTGAAAAACTAGCGAAAATAGTCTTACGTAATAAATGAATGGCCCCTATTTATTAAATTGTCGACGCGGGCCAAGTCGCTTTTATGTCTGGTTTCAAAAGTAGGTACTATAATGTACCATAATAATTTATTCATATTTTACAGGGTTACCATGGAAAATTACAATACAGCCACATGGACATTTACTTATCCTGCCAACCACAGTATCACTTCGTTCACGTATACTCACGTTGCAGGCATAGCTACGGTGGAGCACGAAAGTGGAGGAGTCGGATTCAACTGGTTAAGCTCATACAGCCAAATTTTTTCGGACCATTTTATTCCTACCGACTTGAAATACTTCGTTATAGTTTTGATACTGAGTCTACCTCTCAGAAATTGACGGCAACCAAACTTATTTCAGACGGTGAAGCTTAAATATATCTTAAATTTCTTATATTTTAATATTTGGTTTTGAGAATATTTTGTAACTATCACAAATAAATCAATGACAGAAATGTATTTTTATTTATTAATTTGGCAAGCAAGCATTGGTTTATCTGACTTTAGCTGATATAAGCAGCCACCATAGCCTACAGCCACTTGCTGCAATGGAGTATCATTCATGCGCAATGCGCTACCCTGAATCTAGTACTGCAAGCTCTTAACTCTTAGTGTCGCCGCACACGGGCCACACGCCACAGCCACCAACGCCTACACGAGAAGCTAGAAGCGGCTACTAAAGTGGCTGAAGCGCGCGACAGCGGCCTACTAAGGTAAGGGAGAGAGAGGGGTGGGGAATCGCGCGAGTAACCTGTGGCGGCGTTTTGTATCGGCGCATTAAGTGGCCGATGCGGGCCACAAGAAGCGAGCAATGACGATTTGTAGCGTGTGGCGGCCACCGGCGTACCGTGTGTGGCGAGTCCATATAAAATGTATGAAAACTACAAGAAATATGCCGGTGGCGGCGTTTTGTGGTTGTGGTCGGTGGCCCGTGTGCGGCGACACTTAGCTAAGTTAACAAACGTAACACTGAAAAGTAATGTTATTTCGTTCGCTCCAGTAGGCCCCCATTTTCGCTGAAAGTGCCACTCGCCCGTGATACCCCGAGGTTCAGGGCCACGAGGACGTATGAGGGCTCATAAAAGGTTGGCTTGAAGAAGATGTGATAAAATCGAAAACAGCAGTTTTTTCTGGCCGAAAAATCGTGTGATTTAACAAAAACTCCGATATATACAGAACAGGGCCGAATTTCAAAAGTATGAAAAATATCTATCTCGATATTTATTTTTAATTTTTAATTTTATTTATTTATAATCAGGCTACATAAGCCCATAGATAAATACCTAATAGTCTAACATTTATACAGATATAAAACATTGTTGTTAGTAAATAAAATTATTAACTATGTTAGTAAACACCTAATTAACACGTATAGACGGCGACGTGTGACGCGAAGTAGGTATCAGGTAACCGGCCTCGGAACCGCCGGAAAACTACACCTTTCGGCCAAAGATCTTCCTTCATGAAAGTCGCCAGATGTTCAGTCGGCACCCTCACCATAAATTAATTAAAATTCACATTGTGATGGGACTCCAGCCGTGCGACTCTCAGGGAGAACTTGGTCTTTATCCGCAGGTACTCCATGATCTCCTCTTCATTCGTAAAGTAATGCAGTCGGGACACGTACAGCGGCGTCGTCGGTATTGCAGGACGCAGCAGGTGGTTCGGTCTGTGGTGATGGGGTGTGGGTGACTCTCGGGAGAAATCACGACGAGCGTTCAGTGTGAAAATCCACCTTTAATTAACTTAACCTACATCTTATATACTATTTACAATACGTATACGACGTGCTTAGGGCTTAAATAGCTAATCGTATCGGGGATGATTATCATCACGTAGAACACGTGATTTACACTTCACCACACCTCCCCTGAAACGTTAGGCGTCCCTCCCCTGAAAAGGAAGACCCTAAACACTTTTCTTCTACGTTCTAACATATGTAACTCGATTTATTAACATATTATACATAACAACATGTTAAAACCTTTTTAAGAGATTTACTAATCTCATATATATGTAACTTAAATTATTTCATTTACTTTATTAAAAAAATATCTTAAAATTTATACAAACAATTATTATCAATATAAATCCTTACTATAATTACTAAACAATTATTTACGTTTTCCTTACTATAATTACTAAACAATTATTTTTAACAAAAAAAAACATTACATATTAGAATTTTACATTTTCATTAATCTATTCCAACATCACGTTGGTTGTATGCCTTCCTAAATAGCATGTCTTGAAAACAATTATTTCTTTTCTTAATAAAATCTTTCTTATTACACTTATTTGTATAATAAACATTAAATAAAATATTGTTATTTTTCGAGCTTTCGGGTTTACACCTATGATATATATTAAAAACCCCTTTTATTATATTATTATTCATTTTATCCTTTCCATGTGTAATATCGCTTATTACAATTAATATGGGTAATACAACATTATATTTCTCCCTTAAGTTATTAAAACTTTTAACCCATTTTTCATTAATTATCAAACCTTTTATTTGTAAATGCTTACAAAGCAATTCAACATCTTTCGCTAGTCTTTTCTCTTCTAGGAATGACACAGACTTTATATATATTTCGCATTTTGAAGGTGCATAAACACATAAATTATATTTAGAATGCACATACTTCTTATTGTCTATTTTGTCATTAAAATACTCTTTAACAATTACGTTTACATAAGAACTAGCTTTTACATAATCTGCTTTAATTGCAGGGAACTCTTTCTTAGAGTTATCATTAGACATTGTGATCTCGTCAATTGCGAACATATTTTCCTTTCGTATTTTATAAGAAGCTTTTCGCTTTTCCTTACATTGGTTAGACTTAATTAAGTTACCATTGCTTTTACTTAGCAAATTATTTTTACAACATAGATCTTTTTCTAAAAAAAATTCGTCTAACTTTAAATCATAACACTCGTCATTAAAACTATTTATAGAATTCATTACCTCTGTGTATTACAAGTTTCTATATAAGAGCACACCTCATCGATTTGAGCACGATTTTGCTTATCTAGCGCTTTGCGCGAATGAACTTGACCGTCGCGCGGAATGCGAGATTCCAACGTCTTGCAAACATTCCTTTTACTTGCTACGCTACAATTTTTAAAATAATAATTTCTTACTCTCGGTCTGTAACTTAAACCTTGACTTATAGTAATTACATTGCTGAATCATATTTTCCTCTCTATTCGATGATGTAATATATTCCTCGAGTGCTATTTGAATAGCATCTTTTAATAACGTGGGCTGCCTACACTTTAAAATTTTTATTCGACTACTATTTAAACCTTCAGCAAAACATCTTATTGCAAAAGCTTCATTTAACGGAAGCAAAATTTTAATCTTTTCCTGATCATTTTCCGATTGAGCAATAGTTAATTCAGATAACAGTTTATTGATCTCTAAACCAAATTGTTCTATAGACCTACTTCCTTGTTTGCACTTAAATAATTTAAATTGAATCGATGATGGACACTTTTTCGGTAAAAAATAATGTTTTATGTCACTAATTAAATGATTAATACTATCATAAGAAGATTCTAAATAATTTTTTGCTGTTTCTGAGAGTCTAGTTTTTAAAACAAAATTAATTAAAGTATTTTGCGAGTTATTATCAATAACGCTACTGTAAAATTCTATATTATTAATTAAACATTGTGTGTTATGCTCTTCTCCCGTCATTCTAGGTAAGAAGGCTAGTGCGGTCTCTAAATCAAAACTTGCCATTTTTACAATGAAAACCTTAAAACTTTAAATTGCGAAAAATCCTTAATAAGTAATAAATGAAAAGTCTACCGGGACAAAAGTAATATAAAAAATTGAGATGAATTAACTGTTAAGCTGCATTTTAAGATCTTAATGCGTTATATAATTTATTTTAACAAAACAAAAAATAATGTCGGGTAATATTTACTTATTGTTCTTAATGCTAAAACTGACGACATTACAACTTACTTGACATTAATTGTAGCTTAATGATTTCCTTCATAATAACGTAGTCATTTTCATGCCCTTTTGCAGTATTGGAATATATCTTCTTCTTCAATGTATCTTCATATACGTGAAACCGAGGAACCGAGTGCGTAGGTAATTTGTTTGCAGTTTTCCGTGATTCAATAATCATCTTCAATTTCTTCAAGCGAACCCTTCTGGGTCTTTGCGCTCAGAAGTATGCTGCCATGGTCGATTAAAATTTCCAAAAAACTCACATAACGGACCCCGTCCGATGCAGCACGATCTTCTACGTCACGGTCGCCATGTGGTGATGGGGTGTGGGTGACTCTCGGGAGAAATCACGACGAGCGTTCAGTGTGAAAATCCACCTTTAATTAACTTAACCTACATCTTATATACTATTTACAATACGTATACGACGTGCTTAGGGCTTAAATAGCTAATCGTATCGGGGATGATTATCATCACGTAGAACACGTGATTTACACTTCACCACAGGTCCAGTCGGGGCAACACCACACAAATTACGGCGAGCGGGCTTCTTCTTCTTCCTTTCCACCATGATGAAACCCCCTTCGTCGCAAATCTGATTTTGTAATGCAGCCGGAGTAGCACGTTTGACACAGGGATTGCTACTCTTCTCTTTTGCTGGAACATCGACAGGCCGGTTGGCGGCAGCAGCTGCGTAAGCACGTTGCGGTGTAGAGGTGCATGCACGTGACTTTTCCGGCGAGGCAGAGGGCGGGCGGCGACGGCATTTTGCGCCCCACGACGTGTGTTCACGTTAGAGGCCTCGGTTGACCTACATGCACCGGCAGCGTTACTGAATAACGCTACCTGAGCCCGCAACTCACCGATGGTGTTGTTTGAGTCCTCTAACTTATTCACTACATCGGCCAGGCTCGCTTTCAGGAAGTTAATATCCTTCAACAGCCTGGTGACTTCGACGTGGTCGAACGTGACGGGGGGCAGCTTGTGCTGCTCCTTCGCCACGAATGTAGGCACGTTGTCTGGATCGGTTTCGTTCAGCAGGGTGATGATGTCTTGCACACTCTTCTCAGTACTATCCCTCCGTCGTGATGGCATCTTGTCGGCCTTCCCGACAGACCGGAACAACAGCACCTTGCCACTGCAAATCTCATCCTCCTTTAAGTTCGACTTGCAGATCTGCAGGATGCTGACCTCGTCCATTGTGTCGATGGCGTTTTGGATAAACGCTAACAACTCGTTTACTATGAGTTGTTCGGAACTCATGGCTATCACACAACGGCTGTAGCCGTGTGAGACGTGAATAATAATATTGAACCAAGGAACATTTTAGGTCAATACAGATTGTTCGATATTGGTGACGGTTGAGACTATTCTTTTTGCATAATCTTTAATAGGTAGGGGTAGATTCATTTTCAATGCCCTTTCAATTCGTGTAGAGCACGAGATCTGTGAATTTTTCACAATCATATTTTTCCCTAATCATAGAATTAATTTTTAAATACTGGCAAAAAGTGATTTTATCTGTCAAAATAAGTAAAGTACTGTATAGAGTTATTATTTGAATTCGCTTCCTTCACCCTCAAAAGATTATTCCTATTTCAATACCATGGCGATGAATGGAAAAGCTATATTAATAACTTGTCCGGAGGCTGTTTATGGATGTTGTCGCTCCTACCGTGCTATTGAAGCCATAATTCTCAATAAGATGCATTCAAAAGATACATTTATCGTTTAACGAGGGGAACGCTTTTTTAATTAGGAATCTTTGTTATTTTTTGCTATTAGTACCTGTAACATAGGGGTTTATAGTATAACATATTTTTATGTTCAAAACTTAGACGTTTGTTGCCTGAAAGAGGTAAGTAGATCAATGAATACAAATAGCAACAAGTCCTGGACCGATTTTAATAATTATTTTCATCATTAGAATGCTGTTAAATAAACTATAAACATAGGCTATATTTTATCGTCAACAATGTTTTCTGTCACCAAAGATTACATTCATCCTAATAATAAAAAATATCCCTTTCCAAGAAATATGTAATCATTTGGTATTCGGTATGTTTTCCAAAGACCAGAAATAAAGAATAACATGTATTCATCGGTTTTAGAAAATCTTCCCCTAAGGGCTTCTACAAAAACTCGCTAAAAGATTTTTGCACTGCTGTTATTGTTAAATAGATGGTATAGAAGATTTTGGGTTTATCCATTTATTACGTGAAATAGTTCCAACGTTCATAATACGCTGATGGGAACTATTTCATTCGAAAGTACTATGGTTTGAGAACAGAAGAAAAAAAACCGGCAATCCTCATGAATACTCTACAGCCGGCTGTAAGGTTATGACTAAAACTAGAGATGGCCGTTTTTAGATATTTTTATAAATCGATGAGCATCGATATCAGATAAATCGCATCCGATGCGCGCAAGGATGCCCGGCATCGATATCGAAGTATCACATGATGCGATATGAATTACGACAGATGCGTGTTTTGTGTGGTGTGTCTCTTCGATTCCATGGCTCATGACTTGAAAATGTAATTTTTATTTACGTTTATTTACTTTTCGGCATGGTAACAGAAAATATTGAATACAGGCCAAATTATTACCTAAAAAGTTGCACTAGTAGTGTAGGTTTAGAAGTCCAGTGCCACAAACTTTTCTGTGCCGGTGGCAAATTTTTTTAACTACAATTTATCCATAGCATTTTGTCATTTTGTTCACCGGTAGCGATATCTCCATAGTCACAGATAAGTTTGTAGCACTGTAGCTATAGTAAAGTTGACAAAAAATAGATGGCATCGGCATCCAATAACGGTACAAAGTCGCATCGGATGCGCGCATTCAAACCTGACATCGTTATTCTAAAAACGCCCACCCCTATTTAAAACACACCTGTAGTTAATGCTTATGGCCAAAAGGGCCTTGCAAGCTCCATCTGAAGTAGGGATAGCGATCTGAAATCGATTAATCGAAGAATCGATTTTTGGGGCCATAAAGATCGATTTTATAAATCGATATGTAGTACTGAATCGATTCAGTGAATCGATATTTCACTCTTGAAAATCGACATTCGATTTTATTAAATTTTTTGGTATAAACTATTTGAATGTACCTGTTATAAGAGTGCTGCCGGTTAAAGGGTTAATTAAAAAAACTCGCGAGATGGCTGTATGTTTGGATTCCTTCGCTCCTCTTTAATAAAAAGGTAATCTTGTAATCTTTGAATAAAAATATTTTTTATCATCGTATTACGTGATTTTACTGATAAGAGATCGTTAAATTATAATATGTATCATGCTTTTAATAAAATTAATTTATATTATAAACAAAAAATAAAAAAAAAACAACGATTTTTCAGAAATCGATCTTCATGGCCTCGATTTTTTTGTGGATGGATTCATTAGGTCACGATTAAAATCGATTTAAAAATGATCTATTTCGGAAAGAATCGCCATCCGTAATCTGAAGCGATTATCCCCTGAGAAGGGGATGATGCGGTATAACCGCCGACCTTTCAAGTGATTATATACTCTTTATAAAAACGTAACGTTATCGCGACTCAGAAGCAGTTACCGTTGGTACTGGAGGTAGCGTTGTCTAAAAATAATGATATTTTATTGTGGTTTATGAATTTATTTTTTAGTGAACCTTCTTTACGTACGCTTGACTTGGGGGGTAAGCTGGCGAACACGTTACGCGTTATGAAAAGTGTGTTCGGGCGAGGCGAACGGGAGTTGAGTGGGGGATATAAGCAAGAGAAAGCAGTGCTAATAGCTAGTAAATGAAATATGTATATGTACATACATGTATATATTGTACTCACATATACAGTCGTGGTCAACTAATTAGGGACAATCTCTAGTTAAGCCAAATTGTGATTTTTTTTATTTTTTTTCAACGAGTTTTAAAATATTCCATATCTTTTACATGTAAGTATAATTAGTCATTGATGTGCCCGATTATACAAACAATAACAACTTCTTAAACATTAAACCTCTTTACAGTATAGCTGATAGATTATCATAGTGCTATTTGTTCAAATAATGCTGGCTGGCCATTTATAGGGACAATGAGATATTGCGTTCTATTTTCAAAATTTGAATCACCATACTTTTTTACCTCTACTCTTATTGTTTCGTGGTAGTTTTGGCGGCAATCCCGATTTTTATTTTGAGGTTTGAACAATATTTTGAAGAAAAATGGGCAAAAATAAAAGTTGCGATCCAACACTACGAAAAATTATCATGAAGTTTGTTGTCGAGCATGGTTGGCCATACCGAAGGATATCAGAACATTTAAATTGTTCAAAAACTATGGTATACAATGCAGTGCAACATGTCAGACGCAATAACAGAGCTTTAAATGTGCCCAGAACGAAAAGATCGAGAAAAACAACTCCGCAAGAAGATAGAATGATAACCAGGTTAGCTAAGAAAGATCCGTTTCTAGGCTCTATTTTAATTAAACACGAAGTGTTTGGGGCAGACGAAAGAGCTGGTGTCTCAGCGAGGACCGTTCGACGACGTCTGGTAGAAGCAGGGTTGTTCCGAAGAGTGGCTCGCAAAGTACCGTTGTTAAAGAAAGAACATAGAAATGCTCGTTTGGCGTTTGCACGTAAATATGGACATTGGACCTACGCCCAATGGCAACATATATTATTCTCTGACGAGACCAAGGTTAATTTGATTTCTTCAGATGGAAGGCAATACGTACGGCGTCCAGTAAAAGCGGAAATGAATCCAAGATTCACAAAAAAGCAGGCGAAACATGGCGGTGGAAACATTAAAATGTGGGGTTCATTTTCTGGACGTGGAGTGGGACCTGTGGGGAAAGTTCAGGGTAACTTAGACCAACATCAATACAAGGCAGTATTGGAGGAAACGATGCTTCCCTATGCTGAGGAGCATCTCCCTATTATATGGACGTTTCAGTCGTTCGTTCAGTCAAGTCGTTTCTTACCAGTCAGTCAGTATCGGTGCTAGATTGGCCAGCAAATAGCCCGGACCTTAACCCAATCGAGCACCTTTAGCACGAAATCAAGAAAAAGTTGCCACTTATCGTACCACAACTTTAGATGAACTTAATGAAGCTTTTTGTGTGGCATGGGCAAACATTCCTGTCGAAATATGCCAGAAACTGATAATGTCTATGCCACATCGTTGTCAAGCGGTAATTACTAACAAAGGTTTTGCTACTGGGTACTGATTTTACACGTAATAAAATGGAGCTGTTAAAGATATTATAATACTGCAGATTATTGAAGTTATACTTCTTTAGGCACGTTATGGAAAAATGATGAGAGTGAAATTTTAAGATGCGCGCGCATCAACTGTAACACAAATTATTTATGCGTTACTTTTGTGTTTACCGCACATTAAGAAAATCTACCAACAAAATAGTATCTCTATTTAGTGGGTGCTAACGACTGCATTGTGAAGGCCTATCAAAAGTATTTATTAATCTGGAACAACGGAACCAAAGCGCAATTCAGGAGACTACAGCGCCATCTCTTGACCATTGGTGTAGTAGAACCAAAAACCACATCTTTACTTTTTGTAATAAAGTAACAATTATAGGTATTCATATTTATAATATCAAAAGTATTTATTAATCTGGAACAACGGTACCAAAGCGCGATTCAGGAGACTACAGCGCCATCTCTTGACCATTGGTGTAGTAGAACCAAAAACCACATCTTTATTTTTTGTAATAAAGTAACAGTTATAGGTATTCATATTTATAATATTTATCCACATGTTTCTAGTTTGTATATTCGGAATACGTGTTTGAGTTTCATACAAGTGCAAATCACATATGTTCTAATAAATTATATTCAGTAGCGATTTTAATTGAATATTTTGATTATTTATTTATTTTTTCAAATTAAAACTGAACTTTATTGACTGTGTCCTTTTCCAGACTTTTTATTAATTTATTGTAATTAATTATTTACATGCAAATAAAAACTAATTTTAAACGATGCCAAAGAAGGATAACTTCTCACGCGCCTACATAAGTACACGCACCCATTTTTTTAGTTTTGTTTAACTCTATTTTTCATTATAGTTTACTGTCTTTAATTAAATGTCCATCTACAGAATTATACCTTAAAATTGAATACATGTTCAACCTTTGATATTAAATACTTTTTTCTATTTATTTATTCTTTTATTTACAGCCATTTATAGCATAATAATCGGACCAAATTATGCAAATAATAGGTGCTGAGAAATGAATAGGGTTTTATATTTATATGTACATAACCGGTTATTGCTCTTCACTATCTTGAAAGTCCCTAATTAGTTGACCACGACTGTATATATATATATATGCAGATGGAGCTAAAGAAGTTTCACTTCAGTGGTGTGGTCATAAGCACACTCGATTTTATTTTTGATTTTTTTTGCAATGCAAGGTTTTACTCTACAATAACTTCATCTATGTCACTATTACTGTTTTCTTCTAAGGAATTTTCAATAGCTAAGAAATTTTCTTTAACTAAGTTGAACGTCTATTACTCTTAAATTGACAAATCAAATCTAAACCGTTATAGTTTTCCTAAAAAGTTCCTAAAAAGCACTATTATCATGAATTTGTCCAGGTTTTTAAGGCAATAGTTTAGCTTTTAGAGGGGCGGGGACGCCCTACTCGAACAAATATTTGCATTTTAAAGTTCAATATTTCGCAAACAGATCCCTAAATAGAAAATTAGTCTTAGGAACCCCTAAGTATTTTAATGGGCGCCGAAGTTGTGGTATGGGTTAATTTTTACGCGCATTTCGATTAACTGCGGGGCTTGATTAAATATATCCCGATAATTTTAATCCCGAAAAATTTTTAGGTTCCTCTGATATTCACAAAACACTTCATTTAAGGCGGACGACCTCTAGTATACATATATATCCTCACTATGCCATCGCTCTAAACTGTATAAAGTACTTAAGTCAATTTTCGTGTGACTATAAAATGAACAAAAATCTGTAGCGGCTCGCGGCAAGGGCACGGTAATATTATCTATTATTACCGTGGCAAGGGCTTAGTGAAATCGGTCATATTTTGTATCCAATGAGAAGTTTCAGTTCAATAATTACATTAAGGGATTTCATTTTGATAATTTGTTTTGCGACGCAGCGGGAAACAAAAAAGGGTTGCGGTGCCATTTTATAAATCAATTATTCTGGTTTGGTTTTTATTACTTGTAATTGTAAAAAATTGGTTAGGTACGAAATATAACTGCGAAAAGGCATTTTTTTTTAAATTTATATTCCTTGACCAATCTTTTACCTATAGACACTGAGCATTCTGATGAATGTAATACAGTCAATATATATTTTATTCTGAAAAGTATAGCTATTTAGTTCACTGCCTTTTTCATTCACACGATTTTACTACAAATTCAATGTAAATTTATTAATTTCGCTTTGAAATTTGATACCAATTATCCATTATTTCTATTGGTGTCTATTAAGCGTGAATGAGGATGGGAAAGAGTATTTTTTTATTTACTTTACAAATGTAGAACTTTCAACTTAAAATATGTAATTTTAATTTTTTTTCAAATCAAGCTCATATACTTAATACTAGACAACAAGTAATTTTTTTAAGATAGGTATAGATATATATGGCCATGGGCTACAGTTCAGTGTGACCAGATTAAATTTTACGAAAATACCGAGGCACCTCAAAAAAATACTGAAATATACCGACTTACATAGGACAGATATACCAATAAAAATACTGATTTTCTTAACACATTTTATTTATTCATACGTACTCACAATAAATGTTAGAGTTTTATTTTAACATCCTTTTCGAAGGATTAAAATTTACACAACCTCCTTCATTTCTTTATGCTCTATCTAACAGTGCAAACCGCATTAAAATCGGCCCAGCAGTTGTAAAGTTTTAGGCGAACATACATTCTGCAAGTCCGATTAATACTATGTATTGATTGATAATTGTATATGTAGTATTACAATACTACAACGCCGACAACGGTCGTCTTTCTTGTCATATCCGTAATTTACTCATAGATAACATGTATAAGTATAGGTAAACTAAATCCGGGGAAGTCCCCAATGTTCGCATTCCGGGGAATGAGGGCTACCGTTTTCTGTCTCACCAGATGGCGCCACTGTTGAGTGAGGTCCTAAATTGTAACTTTTAAAGTTTATTAATACGCACATGAAATCAAAAGTTACATTTAGATCGTATTTTAACACAAAAGAACCATATCCTAAACATAAGAGGCCTTGCCACAGTGACGCCCAGTTCCGTTTTATTCGGAAAAAATGGGAACATAATCATTTTTCTAAGCTCAAATTTTTAATAACTGACATTCATTGCCACATAACTCATATTTGCCATAATTAAGCCGAATTGTTACCAATTATTCACAACATTATTTTAATAAGAAATAAACCCGCGTAGACAACCAACAAGCAATAACATTTGACATTTCGGAGACCTCACGCTACACTAGCGCCTCTAGCGGCGGATTCATACGCGATAGCCCTCATTCCGCAAACATTGTCGCAAAGACGATCACTCACTACGGTGTTGCCATAACTTCTACCAAAATATACCCAAAAATACTGACTGCCAGCAATATACCTGAAAATATACTGATGTTCTGAAAAATCTATGAAATATACTGAAAAAGTATTAAAATACTGAATCTGGTCACACTGCTACAGTTCTCAATAAGCCACTAGCGTAATGTACTGTACAGGTAAGGAGCGGTGTGGGACTGCGGGCCGTGTGCTCTGTAGGATATGAAGACGTCACGCAGCCCTTGACTGAGCGCACGTAAACTAAGCAAGGTACTAATTAAATCAGATATTGTTTAAAGTATTTTATTTTTTGAAGTTTATTGTATCATGATTTATCGAGATTCTCTGAGAGTGATGTTCTCTCTCGAGATGTAAAATAATATGGACAGACTTAGTGTAACAGGGGTCCACCTTGTAATGCAGAACTTCTCATGACATATAAGTAATATATTGTCATAGAGTAAGATCCTAGGCCCGCCAGACCTAATAGATTTCCTAATGGACAAAATATGGAGAATTTAGAGTTTTAAAGTCTATTAACTCATGGAATAAGATGTTTCATACAAAATTTCAACCCTGGAAATTAAATTTGAAAAATCTTTTCTTAGTGCTCCCCTAGACCCTATAAGGAAACTACTTGCCAAATTTGGAGTCTAGACCCAGCGGTTTGGGCTGTGCGTTGATTATCAGTCAGTCACTCGGTTTCTTCTTTTATATTAACATTATACTATTAACGTATACTACCAAAACATAAGAGCTATGAAAAGTAAAACTCTAGATATATAATACAATTTTGTGTAATAGTTACGAAATCATTTGCCTTACGGAAACGTGGTTAGATAGCACAATACTTTCATCAGAGTTATTCAATGATAGATATATGCTTTTTCACTACGTCCAACAGTCCCTATTAGTCGTCTTGACGCACACCACCCACATTTTGAGCTTGAATTCATGTCTCAAACAAATTCGTTGCAGTCAAGTGATTGTGTTGAGAGATTGTGTTTTTTCAAAACGGACTTTGAAAATTGTATTGCAAAACTTTAAGAAATTGACTGGCAGCGCCATGCTGACACACTCAAATTGTGATGATCTGGTCCGTTTCTTTTATAACCAATTGTACCTAATAATTGATGGGCATACACCAAAAAAGATATTCCGCAATTCTAATTAACCTATTTGGTTCTTGGCAGGCATAAAGAGGCTTCTCAAGCTCAAAGCCAGATACCATAAACGATACAAGCGTTTTAGGAACCCTAGGGACTTTGATGCCTTTTCAATGTTAAGATCACGCGCTAAGGTTATGATAGAAAACTGTTTCAATCTTTACATTTCTAATATCGAAAGTGATCTTACTACAAATATAAAATCTTTCTGGAGATATGTGAAAAGCAAAAATGTAACTAATACAATACCAAGTTCTATGTATTTCCAAGATCGTATAGCTACGGCAGGTGACGAAATTGTGAATCTCTTTGCGGAGTTTTTTGCATCAGTTCATAAACATTTTCATAGTGCTGCAGCATTTACTGAGCCCGAATTCTTCTTACACAGTTACTGTTTAAGTCAGGTACAAGTAACGGCAGATTTAGTTTTAACTAGATTTAGAAATGTCGATTTATCTAAAGGAGCTGGACCCGAAGGCATCTCATCCATATTCATTCGTCTTTGTGCTTCTGCACTGGTGACTTCATTGACCTTAATATATAATAAATCATTAAAAGAAGGAGTATTCCCATCTTTATGGAAGATTGCTAAGATTGGAGTACCAATATATAAATCTGGCGATAAAAGGGATATAATTAATTACATACCCATTAGCATATTGAATTGGTTTGCAAAGATTTTCAAATTACTTATTTACCAACATCTTTACAACCACTTATTATTATATTATTTATTTATTTCTTTTTGTAATTTATTGTTTTTTTTTGTCTGATGCCTGTTATTGTGCCATTATTAATAAATAAATATATTTAGAAGATATCAAAGAGTTTTATGTGTGTCTAACACACGTTAGTGTATGTGTGTGTATCATGTTTATTTTTGTATTCGCTTAATGTATTTATATGTATTATTAAATAATGCGGTGTCTTAGTTATTGTTATTGTATAAACAAAGGCACTAAAATCTTTTGCCAACCTTTAGAAACCGTCTTGCAGTTATGAAACCACTGAATCTAAGTCCCTCCACGCTTTATGAAAGTATCATTTAAATCCTTGCCAATATGGAAGTAAGACATGGAGAATTAAAAGTGATACATCTCAAGTATGAACATAAATATAGATGATGGGTCAAAAATACTATCTCGTTCACATCTACTATTTTACTTAACTGCATTTTGACTAGAATTGAGTGCACAATATGCAGATTTTAAAGAAACAGCCTATTAATATACTCATATTAATATCCCAGCGGACATAGGGCTTGCCTGTGGATGGCATGGGGAGATTGGATCGTGACCCACGACCCGGGCCCAGTGCGGATTAGTAGGTTCTAACGACTGTGGATGTAGCCGGGACCAAGGGCTTAACGTGCCTTCCGAAGCAAGGAGGAGTTCGAGATAATAAGTTTTTGGGCACCCATCAATTAAACAATCATCGGGAAAGTTGCTTAGTTTTCACGATCGCAGGCCGCACGTGCTAACCACCCGCGCCATTAAACTGCTCATTTCGCAGAAATTGCGACATCATTATCAGCTTACTTCCCCATGTCTGGGACTCAGGCCTTTCTTACGGATTATTAGGAGACATTTTGCGCACGCATTAGTAAGAGATCTTTGCATAACTTATGTTTATATGGGATGGAGTGCAGAATACTTATATTTTTATATGATTCCTTAAAGCACAATCTACTCGGCACACAACGACTCGAGAATTCCTAAACTTTGCATATTATGAGATATGTATGTATGTATGTTAAAAGAAACTCAAATTCAAACCCAAATATAAACTTTATTTTTTACATAAGTATGTGTATGCATCTACAGTTCAGGCAACGAATGCTCAAAAACAGGTATAGAGGGAAATGCTTGGAACACAATTTTTGACTTCGTAACTTTGTTTTTTCTATAATTACAGACTTTCAAGAGCGGATATCTCGAAAACTATACAAGATATCAAAAAACTTGACTGATTAAGACTTTTAGCAAATTTTATCAGCTTTGGGACCTTCAATCCCCCCCTTCCCCCCGGCCTAAGGGCTACGGGCGGGGACTTTTGATATGTTTACCTCCTAACTAGTCCTAACAAAGTTACGAAGTCAAAAATTGTGTTCTAAGCATTTCCTTCTATACCTTTTCGTTGCCTGGAATTAATAAAATTTATCTGAATTTTATCTGACTATACTCCGGGCTCCGAATTGTCACCAAATATATAAATATTTAAATTCAATTCAATTTGGTCATTGTTTCCTCATATATTCTTTCCGAGTCGTCAGCAACTCGAACTTTCTATACATATTTAGTTTTTGCATTTGCGTTAAGGAAAAAATAATAATTCATACTATCGGTAAATGACACCAATTAATAATTTTTCAACAGGAAATAACTTAGCAAATGAATTTTTACATTAGATAATATTTCATTTTCCTATCTATCTTTGTTATCGATCCTTCCGATGAATAGGTAAGTGACAATGGGAGGAAATAGAAAAGGATTAAAAATAATAAGATAAGAATACAAATTATATCACACTAATCTGATAAGTGCTTTACTCACTTCACCTGTAATAAATAATGATGAGTAGATTGATTTTTAAGATTAAATTATTGTTCAATTATTTGATAAAAAACGTATATAAAAATTGTTGTCTTTGTTTTGTACGAAAGTTGAAGAGTATGGAGTATACAAAATGATGTTCTTATTACAGTATTTTTTTTGATTTAAAATATTCATTTTTTCACCTTATTTTGACATAATATCGAAAAGCACCCTAATTTTTAATCGAAAATTCTCATGTCAAAAAATCGGCTTTTTTAAAAAAGTGTTTTTTGTTTGTTGAAATCTCTACTTTCTGATGATATAAAAAAAAATACACTACTATGTTAAATGTTCTCAGAAACTGCAAATTAATAATGAAAAAACTCGAATCGGATTTTTTTTATTATGATGTATAATTTTGAGGTATTTATTAAAATTTACACTTTAATTACTCGAAAAACTTAAGATTTCATGTTATATTGGTAAACAAAAAAATTACAAATCCATATAAAACCTGCAAAAATTGTTGTTGTAAGAAATAAAAATAGGATTTAAAAAGGATTTCATATAAAAAATGTGACTGCTGAATTTTTTTTTCTGTAATAAAGTTGGTCACACAGCTATATTTATATGCATTTATTATTATTATTATTATCTATACTTATAAGTAATCTTAAAATAGCAATAAATAGCTATATAATTTAATTTAATTAAATAGCTATATAACTACGCATATAATTTAAAGAAGATTCTAAAACTTTCTCAAAATATTGTAGATTTCTTATTAAATATTAACTTTATGAACTTATTTGGTTGTTAATTTTAGTAGTATATCTCGATTAGCAATTTTTTTGTTTATCAATATAACATGAAATCTTACGTTTTTCGAGTAATAAAAGTGTAAATTTTAATAAATAGCTCAAAATTATACATAATGATTAAAAAAAATCAGATTCGAGTTTTTTTCAATATTAATTTGCAGTTTCTGAGAACATTTACCATAGTAGTGTATATTTTTTTATACCATCAGAAAGTAGAGATTTCAACAAACAAAAAACACACCAACTTTTTTAAAAAAGCAGATTTTTTGTCGTGAGATTTTCGATTGAAAATTAGGGTGCGCTTTTTCGATATTAAGTCAATATAAGGTGAAAAAATAAATATTTTAAATCAAATAAATTACTGTATGTTTGGGACATACAAAGGTAAGTTTTCACTAAATGGCGTGAAAAAATATATTTTTTTTGCAAAAAATAAAAATTAAAAACCAAAGACTCGGTTATTCGAATTATTCACATAAATTTTGAGGTTATGTGAAAAAAGTGTCGATACAAAAGTTGTAGATCTTTTTATTACCTACAACTTTGCCATTTAACTTTACTAATTTTATTATATGCAGGCGAAGTAGCGGTTTTCCGCTAGTTCATTCTAAAAATTTTAAATGCAATAATCATCATCATCAGCCTCTTAATGTCCCCACTGCTGGGGCACAGGCCTTCCCTATGGATGGAATAGGGAGATTGGGCCATGACCCACCACGCGGGCCCAGTGCGGATTGGCGGGTGCTAACGACTGCAGATGCAACCCGGACCAACGGCTTAACGTGCCTTTCGAAGCACGGAGGAACTCCGTGTTGCTTAACTATAACGATCGCAGCCGTACGCGCTAACAAACTGCGCCATCGAGCTCCTCAATGCAATAATAATTATGGCAAATCATTTATACTTTTATACATATAGGTACTATGATTACACTAATGTGTGCACAAAAATATTTATAAATTTGATTAGATAAATTACGTAAAATATTTGTGTTTATCGAGCCATTTATCTAAGCAATATATAAAAGGCAATCAAACGTTTATTAATACATTGAACAACATCACTTCAGGTGAATCTTATTCAAGAAATACATCTCTCAAAAATCAATCGTAAGTAATTAAGCATATTGTTTACATTTTTCACAAAAAGTACATCATATACATATATATCTATATATATAGCCGAAACGGCTTGACCGATTCTAATGAAATGGTGTGTACTTTCAGTGGGTCTGTGAATAGGACGTAAAACTATTTTTGATACATCTAAGCCACCCTAAAAATGTATTTTTTTTGTAATTTCTTGACCTTTTTTTTATTTGGTATTAAAATATATACAACCCAACATTTTCACTCTTCTCATACTATTTTATGGCGGTACGAAGTTCACTGGGTCAGCTAGTTATTTATATTTTTTTAAATAGTACTAGATTAGATTACAGATACAAGAACAAAAACACCCAGCTTCTGAAATATCAGCCATGCTTCAAAACCGTACGTTTCGATTTCCAGGAAAACACTCCATTCGCATAGGAGTGCTAGACTAAGTTTGAACCGTTTGAACTTGATTTAAATTTGTTGTTTATTCATGTTAATCAAATGTTATTTGTCATTCAATACTCAGAGACAAAACATGGAGTCATTAATCCAAACGTAGTAAAACAGAACTGATGTTTCAAATACAATTATGATATTCGAATGGGAGGCCCGATGTGACCAACTTGCTACCTCCTTCGTAAAAGTATATTTATATTTGTTTTATCGTTTGTGGCGGGTATATCCGGCCCAATATGCGCTGTAACATATTGTTTCTTCTTATATCTAATATATAAAATTCTCGTGGCACGTTGTGCGTAATTGAACTCCTCCGAAACGATTTTCATGTTATATGCACATTCAGTAGGTCTGCGAATCGGACAACATCAATTTTTCATTCCCCTTAAATGTTAAGAGTAACCCACATTTAATTTTTTTTGGACAGAAATTTTAAATTTTATATTTTTATGATACATCATCCGAAAATACAAACAACCCTAAATTTTCACCCTGCTACCACCCATATTTTTATGGCTATACGAAGTTCGCTGGCTCAGCTAGTATTATATGAAAGTGTTGGTTTCTAGATGAAGGTTTTCGTGCTGTTTGGGGTCCTATTCGTTTCGGCCATGGCGGCTGCGATGCCTGCTGAAGTGGCGCCGCCGCCGGAGACGTATAATACCGAAAATTGGCCTTGGGCGATGAGGTATTACGACACTCTTTTAATTATGATTACTAGTGTGCGGATGGTTGAACTCGGTAGGATTTAAGTCTATAAGAGTTTCATCATCATCATCAGCTTAGTGATGTCCCCACTGTTGGGGCACAGGCCTTTCCTAGGGACGGAATTGGGAGGGAATGATGGGTGATAACGGTTACAGATGCAGCCGAGACCAAAGGTTTAACGTGCATTCGGAAACACGAACGAGATTGAAATAATACATTTTTAGTTATCTGTCTCATAAACGGTCATCGAGAAATTTCCTTAAATTCCATGAACCCAGACCGAACTCGCTTAACGAAAGAGTTTACTATAAATAAAAAAAAACCTAGCAAATAAATCAATGTTTAAGTTCTGAAAAATACGCTATATGATGTAGCATTAGCATCTGTGCGATATTCTTAAAAAAAATTAAGGAAGTGTTCACTGTATTAAGTAGCTATTAGGTATTTATCTCGGCTATTCGAACTCGTAAATTAACAAACGGCCCCATGTTCATTTATTACGGAAGGCGATTTAGGGGGTTGATCATGTCCTATTTTTTCTTACAAGGGAGTAGGAGAGTGCCTTAATAGTTCTTACATAAGATCACAAGAATGAGCAAAGTAAAGATTATACTTTGAAAAAAAAAATATTACTACCTAAATAATAAATATTACTAGCGCCTTTGTAGGTACAATTAAATATTCCTAAAAGTTGGTACTTTGAAAATAAACATTAGAACAAATCAAACGTGTACGTCTTCATTTATTCCTTAAGATTTTTACGTAATAAATATAAAACAGGGGGGGTGGCTGTTGGACTGTTCTTATTTTTTCTTACGTAGGGGGGGGGGGGGGGGGGGTATTATGTACCATAATAATTTATTCAAATTTTACAGGACTACCATACAAAATGACATTACAGCCGTTTGGACTCATACTTTTCCTCTCGACCACCAAATCACTTCGGTCAAGTTAACCCACATTGCAGGCATAGCTACGGTAGAGCTCGTAAGTGGAGGAGAAGGATTCAACTGGATAAGCATAAGGGTCATACAACCGAATTTCTTTGGACCAGTATATATGTACCGACTTGAAGTACTTGGTTATCGTTCTTTTACTGAGTCTACATCTCAGGAATTGACGGCAACCAAACTTACCTCCGACGGCGAAGAGAATATATTTTATTATGATGTGAAACTTTGAGCTTAAATATATCTAAAAAAAATTGTATTTCAGTAATTCGGTTTTTTGAGAATATTTTGTAATTATCACAAATAAATCAATGATAGAAATGTATTTTTTTATTTATTAATTTGGCAAACAAGCATTGGTTCAGCCGACTCCAGTTGATATAAGCAGCCACTATAGCCTACAGCGAGTTGCGGTGATAGAGTATCATTCATGCGCAATGCGTTGCCTACCCTGAACCTAGTACTGCAAGCTCTTAACTCTTAGCTAACTAAACAAACACAACACTGAAAAGTAATGTTATTTCCGGTCGCATTTTTTTGTAGACTGTGGAGGTAATTCGCCAGACGGGAACTCAGTCCACTGTGCCCTAGTTTTATTTCTGTAAAAAATGTGGCATACAAGCATATTAGGGCCCACCTGATGGCATGTGGCGTATGTGTAAAAACCGCAATAATGAAAAAAGTGTCGTTCCACGATCTGATACTGTGAGGATTGTGTGTCTGGAACAAGTACGAGTGAATAGTGAGAATATGACCAGTGGTAGGGGTATCGAGCGCAGTAAAAGACGACGTCAGGGGGTAGACCGATATGTCTGCCAATAACATCTACCCGCAATTAGTTTAGTTACTCCGTGATCGTGGCGCTTGCAACAGTGTCGAAATATCGGAGACTCATAAAAAACAAGGTACATGGTAACAATCCCGTTAATAGCTATAAAATTGTTTGAGGGACTTATAATAAGTATTGGTACTAAAAATTCAGTACTGATTTAGTAATAGTATTATTAGTATACAGTAAACAAATATTTCCCATTAACTTGGGCAACAGTTGAGCAGCTGGCAACACATTCTTCACATAGACACTTTAATAGCATCCTTGCAAATTGTCATGAACACTCTACAATAATGGGTTGCCGCATTTACAGAGCTTTTGTTTTTTGATAGCGCGGTATCTAATCGAGCCGAGCGAAGCGAGACTAATAATTTATCTGAGATCCTATAGTTAACATTTCTTATTTTTATCGTTGGCGGATACAATTATGGAAACGAAACAGTGAATTATTTAAGGTTGCTGTTATTTACTATGTAAACTATGTCGAATGTCCTTCTCATTACGGGGTGCATTTTGGTATGTGCATAACTTAATATCTTTACACCCTATTTCACACCCTATTCATAGATAGGAGTTTGAAAAAAAAAACAAATGCGCATACTCTAATAACTAATTATTATGAACGTCAATTCTGCAAAGTTTTAAGCAAACCCGACGGCGCAATAAAAAGTTTCATACAAACCACCTTCCCTCACTCCACCCCTTATAAGTTTTTTGTGTCAAAAATCTATAACCATCTCTAAGGTCCTGTTTATCTGTATACTAAAAGTTATATAATCTATTCAGCGTTTAAGGCGTCAAGGCGTATCGAACAAAAGAACTCACTTTATCATTTATAATATTAAGTTCTGATAAGATCAGATCTGATGAGTGCAATTTACTGTTGTCCCGATGTATTTTTATGAATTATGGTATCCGACTTATGCTTATGTCCAAAGCCCCAATTATTCCACTGCCTAAAAAATCAATTCGTCACTGATTTTCGACCCATCTTTATCCTTTCTTTTCTATCTAAGGTCCTTGAACGCCTTGTCCATGATATATATATATATTCGTAAACATAAATAAATTACATTTGTGATTTACGTCACTGTCTTTCACACTTCCTTCGAATCCTGTCCATCCAAAGGTTATCTGGAAGAGATCCTCTGAATAGGCCGCCCATTGTTACACTACATTTAAATGACTCTGTATTCATAATAATCTATTCAGTGGTGTACAATAAAATGTTTTGTACTGTGTATGTCTAAAACCGCGTTGTTTTATCGGTAGTGAAATTTTACCATAGTTAAGTCTTATAGAGTAAAAAAAAAATTTTTTTTGTCAAAATTTGACACATTTACTATGTATTTGACGAGGCATTCACTATAGTCAAATTTAACTATCAATGAAACAGCGCGACCTTAGGATGCTCTAAGCTTCCAATTCTGTAGTGTGTCCTTAGCCTAACACGAGTACATAGAGTAGTGATTAATACGATCGTTTGTCATCGCGTGCCGTCACGTCACGGTTACGGCGACGTTCCGCTAATGTTACCAGTCCATTAGCCGATACATAATTTGGGTGTTATCTTTTCTTTGATTGCAGTAATCGATAACGGTTACATTTTATGTGTAATAAAATCTATTATTGTTTTAATAAAATTGGGTTATACTCCAACCAGAAAAGACTTTCAATCTTTTTAAGAGACGTCTGGCACAAGCGGTACAACTGCAGTGCTGTTCTGTAAGAACAAACTCTCTTCTCCCTCGGAATCCGCAGTGTGATTTAGATTTAGAACACGAAATTCAAATCACACCGGGGAATTTTGCGGTGAAAAATGCGTTTGTTATTTGTTCTTAATAACACCGTAGATCTAGCTGTAAGGCAGTGGCCAGCGTCGCTTTTTCACGTTGCAGGCCGATAGAGAGAGGTAGGGCATAGCGAATTTTCCGCTCAAGTTGGAGCGCCCTTCTGGTGAAGTAACCTTCACCTTACAGAAGAAAATACAATAACACAGTCTTTTGGAGGTGTTGCGTTCTAAACGGTGAGTAAGGTTGCAGGGCTCCAATGGGAAGGGGATTTGGTCAGTGTAGGCAGCGGAGAGAGTGATATTTTTTTTATCGCAAGCGTCTAGATAGGCTATGGTGGCCGCTTACTGTCAGGCGGGCGAAATGCTTGTTTACCATCCTTTTAACATAATAGAGTCTATCTAAGACCTAGACGTAGTTGAATCTTTTCTTGTATTTTTTTCTTTTGTTATAGTTAATCATTCCGTTAGCATTGCACTCTTGTACTTATAATACATTTTTATTTTAAGCATTAATCTACTGAATTTATAAATGAAAAGAAATATTTTCTTACTAGAAAAAAATCAACTCGGTCAATGTTTTAGGTAGACTAGATTTGAAACAGCGTCTTTCGCTATCGGCCTGCAATATGCAAAAGTTGCTTCGGACAGCTAGATCACGTGTGACACTTGCGGCCATCTCTTAAAATGTTGAAAGTCTTTTTTTAGATTGGAATATAAGCCAATTTAAAGCAAATTAAGTATAGATTGTATTACACATAAAATGTTCACGTTATTAATTACTGCTGAATATCTTATACTTATTTCAGAATCTAATAAACCGTGATGGTCAGAAAACGTGAGCAATATTTAACAGTCTTAATTCAGGATGGTTCAGCCTTTGCTGCCCCATTCCTTGCTAGTATACAAAGTAACGAGCTACTTAAAATTGATCTGGACTCAGTGAACACAGCTGAAACTTTGCCTAGTAGCATATTGGTTATTCTGTATCTGTCAATTTGATTTATTTTGAACCCTAAAAAATTCAAAATAAAATGATTTTTTTACACTGCGAGGTAAACGGACTATAACTTACTCTATAGTCAGTATATAACAAATAAACTAACCACCAATAAATAAAGAAATTAATGTCAAATTGAAGAGTTCATAAATAAAAGAAGTTTCGTCCAATGTTGCTTTGACATTTGAAACAATCTGGGCTGAATTTGAATTCTTTCTAGTAAAGTTTTCACCAACAATAAGCTTGAAATGTCATTAGTCCAGTAGATTAATATATTAAAATGAAAAACCATATAACTTACCCCATTATGGGTTGAAAGCTTCTTAATCGTTACAAAATCAAATAATTTACAATAAGTATCACAAAATAGATCTATATTTTACGAGTTTTCTGCTGGACTGACTAATATGATAATTTTTGACAGCCTTGATGGAATTGAATTTCAAACTGAATAAAAACCACAAAGGAACATTTTAAAATTAGTGCTAGCCAACTGGCCAAGAAAATCAAATAAGGAGGAAATAACCAAGGAGAACGGTTACAGTCAAGTCGTTATAACAGTTTGACGCTAAAAATTACTGTGTTGGTTGAGTCCAGATACTGAGATACATGCAGCTTGGATCCATTTTTTCGCAAAAACATGAAAAGCTTATTCGTTGATGAATGATGAAAAGAAGCACGACCACTAAAAAAAAGAGAAATTGTTATTGTTCTACTTTGGTTTTCTGTAACGTGGAAGTTATTTTCTTAAAGGGTTTCCTATTAATTCCTTACTTCCTTCTTTTTTCACAGATATTATTCCTATACCTAATTGAAAACAAAAGAATATAATTTCCAATATCTGTTTATAATTTAAGCAAGCTGTTAATCAATATTTTCCTAAGTATTATTTGTAGAAGTAATTCAATAAGTATTCATAATCTTGATATGTATATAAAAATAAATTATTGTTTCCCTTGGTTACGCTATATAACTTGTGAACAACTTAACGGAATTCATCCATCTTCTTTCAAAGTTATCTAATATTTTTTAAGAATTTTCTTATGGCAAAAAATTGAGAAAATTGCGGTAAACTAAAGTTAACAGGGGCGAAATCGCGAGCATAAGCCATTTATAAATACAATAGCACAAGAACTCTTTTTAATCCATAAAAGTTAATTTTATTTAAAAACTAAAGATTACAGTAGGCATCGGTTTTTTACAAATCGGTATCATTTACTCTGGTGTTTAATGATTACTAGGAGCTGAAATACGCGCTCTTTAGCAGCGCTGCTGAACTGGAATCGGGGCGATAAGAAGATTTTCGTCATAAAATAAATTCGCCGCTCGGGAAGGACGCGCCACAAATTCATACCTATACGATATTAAGCTATAGGTTCTATAAGTTACAATACTTGACATCCAACTGGCGATACCTACTCATACGTTATAAAACGATAACGCAGCCTGATTAATTTATTCAAGTATTGTAATTTATTAGGGTGGTGTACTTTGAATGCTTCCGTTGTCTGTTACGAAGCTCTATCTAATTTGATTGGGGATAGGTTGACACATGAAATATTCACAGAATGTCTATCAGTTTTTAAGCAAGGTAGGGCATAGCGGATTTCCTGCTCTGATTGAAGCTCCCATTTGGAGAAGTCACCTTCACCTTTTATTTTTTATACACCAATTAGCCTAGCCCCAAAGTAACCACTATAAGGCTTGTGTTATGGGGTACTAGGGTAACGGATAGGATACATATACCGTACATTTATAATAAGTATATTTTTATAGAAATACATATTAAACATCCATGACTGGAGTACAAATGCTCGTATTCATCACACAAACATCTGTCCACACCGGGACTCGAACCCGGGAACTCTCGGGTCGGTCGACCACTCGGCCACGGAGGTCGTTGGACTTACACCCTTTTAACATAAACAAAGAAAAAAGTTACTTACTGTTACTATGACAATAAATAATAATAAAAAATAAATATGTAAATGGGATTTCCATACCTGAACCTACATTTTCTCAACTTCTTTTGCTCGGTCCCGTTTTAAATATTCTTGACACTTAATCTTAACATTTTAATCAGTCAGTTTTAAGGAAATTCTATCCGTCCGTATAGTCAGCGTGGTTCAGGGACTATTAGCAGGTACTACATAGAATGTAGTATTTTGTTTTGAGTATATTTTCGTGATAATATCTTTAAACATTTTTTTTTAAATATTATTCTTATTTTCGTGTAAGGGACTACATGTAAACGGCGATAATATTTTCTTGTCTACTCCATAGAGTTAGTTGTTGTTAGACGGATAAGTATTTCAAAAATATTAGAATCCCTCAGTTTTTAGTTCAATTTAAATGTTGTTAAATGTACCCTAAAATTCTAAATTAAGTTTGATATTAGCTTTAAGTGATGAGCAACTACGGAACGATTAAAAAACAATTATTTTCCGAAATGCACTTAGACAGATTTTTTTCAATTATGTTTTACATTTTAGATTATCCTGATCTATCTATATTATAAACGCGAAGGAGTCTGTCTGTCTTTCTGTCTGTTACCTCTTTACACTTTAACCACTAAAATGATTGGGGTAAAATTTGGTATAGAGATAGTTTAAGTCCCAGGATAGGACATAGGATAGTTTTTCCCAGGAATCATATTAAGGGGGGTTAAAAGGGGGTTGGAAGTTTGTATCGGAAACCATTTTTTTCACACAGACGATGTCATGAGTACTACAGGAAAAAACGTATGTTTTAACAGGTCACATAATCCTACAACAAAAAAAAAAAGATTAATTGTTGTGTTTCACCAATACTACGCAACTTATTTAGCTGTCATAAATTTAACAATATCATACTTAATGGGCAAGGGCAAACAAAGCTTAAAGGTTTTGAAAAGAGTCGGACCTCGAGGGAAAATTTGCGAGCGAACAGATTTCCTGTCTCCCTGGAAAATTCCAAACATGGTACGCAGGACAGCGGGTGGGGTGGGTATGGAAGGGGGAGGGATGTAAACACAAAGCTTTAGTCGAACCGGCGCGGCTGCAGTCACGTGGCGCCCGCCGGGAGCGCATCACTCTTAAGGCGCCATCGCCGGAAACCGAAACAAAACACACCCGACAACAAACCATGAAAGTGTTAAAAAAGTGAAAAAGGTTCTAAAACAACAACCTTCCTATATTATACAACGCAAGCGACACCTTTCAAATGTCACCTTAAGAGTGATGCGGTCCTGTGTACTTAACACGTGAACTCTGAAAACTTTGATTGAACGATATACATGTCAACAAATACATATGAAATTATTATTGTATTGTTTTAGAGTATTGTATATAATACAACAACCACTCTAAAGAATATCAATACAAAACATATCAAATCAAAATTACCATATCTCATTATAAGAATATATTATTCGTACCACTTAGGGAAAATATAATTATGTGTTGTAGAGATAACGTAATTAGCTACATTTATGTCTTAGTTTTCTAAATGTCTTCATATCTACGTGCAATATATTTATCCTACTCAGGTGAGTGACTTGGATTATTATAATTATATATTTTAATTACTGAACTTTATTAATAACAAATGGATTCCAAAAGTAGATTTTTTTTTAACATGTCACATAAAGATTAATTATCTTATTTAGTTTTCAATAATTTAATTATGATTTTTATAAAGTGAAAAATCTTGAATAATTTCATAAAATTAAACAATTAATTAATAAATAAAACAATTTCTTTTCTATTGTTTAATTAGTACTTGTTTTAGGTACTTATATAAGTAAAATGTAGGTATCTCTAAAAAGTAGTGACTGATTTGAGCATTTTATTTTTTAATTGAATTTTCAATGTGTTTTTTGAATATTCAATTATAAAATAAAATTGCAATGAGACATAATTACGCTGTTACAGACTTTTTATAGATCTTTTACAGGAGAACGATTCCGTAATACTTATTTTTGTGTAACTTTTACCCGTTTCGCAGCACACGTAACGGAAGCTCACAAATGGAATTTTTTTCCCCATTATCCCCATATCGAATATAATTAATTATTATATTCGATATAATCTTGAGTCAAATCTTATTATTGTTTTCTCTGCAAATAATTTTGTAAAGCTGTTTCTATATTCCATTCAATGTCAGGGTAGTTTAGAAAGCTGCTGTTGGCGATTGGCTGGTAACCAGGTCCTTTTGTTTACGGAAAACATATTGGGATGAACCAATGGCAAAAAAAAATGTAGTTAAATTACCTAAATAATTTTTTTTATTTACGTTTAGCTACGGAAGGATATTTTATCCCTTTTACCGAGTACTTTGATGGATTACCAACTGTTGCTACCTGCAACTAAATCGTGCATAAAATGTGCCTGAATTGTGTTTTTTAAATAAAATTTTATAATAAGGTTTTCATGTTATGATAAAAATTAATGCCGGACACGGAGAAGGCAAAAGTAGCAGTTGCAAATTTTTCAACGTTGATAATAATAGTGCTAATGCTAATTATTAAGTTGTGGGTCGTCTATCTGACAAAGCCTTGTTGCTCCAAAATACATAACAAACTTGGCATAATCTTCTTTAAATTATTATTTTTGTATATCCAATTTATACATATATCCAAATTCACGCGAGCCGAGTGAGCGGCGGCCGGTGAAGTGTCAGTCACCTGATATTTAAATAAATAAAACAAAGGAAAGGAAAAGTTAAATATTAATTCTACGCCGAAAGACGATTCTGACCGTGAACTTTCTGCGATACGGTGGTTCTGCTTTTTAATTATTATAGATATTAAATGTATGCCTAAAGATGATCCTGGTTTAAAAAGTTATTCATTTGAATGTCTGCTAAATAAGAGAATGACGATATAACGATCTTACGCAATCCGCTGATATGCATAGTAATATTACAACATTACAAGTTCTGCGATACAAGGTACACCCTTAAGGTGTCATTCTTTTATGCATGATTAACAAACATTTAAACTTTCAAAATATATTTCCATGTAACGGTAGGATATTGCAGCACTTTTATAAGTGTAATATAAGAACTTTCACGGAAAAATAAAATTAGAGAGTGACTCTAACGAAGGTAAGTACATGTTGGAAGAGCTCCCGCTACAGTTGAATTTTAATTTTCTTTTATAAAGCTTGCATAACAGCTGTGACTCTGGAAATATTTTCTATAATTAAAACGTATTGATAAGTTTTTAATTAAAAAAAAACCCTGCATCGTAAGAATCGTATCATTTGATCTTATTGGATGTAAGCCCAGTGTGTTTCATAAATTAATGAATGCAACTGCAAGCTCGTAATCAGTGTAGAAAGCTTTTGTCCCCGCGCCGCCGCTAATCGAATAAGCGGACCGCCCCAAAACATTTCAACTACTATACGTCAAGTGATGTTTATGTCAGTATCAGCTTAATAGGGTTATTAAATTTAACGTTAATTTATTCAATTTTGTAGGGTCTGTCGAGACAATGGAAGCAGGGGCGGGGCCAACCACGCCCACCTCACCTGGATACATTTCAGATCATTTTTAGTATACGCGTTTGTTACAGTATTGATCGAAATTCCTTTATTAGTGGAAAAGCTCGATATGGTCGCCTGTTGTGACTATAAGCTGACGGCAATTTTTAATTCTGTTTTTTTAACGAAATAATAATTACACATATTTCTTTAATGTAAAAAATATGTATGGCAATATAATAGGTAGGGCATAGCAGAATTTCCGCTCGAATTGGAGCGCCTGTCCGAGAATGTAACTCCTATTTTAGAGGAGACCACAGTGAAAAAATCTTTTGGTGGTGCTGTGTTTCTGTCTGTGAGGTTCTGGAACCTCACCGAGGCTCCACGGGGCAGGGGATTGGGTAAGGTTATAGCAAAGTCTTTTTTTTACATTTCTAAAATACATAATCAATATATTTTTACATTAAGAATACATCGAAAAACCACTAAAGTTTAAATGGTGCGTTACAGTTCGCCGCACATCACAATTCATCATTGTCACATAAAATATTATTTAAAAACAACATTTTAATCGAAATGCGAATCTTTAAATTCTGGGTCCATTTTGTTTATGAGACGAGGTAACAAGTGATCTACAGTGCGTCTGCCGTAGATGTTGAGTGCCGTTGTCGTGGCTAGCAATTTTCCCATTTACTACTAGTGTTGGCATGGCACCTACTCCAAATACTAATATGTCTAAAGATAAAAAATGATTATTATTTTTCACTTTTCGGCATTTTTTTTGTGAATATCATTGACATGAATATGATGTTTAATACTTTTATAAACACACAGAAAAATCAACCATACAGAAAATTGCGATTCCTATTCAACTGGAAAATTCGCTATGCCCTATCGAGTTTTTGCTTTTATAAATGTGTGAAAATAAAAGCAAAATCTTTAATAACATTAATTATAATTTATTTATATTTGTTTCGTGATTTCAAATAAGTAAGGTGGGAATAGACTCGGTAGAAACAATAAAAAATATGTGTTAATTATTACTATAACGCGAAATTATTACGTTAACGTTTTCTAGTAGAAAACCACTTTATATCATTTCCTGACCACACAAAACTAAAAAAATATCGTCAATTAGTCATAGTATAACAGAATATTATTTATAACTCATAGGAATTTTCTCACAATAAAAAAAATATTTACCTATTTACAAATAAATAGTGGCCGATTATAATTAATAACATATTTTATTATAAATAAATAATACAATAAACAACTTAACCTAGATTACAGTGTTATTGTTATCTCTAATAATTGAAATTATATTTTTTTAATATACAAGTCCCTTTACTAGGTATATATATTATATCCAAACAAAATATTACCAGAAAATTCCACGAGGACCAGGCAGCAGACGGGACTCAAACCGGCATCCTTCGCTATCCGGGCGAATGCACTGACCATTATGCTACAGCGGCCCTGACGGCCATGTCGAAATTTTTCTAGCCTTTCTGAAGCAATATATATATTGAATTTATCGTGAATTATGGGTTTTATAATACAAGTATTGAAGAATTCTTCTTTAAGAAGTTGAAATGTGGACTGTTCGCTAACTGGCAGTACGTTACAATATTTAAATAACAAGCTTTCGTCTGAGGCTAATTGTTGTTTTACTAAGGCGAGATAACTCGTTTCAATATTATTACTTGTAGATTATGAATCTAATCCAAATAGGTCTATAGGCTATGGTGGCCGCTTACCATCAGGCGAGACATATACTTGTTTACTAGTTTTTTAACACAAATGAAAACATTTGCGGAGATAGTGAAAGTATATGGACACCTAGGAGCCCATCTTTGTCAGACGGCAGAGTGGCGGTTATTATTTATAACTAAAATTATGATTATGAACTTTGGTTAGATTGTTTTCTAGTGTTATTTCTCTATATAAGACGCAAACGCCTGACTCGTTATGAATAAAATACACTACATACATAATATTTAGATTGTGAAAGGCAGGATATTTTAGGCCGTTGACAATAATTTTGGTTCCTGTGGGATTATGGATTGCGGGTAAATTTTCTGGAAAGTGTTTTAAACCATTAATGGTTTTCTAGTATATTTTTGAATTCACATGTCCTCGCATGTCTCATTGTTCATGTCGTTGACGTAAACATTCATTATAAATTCATAGAGCATGAGCAATATTAGAGTAAGTTCCGTACCTGAAAAGGAAAAAACGGATAGGATCTCTTTGTTGTCCGTTCGTCGGTCCGTCTGTCAAGACCGTTTTTCTCAGGAACGCTTGGAGATATCAAACTGCAACTCATATCTAATACTCAGGTCTACTGTCCCTTGCAGCTGTGAAAAAATCAAACTTCTAAGCCAAAGCGATCAAAAGATACAGCCGTTTATGCCGCAAATTTGCGCAAATTTTCGAAACTCTCACGGGAATCAAAACCTACAGGGTACTAAGAATCTTGAAATTTGGTACGAAGTAACGTCTTACAATGCAGATAGAGGATAAATTGAGAAAGCCGTAAATTTTTAGTTACATCATATAATAAAAAATATTTTTGAAAATTCCGGTTTGTACGGAACCCTCGGTGCGCGAGTCCGACTCGCACTTGGGCGGTTTTTTTAAGTAGTTTGGTGTTCTAATGTGAACAGTTAAGATAGATTTGTCAATATATTTACCTACTTGAAATTTTTGTTAATATGCTTAGAATTTAAAGCAAACAAGTACCTAGTGTATAAAGTGTTTTCTAACCACTAAATGTCCTCGATGTTTCAAGATATTTCACTGCGGAGACGGTTCGTGTAATCGGGTCCCGCAGGACCGATTTGTTGGCAAACAGCTTCGACATCGGAACGCAGTATGGGAAATGTATTTCAGATTGTTTTGCTGTTGTTATCTTTTTAAAATGTATTTTATTTATTTGAATGGGAAAACTTACAGCTATTCATACAAAATTTGCATTAAAAAATTCAACAACTATAAGCCATTAACCAGTTTTTACTTATAAATATGAAGAAATTTTAAGATTGATAATTAAATTTTACAGAGTTGAAATATTGTTTTATGCTTTTTATTTGAAAATGGGGGTATTATTTCTTTATTTTTATTTTCAGCCGACTCGTAGCTATTGATAAAAATAGCATTACAAAAAATTTAGTCTAAGAAATTATATTCAAGTTTATATCGGTAACCATTATTTATATCGTATATTTCATTCATCTTTATTTTTCGTAATATTAAAATTACTTAATGATGGAAATATGTGCATAAATAAAGTTAGAGTTAGTTCAATCTTGCGATTGCGAAACGCCAACAATAATGAAAAAGCTAATTAATAGCGCTATTACCCGTTCAAAAGTGTTTTAATGTCAAAAATAACATTAGAGTGCTGCACACTAAAATATTGAAAATGTAACTCAACCCGTTTTGTTCATCCATCTGATTTATCAACATTATATTTCACTTTATTAACGTCTATCTTTCCTTTTTCTTTCTAGCACATATTTTCACATACACTCAGGTATGTTGGAATGCGAGATCACTATAAGTTCTTCTTTCAAATTAGCAGCCTGCTGTCTATACTTTTTAAAATTTTCGGCCTGCTACTACGTAAACTTTATTAAGATCCACTTGCATAAAAGTTCTTAATTTAGATTAAGGCTTAATCGTACTTACTATCAGTTGTTTAAAGTCAAATAAAGATAAAATGAGCCCTAATAAACAGGAAAAGCTTTTAAATTTGAATTAGAACTTTGGTGCAAGTGAGCCCTAATAGCTTAAATATTGTTCCTATGTTGATTTCACACTTCACATTCTAATAAGGATAAATAAAGTTCGTTTATACTTGATCGCACCCAATAAATTGTGCGAACGAATTAAGTATCATCAAGTAAATTGACACTAAGAACTCATGACATTGAGAATGATTTCTAGGAATTTAATAAACTTATTGAAAGTCATTGCCGAGTGAGTTCACAATTTTGGTATATTAAATCGACAGAGTGGCATGGGAGAGGTTGCTATGATACCTCAGAGAAGTTAATAAGTCATAAATAGAATGGGGGAGGGAGACGGCAGAGTGGCGGTGCTTTATGATGGAAAAGGAGGGGAGTCCCCCCTGTTGGTGCGGCTGTGCAATCGTGTGGAAAAAGGTGCGTTTGCAGGAGCCGTGAGGTGTCACAGATTTAATGTGTTTTTGACGACATAGTACTCTAAGGACGATTCGGAAATAAGATGTGCCAAAGTTAGGTGCCAAATTAAAACGTAGCTTTACTCACTGAATATAATATTAAACATTTTTCTTTATATAACTATATGATAATACTTCATTGTGCCCTTTTATAGCAATATACATGTATTTTGCTCAAATAATTTAATTTTTCCCATTAAGAAAATCTTTTTCTTGTGATCTTTCAATATTTTAAATTAGCGCCCCCCCGCGAATTCTTCCTCGTTAACTTTAGTTTCTGTTTGAGAATCACACAGGAACCCAACATTTTTCTAGGATAAAAAGTATTCTCTGTCTCAATACAGGTTATAAACTATATGCGTACCAAATTTCATCCAAATCCGTTTTAGTAGTGATGATTGAGTAACAAACATACAATCAAACTTATAAACTTTCCCGTTTAAAATATTAGTAGGAATTAGGATAGTTGATTGATTGTGCTTTTTCTTTGTATCATTTTAAAATTTGATGTTAGTGTAAACGAGACATTTAGACTGACGTCGTGTAAAGGGTGTATGTACCGACTAGGGTCGATTCAGAGTGGAAGCGATAACCGCTGAGTGGTCGATGGCCGTCGAGTGGTCGATATGGCACTTCACGTTTGAAAGGAAAAGGCACGAGCACGGCCTATTGTCGCGTGATCTTACACAAGTATAGTGACACATTTGGGTTTTAGAAAAACGGTGGATTGTATAAGAGTGATTTTCCCAGGCAGTAGTTTTACGCGGCGAGGCTGAAAACAGTACCCATAGTACGAGTTTGAACTCACGAAAACTATCATAGTTTTCGTAATTGTAAATTATGTTTCTATGTCCAATTTGGTGTAAAGTAACCAAATATACTTAAAATTTAAGAAGACACAAATGATTGAATGATAGAATTTAAACACTGTTTATTTGTATTGAAACGAAAACCATAAAGTACCCTTAGTACGAGTGCGAACTCATGAAAACTATCATCGTTTTCATCATCTTCAAAGCGGGAAAAATCTTCTCTTTTTAATAACTAGAAGTACCAGTACGACAGGTTATGCGACGCTTAAGATAGTATTTTAAACGATTTCAAAAAGGAGGAGGTTCTCAATTCGTTTTTAAGGTTTTTGTATGTTTGTTACGCAATTTCTCCATCAATTGTGTGCCGATTTTCAAATTTTTTGTAGTCGCAAGGGTATATATATACAGGGCGTCCCACGGCTACCTCACACGGAGGGAAAGTATATTAAATATTAAAGATAGGATATTTTACTGAAAGAAGACATCATTTCATTTTTAATAAAAACTAGAACTGCAATCACAGATTTTTTAAAAATCAACTGCTACAACTGGGAATGAAACTCGTGAAATTTCGAAAAAAAATACGACATATTTTATGCTAACCATCGAAATGGTTTATCATAAAGATTATTTTTTACTAATTTACATAGCATTTTAAATGAAAGGAATGTCTTATTACGTGATAAAAAGAATAAAGTGATATACAAACTGTAGTACGTATGCATTTCTTTTTGAACTCAGTTACAATGCGATTGGCTGAAAATTCGAAAATAGAACACGCGTCAAGCGTCTATACCCCTAGCACGAAACATTATCGAATTCGAATAGTTTGCGAGTGTGAAATGTCAATGTCAAATTTTGTATGGAAACTTATACAGCAGCACCACAAGGTACGTAACGAGAACTAAAAATCAGTACACATTTGACAATGACATTTCGCACTCGAAAACTATTAGAATTCGATATTGGTTCGTGCTAATGGTACTGTTCTTTTTTGTGTTTTTTTTATTTTAGTTAAAAACCGGGTTCTCTGAATACATTTTTAGAAAGGGAATCTAAATACGGAAAGATATCTAGAAATACTTAATATTTTAAGAGGTGAGATCAATAATCTTCCTGATGCAAATCGACGAAATCTCATTTTCCAGCAAAATGGGACTCATAACAGTAGGAGAACTGCCGAGTTTCTTAATGAACACTTTCCTTCCTGGATTGGTTCTTATGGACAAATAAGATGGCCAGCGAGTTCCCCAGAACTTACCCCACCGGACTTTTTTGGTGGGGTTATGTAACAGATGAAGTATACAAGAACCGGTAAGACAGTGTGCAGGAGTTACAAAATAACTCAGACGTATTATTACAAACATTCACCACGCAAAGATAATGAAATCGACAGGCAGAGAAAACATTAGAGTGAGAATTTGCATACAACAAATCGGATCACATTTTGAACGTTTGATACATTTCGTTTTTTATTACTTTTTGTTGAATATTTTTAATAAATTGTGTAATTTTATGACTTTTCTTTCATTGATAATGCTATGTTATTTAGCAAAAAATAATTGTTATGATTAACCCTTTCGATGGTTATCATTAAACATATAGTGTTTTTTTTTCGAAATTTCACGAGTTTGATTCCCCGTTTTAGCAGGCGATTTTAAAAAAATCTGTGAATGCAGTTCTAGTTATAATTAAAAACAAAATGATGTCTTTTTTCGGTAATATATCCTATCTTCAATATTTAATATATTTTCCCTCCGTGTGAGGTACCCGTGGGAGGCCCTGTATACTCCTAAAGTGGTCTCATAAAAAAATTACATGATCTGATCAAAGACTTTGGAGCTAACTTCGGAATTTTCTAATTATTAAAACCGCGATATGGTCCGCGAAAAATGGTCCAGTCACTTTTTCTCTCACGAATGATGAGTCGTGAGAGAAAAAGTGACTGAATCATTTTTGTACAGAATTGTATGGTCTACAACTTTTGTCTGACCTATTTTTACGATAAAACTTACCGTTTTCGAGAAAAATGTAAAAAACCATAATTTTGTACGGACCGAAAGGGATTTTTGATATTTTATTTATAATGATGTATTTAACATCTTTGCCAATTTTCAGCTCTATGCGAATTATTCCTCAGTCAAATATCTATTTTGACTGGACTATACATGAAACTTAAGATGCTGAAGTTTGGAAAGCTCGAAAACAATAATTTCCCTTAAGTTGCAACGAAAACCAGTAATATAAAAGTTTGCAATATAAATTTTATATTATATTCAAAAACTGTTTACCTTTTTATACCTACATACAATACTTGGAACACGGGGCGTTGAAAGAGATATGAACATTTTTTTTAAAATACTCTAGCTTATCATAGCAGAGCATGAACTTGTTTTTTATATTCTATGAATGTATTAATTCGGTTTTTCTAATCTCGTCATCATAAAAAGGAGAGTCCAAAGCATTAAGTTAAATCGGTCTGATGGGCAAATATTCTGATTCAAACGGCGCATTCATCTAGCGGAGCGTTATGAATCATATCTGAGTTGTCATGAGCTACGAAAGTTAGAGAGTATTATTTTTATCTTGAAAAATTACAATTACAAAAGATAATTTGTGTAAAAAGCTACATATTATGTCTACGTAGTATTTTTTATGTATCAGAAGAACTTACCTTGTTCTTTATTTAATATCACTCACACAGATCGATACCCATGTTTACTGACATCCTATCGACAATATTTAATGTTATTACGGTTTAGACAAACTTATTTTATGAGATAAAACAAGTTTCAACGGTATAGATGCACTGCTTTATTAATATCTGACTACGCAGCCTGAAAAGGATTCGAAACGTCATAAATAAATAAACCAGTGCATCTATACCCTTGAAACTTGTTTTATTTAATGAGTGGTATGCGTGAAAACCTAAAAAGCAAAAATTCTTTTATGAGAATTCTATTCTACAAACATAATTGTAAGAACATACTTGTGGGCACAAGTATAATTGTACCCACATAGATTTCAGTGAATAAATGCAAGTCCCTTCATTATAAGATACATTTAGGTACAATCATAGTTTCTAACTACCAAGAAAACCTCATTGTTATTTTAAATCCTTTCCTGTCTTATAATGAAGGTTGTTTATTAACTAGCGTTCTAAAATTAAATTAAAAATGGTTGCCTGTAAAGTCGGTTTTACGGGCGAAGATTTTACGTGACAACGTCTTTTTCTCGGTAGAATATTTATTGATATGAATATAATTAAATTGCACAATAGGAACAAGGAATTGAATGAAAATAAGAATTGCACAAATTTTAACTATAGAAATATATTTTGTTTACTAAAACATTGTACATGTAAACTTAAACTTAACACGAGAGACTCATCGTAACGTTACCGAGCGTTACACTTTTTCATAAGTGACTCCCAGCCGCAACCTAATTTAAGACGTTGTCACGTCAAAAACAAAATTATTTTCAAGCTTCATTCCTTTTCTTTTGAAATAAAAAATAAATAAAAGGAAAAAAATATTGTTTGTCAACGCCTGTTTTTATTAAGTCTTAACTTTGAAATAAGAATGTCGCAAGAGGCCCCTAAAGAAATTGTTCGTTTAATAGAGTGCCTATAAATAAAAATTAAAACCACAAATGCACTTTCATCAAATGCCGTATCCATATTTCAATGAATATGATTGTTAGGATCGTACGGCTCACGGTCGGTGGACCGCGGCAACTTCATTTGCGAGGTCCTCTATCCGTGAAATGAAGTCGGGCCAATATCTCGCCGATACCGATCGTGGTACAACTTGCTGATCGCGCTACTCGCCCCGCGACGGGGCGGGTGAAATATGCCTACATCGGAGGAATCAAAATTATCCATCGTTTTAAATTTGCCTTTTTTAAGGGTCTTTTTTTATCCACATAATTAAAACATTCAGAGTTAAATTGAATTTAAATGTCGCATGACGTCACGTCTTGTTACTACTTTAACTTAGAAGAGACCTCAAGAGCCCAATTCCAAACTTTGATGCGCTTTATTTTTGGAATTTTTTGGTTGATTGACAAACGAACAAATACGTGTTCATTATTTATTGATAATCTAAGTGACGGGCTAAATAAAACTTCTTTTTCATCCCACCACCTCGGAAAGTGTAATTTTGCGCTTCGAAATCTGGCTGGAAAATTCTATTTTATTCGCTTGAGCGGCAAAGTAGATTTGAATTTAGAACATCACATATAATGAGTACTCAATATAATTGTAAATTCAAAACGTCATTAAACCTATTTAATGTAACCTCTATGGTGCCAAATTTATGATTAGAACTTTTTAAATTGTGAAAAAATTTAAATTTGGAACCTTCTTGGTTTCTTTGTTTTATTTGCGTGCTTCGCGCCATTCTAGTTTTTCACGTTTTATTGCTTAATATAATTAACATAACCTAAAAACTGTACAAAAAAATCAACTAAAATGAGTGACATTAGCGACGATGAAGTTTATCTAACGCCAACTGAGTTAACTGAAACAGTTAATAATGCGCAAATGAGCCTTCTCCCTCAGCAATCACGAGAGAAGTATTTGAAACAGTACGATATATTTAACATGTGGCGACTAGCTAAAGGAGCAAAAACTTTCTCCGAAAACGTTTTGCTGGCATATTTTATAGAATTATCTGAGACCAAGAAAGCAAGCACGCTATGGAGTACGTATTCAATGCTAAAATTAACAATTAAGATGAAGAAAGACGTTCATATCGACACCTATCATAAATTAGTGGCATTTTTAAAAAGAGCCTCATCTGGTTATAAACCAAAAAAATCGAAGGTTTTCACAGCATCTGAAATTGCAAAGTTTATTAATGAAGCACCTGATTCCGTATATTTAGCGGCAAAAGTAAGTCAATACGTGTAATTTTTTGTTGTTGATAAAATTGTACATAGTACTTACAATATTTTTAATTTGATTAATTTATTTACGATTATAAATACTTCTTTTGTTACAGGTTGTTCTTATTATTGGTATAACCGGAGCATGTCGAACAAATGAACTTACACTACTTAATGTCAATAACGTATCAAAATATTCTCATAATTCTGATGAATTGCTATTAATTAATGTACTAAATACCAAGACAAAAAAAGACCGCAACTTCGTTATTCGCAAGGAATATGTAAACATTGTTCAGAAATATCAAGCTTTACGTCCTTCTAACACCCCAATTGAACGATTTTTTCTACAATATCGCAACGGAAAGTGTATCCGACAACCTATGGGTCAGAATAAAATTGGCAGTATTCCACGAGAAATAGCAACTTTTCTCGGACTTTTAGAACCCCCGTTATACACCGGTCACTGTTTTAGAAGAACCTCAGCCACACTTTTGGCCGAATCAGGGGCTGATCTTCTATCGCTTAAGCGCCATGGAGGCTGGAAGTCTAATTCGGTTGTAGAGGGATACATAGAGGATTCAATCCAAAGTAAATCAAAAATTTGTAATAGTATCGTGGAGGCCATAACGCTGAAAGAACCTCTGTCAGATTCTTGGTCTCGCCCTTCTACATCTAAAATGAGCCCCCATAAGATTGGAAACAATAGCCCTCTCTCGCCAACATTTACGCCAATAGAATCCAATGAATCGGCACAACTATTTAAAATTACTGATACGAGTAGTTTACCACAAAACAGCGCACAATTCACAAACACCAACATAACATTACCTAACAAAAATATTAAACTTAACATAAGTAACTGTAGCAACGTTACATTTAATATTTCTTAATTATTTTCTACTTCTTATTATTTTCTTCAATTTATAGATTATCTTAATGTGTTTTAATTGAAATAAAAATATTTTGTCATTATAAATTGTTTTCTTTTTCATTTTGTCATTTCCTCGCTGAGGTGGGATGAAAAGTTACGTATTGCACTCGAGTGGAAAGATTTTTCACCTTGTGCTCGTTTGTTTCCCTCGCTGACGCTCAGGATTCTAATTTAGAATCACTCGCTGCGCTCGTGATTCAACTTTAGAATCCTTCGCTTGCTCGGTCATCCAAATCGAGCACGCGGTTAAAAAGGAACTTTCCACTCTTGTATAATAAATAACTATTGATTTACCCCGTCATTAAGCCTATTGGAATTTTACACACTAGAGAGTGGCGGTAAACTCATATTAACAAAATTTGAGGAATATCTTTGGTGTCTTTGGTTAGTGTGGCTCTCTCAGGCTTGATTAATCTGTAACCGTATGCGCGCTGCTGCCGCAGCCACTGCCTGCTAGGCCTACCGCTGTTTCAAATAGGATCATAGTGGAATACCTGTCGTCATTTAGTAGCCGCTTTGTATTTAAAGGAGATTAGGCTGATAATGTACCATAATAAAAAACTCTCGATGTTGGCATAAATCATGTCTTCTAAAGTGTTTAAAATTTATTGACACTTATTTGTTTTAGAATGTACGTATGTACTTGCAATACGATGCTACATATGATAATCTTGTACAGGATTCTTTGATTTATTTATAGGTAAAATAGTTTTGATATTAAGAATAACTACTCGTATTAATGATAACACTTGTTTGAACTCTTTATAATAGTTTCGGAGTCTTTAAATAATGATAAATAGTATATTTTATATAGCGTTTGTAAAAAGTGCATAAGTACTTTTACTGCAAAAATTATAACTGTGCGTTTGTGTAGGTTGTCATGGCTATGAATTAATTTGTTTTTTAACTTTCACGTGATCGCTGACTCATATAAATATGCTAAGGCGCTTGAATATTATTAGCTCCTTTTGGGTCATAAATGGTTGTAAGCAACTTCCACAATTCGGACAGCAATTTAATAATAATCTGTATTCTTCTCATGATGCTGCAGTATCATTAAAAATTAGAAAAATGTATACACGAGATATAACTCAAAATAAAGATAAATCGACCTATCCATAGGATAAAGCTACTTCTGCATAATCCCTACTTTACAGTAGAGCGATTTGAAGTTTGTATGATGTAAAATTTGTTTTTACTTGTATTGGTATTTTTCTAGTATTTGATTTTTTTACCAATCATATAAAGCATTGAGAAGCAAATACGCATTTATTGTTTAAAAAAACTACATTTACGGCTCATATTTTGTTATTTAAGAGCATCTTATGTGATTATGTGACAATTTACTACGGACATCTTTATGTTATATATGCATATCAGACCTTATGCTTGGGAAACGTGTCAATATTATATGAAGATATAACTTTGTTTTACAAAATTTATATGTCCTCTCGCGTCACATTATGATAATATGGCAAATAAGAAAAATAGAATCAAATATTTAGTAAAAATTCTCAGTTTGTAATAAAATTGAAGCCGTGCACGCTGCTTTCTTGCCTATCCAAAAGGTACTAGTGCTCTTGACTCTATATTTTTCGGAAACAAAAATCACATGTACCTTTATTCAATTGCTATCTTCGAAGTTATATAATTTTTAGAATAAATGTTTTTACCAGTAAAATATATGCGTCCGTTTCGCCTAAAAGTATAATAAAAGTAATTTTATAACATTTTCATTTAGTTTTCTCTTGTATCATAAAGTAACATAATTTTTTTCGTTATTAACTTTATACACAAATACTTATATAACGTACTACCAATTACACGTTCACATAATATATTTTGAGAGTGAACTAATATTATTAGTTCACTCTCAAAATATTAGATATAGTTTTCGACCGCGTGGAATACATATAAAGCTTTCGACTGCGTGGATCACGACATCCTTCTTCAGAAACTTTACTGCCTTGGTATACAAGGCGATTGGTTGCTCTGGGTCCGTTCTTACTTCACCAAACTGTCGTTTTGGGTGGATATAGATCTAACCTTGTCTCTATAGCCTCTGGAATTCCCCAGGGGTCGCATCTTGGTCCTCTCTTTTACAAAAACAATACCTATATTTATGAGATAGACAAAGTAATAAAGAACTCAAACATTTACTGTACTTTGACGACACAAAGGTAAGTAGGTTCTGCTTAAGATTGTGAACTTTTACAAAAAGATCTAAATAAACTGTATACTTACTATATCAGGAATAAAATGACAGTTAATACTGGGAAATGTTATTGTATAAGCTTTACACGCAGGAAATATCAGATTGTATTCACTTACAATTTTAACGGTGTTGCAATGGAAATGGCAGTTCGTGATTTGGGTCTTTGCTTTGACAGTAAAATGACCATGTTCACTCACGTTGGTACTGACTGTAATGGGTAAGGTGTACAGTTGAAATGAAAAAATGGAAAAAAACTAAAAATGCGTCGAAGGCATACAAAAAAATTGTCAGACACCTTAACTTAGGCAGGTAGACTTAGGTGCCGTTTATAAAGAAGTATGTCGCGCTTCCAACCTCCTTGCGCTGGAGGAGCGTCCATAGGTTCTGGATATGGGCGTATTATACGACGTCTTCCGTGGTCGTATGGATTGTTCTGAGCTCGTTGAGCTGATCTCACTGAGGACTCACCGGCATCGTACGCTACACACCCGATTATTAAATGTTCCAAATCGCCATACTAATTACGGACAAAACGCTGTATTCACCAGACTCCCACACATTTTCAATAAACTATTTTTTTATATTGACTTGTTTATTGAACCTTAGCACCTTTTTCTTGCTAATATTAAGCGACATCTGTGCGGTGGCTATAATGTGTTTGTATAAATTTAATTAGAGATGTAGTAAATCAACCCCATTCAGCATTGTTTTAGGTACCAATCCAGACTAGCAAAGGAGTCTCTTTGTCCATAATTTAGAGGCAGTGTTTTTCAAGAGGCAACTGTATTTTTTTTTCTTTATGTTGTATTGATTGCACGATTAATCTCATATTTATATAATCATATATTTATATTTTTATTTATATGTACATATATTATATCTTATTATATTTATGTGTAGGCAAATGTAATTTTATGTTAATGTTAATTGGTTTTCCATAAGCAATTAAGTAAATATTCAGATAAAGTTGATGTTACAAAGTGGATGATCGTTATTGGCCTACAAAACACAAAGAAATTTTAATGTAGAAATATATCGAGCTGTGATTTCTTTTTTTTCCTTTAAAATAAATAAATATCTTTGCCCAATTTTCTTCGATTTTAAAAAAATAACCTCCTCATATAACAACTTTATATCAAATTTAAACAGTTTATTTGAACAATAAATAAATCATGCCTACATGAATGTTCGGTTTGTGTTTCCTCGAATTTCATTTGTACGCTATTATTAACTATCTATAAACGGCTCATATGCCCCAAATAAAAAAATACATTTCAGTTTGTACAACACAGTTGTAGTCTACAGTTTGTAATTTCATTACAATTTGTCGCATTTCATTGCAATACATATTTCAGGTAATCGATAATGAACCGAAAGGGTTTTCTAGGTATTAACAGACATTGCGACAGTTATACTCAATTCAAGGCTTTTGAAGAGCAAGTTATTTTGGGGATTGCTGAAAATTTTCTGAAAATTAAAAACCACGCCCCTTTACAGGAGTGCCGTGATTGGCCACCGCCGTTACGTAGACGAGCCCGTAGCGGCCAATGGCATAATGTGCTACGCGCAGCCGTAGCACGTAGTTCAGAGGAGCGCGGGGCGCTACGCGATCGACAGACGCCGCGAAGGAGCCTGCTACGCCTGGGAACTGAAATTATGTAAGTATTCTTTCAAATTAATACTCAAATTATATACCCTTTTATGTTTTGTGATAAAAGGTGATATAAAAAGGTTGTTTCGTTTTATTGGTTTACAAAACTTTTCATGTCTTTTTGATGTTACTGAGGCGTATATAAATATATATGTAACTATTACTGATTACATAATACTGTTACCAAAATCATTAAGAATCTTAGTTTTACTAAAAGAAAGATTTTGGTATTTTTCGATATTTTTTGCAAAAATAATTTCTAAAAGGTTCCTTTCTACATTCAAATCGAATGAATAGTCGTAACTGTTACTTTCAGATCTTTTTATTTAAGGTATTGATAATTTTGATTATGCTTCAAGTCCAAAGTTATATAATATATTTGATAAATTTTATTAGCACTGAACATAATCGGTCTGCATTAGATAATCTAAAATGCATAGAATGCATAGATGCATAGATAATCTGCTTAAAAATATTAGGAAGTCATTGTTTCAAATTTTAAATTATAATAGATTGATTAATTATGGAGAAAGGAACTATTTTAAAGGATAGCGTTTATCTAGCTTTAAAATAGTGTTGGTCCCGAGGTGGAAACTATAATTTTTATCACCCGCTATAAAAAAATATGTAAATTCAACTAATATTTTTAGCGTCCGATACAATGTTCTCTGGGTTTATTATAATACTTTTTTACTCTCGCTACTTGAGGAAGACACACAATTTTTTTTAAATAAAACCAAATAAAATGCGAATTTGCGTAAACAATTAAGAACGACGGCGGAATGCATACTCCCTGAAATAAATAATAATAATTTTATTATTATCCACGGAGAATGAACGAGTTATATGCGTTTAGAGTTAAAGGATGTTTTTTTATTTGATTAACTTCTAAACGAAATCCAAGTTTTAAATCCTTAAGCTTCAGCGCAAAGTTGCAATTCTAGTATCAGTATTTTATCGCATATATTTCGCAGATTGTGCAATGGAATGCATAATCTAATTCTTCCCTCATTATTCCACCATCGGACGGTTAAATGCACGGCAAAGCTACACCGTTATATGGTAGATATTTCACGGGCCCCTATCAAATGCTATGCATCCACCTCTTTTGCGTACAGAGGCGCAAGCACAAATTTTGACAGCTCCGTAATTATAGTAATATAAGTTACATACGGGATTCTTACCATGTACCTTGTTATTAGCGAGTTTCTGATATTTCGGCACTGTTGCAAGCGCCATGATCACGGAGTAACTGAAGAATATCGGAAACTCGCTAAAAACAAGGCACATCCAAGACAATCCCGCAAATTACTTAAATTACTATAATGTTAGTGACCATGAAAGTTTAAAACAATTTATAGCTCCGTAACTGTATCGTCATCGTCAAATTTTGTATGAAAGGAGTAAATTTGTTCTTGCGTTCGTTGGGGTTAAAACTAAGCAGTTTTCATAGTAACTTTGACGATTCGATACAATCACGGAGCCGTGAAAATTCGTGCTTGAGCCTTAGGTCAGTCATGGGATTGGCTGCCAGCTTCTCTGGTCTCTGATACACATTATCTCGATCTATTCGAATCGCGAGTGAATTCTATCCCCCAAGACAAGTAAATCCTCCTAGACAAGCGTACTCCATTTTTAGCAACATCAGCGGTTACTATCAAGCGAGACGCAGTCTTTTAATACTCTAAAGGGGAATTCCACTAAATAACTATGTATTAATTTATTTGAAAACTACGCGAGATCCTCATCTTTACCTTTCTTTAGAGACCAAACCATTCTTGTGGTAGGATCTGTCGACGTTGACCTCGATAGTAACATTTTAGAGATTACCTCCCTAGTTTATATAGGTATATATCTTTTTTAGTAATTGGTTAAGAGAACTAGATGTATATACATATAAAGAAAATATAACTAGAAAAATGAAATCTAGTTACATTTTCTTTAGATTTAAAACATCAAGCAGTTACATGCTTAAAAAATAAAAATTATAACTATAAAAGCTATCTCTTCTTTCAAATGTTTAACACTTGTAAAAGTATTCATTTGACATTGTGGGTTTCCTATAATGCGAAGAGATGGCGCTGCCTTGCAGCATCAGGGCCGCGGTAGCATATTTGGTCAGTGCATTCGCCCGGATTGCGAAGGGTGCGGGTTCGAATCCCGCCTGCTGCCTGGTCCGCGTGGATTTTTTTTTTTTTATAATTACTTTAGATTTAAAACATCAAGCAGTTAAATGCTTAAAAAATATAAAATTATAAGGTATATATACATTCCTCGAGAAAAACTAAATGAAAATTCGTCTTTAGTAGACGATTGGGAAAAATAGTTAATAAGGCTGAACTACAGTCTGTTTACAGCTTAATGTTCAGTAAAGCTGCTGTGTCATGAGAATCATAAAAACAGAACACAGTTGCACTGTCCTCTAATTATGCAAATCTTACTTTTGAATGAAGCATTTAAAAGTGGCCCTTATTAAAGAAGTAAGTATTCCGTTGTGATCATTTCTTTGTCGGTAGTTAAAGTACACGAAAAACATTTTATTATTCTCACACTGGAATTATTCCAACTTCTGCTTAGATGATTCCTTAGGTATTCTTCCTTTTTAGGGTTCCATACCTCAAATAGAAATGTGTATGTCTTTCTGTCAAGACCTTTTATTGCGGGAACGCGTGGAGTTCTTAAGATGAAATTTAAACCTCTCTTGATTTAAAACTCAGGTCTACGGTCCCTTGAAGCTGTGACTAAATCAAACACTTTAGTCAACGTAAAAAGATACGGGCGTTTATTTGTCTATCTGTCTGTCTGTCAGGATTCTTTATTTCGAAAATGCGTGGTATCGAGTTGAAATTTAAACCAGGTCTACGGTCCCTTAAAGCTGTGAAAAAATCAAAATGTTTACGTTATAAAGAGATACGGCTGTTTATATTGCATACCTACTAATTTGTACGGAACCCTCGGTGGGCGAGTATGACTTGAACTTGTCTGGTTTTTTTCACAGTGCCATATATTTTACAACACTAACACTAATTAAGCACTGTAAGGCTTGTGTTATGGGATACTAGGGTAACGGATAGAATACATATACAATACATATATAAGTATATTTATATAGAAATACATTATTAAACATCCATGACTAAAGTACAAATGCTCGTATTCATCAAAAAAACATCTGCCTCCACCGGGATTCGAACCTCTCCAGTAGGCGACACCTTGAAACCCTGCGTAAAAACCACTCGGAGTGGGGGCTCGTGACGTCACTTCTAAGTAAAAATTGTACCAAGACGTAACGTAATTTTTTTTTCTAAAAAATGTAATGGTTTAATATGTAAAGAAATTCCAATAGTTTTTAGCAAATCTACGTGATAGTCAAAGACAAAAAAAGTTAGTCACCATCCCTATTGCAGATTGTCCTGTATATATCTAATATATAAAATTCTCGTGTCACGGTGTGCGAAATTGAACTACTCCGAACCGGCTCGACCGAATTTCGTGAAAATCATATTCAGTAGGTCTGAGTATCGGGCAACATCTGTTTTTAATCCCCCTAAATGTTAGGGTGATCCGGTCCACCTTTAAATTATTTTTTTTGGACATCCATATATTTTAAAATTTTTATGATACATCATACAAAAATACATACAACCCTAAAGTTTCACTTTTCTACCACTAACCCCTATTTTTTATCGCGGCACGAAGTTCGCTGGGAAATGAAAACCATGTTAAGAATGGCATCAAGAAAATCGGTGTCCTAAAGAACTCGCAGTGCCTTTTAACACCCAATCAACTGTGCTTGTTTGCGCAACACGCAAATGCTGTTCTGCGTTGAATATGGCTTGGCTCTAGTCGTCAAGTAATCGATGCTTTGTGTAAGCTACAAAGCCGGATGATGCGCAACATTGGCGATCTATACGTGGCGAGCGCGTCATTAACCGTACATACATACCACCAATACCTCGGCGGATATTCTCAAGTGGTTTTCTCAACCGACACAGATCACACTAAAATAACACTACCTTTTGGTGGGTCTCTGACGGTGAGTAAGGTTGGTGTGAGGATTTGGGACAGAGTAGGCACCGATTTATTTATTTGTTTATTTTCTAAGAAAACCAACAGCGTTTTTCCGATACAAAATTTACAGCATATACATTTCTAAAAGTATGGCCAATGACAGGTTTTCCTTAAGTAAATTAATAATAGGTGACTTATTATTGATACTTCTATCCCTAACAAGCGATCATCAAACAATCCATCCGTATGTGCTCGTTATGTAATCTTATAAAAGTGTTGATCAATTACATGCAACGGACACCAAAGGCTAAGGACACCCTCCGGATACAAAGCAGTTGCCTGTCGTGACCACAATATATTTGAGCAGGAGTCTTTATTTTCTGTATCTGATATTAAAAAATAAATTAACATCAAACTATGTATTTCAACTAAAATAGCTAAATGAAAGTCAAACTGCGTCTCAAACTCTAAATCGATGCGATATTTTTTTTTTCTAAATACGAAGGATAACAGCCCATCTTTTCAAGTGATTATTTTTTATTAAAACGTAACGATAGCACTATTCAGAAGCAGTTGCCGCTGTTACTCGCGGTAGCTTTATTTAACTAATGATATTTGATTGTGGTTTTGAAATATTTTGTGTTTAGATTTTGTTTTTCAATGCAATATTTTACGCTAATATAATTTCATCTATATCACTATTAATGTATTCTTCTAAGGAATTTTCAATTGGTAAGAAATTTTCTTTGAACGACAATTACTCCTAAACTGACAAATCTATATTGACCTTTATAGTTTTCCTTAAAAATTCATGAAAAGGACTATTATCGTATTTTTAAAATTTGTTTTAAATTTGTTTCTACCATTTTATCCGTGTGTGATTGATATACATATCTCCAAAAAATTACAGCTCTCTAGTGCTAACAGTGTCCAAGAAAAACCGGGGACGAACATACTAAAAAACGCTCTCTCAACTTACATAATTTTTTGTTTCCTATTATATTATAATTTCATATTTGTGGAATGTGTATACAAATAAATTTATTTTTAATTAATTATATTTATAGACCTAAGGACACGGATCGTTTGTTTTGTAAATTGGGGTATTAGGTTAGCAATTTTCTTATATTAACATGTACTTAAAATAATGGAAAAATACTTTTACCTACTTGATCCTCAAAGATGACGAATCGGTATAGTTTACCATCCGTTACAATATAGATAACTACAAATTAAAGGAATTTTGAAAAAAAAAAATGAGAATTAAGTACCTTCTTTGTTTATAATTTAATACTGATGGGTACTCTCTTTTTAAAGAGACATTTAAAAAAAGATTTATATATTATTAACACAGAATAGTTCCAAATGGATAGTAAGTACACACACTGTTTCATTCGTATCAAAAAGGACAGTAATTTTATGTATTTTAATTAACTGTCATTGCTTACACACTCGCCAGTATTCCGTCGATTATAAAGAATTTTATTTTGTATAAAGGTTGTTTTGTAAGTAACAGAAGCAGGCAGCTTTAAAAAGTACAAAGTATTATTGCATAGAGTTAATTTATATAGGCAAATGAAATATATCATGTATTAAATATTGTTGGCCTCCTAGCATAGTGCGTAATTCGAGTGCTTACAAGTATATTTTGCTGTTTATTCATGCAGCACAGTCATTATGTTTAGCTATTTAACCATTTACGAAGCAATGTATCGTTTAAAAACTCGGTTAAAGAATCAAATTAGATTTAAATGTTGTTTATCTTTTAGAGTGGGCTATTCCATGAAACCTTCATTATTGTTATATATGTAACAAAAAGAAAGTTGTAATTTTTCATTTTAAAATTTACGTACAGTTTAAAAATAGAGATTCTGATAAACTCCAATCTGTGCAAAACTAAAACGCGGCCTTAAACCTTTTGATATTTGGTCAAAGATTGAACGATACATAGTTTCATACGCTCTTGGTTATATCACTGGTTGATATTCGGATTCGTTTACAGGTGTTAGAGAAGTGTGAACGTTTGATGAAGACGGTGGATCCAACATGCAGGGGCTACAAGCCGCGAAAGAGAAGGCTTCGGGCCTTTTCGCTAACAGACCCCTTTTGTTCAAGTAAGTGGTGACAGTATTCTAGAATAAAACAGATTTTTACGGATTATATGCACTGAAATTATTTATTTATTGACGTTTCAATATGGATACCGTAATACCGGATTATAGATACCGGTAGTTTACAGTAGTTAGGGTAAAATAAATAAACTGAAAATTATAAAAATAATTAAATAAATCATTTTATTAATAAAATTAGCTAATAAATTCAAGGTTAGACTATAAAATTTTAGAAATCTTGCAATGAAATATCCGAACGCTCAATGAAAGTCTTTCGAAGGTAGCTCGACAAAGTAAATAAAAATCATTATTCCGATGATAAATTCCTGAAAAGGATGCGAAACGTCAATAAATAAATAAATTCAGTGCATATAACCCGTAAAAAATTGTTTTATTTAAGGAGCGATGTGCGTGACAACCTAAGAAACAAATAGTTTTCTACAAGTTAATTTGCAACGACGTAAATTTATATTGGATTAACTTATTACTTGTTTGACATAAGTGATTCATATTTACAATCACATCACATTACATATTTACAATCAATTTATTATGTGGATGTGGGGAGAGGCAAATATATTTAATAAAATGTTTAGACCAGAAAATATTCGATGTAGGAGTTTTTCGAATTATTTTGACAGATCTTACATTCGGATGCAGATAAACTTGTCTGTGACATGGTGTGATCAATAGTGATCAATCCGTTGAATTGGTATAACGATAGAGAAAGTAACCACTTCGTTTGATGTAATAAGTTTAGGGTAATGGGACTGACGTACGCTGGGTACTTACTGTTCGAGGGCATTCTCCTTGAACATTACTGTTACTAGCATTATACTTTTCTCATTACGACCAATGATAAAAAAAAAGTTTTGTGCCCTGAGCAGAAGAGTGGCATTTGCCCGCGGACTTTTTTGTTCGCCAAAATAAATCGCTTACAACTGCATTGAGTAACGCACATGACGCGTTAAAAGTACCGTATTAAAAAAAGTCCGCCGAACAATCGAGGATACCGAGAGACCGGATTGAACAATAGCACGGTTGTCACCGATAAAAGCAGAACTCATGTCACTCGGCGCAGCAACGCACACTGCGAACTTTAGTCCTCGATACAATGTAAAGAGATGGACCCAGTATTCTATTTGAAAACTTTTGTAATCTGTGAATATTTACTTCCATAGCGGCGCTTCTCTAAATGTCCGCGCACCGTGTGCGTTGAGTCCGTGATAAGACCTCGACAGACTATTATTTTTTTATAGTCAGGGACTTTTGTTCGTGGAGAACAAAAGTCCCTCGTCTGCTTAAGCCATTATTGTCCGCAGTTCTTCTTCTTCTTTATTCCGCAAATACACATTACAACACACAATTTAGAATTGATGGTGTCTATGTAGACTCTGAACAGGTTTATCTAAAACAAACATATTAGATAGACACAAAACTTATTGTATGCAGTAAATGATTTTCAGGAATGTTCAGGAATATTACATATATAAAGTAAAATAAAATAACATTATATGTGTATTATTAATCGCTGCAGAGTGAATCGATCATCACCCTGATCACTCGTTTTATTATAGAGTACGAGAGAGTACCTGTGACTTAAGTTAAATTAAAAAAAAGCTTATTAAAAATACTCATTTCATAACTGTATATATAACCTAAATGTAGGTTTGTACGTATGTGATAACAAGTCATTTTTTTTCTTCTTAGTACGCGTATTATGTACTTTGTGGTTTGGAGATTAATTTTTTAGAAAAGGATCTCGATACACACCGAAAATATAGTTACTTTCATGTGTACAGTAATTGACAAGTTGTTACTTTAAATACTTGCATTCTATGAGTACCAACATCAAATTGAGAAATTATTCAAACGGGTTCCGCTGTCTTTCAACTAGGTTTGTACTTAGGGCACTAAATCTGAATTTTCAATACAGTTACGTACGCACGTACAGTTGAATTGGCAGGTAATATTTTCAAGAAAGTAAATAGTTGTTAAAAAAAGACAGTCTGCTGAAATACAAACAATAGTTGTCGGGAGTAGTTGGGGCTGGGAAGCAATTTAGCGGGAAGCACCGAGTCGATCGCCGATAATATTGACAGCCGAGAATAATACGTGTTGCAGAGGAAATAAAATATAAGGGCGGGCGAATCTCAGCCTGGCTTCTAACAATGAGCTAGGGTTGGCATTTCAAACGAAATAGTAAATGCATAATAAAAAAACAGATGTTGAAATTCTTTGAGGTTTGTATTGCTACTTAAATATAAATTATAAGCAGTGGCTGTATTTTCATGTATTTATTTGAAATTGATGTAAAATGTTTTGTATCCAAGACCATTAAATTGAACTTGTTTTAAATCCCAAGGCGTCTGTTTTTGAGAACTATATTAGGTTAAATGTAACCAAAATATTTTTAAACATAGTTTCCATACATGAAATTAAAAGTAATTACGTGCGTAGCTACACTGGTTCCTAATGTAATAAAAAATAACTTAGTGATAAATTAAAAAACCTCCTCCGGTTAGAAGGCGGTCTAAAATATTATTTTTAGGTTGACAAAAACTTGAAAGAAATAATATACCTACTTCATTTATTTTCACGCACACGAATAATTTTATCATATCACTGAATAGTAATGAAAAATAAAATGTTATATTACGGAATTCAATTTAAAAATAACATAATATTAATTACTCCGCATTTTGGCAGCCCTGAGGTCGTGGGCTGTTCAGGGCTGATAACGAACAGCCGTCATCCGGATTTGGATCCTCATGCGAATTCAATATTCCTGTTTCAAACAAACTGCAATTATTAATCTGTACAGTGGAAGAAGTTTGTTTAATATTAATTTATAGACGGCAATGGCGTGAGCGTGATTATCTTAAGAGCCTTTTTAATCTAAAGCAGTGGTTCTTAACCTTTTAGTCATGAGGGACCATTTTACCAAATGTTTCTATGGCCGGGGACCACCCAGTTGGTTTACCTAACTAAAATGACCTAAATTAAGGGTTGTTTGATAAAGAAAACAAGCACAATTTTATAATTAGCACTCATTTATTTATTATTTGGCAAAAATATAAAAGTTACAGATTTTAATTTAATGTGATTTTTGTGCCTGCATACTCTTTACTAACTTCGGAATTCTCGGTTCAGTACTACTCAAAGCTAAACGCATATCGGCAGTGGCATCCAACCGATTTCGATGCTTGTTTTTAATAATCAGAAGCGTCGAAAACCCCTGCTCGCATAGATACGTCGATGAAAATAATGTTAGGTAACGTATAGCAATGTCTCGAAGCTTTGGAAAAGAAATTGCTTTTTGGCTCCAATAATCTTCAAGATTTATTCCTGATTCGAATGTATCTTTTAAGTTCGTGTCGTGTTGCATTTCAATCACTTCTTCTTGAATTTCATCAGAAACTTCAGAAACGTTGACAATGAAAGGATTCCGGATCAATTTCTGAATACTTTTGTCCTCGCAGTCAGGAAAATAGCGATTGAATTCACTTTTTAAATTAGTCAAATGGAGCATCACGTTCTTCTGAATTTCTTCTTTAATATCTGCACCTTGTCCGTCAATAATTTGGTTGAGCGTATCAAATGCAGAAAAGTTTTTTCTTTCGATCTTATTGATCCATAGCTCGATTTTAGCAATAAACGCCCTGATTTTATCTTCATATGCAAATATGTTGCTCATGCCTTGCAACTTCAAATTTCCGGACCCTTGCATTTGGAGGTTCAATTTATTTATTTGCGCAAAAAAGTCGACCAAATAAGCAAAACGTACTTTATATTCGGGCTCACAGAACTGATCTAGCAACTCTTTGTTTTCCTTGATAGTTAAGAATACTTGTACTTCCTCTCTTAGTTCGTACAACCTCGACAGCATGTTTCCTTTTGAAAGCCAACGAACTTCTGTGTGGAAAAGCAGAGTTTCGTGTTCAGAGTTCATGTCAGAACACAACTGTTTGAATAGACGAGTATTGAGTGCGCTCTTTTTAATGAAGTTAACTACTTTTATAGCTGTTTTCAGAGCTATAGTAAAACATTCCGGGAGCGTTTTGGCAGCCAATGCTTGACGGTGAATAACGCAGTGCGTCGTAATTGCGGAAGGATTTTTGGTTTTTACCAATGCTGCAAGACCAGAGCGAGAACCAAGCATAGCAGGAGCACCGTCAGTACAAAACCCGGCAAGCCTTTCCCACATAAGTCCATGTTCCTCCATATATTGGCTTATTGCATTCATAACATCTGCACCTTGCGACGTAGTTTTAAGTTCTTGAGAAAATAATAACTCTTCTTTAAACATTTTGTTGTCCTCCAAAAATCGAATAAATACAAGTAATTGACAGCATTGCGAAACATCGGTAGACTCATCACATTGTAATGCAAAATAAGGGCTGTTTTTAATCTTGTCAATAACTTGGTCTTCAATATCAGTTGACATTTTTTGAATACGCGACTTAATTGTGTCATTAGAAAGCGGTATTTCACGAATTTTCTTTTGAGCTTCCGCACCTAAAAGCTCTTCTGCAACTTTGAGCATACAGGGCTTTATTAAAGATTCGCCGATTGTGTGTGCTTTTTTCGATTTGGCAATCAATTTTGAAACTTCAAATGATGCAGATAATGTTTTTTCAGAGGTTTCATAACTTGTTCCACTGGGTCCAAGTTTCATTTTTTTAAGACTTGTTAGTTTGCCTTCAAAGAATTCTCGCGAACGGTTACAAAACTTCGGATGCACGGTCTTCAAATGACGTTCCAACTTTGCCGGTTTTAAAGCGTCGTTAGAAAGAACAGTTGCACATAAAACGCATTGTGGTCTAGTTTCGCCATTAATTTCTATTGAAGTAAAGCCCAGCTTAATATAGTCGTCGTCATATTTTCTTTTTGGTGGCATTTTTCTGAAAACGAAGTTTTAGCGATAATATGGACAGGTATAAGATCTGATAATAAAAATGTGTTGTTTTGATAAGCTTTTATTTGTGAGGTCTATGGCCAGCTGTTGGAATGACGGTTAAAGTATCTACTGCTCAAGACGTATCAAATGAGCCCAAATACGACGGTATTATTAAGTAGGTACCTATATTTACATATACATCATAATCTGCTCAATTATACCAAGCAATTGCATTGTCACCGAAATGATATAATATTATGTATTCCCAACTTTGCCTTAATTGGTTGAGAATAACTGCTTTGAAATATTTAGTTGTAAGGTTTAGACCCGAACAAACAAACGTACCTACCTACACACAAACAATGCAAGTCAAATAAGGCTCGTTTTGACGTGACAACGTCTTATAAAACGATGGATCTTATGTAAACCGACTTTAAATGAAACCGATTTTTTAATTGCTTATTAAAACCTAACCTAGCCTACAAAAATACTGAATTGTGCATTATTTTCCGTTTTATATAAAATATTAAAAACTTCTTACCTACCTAATAAGAAACCTAGCAGATTTACAACGTGACGAAAATAAAGTAAAATTAGTAATCCGCAATAGCTAGTTGTGTGACATAAACCAAACAAATAATATTTATTTTACTTACCTATAATAAATCACTACCGCTCATTACAACGTCGACGCTACAAGTGACGATCGGCAACCCGCGCCGCTAAAACAAAGAACGAATGGAACGAAACCGCCACCCCCGCTCTCGTGCACCGCGTTTCGCCTTCGGACTCGTGCCGCGCGCGGCTCGCGTTGTTTCGACTCGACTCATGACGTCACGTCACATATTATTAGGATGGCTTCGCGGACCACTTGGAATGCCTCCAGGGACCACCTGTGGTCCGCGGACCACCGGTTAAGAACCACTGATCTAAAGCATGTTTAGTTACCAAAAAAGCCTATAAGAATATAGCTGATAAAGAATATTTAGATATAATTAACAAAGGGATGAAGGGATAAATTCGTCCCTTTACTTGTAACACTATTTTCATTTCTTGTTTCCTTTAATTACACGCACTTCAATCATCGTGCTCTCAAGACAAGAGCCCTAAGGTGAACTACAAATATAAAAGCGACAAACCAACCGAAGTTCATAATTTGAAATTAACGAACATCGACCGAATTTCGTTTGTTTTCAGTTAGTAGGCCCTTTGGAAAGGATCCAAAATGTCAACAATATTGTAAAAATTCAATAGCGCTTCATATCGGAAAGTTGTTTCATTGAACTATTTTATTCTAGTTTTATATTCTTGCAGCGAGTAAGCAGGTTTTTAGAAGGCTCCTGTGGTAGGAGGATGGTGTCAGGGTAAGCAACCCTGGTAGTGCAAAGACATTGTATATTGAAATATTTTCGAATCAAACCTTTGCCATTTTTTTCTCGAAACCCATAGGTAAGCTTACATTTGTGACCATTATAGCTGACCAAGTGAAGCGTCAACTCGCCTTCAAAATAATGTGGTGGTGTAAAGTCGATTAGTACGTAGCCATATTTAGTTTTGTAATTATTAATTTGAAATTGATGTTTTATAGCACTATGTATACTGAATTTTATAGTTTCATTGAATGTTTAATAATTCACAGGTACACAATTTCAAGTATATTGTTATTGATATAAATCTATTACTTTCTTCGGTCTTGTTAACGTGCAGCTACAATAAATAATGCGATTATTCTTCGGTTAGCAACCCTACACACTCCACTGCTCAAGGCTGATAACAAACAGAAATCATCCGGATTTGTGACGTCACGCGTATAGAACGCTACAAAGCGAACGGAACGGATTTATGATGGTTGCAAGACAGCAAATTGTACGAGTACAGAGATTATCTTAATAACCAACCGTTTTTTCCGGATTTTCAGAGCAGTCATGATATTTTTTGAAAACTACGGGTCATCATTTATTGTAGTTATTGCATTTATAACGGTTGCAAGACACCAAAAGGTACTAGTACAGATATTGTCTTAGTAACCTACCGTTTCTTCTGGCTTTACAGAGCAGTCTTGATATTTTGTGAAAGCTACGGGTCATCATTTATTGTAGTTATTGCATTTATAATGGTTGTAAGACACCAAAACGTACTAGTACATATATTGTCTTAGTAACCTACCGTCTCTTCCGGCTTTACAGACCAGTCTTGGTATTTTGTGAAAGCTACGGGTCATCCTTTATTGTAGGTAATGCATTTATAATGGTTGCAAGACACCTAATGGTACTAGTACAGATATTGTCTTAGTAACCTACCGTTTCTTCTGGCTTTACAGAGCAGTCTTGATATTTGTGAAAGCTACGGGTCATATTTTATTGTAGGTACCTATTGCATTTATGATGGTTGCAAGACACCCAACGGTACTAGTACAGATATTGTCTTTGTAACCTACCAATTCTTCTGGATTTTCAGAGCAGTCTTGGTATTTTGTGAAAGCTACGTGTCATCATTTATTGTAGATACTTATTGCAGTCATGATGGTTGCAAGACACCAAATGGTTTATCTTAGTAACCTACCGTTTCTTCTGGCTTTATAGAGCAGGCTTGATATTTTGTGAAAGCTCCGGACCATCATTTATTGTAGGTACCTTTTGCATTTATGGTGGTAAATAGTATGACATAACAGCACATGGTACGAGTACAGAGGCCGAGTTTTTGACAGCTCCGTAACGTATCGCATCGTCAAAGTTTATATGAAAACTAAACAGTGCCCCGGATCTAAGAACAAACTAACTTTTTCTATACAAAGAGATTATGATACTTAACGGAGCTGTCAAAATCTCGTGATTGGGCCTTAGAGATTATCTGAATAACCTACCGTTTCTTCTAGCTTTAGAAAGAAATCTTGACATTTTGTAAAAGCCATGGGTCATCATTGATTTTTGATGGTTTCAGGACACAAAATGGACAGAGATTTCTTATGGCTTTAAAGACCTGCAAGTCGATTCTGTAAGCCGAATCTCACATATAATCTCATTTATTCGATCAAATATTATCTCTGTCTCTTTTGCAATGTCGAACCAGCCTTCTAACATTATAAACGTGAAAGTTTGTATGTTTGCTACTCAGTCACGCAAAAACGGGTATGGATGATATTTAGCACAAAATATAGTTTATTACCTGGATTAAGACAAAGGATAATTTTTATTCCGAAGAAATGAAAGTTTCCTGAGGGATTCTCAAAAAACTAAAGTTTACACGGACGAAGTCACGTGCGGCCGCCAGTTAAATAATATATATCTATGCATAATACACTAATTTTAACATTGTTTTTTTTTGTTTTAATGTTTTAAATTGGCAAGGTGCAGCAGTTTATAACTGCTGTACTAGCTATCTTCGCGTTTGGACTTTATATCACCACTTAACTCTTCAAAAACCGGTGTTTGGCGGCCGGATGCACTAAACCTCCATGCTCTCGAGATACCATGGACGCGCCGAGCCTCTCCCAGCACCTGCTGAGCTGCAAAGCAGCACCACTTTTAAACCGGTGGAGCCCAGGAAGTGCCGGAGGAGACTGACGCCGTTCGTCGACAGGTTAAATGTGATGTGAGTTAGTAGAGTCTGCGGTAGTCTGGGGCTTATCATCAGGTGGCAATTTGCCCACCTCGCTATAAAAAAAAAATAAGAAAAAATGGATCTTTCAACTCTGAAGTGAGAATATTTTACAGAATCGCACTACAATCTTGATATTCTGTAAAAGCTTCGGGTGTGGCTATTACCACAGTATCGGCAAAGCGTATATCTAGTTAAAATAAAGTGCTTTTAATTCATGAGGTTGAAAAGCGTTTTATAGGAACGGCGAGCGATAATAAAATTGTGTTTGTGGCTAGCCACTCATGCTTTATTACATTATTGCAAGCTCAATTTTAAATCCTTTTTCACATTTGATTTTAGATATATACTAAGCCGAGTACTACTTTTTGTTTTTTTTCTGAAAACTAATTTCATGCTATTCGTTTGAAAACTGCTGTCATTTTATAGTAAAGTCTTCAACCCCGTCGAAACCTTTCAGGCGCGGTCCGAAGGGGGGGGGGGGGGGGGTCACAGGGGACATGACCCCCCCCTCCCCCAAATCTAAGGTCAAATTGAAAAATCTTGTGTAAAAAAGTGTCTTGTGCAATAATGTTTATTTTATTCCAGACACCTATGTTTTATTAGTGTAGTGAGACCCCCTCCAAAATTTCAGGCTGCGACCGCACCTGAAACCTTTCCCTACTTATTAATAAACGAGAAATAAGCTTTGACTGCTTACGCCGTGTTTTATTCATATCACTCAAATGCCATTTGTTATTCAATGAACAGAGACAAAACATGAAGTAACTAATTGAAGCTTATTCTTCGTTCATGAATAAGGGGTTTCAAGTCGTTTAATATACTCCATGCATAAACTTGACAATCAATTATCGAGATATGGATCAATATTAAAGTAGTATTTATTAAAAATGGCCTCCCTTTTTCTGGGATACGATCCATTTCAATTAACATACCTACCTAGAGAAAATTAATAGCTTAATACTCTTATCAAAAGCAAACACGACTGTTACTACGAAATTGTTACTGCAAGTGAGCCCCAATGTTTTAAGCCCATAAATTACTGTACGGTAGAAGGGTAGCCGGTTCATTATTTAGTCCGTTTAAACGACTAAGTCCTTAAAAGACATTAGATGGCTTTGTGGAGCTATCACAGTACACAAAAGCGATTTGCTAGGTAGCGGGGAGACGCGCCGTCAATTATCACCCATCATATTTGGCTTACTATACATTTTAGAAGCACCCTCTTGTTTTTTGTGTATACGGGGACAGGAAGGGGTTGTATTAAATTAAGCGCTTTATGCTTTTATCTGAGCTAAGATATAATATCTTGCTTTATGCTTTTATCTGATATAGAAATTTTCAATATAATAACGTACCTACTTCTAATAAAAAACTTTCTATAATGCTTTTGTAAATAAATGTACTCAATGAAAATCTTAAAAGAGATGAAATTACTGTTGCTACCTAGTAAGTTTATTAAGTTTCAAAGTAATATCCCAGTCGATAAAAGAGCTAGAAAGCCGTAGCTCTCCTGGCGGTATTTATTGGTCGCCAGCAATCTCACCCAGCCAGAGTGTTGATTCTGCTCAGTTGAAATAGTAATCGTGTGTTAATGGTTGATAGCGATGGACTGTAAAACTGATTGAAACAAATATAAATATTCGAAATAGTCTATCTATATATATAAAAATCAATTGCTGTTCGTTAGTCTCGCTAAAACTCGAGAACGGCTGAACGGATTTATCTTATCTTGGTCTTGAAATGTTCGTGGAGGTCTAGGAAAGGTTTAAAAGGTGAGAAAAAATCGAATTCTACACTACAACTCTACAACGAAGCGAAGCGAGGGCGGGCCACTAGTAGGTAATAAGAAATCAAACAAGCGAACTTGTCCTTCGTAGTTTTACATAAATAATCACAAATAATAATTATTTTTTAAAGAAACATACAAACATTGACGTATAAAATATATAGAAAAAGGTTATAGCAAAAAGTTTATATCAAAATTTAATAGTTAATAGTTCACAACAATGGTGTTTTAGTACTTTTGATTTTTAATACAGTATTCTTAATGAAATACAAATTTAGTAACGTATTTAAGTACTCATTTGTTAAATATGTTTACCTATGCATTCTTTATTTTATTTTTTAGTGATAAGAACTGTGTCAAAAAGCAGCACTATAGAAACTCAGGTAAATAATATAAAATAAATATTTCTAACACTCACACCAATTAGCCTAGCTCCAAAGTAAGCACTGTTAGGCTTGTGTTATGTTACTAGGGTAACAGATAGAATTCATATACTGTACATATATAAACATTTAGTATGTAAAGAAATACCTAACTATAAACATGCATGACTAAGGTACAAATGCTCGTATTCGTCGCACTAACATTTGCCCACCGGGATTCCAACCCGGGACCTCTGAGTAAACGACACCTTGAAACCCGGCACACATACCACTCTAGAATATAACATGTTCTAACTGAAATTATATGATAACCACAATACAGTTATATAGTACCACTATAACTGTATTGTGCTAGAATCCAGGCGACATAATACATGTATTGCAGCACTCTCGCTAATTGTTCCCGCCATTTGAATATTGCCGTCGACAATTAGTCGATTGGTCCATCTCGCTGGAGGCTACGGACCCCTAAATTAATTGCTCTCTGCTCATTTTGTTTTATTTCAAAGTGAAAAGGTGTGAACAATGTTTTGTTCAAAGAAATTACAAGCTTCTGCTTGTTAAATAACATTTATATAGTGATTAAAAGTTAAAATGTCACATTTAAAAGCTCACAATTTATCAAGCGTAACAATCTCTATAATCTGTTACTTACAGAGATTATATTTGTCTTATCTATAACAAAATTATTTGATTTTATAATCATTTGTTATTTAATTGAAACACGCTTAAACGTGTTCGAACTGCGTTTTAACACTTAATAAAATAATAAAAATCATAATTCTGACGACGCAGCCTGAAAAGGATGCGAACTGTAAAAAAAAATCAACACACACCAATTAGCCTAGCCCCAAAGTAAGCACTGTATGGCTTGTGTTATAGGATACTAGGGTAACGAAAAGAATACATATATACTGTACATATATAAGCATATTTATATAGAAATACTTATTTAACATCCATGACTGGAGTACAAATGTTCTTATTCATCACACAAACACATCTGCCCCCACCGGGATTCGAACCCGGGACCTCTCGAGTCACCAACACTATGTAACCCGGCGTACAAACCACTCGGCTTCGGAGGTCGTCATTCAAAATGGTCAAAAAAATAATAAAAAAACGCATATTGAACCCGTTTAAGCGTGTTTAATGAGAGGTGTAGGTGAAAACTTAAAAATTTATTTAATTAATAGTTAACATAAAGAGGTGAATTAGTATCTTTGAAAATATCAAATAGGAAACATAGTGAAACTCTGAATAATTGCTTTTGTTGTTGACATAAATCTAACTTATTTAAAAAAAAAGTATAAAACCAATAGTTCTTTTCGCATATTGTGCCTTCCTCGGAAAAATATAGCGCGTCGACAAATATGATATACCTATTTTAAGGTGAAAGGACATTGGAAACTTTACTATGTAAACAATTCTGTGAAATTAAATAAATGAATACATGTCGTCCATGTTTATTGGAGATTTGCCCATATCAAGGTAAACGATTATGAAATAGTAACGACGCTACCAAAAAGGTGTGTTATCTGAGTTAATTACACTACATCTATACCTACATATAATAAAATGGTAGGAAAGTCAAAATTGTACATTGGATATTTTTTTAAAAGAATACTTGGGGTGTGATCTACAATCGATACCGAAGCCAAAAATATAGTTTTTAGAATTTTAGTCTGTTTGTCTGTATGTATGTCCGGGATAAACTGAAAAAGTACTGCATGGATTTTATTAAAATTTGGCACGAATATTACTAAGAAGTCGGGTTAACATATAGGCTACATATTATCACGCTATCACCTACGGGGGACGAGCAGTGTACCCTTATTTCTAACTGCACGCGTACGAAGTCGCGGGCGGCCTCTAGTTTATAATAATTGTAATAATTCCAGCGCTATCGTTCAACTAATTGGTAGAATTCCTGTAGTTAATGACTGCTTCCCGGATGTGATCATATTATTTGTTACGTTAAAATGATCTTTAATCAGCTCTAAGGACCCTTGTTATATTTCAGTAAATATGTGAACAATTGTATGAAGACTTGTATGTCGTATTTAGTGCACTGGGCTTTAATAAAATAATATTAATAAGCCTGGATCTCGTGATTTTTTTTCCAGTATATTTTTCTTTATATTTCAATAACTAGCATTAATATTTTTAATAGAAAACGGCTCGGCTAGTTAGGAATTACTTAAGGACATTGTTGTTAAACATGTATTGTTTAGCAAAAGTTTAAAAATAAAAACGAAGTTTAATGAGAACTTAGTAGTAATTAATAAAATTAAATCATTAATTTATTTGTTTAGATGAAAAATTTAGTTCGCATGAGGCCTCTGCATGATAAATGTAGTTATAGAATAAAATTATAGGTTATATTATAGGTTCAGTACCCTAGTACGAACCAATATCGAATTGGTATCGTTTGCGAGTCCGAAATTGTCAAATGTGTACTGATTTTTAGTTCCCGTTACGTACTTTGTGTCGCTACTGTTCAAGTTTCCATACAAATTTGTCATTGACATTTCGGTTTGCAAACTATTCGAATTCGGTAATGGTTCGTGCTAGGGGTACTGAACAAAACTAGGACTAAGTAATGAGTAACCCTATATCGCATTATTTACATTCAATACTTCCATTGAGATTATAATCTGACGGTTGTCTATTGACGGGTGTCACATTACATATAAATTGGTCTACTTGGGGTAGTTATGAACATTTAACGATACGCCCTGTGGCCGTCATGCCAATTAGGAAGCTTACGGTACTCGCTTAGGGATTTATTTGTACCTGGAGTACCTTTCGGGAGCTTATATAGAAAATAATGAGCATCTACAACTTAAGTATCTTTAAGAGACATACACCGTGTGATACAATTTCCGAATGAAAATGTTTTAGTGCATTATGAATTACTGATGTTACTCGCAATTATGTTTTGGGATGCAATTCCTATTTTTGCATCTTGCTATTATCAACGGTTTGGTACTACAAAAGAGAATAACGGAACCTGTCTTCACATCTGTTAATTTGTTGCGTGAAAATACCAAACGAATTGAGAACCTCCTCCTTTTAGAAGTCGGTTAAATATGTTTTTTTATATATTTTAACTTATATATATTTTTTTCTATTTTTGTAACATAGTATCCATGTGTGGTTATGAGTAGTCATGCTCTCTTAAAAATCTCTTCGGTAGTGTCGTGTGAGGCGGGTCGTTGCGTTCCCTAAAAAATGGTTGAGCGAAGCGATGGCTGGTTCATGCGTCATGCTCGTGAACGGGTGCTGCCAGCGGAGATGAGTCTGCTCTTGCTTCATTGGGTACTATTAATCGTTGTACTAAACTTATAATCTTTAATATTAGTCTCCTAAACAGTAGGACACGGCATTTCTAAACTTTGTTAAACCAGTTTTTTATATAGTCATAATTTTTATATTATTTGCATTGTAATGGAAAGTGACTTTATGAGTTACCTCATATTGAAGTAATTTTTAATTTGACGACTCTGTATACAGGGAGAAAAAAACAGCCCTTGCTGAGTTTCTTGCCGGTTCTTCTCAGTACAAGGTCTCCCGCCGTAGATTTGCGAACCGGTGGCGTAGCTTTTCGACATTCACAAGTGCTTGTAACAGCCTATACTGTATAAACGATATTGAATTTTGAATTTTTATGAGAGTGACTTTATTGAAATTTGGACATACGTGTAAGTAAGTGACCAAAAAATTAAAGTGTAACTCAGGCAAGGGACAACATAATGCGGACATTATGTTAAAATCATGTTTGTGTTTTATATTTAACTATCCATATCTGATTGATTTAAAAAATATCTTAAATACAGCTTAAACAAAGAATAATCGAATTTGGGCAAGTTCGGAAGTTATGCACTTACATACATTGGTGATTCATTTTTATTTAAATAAAAAGAAGATAAAAGATCAGAAACAGTGTTGCCGCCACGTTACCGCTCTGCCGCCGCCGGACAAACTGATCTCTTTTATCTATATGCACTGATTTGTTTGATTTGTTAGTAGGATGTCCGTGACACGATACCATGGTTCGTAGCGTTTAATTTTAGCGACGCGCGTGTCCCGCCCACAAGTTTTGGACACAATCTTTGTTGTCCATTCTGTGGGCGCATTGTGTACTTTGTAGCTGTACACTCCAAATTGAGCGAAAATTCTCTGAATAGTATCTCTTATAAAACTTAATACAATGATATATTATATATTATTTTATATAGGCACTCATTGAGAGTGAAATTTTGTTCCAAAGAATAAGCTGACATCGCCGGCGGTTGTATCAATATAACCCGATCATCATTCAAGATAACCGGATCTGTGAGGTAATTTTGTAGATCTCATTTCTGAATTCAATAACTGTCATTTTATACAATAGTTTAATATGCATAACGCTATTACATGACAAAATGTCGCAATGATTTTTGAAGCAGCCGGTAAAAAATATGTAATAATTATCAAAAATAAATGAGATCGTAAGTGAGATTGTAAATGGAGAGTGAATGAATGCAGTTCTAGTTAATACATTAAAAATAAAATGATGTTATCTTTCAGTAAAATATCCTATCTTCAATGTTTCATATACTTTCCCTCCGTGTGACTAACCCGTGGGACGCCGTGTATATCTTGCACTCGCTTTGATTATTTGAATCGGGATATTGTCATGACCTGTGTTTATTTTATTTCTTTGTTGTGAGAAAATTTGGTCAACATTTACAGGCGCAAAAAGATATACTATCAGGAAACCAGCAATTGTTGAATCACCTGAAACAATTTCTCTTAATTTCAGTGCACTTAACCAAAAGTTTGTATAGTTCTAGTTCTAGAACGTCAAACGTGAATTACTAAAAACCAGTGTGTTACGAGTACAAGACTCGTCTATGTCACTTATACGTCACGCGTACATTATGTGTTGCCCAAGTGCAGGTGGTTCGATTGAGCAATCGTATTGAAAAGTGCTTATTGGACAGATTTAGTTCATGTAAAACGTGGAATCATCTGATATATAGATTTAAGACCTGATCGTCCTGACATCGTGATTAATTAATGTAAGATTCTCTGTAAAACATTTAAATAAATAAATAAAATATTTTTTTATAATTAAAAGTATTGTTTTTAAAAATTACACCTGACGACTCAATTCCGTAATTAGTGTGTACACAAACTCAAATGTTGTTTGTCAGGGTTCCGCACCCAGGGTTTTTTAAATATACAAACTTTAAAAAAAAATCGTTCTATAAAGTGTTTATGTACTAAACAGAACAAAAAAAGAGTCTCAGAATGAATGTCTCCGTTATTTTTGGAGCGGTGTGATGAAAGAATTAAGCCCACTTGCAGCAAATTTGCAGAATCTCGATTCAACTAAAACTAGCTTTAACCCGTAGAATCTCAAAACGTCAATGTCAATTTGACATTATTTTATGGGCTAAGTCTTATTTTAGATGAATTATGATTTAACAAATTTGCTGCAAGTGAGCCTTAGTCTTTGATCACACACTTTATCCCATTGAAAAATGTCAAAACGTCAAATTGACATTATTGTTTGGGTTAAATCTAGTTTTAGTTGAATTACCATTCAGCAAACTTATTGCAAGTGGACCTTAGTATACAAACTCAAAAGTTAGTTTAGTTATCTTTGGTTGGTCCTAGAATGATTGTCTCAGCTATTTTTCGAAGAAAATGCCAATTGTAAAGAGTGTCAGGGCTATTTGGAGCGGTGTGATCAAAACTCGATTTTTTTAGTATACAAACTCAAAAGAATGTTTAGTTCTATAACGTGATTATATACTGAACAAAGCTGAAGAGTCCCGGAACGATAGTCTCAGCTATTTTTGGAAGAGAACGCTAATTCTAAAGTGTGTCAGGGCTATCTGGAGCGGTGTGATCAAAGATCGATTGCCGTCGCCGCCGCGGAGTCTGGCCGGCGGGACGGCGCGGCGCCACCACTGGCGCCGAGGGGTCCACCACGAGACAAATCTTCAACCTGCTACTTAACAACCCCTCGACGAGGAGTCTACATGGACTGGGGTTCCGAACAAACATACCGAAGAGAAATATTTATGTCGTTTGTTTATAGGCAAGTTATGACTTCTCCGATTCGTTTCTGTTTTGTGAACAAGTTTTGTTTTTGTACCAGTTTTGTTGGTTACGGAATAATTATATCGTATTTCAATTGTAAGTAACATTTATTTCTTAAAAAACACGTTTGTTTTTTCGAAATTTTCGAATACTACTGGTAAATGAAAATACCTGCTGAAATTTTGGCATAGAGACGATGGATATAACCTAAATTTTTAAATTAGTCTCCCGAAACGAGACTTATCATTTATTTGAAATCAAAACTTAAAATAAACAGATTAAAGTTATACAGCAAGATGAAGAGTATGAGAAAATTTATGTCTCTGATAATAAGCATTTGAAACACTTCGGGAGAAATCTAAACAGGGAGCAGTTATAGCAAAATTTGTCGTTGACGAAATGGGAATTTGAAAGAAGCAACCTAGAATGGTCGTAAGACCATGGGACTCGTTAACGACAACACAAAACACTTCTTACAAAGTTTTTTTCAAAGTGTCTGATTATATTACAGGTAAAACTGCTGGGTTTTAACTGTTTCATTAATTCTAACAGCTTTTGTATAATTATGAAATAATTCAATGATTGCATAATGACGTGTTACAACGTCAACAAACATGATGATTTGTAAATTTTGTTATATTATTATTTTTAACATTGTGGTCAAAACCTTCAGCTATTGTTGTGGTCAATTTTTCGCTCGTTTTCTCCGCAGCAAAAAATATGTCCAATAACGAGTGGTAGGAAAAAACATGTTTTATAGAAAAGAGTGAAAATGCATAATGCATTTAATTCAAAAAGATATTTTAATTTGATTTATTTTATTCATTGGAGAAAAAAAAGAACTTTTGTTTAAATATCTTGTTTTATCTTTTCTTTGCAATATAAAAATTCCAACACACCAATTAGCCTAGCCCCAAAGTAAACACTGTAGGCTTTTATTATGGGATACAAGGGTAACGGATAGAATACATTACACTGATACATATAAATTTGTATATTTGTATAGAAATACATATAAAAACGTTCATGACTGGAGTACAAATGCTCGTATTCATCAAACAAACATTTGCCCCACCGGGACTCAAACCTCTCGGGTCAACGTACAAACCACTCGGCCACGGAGGTCGTCACAATATGATGAGTTTTTTGACCTTATACGCCTGCTTTTGGCGTTTGTACGACCATGAAGTTTCATAAAAATTTGTTCTTAATTTGCAATTGCACTGTGTAACCATGTTAGAACTTTAACGCAAGTACTATTTCAACACGCTTTTATTAGTTTCACCTGTACGTTTGTTTGTTTGTATGTATGTAACTGACTAGTTTGGACTCGATTTTGCCCAACTGTAAGCGATCAGATTTACTTTAAACATTGTAGACTTATCAAAGATCGACGACAATACAATATTTTAATAAGCTTATTGATAGTAACGTGGTAAAAATTTTAGTTTTATTAACACGCTTTTATTTGACGACCTCCGTGGTCGAGTGGTTTGTACGCCGGGTTTCATGGTGTCGCCGACTCGAGAGGTCCCGGGTTCGAATCCCGGTGGGGGCAGATGTTTGTGTGATGAATACGAGCATTTGTACTCCAGTCATGGATATTTAATATGTATTTCTATATAAAATATACTTATATATGTACAGTATATGTATTCTATCCGTTACCCTAGCATCCCATAACACAAGCCTTACAGTGCTTACTTTGGGGCTAGGCTAATTGGTGTGAGTGTTGGACATATTATTTATTTATTTATTAGGTTGACTTGTATGTAACTATGTAATAAAATCTAAGAATCTGAATTACACGCACTTCTTATTCTTGTATCATCATGAAACTTGGCACTTATATGTAGATTAGATGACAATACAATATTATGGTACCATCCAGCAGGTCTGATGATAGGACTGGAAGGTGGCTCATGGAACCTTGGACCGCCTACTAGTAAACATATCGAGTTTGGGCTCATTACATTCGTCTTAACATATTCTATTAATTTTTCCTGATGACTGAAACTAAAAAGAGTAAAATAAATTAATAGTTTAATAATATAAAACTAGTTTTAACGGGTTAATGCACGAAACTTATTTATTTATTGACGTTTCGCAGCCTTTTCAGGACTGCATCTTCAGAATAATGATTTTTTATTTACTTTGTCGAGCTACTTTCGAAAGACTTTTATTGAGCGTTCGGATATTTTATTTAATGAGTGATGTGAAACCTTAGAAACAAATAGTTTAATAAAATCAAAACACACGCCTTTTATTTACTGCACTAAAAAGCCAAAAATAAACAAAATATACTCTCTGTTTACTTTATTAGGGAGTTAGAGTGAGCCATGTTTATAGTTTATTGTAATATATATATATATATATATATATATATATATATATATATATATATATATATATATATATATATATATATATATATATATATATATATATATATATATATATATATATCTGAATTGTTAAGCATTATGAATCACGTAATATATTGATTGATTTGATAAATAATGCAATGAATAGTGCCCCACGCTTTTTAGTTATATATGTATGTTCAAATAAACTATAAACATGGTTAACTCTAAGGCCCTAATGAAGTAAACAGAGAGTATATTTTATTTATTTTTGGCTTTTTAGTGCAGTAAATAAAAGCGTGTTTTTTGTTTTTTAAACTATTAATTTTGATCAAGATCGTAAAGCATATTGCTAAGAGACTATTTGCGAACGAACTTTCTGCATTTAAAATGAAATGTTTCAAATTGTGGCTTCGTTGTCAATATGTGTGAGATATGTTTTATTTAATTGTAAATAACAATTGAGACATAAGTCATCCCAAAATCACTCCCTTTTTCTTTAAAAAAAGAATCTCCATTACATTTTCGTTTTACCTAATTCCTTGTTTATTTATTATAATATATTTTAAAAATCAGTTGTAACCAATAGATTCAAGTATTTAAGAAACCAAAACCGTAAAATTTAAAAAATAAAGTTAGCTTAACACCTTGTACAGATCCTTTTGAATGCACGGTACTGGGTAAATATTTAATAAGTAGGTATTTCTAAAATATTTTACTGCCCCTGTCTTCATTACAGACCTCATAATGAGAGTCCGTGGGCAGGGATTTAATTTGCAACGGTTGCGGCCCGCCTATACTAATCCTACTTCAAAGGCTCCCTGAAATTACACACCGTACAGATAGGTACACATTTTAAACCATTGCAACTGTAGCCGATTAATTAGATGTCCTGATTAACTTTGTTCATTAAAAAACCGACTGGACTTGGGTACTTTAATTGAGGAAAAAATCATAAGACTGGAATAAATTAGGGCTGACGTAAAATTATAAAAAAAAACTTAAGTTACTAATTTGTATTGGTTTAACGTTTTTTTTTGATGAAGAGTGGCTAAGGAGCATACATATTGCCCGCCTTATGGTAAGTGGCTACCATTGGCTAGAGCCAGAGGTAGATCTCTCTCAAACTAAAATGCTAAATGCTATGCGTCAAAAATGATAACTTGCAAATGTATCTGATAATATCATTAATATTTGATCGTTAGGTCCTAGCCGCGTCGCTTTCAGTGTAACCAACTGCTATACTATAGAATGAATATGTGCGATTGTGCGTATACTAGGATTAGTCATTAAGCAATTTAATAGACCCAAGGCGCTAAACATTCAACGAGGTCTTTGAAGTGAATTACATATCCTTAGTTATAGTCGATGTGCAACATGGGTAGGAAAATAATAGGATGTCAAAAGTGTTTTTTTTTTGATTAAATTGTTGTATTTATTTCATTGGTTTGTTTTATTTAATTTTCTGTATTATTTGTTTACCCCTAAGTACTTCCGTGAACTATCATAAGTTTCAAATTGGGAGACCCTCTGAAAAGAACTGCAGATCTTAGATTAAAACACAAAGGCAAGAAACGGTACGCTCATACTGACATCAAATAAAATATGCTCCAATTTAGTTGAGTTGCAGAGTCGAGCATAAGCAACTCTCACACACACGTGATGAAATTTGACACACATATGACTATATGTGTGTCAAATTTCATTTTTCCTGGTAACAAGTCTGTTACCTGAATTCAAACATAGGATACACTTTATCCTGAAAAAAATTTAGGTTTTCGTGGGATTCTTAAAAAAACTAACTACATAAAACGCATATAAAGTCTCAGGCGGCAGCTAAATAGTTGCACTATAAACAGTAGTGTCAAGTTTTAAGCGATATACATATTCGCGGAGTTGCGCGCGCCGTTTCCTGACCAATATTGGCTGTGTGCAAATATTTGAGTCGGCTTGCAACTGATCGATCACTGGGGATCATGACACCCGCCTTCTGTCACGTCTCAAGGGCTTGTAAGAACCAGCCACTTTTATTCTTTTTTTTGCGTCAACTTCAGATTTTTGGTAGGCATAAACCGTGGCGAGATTTTTCGCCCAAAGTATATATTTATATGCCTAGTTATAAAATGATATCAAATTGAGTGATATCAACTTTTTATTTAACCATTTGCAACTTCTATGGTTTTATATAAAGTTATAACGTTGTTGACGTTACTGAACATTTTGATTATTTTTAAATAAAAATAGTTATCTAAGAAATTTTAATTTAACATACGTATAAGTACTTGTAAAAGTTCACGGACACACAAATACCTACATATAACTAGTCTGGCCATAAATACTGTTACGAAAACAAAATTTCCTTTTTTTATAACTTTTTAATTATTTTAATTTGGAACACGTATATTATTTTAAAAACTTCTTTTGATTTTGCACCATTTCACATATTTTTTCGTATTCATTATCAAATTACGATATGAAAGCTTGGTATCAGCCGTATGTTCCTATCCCGTTCTATCAACAGACACAACAACACTTCGTCTGACGAAAACAAGAAAAGATTGGGGCGGCCGCGTGCTGTTAGAACTACAAAAGTTGTTAATGCTGTTAAAGCCAGAATTTGTCGAAACCCCATTAGGAAGCAGAAAATCTTATCGCGAGAAATGAAGATTCCCTCTAGGACTCTGTCGCGTATTATAAAACAAGACCTGAAGCTCGGTGCTTGTCATCGATATACAGGATATGATCTTAATCAATTTTTATAATTAATGAGAGTGGATCGATCAAAACGCCTAATCTCGCGATACGCAGGTGAAAAGCACAGAAATACCCTCTTAACCGATGAAAAAAATTTTACGATTGAAGAACACTCACAACTCACAGTTCTAAAGAAGCTGCTGAAGTGGTCGGAAAGGTACAACGTGGTCATCATCCTGCGTCTGTGATTAGTGGGGCGTGTATTATCAAGGAGTTACAAAACTATATTTTTGTGAAAAAGAAGTGAAAACTTCAGCCAAAGTGTATCAAGATACAATATTGGATCATGTTGTGAAACCTCTCAGCAATACACTTTTTAAAAATATACCGTGGACTTTCCAGCAGGAGCCTGCATCACACGTCCTTGTGACGTACGAACTATTCAAGCCTGGCTTGAAACTAATGTTCCGGACTTTATAAGACCTGAAGACTGGCCCTAATCTAGCCCAGACCGCAACCCTTTAGACTTCAAATTATGGTTAGTTTTAGAGGACATGGCCTGCTATAAACGAGACGGCGACATTGAGTTTCTTAAAAAATCTTTGGAGCAAGCATTGGCGAAATTTTCCTTGGTAACAGTGCGTATATCCATAGATTCATAGCCACACAGATTAAAGGCCAGTATAAAAGCCAAAAGTGGCGATTTCCAATAGTTTTTTTTTTATTTTTTGCTGAGACCTTAATAAATATGTAGGTTATGACCTTAATAAATATTACATTACTTCATTAAAAAAAATATGGGTGCGTGTACTTAAGTACGCGCGTGAGAAGTTATTCTTCTTTTTGGAATTATTAAAAAATAGTTTTTAATTGCATGCAGATAATTAATTACAATAAGATAATAAAAGGATTGGAAAAGGATAGTCAACGCAGTCAATAAAGTTCAGTTTTAATTTGAAAAATTTAATAAATAATCAAAATATTCAATTTAAATCACTACTGAATAAAATTTATTAGCACATATAAATTTCGCATTTGTATAACATTATAACACGTGTTAAGAATATAGAAACTAGAAACATGTGGATAAATATTATAAATATGAAAACAGTGATCAGAGGCGACGAGCATCCCAACATGTGCGACTAAGAGATCCTATTACTATTTTGTTGGAAGCTTTTTTTCCAGACTTACGAGTAATGTGCGGTTTAGCGGCCGACTTCATGTTACTTTTCTGTTACAGTGTTGCGCGCGCATCTTAAAATTTCACTCTCATCATTTTTTCATAATGCGCCCGCGGCTAACTTCATTATGTTACTTTTGTGTTACAGTGATGCGCGCGCATCTTAAAATTTCACTCTCATAATTTTTTTATAACGCGGCCAAATAAGTATAACTTCAAAATGCATTTTCATTAGTATGTATGTTTTTGTGTGTCAAATTAATATATATTCCTTACGCTCTTAACAGCTGTATGTATCGTGGTTCACTTGTGACCACGGAGTATTTAAAGCATCCAAAACTTCAGGGATATAAATAAAGTTAATAAATCACACTGAATGGGTATTCAGTGTGATTTATTAACTTTACTCAATAAAACCCTTTTAAATGGGTATTTAAAAGGGTTTTATTGAGTTATGGCTGTGCTTGAAAATATGAGAAATGAATAAGCTAAAGTTTATTTATCTTAAAACAATATAAAAAATATTAAGCACAACATTAGTTGCAATCCATTATGTACTTACGTATTTGAATTGTGTAGCATAAAATACATAAAATTATAAATACACTTTGTATAGAAGAGTTGTTAAGAAGGACATTAAATATTTTCAGAAAATCTTTCCAATTATGTTTTATGGACAATATCCAATTAGTGAGTGCCCGTGACTTCGTCTGAATACTATTTTACCCGTCAAAATTGATGGAATAAATTCATAACCTCGTGCCACTTGCATTTGGTCGTTAGCCCGTATACGGGTGCACAAAAGACATTACTCAAATTCGAGCACCCGAAGCAATATTTACACTGGAATACGGTCTCGGGTAAACAAAAGGAAATCTGCCCGAATACGTGCGTACTCGACTCCGTATCTTTATACTTTACCGTTTACCCGAATCGCATTGGCACTCGTATTGGGGCTAACGACCAAGTGTAATCGCGCCATTAGGCGTGTCCTGTCATGGGTACGTCAAAGATTAGTGGAATAGGCAAGTTGACTCATATCGAATTGTATTAAATAAATGTTTATTTCTTACAGTATTTGGTCTAAGGAACCTAAATATATCGATTTCACTTCATAAAAGCAGAAGATTGCTGTAGAAATTTAATTTTAAAAAATATTTTTTAATCTATATTTTTTAAACACTAAAAACGCTGTTCGCCACATCCGCCATGATTGTGACGTCTCTTTCAGTAAACAACTAAATGTCATTCGCGTGTTATTGTGGGTGGATTCTTTAGTCTGAATAAATTTATCTTAAAACACTTTTAACTTTAGAAAAGTTTCCGTTTACTTTTTTTTTTGACAAAACTAATTATGGATGCCGGCTTTGTGAAAGCAGAAAGCACAAATCTGCCAAGAATTGACGCATTGATGGTTGGTGAATTTTTTGCACTAAACCCCCATTTTTGCTCTGCGGAGCAGAGAAACGACAAGGCATCTATGTAAGTACAGTGCATATAGTATTACAATGTAGTAATAAACATAAAACTGATACAACATATGAATAAGTGTAATAAAGTTGCGTAGGTTAATTTCTTTCGGCACTTTAATCCATAACATTCCATCCATTAACAATACAATAATGATAATTATTTTATTTTTCGTGGTATTTATTAGAAATCGTGTTCTTTTTATCATAAACTCAGATAAGTTATTTTCTACGTGCTTACGAGTTTTTGTTTACTATAATTGACACCATAGCATAGACAATCTATAGACTAAAATGGCCGACAGCGTTTTTGTATGTCCATGAAAATTCTATTTTAAAATTAAAGATTTGTAGCTTTCTAGGTCTCAAAAAAATACAATACATTTTTTTTTCGGTCTAAAAGAACATTTATTCACCATTTAAAACCTTTTTCCAAAAAGGGTCAACTAGCCTATTACATTTAAGATTTGTACTCTCTTTTTATAGAGTTCTATAGTCTATAACATAAATCTATGTCTATAACATAGAGCCCATAGAGCGCAAAACATATTAAGCACAAAGAGAGCACAAACCTTTGATATAATCTCACTTATCTAACTCTGAGGTTATGAATCTATCTCAACAATTTCACGGGTTAATTTGTTAGTATATAAATCTCTTAACTATTGTCACTTTACTCTGAGCTCTGCAGGATGATTATTATATATTTATACACGGGTAAACATTAAACAGGGTCATGAAGGACTTAACTCTGGACTGCGCAAGTGGCCCACCCACCAATTTTTGCCAGATTAAATAGTAAGTATTTAAACACACAATTCATTTTTAACTCTAGACTGCGCAAGTGGCCTTTATTTAATCAAACTTTGAACCCCCTTTTTACCCCTTTAGGGGGTGCGATTTTAGAAAACATAATAGCTATTTATATGCCAAATTTCAGCGCAATCCGTTCAGTGGTTTGAGCTGTGCTTTGATAGATCAGTCAGTAACGGTTGCCTTTTATATATCTCTAATATATAAAATTCTCGTGTCACGGTGTGCGTAATTGGAGTACTCCGAAACGGCTCAATCGATTTTAGTGAAATTTTATATGCATATTCAGTAGGTGAGCGTTTTCCAAAAAAGTTGTACCCCCCACTATTGAGCTATCCCCCGTGTTTGAAATATAATAAAAAATATAATTTATATCTCAAAAAATATTTTAATGATTGAAAAAGCATTAAACACACTCTAAACTAGTTAAGTTTTAACAAAAATCTTACTACTTTGCGTTAATATTTAAATAATGACCATTTTTTATATACAAACGGTTCACATTTTGATGTTGTCCCCCACTCGTGTTCTGCGATGTCGGAAGGCGATACTGTAATTTTTTCTACTAGGATAGCATCATTTTTTGGTAGCGTTTGAAAATACACTGATATAGAGTTAAAACTGGCATTTGAAAATTTACCAAGACTATTAAAGTTTTTCAAATGGCAACAACATCCTTTTTACCCACCGACCGCCATTTTATAAAATATATTTGTCAAATACCCTTCGAGTAAACAGACGTGTTTATGTGAGAGCCACGGCCGTCAAGATTTCTCCTTTCGGGTGTGTGTCAAACACATTTATCTACTAATTCAGGTAAGTTTAACTTATTTAACTGTTTTCAAATTATGAGCAATATCCTAATGTAAGGTTATTTACATTTGGTAACAAACGTAGTTAAAAGTTTTCGTCAGAATAAGTTTTTGAATATAAAATGGGAAGTGAACGTCACGTCAGTTTTGCGACATTTTACCCCGTGACCAACAAGCTGACTAGTAAAGTCGCAAAACCGACACCATAAAGCTAAGACTACATGATGGCATTACCTTTTTACCCGACTGACAAAGAAAGGAGGGTAATGTTTTTCGAGAATATTGTATGTATGTATGTATGTCCATTTCTTTGGCACGCCCTACAGACTAAACGGTTCGACGGATTTTGACATGCGAGGTGTCATTCGATTCGTCGTGATTGTGTAAGTGACACTAGTATTAAATTTAAAAAAATCAAATCCCCTCTTTTTAACTGTTGTGTTAGTAGGTGTATCTGATCTCTGTTTAATTTTATATTTTTGATGATGATTATTTAATAAAAATAAAATATAATATTGATTTTATTTAACCCTGTACATTAAACATTTGAAATATGATTATAGCGTGTGACCACCATTAACATTTATCTGCGAAAATCGGAAATATACTAGCTGACCCAGCGAACTTCGTACCGCCATAAAAAAATAGGAGTTGGTGGTAGAAAGTTGAAAATTTAGGAATGTATGTATTTTTGTATGATATATCATAAAAAAAAAATAAAAAAAAATATATCTAATATTGAAAGAAAAAAATTTAGGGGTGGCTTACCCTTAATATTTAGGGGGATGAAAAATAGATGTTGTCCGATTCTCAGACCTACTCAATATGCACACAAAATTTCATGAGAATCAGGAAAGCCGTTTCGGAGGAGTTTAACCACAAACATCACGAGAATTTTATATATTAGAAATAGATTAATTAAAGGCAAAATATCAATGATAATATTCCATATGAATAAATATAAACGAATAATTTCATAATAACAATCGCAAAGTGATGACTTCATACTATTTGCACGTGTTACCCCGTGACACGGGCAAGATGTTTCAAAACTCGATCGAATTTCCGCCCGATAATGACATTGCGATCCTAACGCCACCGGAAATATCGTTAATGCATGTCAATTGTTGTACCCGTAACGTTGTTAGTGAAGTGTTCGTCGTCCACACTTAAACTTTCAAAGCTTCCGATATAGTTAAAATTGTTGATTCTCGCTAAAATGGTGCCGTCAACAAATATTTTGAGAGTTGATACGATCAAAATTGTGCATGTTTAAATTATAGCGTTGATTTAAGAGCGGACTCGGGCTGAGAGACATTTGAAAAATAGGTGTTTGAATCAACTATTGCTGTCGCTCATTGCCGATCGCATAAATAATATCTTGCGATAGGGACAACTGCAGCTCCTGATAAATATTGCGAATAAAAATCAAGGCACATTTTCCTCCTCGAAAATTTAACTTTGCACTTAAAAGAAATTTCACCCATAGTTCTCGAACAAGTTCTCGAAAAAAGGAAGACAAGAATAAATAAAAATGTATTAGGTCTTTACATGTGAAATTAGCGTTTTGTCGTACTGACCACTTTGATTTAAAATATCTCCTCTTTGATTTAGAATTCCAATTCCAAATTTATAAATTCAATTAGCTGGTACATTTGAGTTTTGAAAACAATCATTCATTTGTTTTTCCCTTCATTATTTTTTTCTTTGGCGTCGCTTAACTATTACCGCCGATGGAAAATATGAAATATCGGTATATTTACGAGTACGAGTTTTACCGTGGCACCAGTGCTACAGAAACAGCTCGAAGGATTAATGATGTGTACGGCGCTGGTGTCATAAAAGAAAGCACGGTACGTTCTTTGGTTTCAACGTTTTCGTTCTGGAAATTTCGACCTTCAGAACCAACCTTTTTGTATTAATCTAAGGAACCAACCCCGTGAACGGGCGGAGACCAAAGTGGAAAATAAAGAATTGAAGGCTTTTATGGAAACGGGTCCATCACAAAGCACTTCAGAGATAGCTGCAGGTTTCGGGGTTGAAGCAAATCGGGACAATAAAATTCCTTGAAGGACGGGTACCTCATGAATTGAGTGAAACGAACTTGCAAACACGCGTCGACTGCTGTGTTATTTTGCTCAACCGACACATTAATGAAGGGATTTTAAATCGAATCATTACTTGTGATGAAAAGAGGATACTGTACGATAATCAGAAGCGCTCGTCGCAACGCGGTACCCTGAGAACCCAGCCAAATCCTGCCCTAAACGAAAATTGACACAGAAAAAGTTACTTGTGAGTGTTAGGTGGACTAGCTCCGGTGTCGTTCACTACAGCTTTCTAAAATCTGGCCAAACGATTACGGCAGATATCTATTGTTAGCAACTGCAAACCATGATGGAAGAATTAGCTGCTAAACAACCAAGTTTGGTCAATCGCTCCCGGCCACTGCTCCTTCACGACAACGCAAGACCACACACTGCACAACAAACAACCACTAAGTTAAATGAACTACAATTGGAATGTCTGCGACATCTACCGTTCTCCCCGGACCTTGCTCCAACAGATTACCATTTTTTCCGAAATTTGGACAACTTTTTACAAGGAAATAAATTCAACTCCGATGCGGCAGTGGTTGGGCCATCTAAAAAAAGTTTATTGATTCTCGCCCCTATGGTTTTTTAATTAACGGATCAATGAACTACCTATGACATGGCAAAAGTGCATAGATAACAACGGTGCATATATATAATAAATAGATAGATAAAGATCTATCTACCGTACAAAACGCCAATTTCATATGTAAGTACCTAATATTTTATGTATGAAATCATTATTTTAGAGATAAAAATCAAGAAGGAATCAGTCGAGAACGTTTGTATGGTCAAAGCATTGCCCACCTTCCCTCATAAGCAACTTTCGCAATGGCTTGTCATCGGAAAGGTTACCAAATATGCGTTAACTTGAACTCATTTGTACTTTTAAAGACACGTTGAGCTTTTAGGCTCAGCTGCATCTGCAGTAGTACAGTGGTTCATCATCATCATCAGCTTCTACCAATCCTCTGGGAGCTTCTTTTTCTTTGTCTGGGGAATGCCTTACGCAGGATGCGTAAATCCTTCAAGCGAGCGAGAAGAAGGTATCTGGGACTCCTCCCTGCTCATTACAGCCAGCCCTTAGGCCGGGTGAAATGAGTAGGGCCCTACCTAACGCCCTGAACAGGACCACTAAAAACCAAACAATACTCCTGCATCGGTCACCCGGCGTACATTCTGAGGACCGCAGTCCCCCCAATGCACGCCGGGAGTGCGGGTGTGGTCCCGGCAACCGTTGCCGACTGTCCGCGCACCCGCAAAGTGATTATCCGCGAAAGGACCCACGCCGATGAAGATGCCCCGGAGTATTAGGGACGCCGTCGGGTTGTCGGGTCGCTCCTTCCAGCCTCTCATGAACGCTTCTCCTGCCTCCCTGCGTATGCCTGCTATTTCCTCTATTGTGGCATGCTCTCCCTTTTACCTCGCCGAGATCCCACCCTGGTACACTTATGCAAGCACGACGTAGGGATGTGCGATCCGGGTCGTCGATCCGATTTTTCGGATCGTAATGGATCGTAATGTTACAATCTGATCCGCGGATCGGATCACATGCCGTCGATCCGATCTTCAAGAAATCGGATCGGATTGGATACACTAAATAAGACAAATAATTTTAGATTTTTATTTGGTAAACCTATCAATAATCGTCACACCTAATCAGGTACAACTTTTGTTTATAATAATAGAATGTATAAGATTAACGGATCCATCTGCAAAGAATGCCGCCAAGTTAAAATGTAAACAAAGATAAAGTTCGTAACAGAAACCTTAGTAAGTACCTAACCAATTTATTGTAAACAAACCGCCTTTTTATTCATACGATCCAAGCGATCCGATCTTTCAAGTTTTGTAACGATCCGGCAAAAAATCGTATAGCGTCGATCCGATCCGAAAATCACCGGATCGTATGCCGTAGGATGTTGGTAGGCTTGATTCAAACCAACATGTGAGTGATTATTTATGTGTCCATAGGCTTAAGTACCCGTTTACTATGCAGACTGTATGTTTGTTTTGTCATAGCTATTTAACACAATAATTAGTAACAATTAGTGTGTTAAGGTGGAGACATTTTTCGAGAAAATTAATTAAAATGTTTCTACGTTAACACACTATTATTGTGCAATGATGAAAACTTAACAATTTTAAGTGTAAAAAATTGATTCAAATAAGGCTTTTATCTTTAGGAGCTACGTACTTTAAATCGATAATAATACAATAATGGGCATGTTATTTACAAACTTGCGACGTTATAGGTTATTTTGTAAACGATATAAATCAATATTTTTGTATGCTTGTGTAGTACGTTTACTGTTTGTAATTGTTCACATTATTTTAATTCGCACGATTTTTAAGTTTTTCAAGTAACTCAAAATTCACGGTGCATACAAAAATGTGAGAGATGCACCGGAGTCAGGTGAGCCAAAAAGTCGTCGCCTATTTCTATAAAAACATGTATCTAATATTCTTATAGGTACTTTTTCTAGTTTCAAGGAAATCCCCCTACAATAGGTATTTCCAAAAACATCCCTTACGTCCCTTTGTCACCATACACCACCCGACAAAGGGTTGCAGCGGTGATTGCTTAATGGACTGTGAAGGCTGAGATAGCGGGTGATAAATCACCGCCTGATTACCGCCCCATTATCTAAAATGCAATCTCGCAGGCAGAAGTGTCCGCGTAATTGACACACGCTAAATATAAGAATTCACTATATTTTTTTGTTGCGTTTTAAGGTTTCTTCGGAGACCCTGTTTTGTTTTTTTTTTGTTGAATTGTTTGATTCTGTTGTTTATCATAAAAAAGGCGTTGCCGATGGGAAGTTTTGGTGTTCTATAAGTGTTACTGTTATATTAGATCATAATATCCCTACGGCTGGAGAATGCATCTTGCTTATGGCAGAAACACACACAGAAAACTGAATATAACCATCCTACCCATTAGTAATAATAATTATAAAAAACTATAGCTGTCTTAGTAATAAGTAATTAAGCAGTTGCGTCACTTGCGATCTCGGCGAAGTCCCACAACTTCAAATCAAAGAGAAGCTTACGAAGGCATTGTTTAAGTATTTTCTGCAGACGAAGTTTCAAAGAAACATTGAACACAAGGGACTTTAATTACGTAACTAAAATGTGTGGACATTTCTCTCTTGAATTTCTGCGATAAAGAAACTCTTTTGACGTAAAAAGAAATTATACTCTAAACTTTTATAAATTAATTTCAGGCAACAATACAACCGTATTTAATACCCAACAATATTATAATTTAAAAATGTAATTAAGACAAAAAAGGTTTAAATATTCTTTCCTTCCCATACAACGAACGCTCAATCCCTATTTTACGTCCTTACAGGTGGATATTCTGCAAAAATCGCTTGCCTACACTTTATAAGGAAAATACTGTTTAAATTTTGTACTACTAGCTGTAGAAGTTACGGTTTGGCATTGATGAGTCATCATCAGCCAACACCAAAATTAACTAAATATTATATATATAAAATATATTGCCAGACGTACTTAAGAACCCATAGAGACTAACATATTAGAATATTATACAACCCTTTAATACTAAATTCAATTCAATTTAATACCCGGTAGAAACCATATCATATATCTTTTCTAGGAACCGATGATATTTTGAACATAACTTACATTGGGATTCAATGGAATATACGTACATAATTACCTCAACAAAAGGTAGCAACGTTCAATGTGGGAAACCTTAAATTGCATTTCTACATATGCGAGCTTAGTCGATCGGTGACAAACAAGAATGTATCGCTCGCAATCTTGGCAGCCCCTCAACTGCTCAAAGGAAACCTCGGAGTCCCGACTCCTTTGCTACAAAGTTACAAAGGCATCTCTATCGCGGAGGGTATTTAATGAACTTATTTAAATAAATGGTCTTTCCAACTCGCATTTTTATTTTATATTTTTTTTAATACAGCTATGTTATAAAGGAAGTAAGGATTTTCTTTGCGAGCTACTTAATTATTTTATTTAAACTGAATATTAGACATTTTTTGAAGTTATACTTCTTTAGCCGCGTTATGAAAAAATGATGAGAGTGAAATTTTAAGATGCGCGCGCAACACTGTAACAGAAAAGTAACATGAAGTCGGCCGCTAAACCGCACATTACTCGTAAGTCTCGAAAAAAAGCTTCCAACAAAATAGTAATAGGATCTCTTAGTCGCACATGTTGGGACGCTCGTCGCCTCTGATCACTGTTTTCATATTTATAATATTTATCCACATGTTTCTAGTTTCTATATTCTTAACACGTGTTATAATGTTATACAAATGCGAAATTTATATGTGCTAATAAATTTTATTCAGTAGTGATTTAAATTGAATATTTTGATTATTTATTAAATTTTTCAAATTAAAACTGAACTTTATTGACTGCGTTGACTATCATTTTCCAATCCTTTTATTATCTTATTGTAATTAATTATCTGCATGCAATTAAAAACTATTTTTTAATAATTCCAAAAAGAAGTATAACTTCTCACGCGCGTACTTAAGTACACGCACCCATATTTTATTGTATAAGAGATCAGAGACTCTAATAAAGCGAGATTGCGCAGTTTCTTTATTGTTCATAACACCTCTCATGTTCCATGTCCTAAAATGACAAGATGTTACATAAACTTAAAATTAACAACTATTAAATAACGGCACTTCTCTGACGATTTTATGTAGAGAGCTTAAAACATGACATTATAATTAAAACACCGGCCATGTTGCCTGTAGTTACCACAATATATTTGAGCAGGGGACTTTATTTTCTATATCGGTAATTTGAAAAACCAAATAATACCAATCTATGTATCTCAACTAAAATTCCTAAATCAAAGTCAAACTGCATCTCAAATTCGAAATCAATTCGATATTATTATTATTTAAAAAACGAACCATAACCGCCGATTTTTATTTTGCTTCCTCTAAGGCAGGGAGCGGGTGTGAAATCCTCATGGATACCCTACAGCCGGCTACAAGGTTATATCAGAGTTATGATGCGGTATAACCGCCGATCATTTTAAGTGCTTATGTACTTTTTATAAAAACGTAACGTTAGCGACTTAGAAGCCGTTGCCGTTGGTACCCGCGATAGCGTTGTGGAACTAATGACATTTTATTGTGGTTTTTTAAATAGTTCTTTTTTCAGATTTTGTTACAATGCAAGGTTTTACACTACAATAACTTCATATATGTCTTCTATTAATGTTTTCTTCTATAGAATTTTCAATAGGCAAGAAATTTTCTTTAACCAAAGTTACTCTTAAACTAACAAATCTATGTAAACCGTTATAGCTTTCCTGAAAAGTTCATGAAAAGCACTATTATCATGAGTTTTTCCAGGGTTTTCAAGCCAATAGTTTAGCTTTGAGAAGGGGGGGAGGGGCGCCCTACTCGAACAAAAATTAGCACTTTAACGTTCAATATTTCGCAAACGGATCCCAAAAACGAAAAAAACGTCTTAAAAACCCTGAAGTAATTTTAAAAGACCTGTACAACTATATCCCACACGATGGGGTAGAAAATATCATAAGGACATACCCTAAAAAAAAATTCAAAATTTTATTCTACCATTTTGTCAGTGTGATTGATATACATATCTCCACAAAATTACAGCTCTCTAGTGCAAACAGTCTCCAAGCAAAACCGGGGACGGACAGACGGACGGACGGGAGTAAGTATTACTGTCCTGTTCATTGGCCAATGTGAAAATATGGACTTAGAAGTTGTAATATAAACTAGAACGGTTTTTAAGAGATTATCGTAATATTATCTAATCGATTCCTCATAAAAACTTTTATCAATCAATTTTATTTCGCGATGAAAAGTACCGAGTTTATTTTTTCAGAGTTATTTTTTATTATAATATGGATATACACACATCAAAAGTGTCTAGGGATCAAGCATTTTTATGCGGATTTCTTGAGATTGAGATGTGGCTTTGTAATAAATTTATGATTTTATAAATTTATATGGATCCTTTTTGGTGCATTTCATAATTTGAATCAGGAACTGTGAATCAAATTCGAGTAAAAGATGAAAATCAGCTGTCAATATTTTCCCTATAAAAACATACAACGCATTGAAGACATTATTAGTGCTACTGTTTCCCTACTACTGATTAAAACCAACGTTATTATGGAGCGGCGACGTCATTTAAGCAGGGAAGAAATGCTCAGAGCCGTGGGAATGATAGAAGCTGGTTCCCGGCAACGTACTGTGGCTTTAGCTCTGAATACAAGTCAGAGTGTTATCAGTCGACTTTGGACACGATACCGAAGCACTGGTACCGTGGCTGAGCGCCATGGAGGACGGTATCGCTGCACCACACGGAGACAAGACCGATACATTCAAATCTTAACTCGAAGAGCTCCAACAATAACCGCCATGATGTTAGCCGTGAGGCTTCATCACTCTTCAGGGAACTTAATTAGCGACCAAACAGTCAGAAACCGCTTGCATGAAGTGAACCTTCATTCCCGAAGACCGCTACGGGTACCACCTATAGCAATGCACAATCGTAGGATTCGATATCAATGGGCTCTTGAACACAGAAATTGGGCAGAAGAACAATGGCGTTTCGTGTGCTTTTCTGATGAGTCTCGTTTTGGTATGAGACCGGATACAAGACGTATACGACACTGGAGAACCCCTGGACGCCAACAGCGATTAAAATCCTGCCAGGAAGTCCATCCTTATAGTGGTGGAACCATCATGGTATGGGCGGGTATTTGGATCGGCGGAAGAACTGAGTTGATTTGGATCAGAGGCAACCTCAACGCTCAAATTTATGCTGAGACGATTGTATCAGACATCATCGTTCCTCTACAAGTGCAAATCGGTCCCTTATTTCAGTTAATGCATGATAATGCACGACCGCACACCGCAAGAGTTGTAAGACAGACTCTCGCCGCAGCTAACATCAATGTCCTGCCCTGGCCTGCTCAGTCGCCAGACTTGAACCCGATTGAGCATGCATGGGATATGCTACAGAGAAGAGCTCTGCCGAATATGGAGGGTATCCAGTCGCAAGAAGACCTTTTTTTGTTGTTGCAACGAACATGGGCGGCCATTCCACAGCGTGATTTGGATGAACTCATTTTGAGTATGCCAAACCGATGTTCTTGTGTTGTTAGTGTTCGCGGTAGAAATACGGATTATTAATTGTTTAAGTTACCCAATAAAATTTTAGAGAAAACTGTTATTTCAGTCTTTTTTTCGAACTTTTGTGTTAGTGGTTCAAATGTCAAAAATCCCTTTATTAGGAAAATGGCAAATTTCTTTATTAATGCAAAGGTGACTTGGTTTATCGTTACTGTGACAAACGAAAACACTTTATTTGATGAATCCTTAAAGAAAATTTTAATTAATATCAATCAGGAGAAAAGTTATTGCAAAAATATATGTTGATCCCTAGACACTTTTGATGTGTGTATATACTCATACAAAGGAGTTACTTTTTTAGGATGGAAAAAATCTCCTTGACATTGAGATTTAACTCGAAACGAATGTGTAGAGTCTAGGTTTATAGGAACGTTTGTGAAACTACTAGTTGAAATGCTATAACATGAACGTTGCATCGTAAGTCTGGAGTCATCGTAAGTAATGAGACTTAGTACTTAAAAAAAAAATTAAAGTCTTTTGTTGTACGGAAATTTTGTAGTAGGTACTTACAATTATTACTTGTGTAAAGTACAAGGGTAAATGAAGCAAGAAACTATTTGTTTTTTTCTTTAATTTTTGGATAGATACATACTTTAGGAAATTGAAGTATAGATTTATTTTGGTAACCGCACACCATGTAGCGTAAAATTACATTGAAATGTGATGCTTGAATCGAATCCTTCTGCAAAGCTTTACATCGTATTGAAACGTTGGCATAGTATTTAAATGGATTCCCATTTGTAGTCCCGAAACATGAAAATAGCGTGGCTCTTAAACCGGAGGGGTTCTGTGCAGAGTTAATAAAATGCGCCAGGCGGCAGGCGGCCCGCTGACGATGGAGAATGCAAATCAGATGTGTGCTTATCCCGCTCGGCACACAGTGCGATATTGAATATTAAGTTGGGTGCATCAACAAATACTCATTATATTACATGACGAATGCCGACTAAAGTTCCATATTTTAATAAACATACTACATACACCGTAAAAATACATTTTTTAAATAAAGACAAATTGCTTTTAGTATACTATTGTTACAAGAATAATACATTTAATCCAAGACGTAATATTATTGAAGTCATGAGGCCCTATAATATAATAAAGATATATTATAGGGTAAAGATACCAAATTATATCCTAATCCGTTCAGTAGTTTTTGTGGGATTGAGTAACAAATATATTATAATCGCATTTATAATATTAGTTAAGATTAGGATAATATTAGAAATGCGAATCTCACTTTGTCTATCTATTACTTTTTCATGCTTAAACCACTTAATGGATTTTGCTATGGAGATAGTGGTAATATTGGAGAAGACTATAGGCTACTTCTGGGAGCGAAAAAAGAAACTTAAAAAATATGAAACAAGGTATAAAATTCCATACAAGAAATTAGTTATTCCTCGCAAATAAGTTCTCGGGTACCTACCCGAGAACTTACCTAATCTTAGTATAATGCGATTCAACTAAGAATAGGACCGACTAGGCGCCATATTGTGATGTCATAGCTGTCAATTCAAACCAAATAGGTAGAGTGAGCAAAAAAAAGATTTTATTTAATAAAACTTATAGCTATACTAAGATTAAGTGAGAAAAAGCATCAGATTGAGAAAAAAAAACACCGATTTTTAATAATATTTATTTATGAGGACTGTGAGAAAAACGTTAATCAAAATCTAGCTCTTCTATTCCGCTCATCCCTGCAATACGCCGGAGTAGTTTTGAATAATCATGCACTAACACTAGGTCACATACGAACATGCATCCTTTATATAAACGAAAGTTTGAAATCGAATTTCTGAACGCAACTTAAAGTGACATTTGGTTGACGATTTAGGTTATCAACCATTCATGGCTAAAGCTCAATAAGTAATTATCAATATTTGTTATTGTTTGTTTGCAAATGTTTGGATTTTATTCTAGAAGTAGCAGAGTGCTAAAAAGGGTTCCAAGTTTTTTTTTTGCAAACCGTACTTTTCAAGCAACATTTGACAGATAGAGGTCATTGGCTTTCTTATTTTTATTTGAATCGCATTATAAGCATCACTTTTATGTTTATTATTCCGTAATTTCAAGTAAAGCTGAACTTTGGTTTTCTCCTTTCTAAGTTCAATATGTAACACATCAACAGCAGTGACACTAATCTTGAGTTGAACATGGAGTTATTAAACTTAAAGCCGCCTCTCGAACATGCTTCGGTCTACATTGTATGTGTACGTTTAAAGTATATTGCGTATCTTCATACATACGTACTAAGGGTTATTGTTGTTTTTCAAAGCCTGTAGTAATGGTGAAAGCGCTTCGCCCAACAGAAAAGGGTTTCGCCGTCACTCAGATTTGTGCTCGCCATGAGATCGCTTGGTGAGCTCTTTACTGCGGTCGGTTTATTGAGTGTTTAGGGACCATAAAAATGTAAATTTCCACGCATTGTAAAATGTCTTTTTTACTGCAATGAATCACAGCGTGCGATTTAATTTGTTTCAAGAGGGAGCATTAATGTTGCTTCACTTAGATTCTGTATCAATGATTCCTGTTTATGTAGGCCCTTATATTTATTATATATTTAAATGATTAAAAAATCGTAACGATCGTAATAATAATGAAGTACGCTTTTTTATCATTTAAATAACATGACTGTAATATGTTAGCTTCGAGTTAAATTTTCCCAAAACATGGGGAATAAACTTATTAAAGTATTTCGTAGCCAAATTTCACAAAGTGATATAAGTATTTAAACATCAAATAAATTCATTTAGAAAATATTATTAAAACAGACAGCAACCATAATTACTTCTAGATAAAAAGTAAAAAACTTTAACTTATAATAGATCGTGCGTAAACCTATTTATTTTACTTACTTGTTAATACATATTATTTTGTGTAAACTTCACACAATCATACATTGTTTAAGTAGATTAAAACACGCTTCGAATATCATTAAATGTTTTTGATAAATGTCTTAGAAGTAAGTGTGGAACTGCGAAGTAGATTATTACCGTCTAGACAATGGATTTTGCCGAATAGCGTAGATAACATCAAATTGGATGCAAGTTAGCAACGCATTAGGAAACATTTTCGCTTCCCCGGAGATAAGTTAGTTGATCCCCGGCCATTGTGATAGCCATCTGTAGAAAAGTCCGTGAAAAGCCCCGGGCTCATTCTCCATTCATGGGGCGATTTGATTTACTTAAGATCTTTGGTCTGATACTGTCTATTAAGGGAGTGGTCCATGGAAAGACTCCTTTTTTAAAAGAAACTTACCTACGTATATCCTGAATATTTGTGGGGTGTCATGTTGGTGTTTCTGTATGAATCACTTTCACTAGAAATATTATTCTGTGACCCTCTTATTAATAAAAGAGGAATAAGCTTAGACTAGTTACGCCGTGTTTTGTAGATCACTTATATAGAATAGAGACAAAATATAGAGGAAGTAATGCAAGCTTTTACTTCGTTTATTAATAAGAAGGTGAAAGTATAAGTCTTAATTTTAAACTATGGACGTAAATAAGATTTGTTTTACGTTTAAGATTGAAATCGGTAAAAGCGTGTTTGTGATATTACAACGAAAAAGGATTAATTATATGAGATAAATAACAAGAATTACGTTGCGTTTGTTTGCTTTCTGCCACTGAACAACCAATGCTTATTGATAAAGTCTTATTTTTTAAATAATAATTAAACATGTAATGCGACCTGGTTTAAACGGAAAAAATGTGGCTATGTAGTAAAAGTTTCAGTTTAAAAAAAATAAAAATAGGTTTAATTTAAAGAAAAAAAAAAAACTATTTCCTTCAGCTTTTTTTGTTTTGAGTTGCTCTCCCCTTATAGTTTTTCAAGCTTGTTTTCGCAGATTCCTGCGTAATGGAGGTGCATTTTATCAGGGGGGTGGTTAACGCGTGGTTCCGGCCGACCGAGCGACCGATTTATAAAATGAGTTTGCGGTGCAACCAACCCGTGATACCCCATTGGTTACGTCTCACTTCTTTATTAGGGATGTGACGCGAAAGGGGTCATATCCATCGATATTGTGATTATTATTACACAATCTTGGACGAAGTTGTTGTCAAATAAACGAAATCTCTTTTTTACTTACCGCAAATCCTCATAAAGTTTATGCTATATAACAAAATATTATAAAGGTGAAAGTTTGTGTTTGCTCATTTGTGTGTGAGTTGCTGATGGATTTAGATCAAATTTGACATACTAGAGTAATCTGTCTTAACCAGTTATTTTCAATTTGTCCTTTGGGATTATCAAAAATCGAGAAATAGATCAGTATGTGGTAGTATTAGTCAATGGGTACATTTTCTGAAATTTTAGCCACATTAAAGTTTCCCGATGAAATTTTATACTCAAAATTCTACGCGGATGAAATCGCAGACAGTGAATAAAGTCAATTGATGCTAAATGAATTAACAACAGTATTAAATAATTAAGTCATACTGCACTCTGCTCAATATCATTTCGTGATGGAATAAATATAATTAACGATATTATCGTTGAAGGAGTTGAGTTTTAACTGAGAGATAATCTCTCAAACTGTAACATTTTAAGGCCTTTCCCAGATAGACAGATGCGTAGCTTAAACCGCTTTTTACCATAATGCAAAACTTTAACTATATTTATTTTATCTTGTAACGCAAAATATATTATAACCAAGGCAACAATTTCATTTCAATAACATAAACACTTATAAAAAGATAAAAACATTAAAAGTGTTGTACATAATTGGGACAAAAAATAAACATCGACTTGCCCCTTCCCTATTTCACGCGCATTTGTCGCGGGCCGTCACCATTTTTCCCTAGCCGCCATCAGCGGAAAGTTAAAAGCATTGAAAGACATATCGCGAGCTCCTTCCCGAGTCTATTGTTCTCGGCCTTTGTCCCGGCCCGAATGTTTTAATGTAATTGGCTTTGTGCCAGTCTGTTTTCACTCGTATGTGTAACTTGTTCATGCGCCCTAATGCTTGTATTGTTACACAAGTAATCAAAGGTAGTATTGATGATAGAACTATGTATTTCAAAAATTGGTTGAAATGTTACAAATATCTAAGTTTTATTCAATCACCGTAATTGAAATTCAGATTTGCTTCGTATAGGTGCATTAAAAAGTGTATATATGGATAATATGAACTGAAAAAGAATACATTTTATTGTGAGTCATTTTTATTGTAAATAGTTGAACAGAAACAAAATCAAGATACGCAGAGCTCAACACATCCTTCCTTTTTCCACTGTCCCAACTCCTCTGACTTCAGTAAGTGAGTTGGTTATAAATTGGGGCATTGTCTGCGAATCTGGAGCATTCACGAGTCTTTTAACGTTATTCTGCAACACCACGGAAAAAGCTAAAACCAGCAAGAAATTTCATCTCTCTCTTGCTGCTTGCGTTTGTTTAGAGACCGATAAGGATGGGCGAGGGTTGATTATGAAATCGTTACGGAATTTGGTGCAGAATAAGATTGCTGATCTTGAATGAACTCTCTTTTGTTTTCTCACTCTGTTGGTGCTCTCTCGCTCTGGCGCACAGGACTTCTCACTACATCCTCCTGTCACCAGAATATAAGATCAATCCGCAGAGTGATTCAGCGTCTTTTGTCTAAACATTGAAGTGAAATATATTTATCTACAAACTTTTATGAACGTTAACACACGTTTTGATTACATATAGATCTAGCTATAATTGTGAAATGTTATAATTTTAGTTTAGTGGTTGTAAAATGGATGCATGACTTTTTTAATATTTTGACAACGAAGTACTGCGCTATACATTAAATATGTTAATTTTGGGACCCTTTTCGCTTACTCAGATAATTAGCAAAGTTTTTAAGAGCTTTTGGTAATAAATACATTACTAACTATTTACAAGAATTTATGGGGTCATGTCATGTTTGAATGATCCTCAAAAAAAATAGTAAATTGAAACAAAAAATATATAATTGCCAATCTAACTTAACCACTAGGTTTGTAATTATATTTTTTTGATGTTCATTTGCTACTTTTTAGATTTGTTCAAATATTGTCCGAATTAATTTAGTCCCAAACTAGGCACGGTTTCCCAAAATCTAAAAGACGAGCTTTTTAGCATGATATAAGTACTCTAAACGGGTAAAGTAAACGATATAGCAATATACAAACTTTTTGTATTTGTCTTGTTATTTGTTGATGTAGCGGCAATGTGAATAAATTCATATTCTGTCCTCTGTTTGTCTATTTGGGTTCTTGAGATGGTACGCGCTTACAGGCGAAGGGTGGGGCTTCTAGTAATCTATGGATTTCTACTAATGCCAAGTAATTTGGAAGAGTAGAATGAATACCGCCGTGGGCAAGCTACTCTTTCACTTGACTACATTACTCCGGTGTCTAAGCCTATATATTTCATAATAATAACTAATGAATAAATACACTAAGACTTATCAATATTATTTTGAAATTCTTGAAAAGGGCGATTTTATACTTATGTGAATATTGGAATATATATTTGGATTGCAATAAACAATTTGAAATTAATTTGATATTCTATTCTACCAGCTTTATTAGATACTCCACCTATGTACACATAACCTTTAAGAGTAAACCCATTTAGTGTATTAAACGTACGTAAAAATACGTATACATTTACTCTGACAATATTGGTAGAGCAATTGTTCCAAAAAAACAACTGTTAGTGCTAGTTCACTGTAATAATAATACTATTCAGTTTAACTTAAAATACTTGATACAGAACATTAATGCAGTTATCACTCTCTTTGTTAAAACAATAAAAAAAATACAACACGTCACTTTGACAAACGTTAAATTGAATATAGCGTTCTAGACGCAGCCTATAATTGTACAACTTTTTCGAGAAAACTCTTGGTCAGTAATATTATTATATTAAAGGTAACAAATTTTATCGTAATAAAACATGATAAGAACAATAGATAAGAAAAGGTTGCAGAATCTCTCACCCTGCGAGCTCTGGGAGAGCGTGGCTCGCATTTCTGGCTAGTTTGATATCAGCCCCCGTGACGTCAGCGTCGCTGTTCTCGCGCGATCGAAACATCGAAATATTAGTCCTGGATATTACTGTTGTAATTTGGAACTGAAAATTTCCGTTAAAAATATAAAAGATAATTGGTACTATAAATCACAGTGATGTCAAATGATACACATTAAAAATATATACATTTTCGCATCTTTAAGTGATTAAGTAAAGTGCTACTTTTATCCAACCAAGTAAACTTCTAATACAGCTACTGTACTACACAATCCACAGGTTGTTTCCTTACTCTCGGGGGAGGGATAATAGAAATTTCAACTCTGTCAGAGAGGTTTATGGTAGCAAATTGTTTGGGGGGCACTGTGGGTGTGATTCCATTGACACCTGTTGATTCACTACGAAGAAAACCCACGGGAAACATGTTTTGGAATTGGTTGAAGTAAGTCATGTATTGGTAATAATTTGGTAGATAATGTTGCATTACACAAAAAATACTCTTACACCTGGCTTTGTCATGCCGGTTTTTGAAGTAACATCATAACGAAAATTTGGACATTCTAAGTCAAATCACGATTAACACAAAATTAGAACTTTAGTGTGTTTGGCATAAAACTCAAAATTTCAAATCATTTGATAAAATTTGGTTTTGACGAACGTACGCCTATATTTTCAATGATTTTATATTTATTTATCAAAATACAGAGTAGATAATTAATTATTATCTATTACATATAGTGTATTTTGTAGCGTATTGTACAATTTCTAATTTATTCTTGTAATTTTTAAACTCGTTAGGTGTGCTTTGCAATATGGTAGCAAAAACTTAATGTAATAATTAAGTAATTGTAAAAAAAATGTATGGTCAGGTTACGATGGCGCTGGTATGGCCAATGTGGTCCGAAAGTCCCTTAAAACAAAAAAAAAACGTTAGAATAGAAATACTATATTTGGGGATAACTGTAATATATTTGGGGAGATATGACATTTTGTTATTGTGTTCTCTGTATACCGGTTTTCGGTTATTAATAAATAATTAAAAACAAGGAAGCAAGTTAGTATTACTGCCCAAATAATTATTGAAATTTGAATTGGTTATATCGTATTGTAACAAAATTAATATTACGATTATACCTATCTATATCTCTATGTCTTTCAGTTATTCATAATACCATGAATGCTTTTAATTACTCAATATCTCAAATTTATATTAAAATTTAGATTATTTATGTTCGATAATAAATCATATTTTTTAAGCTGCTCCCAGGGTTCGAATCCAAATAGGAGTACTTATTCATGTGATGAGCAAAAATATAATAAAATATCATATTTAGTTTTCATTGTATAGGCTACAGGTTAAACTTATAAGTTTTCTTTCTTCAAAACATTGTTGCGAGTTTTTGTTAGCAGACAGTATTATTTTACTCTATCATTCATTATTTTCCAATGAAGTAACATTCCACTGTGTTACAATAAGACTGACATCGGTAACCTATTGAGCATTAATATAAATTTGACATTTTCCCCTCCGGTGTCCTTTGGGACAAAATTATATAGCAGACTCAGTGAATCAATCTCACGGGATAATAAAAGGTACAATAAAAACTAAGATGTAAAAATGTTATAAAAGTATAATATGAGGATCGGGTTTTCCTCTTTAATCCATTAGTTAATAATAATTCCTCCGACGATATCCGTGGCCGAGTGGTATATGTACGTAGGAGACAAAGTGTCGCCTACTCAGAGGTCCGAGTTCAAATCCCGGCGAGGCAATGTTAGTATGATGAATTTTCAGGCATTTGTACCTACGTCATGGCTGTCTATAAAATAAATAAATAAATATTTTCAACACTCACACCAATTAGCCTAGCCCCAAAGTAAGCAGATCATCAGACCATTGCCTGATATCTGTCAAGGTGCCACAGGCCAAAACCCCTCGACCATTGGTGGTCAAACGCAGGGTCTGGCACTATGGGTCGGCAGATTGGGATGGTATGCGCGATTACTTTGCGTCTGTCCCTTGGAAGCAGCGCTGCTTCAATGAAAAGGACCTATCATCCAGTGCCGTTGCCATTACTGAGGAGATCGTAATGGGAATGGAGTATTACATTCCACATTCTGATCTCATCAGTAAGGGCACACGTAACCGCTGGTTCAATCGCGATTGTGCCGATGCTGTTTCTCGTAAGCAGGCGGCATATCGCGCTTGGATCAGAGGCCGCGCTCTTAAGGATCCCGGGGTTAACTCATTGAAAGCTGCCTATAATAGTGCTTCCAAGTCTTGTAAGAAGGCTTACATCAGAGCGGATGCCCAACGTGTAGCACGTACTGGCCACGAATTGTTAACGCACCCTACGGGCTCCCGTAGTTTTTGGCGTTTGGCTAAGGCCGTGCAACACAACTTTTGCCAGCCCTCGCTGCCACCTCTGCGATGTCCAGATGGGTCACTAGCTCATGAGCCGCAAGAGAAAGCCGATTTGTTGGCAAAGCTCTTTGCGGCTAACTCCCGAATCAGTGATTGCAATGCACTGCCACCTACACTACCTCATTGTGGCACTACGATGCCTGACATTAAAATCAGGCAGCGTGATGTTCGTGCGGAATTGCAATCACTCGACGTCCGGAAAGCTAGTGGACCCGATGGCATCCCAGCAGTTGTTCTAAAACATTGTGCAGCGGAGTTGTCTCCCGTGCTTACGCGACTGTACCAACTCTCTTACTCTTTGGGGCGTGTGCCGGAAGCTTGGAGAGACGCCAATGTGCAACCGGTGCCCAAAAAAGGGGACCGCTCAGACCCGGCCAACTATCGGCCGATAGCTGTCACCTCAGTGTTGTGTAAAGTCTTAGAAAGGGTCCTTAACAACCATCTGACCCGCTACCTAGAAGATTACTCTCTAATTCACGATCGTCAATACGGATTTAGGCCGAATCGATCGACGGGTGACCTTCTAGCGTACGTGACACACATCTGGGGTGAAGCTATAGACAAGCGGGGAGAGTCTCTGGCTATTAGCCTTGACATCGCCAAGGCTTTTGACAGGGTCTGGCACAAGAGCCTTCTCTCCAAGCTTCCTGCATACGGTCTGCCTGCTCAGCTCTGCGCCTGGGTAGCTGACTTCCTGCATGAACGTAGAATTCGCGTCCTTACGGACGGATGTAGTTCGCAGTTCATGTCAGTGAATGCCGGTGTTCCTCAGGGTTCCGTTCTATCCCCCACACTCTTTCTGCTGCATATCAATGATTTGATTCCACTTGCGAATATTCATTGCTATGCAGACGATAGCACAGTGCATGCGAGATACTTTGGACACGCGGCGGCTGGACAGGTAGAAACCATGGAGAAACGGGAGAATCTTGTCGTTGAGCTCAATCGGGCTTTAGACCACATTTCCGAATGGGGTACTAGGAACTTGGTTGAGTTCAATGCCAAGAAAACTCAGGCTTGCGCTTTCACGGCAAAAACATCGCCATTCCTTCCCCTTCCCTCTCTTCAGGGCACAACACTGGCGCTACAGAGCAATATTACCATGCTCGGTATTTAAGTTCGCTCAGACCTGAATCCAAAGGACTACATCGAAACGTTGATCAAAACAGCTTCACGCAAACTCGGAGTCCTGAACAAGGTGCGGCGTTTTTTCACGCCCGATCAACTGTGCTTGTTGTACAAAACACAAGTGCGGTCCTGCGTGGAATATTGCTCGCACCTCTGGGATGGCTCCGCAAAGTACTTACTCGATGCCTTGGATAGGTTGCAGCGGCGCGCTGCCCGCATCATTGGCGATGAAGAGGCAACTAAGAAACTCGAGTCTCTACAATTACGCCGTGATGTGGCATCATTAAGCGCATTCTACCGAATATACCACGGCGAGTGTTCTGAGGAGCTATTCTTGCTTATCCCTCCATCACCTTTTCTTCAGAGGACCACGCGCGCTGGCCTACGTTGCCATCGACTTACTGTGGCCACTATTCCTACACGAACAAAGAAATTTGGCGACTCATTTCTTTGTCGTACTATTCGTAAGTGGAATTCTTTACCCGCGCACGTGTTCCCTCCTTCCTATAATCTGGGGTCCTTTAAGAGAGGCGTGAAGAAGCATTTTTGCGGGCCGGCAAGGTGAGGATGGTTGGTGTAGCAGTTAATAACTGCTGTACCAGCTATCTTCGCGTTTGGACTTTATCACCACTTAACATCAGGTGGGGTAGAGTCATTTGCCTACCTAGTAATATAAAAAAAAAAAAAAAAAAAAGCACTAGAAGGCTTGTGTTATGGGATGCTAGGGTAACGGATAGAATTTTTTTTTTTTTTTTTTTTTTTTTATAGTTAGGTCCGACAAATGACTCCACCCCACCTGATGTTAAGTGAAGGTGAAGTCCAGACGCGAAGATAGCTGATACAGCAGTTCTACCTGCCACACCAGCCATCCTCACCCTGCCGGCCTGCATGTTGCTTCTTCACGCCTCTTTTAAAGGATCCCAGGTTGTAAGAGGGAGGGAACACGTGAGCGGGCAGAGCATTCCATTTACGGATAGTGCGACAAAGAAATGAGTCACCAAATTTCTTTGTACGCGTTGGAATTGTGGCCACAGTAAGACGGTGACAACGTAGGCCAGCGCGCGTGGTCCTCTGAAGGAAAGGGGAAGGTGGGATAAGAGAGAATAACTCCTCAGAACACTCGCCGTGGTACAAACGATAGAACGCGCTTAGTGACGCCACGTCACGGCGTAATTGAAGAGGCTCAAGGTGTTTAGTCACCTCCTCATCGCCTATGATGCGGATCGCGCGCCGCTGTAACCTATCCAAAGCATCGAGCAAGTACTTGGCGGAGCCATCCCAGAGGTGCGAGCAATATTCCACGCAGGACCGCACTTGCGTTTTGTACAACAAGCACAGTTGATCGGGCGTGAAAAAACGCCGCACCTTGTTCAGGACTCCGAGTTTGCGTGAAGCTGTTTTGATCACGGTTTCGATGTAGTCCTTTGGATTCAGGTCTGAGCGAACCTCCATACCGAGCATGGAAATGTTGCTCTGCAGCGGTAGTGTTGTGCCCTGAAGAGATGGAAGGGGAAGGAATGGCGATGTTTTTGCCGTGAAAGCGCAAGCCTGAGTTTTCTTGGCATTGAACCCAACCAAGTTCCTGGTACCCCATTCGGAAATGTGGTCCAAAGCCTGATTGAGTTCAATGACAAGATTTTCCCGTTTCTCCCTGGTTACTGCCTGCCCAGCCGCTGCTTGTCCGAGATACCCCGCATGCACTGTACTATCGTCTGCATAGCAATGAATATTCCCAAGAGGAATCAAGTCATTGATATGCAGCAGAAAGAGAGTGGGGGATAGGACGGAGCCCTGGGGAACGCCGGCATTCACTGACATGAACCGCGAACTGCTACCATCCGTAAGGACACGAATTCTACGCTCATGCAGGAAGTCAGCTACCCAAGAACAGAACTGGGCTGGCAGACCGTATGCCGGAAGCTTGGAGAGAAGGCTTTTGTGCCAGACCCTGTCGAACGCCTTGGCAATGTCAAGGCTGATAGCCAGCGACTCGCCACGCTTGTCGATAGCCTCACCCCAGATATGAGTTAAGTACGCTAGAAGATCACCCGTCGATCGTTTCGGTCTAAATCCATATTGACGATCATTAATCAGGGAGTGATCCTCTAGGTAGCGGGTCAGATGGTTATTAAGGACCTTTTCTAGAACTTTACATAAAACTGAGGTGACTGCTATTGGCCGATAGTTTGCCGGGTCTGAGCGATCCCCTTTTTTGGGCACCGGTTACACGTTGGCATCTCTCCAAGTCTCCGGCACACGCCCCAAAGAATACGAGCATTGGTACAAGCGCGTGAGCACGGGAGACAACTCCGCTGCACATTTTTTAAGTACTACAAGAATACATATACTGTACATATATAAGTATATTTTTATAGAAATACATATTAAACATCCATGAATGGAGTACAAATGCTTGTATTCATCACACGAACATCTGCCCCCACCGGGATTTGAACCGGGACCCCTCGAGTCGGCGACACCATGAAACCCGGCAAACCACTCGGCCACGGGCAAGGGCGTCAAAATTATTGATATGATATGATTTCTAGCTATATATACACATATTGAGGTGTCAGTATATGTATTCTATCTAGTAGGTTACACTATTTTCCTATAACACAAGCCTTACAGTGCTAACTTTGGGGATAAGTGTTAGAAATATTTAATATATTTTATTAATTAACTGTTATTTAACGACGTATATACCTAAATATAAGCCTTCTTATTTGTAATTAACTAAATAGCGTTGATCATAAATCGACTTCTGGCGGCACTCCCGGAGTGCAACCTGTCGTTTTTCTACTTAATACATTACCCTAACAATAAATAATAGTAATACAGGATTAGCAAGAAAACTGTTTTTAATATCGACCGACATGCACTTGCCATGTCTAATAATAATACTTCAATAAGTTTTATTTAGTTATATATTTTAATTTTATTAAATTATTGTTATTTTTACATTAAGAGATGTTTAAATCTAAAGAATCATTATTTATGGAGTGGAGTTTTTTCTTTTTATTTATTTTTATTTTTACAGTTTTTGGGAAACTTACAGCTAGTTTTTCTTACTTGCTATTCTGTATAATATTTATGATTAAGGCCAATTAATAGTTTCCGCGGATAGTTAAAGTAATAATTAAAAAAGTCGGCATGAAGCGCACATGATGCTTAAATGCATTATTAAGTATGTATGTATGTATACTATATATACTTATAAGTAATTAAAAAAGCAGAATGTTAAAAAATACATAGGTTAAGTACTCGGCTCAAAGAAAAGATTATTGTTTTTTTTTAAATGAATTCAAGCTGTCACAAAACAAATCAACATCTAACTGGCCTGATGAGTACTGGTTAAAAGTGTGAGGAGCTCTAATTGTGAAAGAATTTCGACGATAATTAGTTGAGACTAACGGCACATAAAGAGTTTTAGAGTGCCTAGTGATTTTGTCAGGGGTACTAATAAATATTTTGCTTAACAATTCAGGGCAATCGATGCTGCTATTAAGGGTCTTCAATAATAGGGTGATGTCCGCCATTTCTCTGCGTTTCTGAAGTGGTAAAGTATGATATGCTTTACATCTACTGGAGTAACCATGGTGAAATTTCCTACATTTAAATTGAATATGACGTAGAAACCGTTTTTGTATAGCTTCGATCCTCGAAATGTAAGTCTGGTACTGAGGGTTCCATACTTGCGAGGCATATTCGAGGTGGCTGCGCACGAAAGCACAATACAGCATTTTTACAGTTTTAATGTTTGTAAATTCAGACGACATTCGTATAACAAAACCTAGAGCTTTTCTGGCTTTTGAGACTATTGAATCAATATGATTCTCAAATGTAAGCTTAGAATCAAAAATCACTCCAAGGTCCCGCATATAGTTAGTCCTGTTAAGTATATTATTCTGAATACTATAATTAAATTTAATGACTTTAGGTTTTCTTGAAAACGAACAGACGAAACATTTTGAAATATTAAGGTTTAATTTATTTTTAATGCAATAAGATTGAAACCTGTTAAGGTCTTCTTGCAATCGAGTACAATCTGAGATTGATTTGATTGGGCATAAAATTTTCATATCATCCGCATAAAGAAATATTTTACTGTAAAAAAAATTAGAATATATATCGTTCGTAAATATCGTAAATAACAAGGGACCCAAAAGTGATCCCTGAGGTAATCCAGAAGGTATTAAGAGTGGGGTAGACTGATAACCATTGAGAACAACGATTTGACTCCGATTCTCAACATATGAGCTGAACCAGCGAAACAGGTTACCGCGTATACCAATCATTTGCAATTTTTTTTAACTATAATTGAATTTTTTTCTTTCAAATGTGAACTAGTGAACGGGTATAAAATATTACATTTGAGAGTTTCCGTTGCGTGCGCCTCGTAAACGGTTAAAGTTATACAAAAGTCATGTATAACGGAATTATTTCCCTTTAAGTTCTATAAACAACTCCGCGACAACATATTTCTATCTTTTAAGTTTGAATCACATTTTCCTAGTTAATATAATATTAATTTAAGCATTTTCCTGAAATTAACGTGAGTCAAACCGCGGGGTACCTCTAGTTTAATATAATATGCTAGCTTTACTAGAGAATATTGCTTTTTCGTTACTTAATTACTTTTCTTGCGCATTGCCTACCTTGACTCTGTCCCCTTTTCCCATGGAGTTTTGGAAACCTTACTCTGAGAAGGCTGCAGCCATGTAAGGTGGAGACTACTTTCTCATACGGGCGGTCCAATGATGCGGAAAAGACGTGCTGCTTAAATTATTCTTAAACTGATATATTCATATCAGTGTTCACTTACACTCGTTTTTTTAACAAGTAATTACATGTTGCATATTTACTAAGGTATTACGTAATACTAGAATTTTCATATTTGTTTCTTAGGTTTTCACGCACACCCCTCATTAAATAAAACAAGTTTCAACCGTATACTTGTACTGATTTATTTATTTATTGACGTTTTGCATCCTTTTCAGGATGCGTCATCTAAATAAATGCAATATCAATAAGAAAATAAAATTATAATTCAGACGATGCATCCTGTAAAAGGATGGGAAACGTCAATAAATTAATAAATCAGTGCAAATACGGTTGAAACTTCTTTTATTTAGAATTATTCAATAAAACAAATGGTAACTAAGCAACGAAAATGGTGTCTATTGCTTGATTAAGAATTATTCTAATTTTAGACAGTTTTTACTTTTCATCAATTTACAAAATATGAAATTAAAAAGTTTTCTCAAGTTATTACTTAAGCAGAATGAATTACTTTTACTTAATTAAATAATACAAGTTTAAGTCCTGTTAATTAATAAGCGACATTAAAGATTTCGCACATATCTATTGCTATTGAAATATGTATGATCATTAAGATTCTAGCTGTTTAGAATGCTCCAATTTATTAAATATCTGACCGAGCCGCATCCGTGATCAATTCCGTTCTCTGATGACACGAATGATATTAAAATAATTCGCTACGAGAGACTGTACCGACCCTGTTTCTATTAGATTTGAGAAAAGTCACCCACGGGATCTCATCCAATTGCTTCCTTCTTTGTTCGTTATTTTCTTCCGCTGGACAGTTTTCTATTGGTGATTGGGACGTGAACTAAGGTCAAGTATGTATGATACAACCCCAGTTTTCCAAGAAAAAACATAATAAGGTCCAATTGATTACTACTACTAACTAAAGTTTTAATTCAAATTTAAAAGCTAATCGTGTTAAAATCTCATTCTTTCTCTATTGGACTTTAACAATTGACCAAGATAGATTAATATGTTAAACACGATTAAGCCTTAATATAAATTCAAAACTTTCGTAAAAATGGGTGTTAGTTCGTTATTATTTTTAATTTGATTTGAATTTAGTCTACACATAACTAAAGTAACTTTAATTTTTTTGTATGTTCTTGAATGAATGGTAGAGTTCTACCATGCCATGCCTTTTTGTATCTTGTCATATCAAGAACTTATGGGCAAAAAGTAAAATTATACTTTATGGCTGTCGAAAGAATTTTTTTTAGGAACAGAACTTTCACTGTTCCGGATTTTTTTACCTCGCATATTTTTGTGCCATACATATCCACTCAGTTTCTCAGCTTTGTAATGTAAAGAGTGACAACAATAAAATCTAGAGTTTATAAAGTACGTAGTATAAGATTGGTGGAAAAAAATTTACTTGACATTATTATTTTATAAATTACAGTACTTTCTTTCTTTTTTTGTAAATTGGGTGAGTACTGACCCAAATTGGCCTACTATTACAGAAAACAAATTCAAACTATTAGAATTTTGTCTTATATTTGCAATTTTTTCCGTAGTATTTTTGATTTTTTTTTATTTTGCTCCCTCCCTCAATTTAGTAGAGTTCATTGAAAATAAAACAATGCATTCAGCATTAAGCAAATGGTTTCGGTACTCAAGTTCACCCCTTACAAACGGCTGACTCTCGCGAAAGCGTTGCGATCTAAGCCGGGTATTAGAGTAATTGATATTTACAACTAACCTGGATTCGAAAACGCTCTTCGCAGGATTAGTACGAGATTTGTTTGGATTCCCTGGCTGCGTGAATCTACATCAATTTATTTACTGCTGCAACCGGCGATGGCAGATAGGGAAAGGTTCGATCCTTTTTGCCAAATGGAATTTACATCTTGTCTTATTGCTTTGTTGGATTGATATTGTCAGTGTTTCTGTTTATTCTGATGGAGTTTTGCATAGCTTTACTTTTTTATTCTATAACGTTTAGTTCTATTCTAATCCATACTGATATTATAAATGGCAAAGATCTTGTAATTTTTTAAGCCTAAGCTACTGAAAGAATATTTATTTAAAAATTGAGATAAAAGGGAACTTGGATGAGCATAGGTTAATTTTTGCAGGTTTTTTTTTAATTTATTTATTTGAATTTCTATACAAGCGAATTCGCGGATCTCAACAAGTCATACAAAAATATCACAAAACATAAAATTCAGCAAAGAGAATAAAACTTTCTACATTAGCAGGGCTGAACTAGTTTAGACTTTGATGTGTACGAGCGTGAAAGAAACGCAGTTGACAAATTGGGACAAGTTTAGTTTCCGCTCTCTTATTCTTAGCCATGGTGTAATGATTCTATCTATGTCAGTTTTGTAACATAAACATGATAGTAATTTATTATTCTCGGTATTTTTGAATGCGACCGAATTCAAATAGAAATAAAATTCTGAGACACAATTCAAATATCTTTAGACAGTTAAGTTTAAAAAAAACGTGTACAACGCCTCTAAAGAAGTTTTCACTTCAAAAATTTGCCTATGTAAAAAATTCTGAAAGAATTACATTATTATTATTATTATTATTTCAGTTTTGTAACACAGTTTGTTAACACGCGGAACGTCATAGAAAATAAGAAACAACAGTATTCGTTTGGACGTGAGGTTTGACGACTCGAGAAGATTAGGAACAGGGCAAGAACCAGCTAAATATCAGTGCAAATACGACGCAGAATTGTTTGCGTTCCATTTTTATGATATTTGTTAGATATCGCTAGCGAGGAAATAAAATTATTGTTTGGAATAGATTTCGTTGAGAGCACGTTCGTGCCGCATCGATGTTTGGAGCTGATTTTTAAAATACGGTATTCATTTTATTTTGATTTCCTGTATTTGAAATTGATTCTAAGTTATTCAGATTCAAGTGCAGTGTTATAAATTAATAAAATAGAGATTCAGTATTGCATTAGTCGATCTTTGGAATTATTCCCTAACATGCGGAAAACAAAATCGGTGTTTATTGTTTACAAATAGAAATGAAGTAGAAAAATAATGGCTATGACAATGACAAACAGCGCAGACATAATTCGATGTTGCCAAATAAAATCAAAAAGTGATAAAATGAGTTTTCAACAAACATGCTCAAAAAATACATTTACGGAGGTCGTATACATTGTTCGAAAGTTTAAAATTGCGAGCCATCCAACGGAGCGCGCGTTAACACATTTTACCGCACGGTCCCATACATGGCGCTGTGCGAGTTCTTTACGGTTTTTTTTAATTACGGTCGAATCTCACTAGTCTAAGCGGCGCTGCTTCTTGCGGCTTGAAAGAGGAGGAGTATCTACATCGGAATGTTGTTAAACTAAATGAGAAATGGAGATTGGTAGGTGTAAAGGGGATTCGAGGGTGAAAAGGGAATTGGAGGATGAAAGGGGTTCGAGGGTGATAAGGGGATTGGTGGGTGATAGCAAGGGATTGGTGGGTGAGAGTGGAAAAAGGTACGTAAAAAAGGGATTGGAGGGTGAAAAGGGATTAGTGGATTAAAAAGGGATTCGAGGGTAAAAGGGGATTGGTGGGAGCTAATAAGGGATTGGTGGGTGATAGTCTGGATTGATGGGTGATAATAAGGGATTGGTTGGTGATAGTCTGGATTGATGGGTGATAATAGGGGATTGGTGAGTTAAAAGGGATTGGAAGGTAAAAGGTGGATTGGAGTGTGTAAAGGGGATTCGAAGATGAAAAGGGAATTGGAGGGTGAAAAGGATTCGAGGGTGATATGGGGATTGGTGGGTGATAGCAAAGGATTAGTGGGCGATAGTGAAAAAGGTATGTATAAAGGGGATTGGTGGGTGAAAAGGGATTAGAGGATTAAAAGGGGATTGGAGGGTGTAAAGGGAATTTGAGAGTGATAAAAGATTCGCGGGTTAAAGGGAATTGGTGGGAGATAATAAGGGATTGGTGGGTGATAGTCTTGATTGAAGGGTGATAATAGGGGATTGGTGGGTGATAATGGAGATTGGTAGGGGAAAAAGTGATTAGAGGGTGAAAAAGGATTGGAGGGTGGAAATTGATTGGAGAGTGAAAAGGGATTAGAGGGTAATAATGGGATTAGAAGGTGTGAAGGGGATTCTAGAGTAATAAGGGATGCCAGGGTGATAAGGGGATTGGTGAGTGATATTAAGGGATTGGTGGGTGATAGTGGGGATTGATGGGTGATAAGAGGGGATTGGTAGATATAGGTTCCGTTTTCTCGCAAATTTGTTGAAAAATATTGTATACACATTCCTGCGGATTGGTATTTACAAACTCGTGACTATGGTTAGCTCTCGACTTCGTCTCGGGCTTACATTTGTCTACTCGTTTTTAACCAACTTAACGCACTTGTGTCATAAATAACTAATACATCAAATAATTTTGCTTTAAGTAGATATTTGATTGTTATAACAATTTAAGGAAACACAGTGCATGACATTAATAAATACGACCAATTTTCCACGATATTTTCATATCAAAAATGGTAGTGGAGTAAGGTAAATATTATTCAAATGGACTAAGTTTAAAAACGGTGGAAGTGCCTAAGGTTGGTTAATAGCTAAATTACAACGTTGTACTCCGTTCAAATCGCTCAAGTTAAGCGTTCTAAATTCTATCGAATCAATGAATCGACTAAGGAATTGTCTCGTTCGAACATTTTTGCTCATTCGATTCTCTTATCCGGGGACGGTCATAAAATAAATCTCGCCATAAATAAAGCGGGAGACGCTAACAAGCGTCTCGGGTTCACCAAGTGATATTTCTCGGGGAGACCGCCATTTTTGTCATAACTCTATTATGCTCGCGAGTGTCGAAATGCGAGATCATTCCGTTGATTTATTTATGAACTTCTAGCTGGATTATTATTGCTCGTTTTCGTTTTTTTAAAAAGCCACGTGATTTGGAATTCCTCCGATGGAAAAATAACCCGAACTAACAGAGCACAATCTGCTAACTTATTTACGCAAATAACAAAAGTATAAGTTTGCATAAATATTAATTTATGTTTAAAGTTTATTATCCATGAGCTTTTTCTGCCTTCGCGTTTATCATTTTTAACAAATGTTGACTGGCAGCGAATGCTTTAGCATTAAGTCCACCTTGTGTACCGATTTTAGTGGTCAATAAAGTTATATAAATAAAAAAATAAAATACCATAAACATAATCACATGCTTTTAGCTTTTAAACAGGCACGCATTCACAACGAGTTGTAAGGACAAAGACGATTTGTGTAAGCGTGTGTGCACTCATACGCAATAGGTCGTTTACGCTACATTTTATATATTACATGTTTTATTCACACGCGTATTTATCGTTGTGGTAAACTTCAGCTGATTTTGGTTGCCCGATGTAGGCGAGCCTAAACTATACTTTAAATAGATTTATTAGGCATTGAAATTAATAACGTTCTAGTCTACAACACATACATACTTCCATAAAAAGTGTTATAAAACATGATGGTAAGGTTTTATCTATCTTCAATTTACTTAATTTCATTGCATGTTTGATTGATTAATTTCATAACAATTTGAACCCTATAAAAAGTAGCGTGGATGTATACTCTATTTTAGAGCTAATAGCATATTTGCCTCTATCTTACTACCTTTATTCAGTTAAAAGGTCTTATAATTGAAACATCTTGATAAAAGGTTTGTTAAATACCAAAATATTGCCCAAGTGTGTGCCTGGCCACATACAATGTAGGGTTTCGTAGTTGCCCAATACAAAGCGCAAATCAAAAACATATAGGCAGCATTTAATCTGAATAGCATTCGCATATGTATCCTATAACACGTATCTCACTTTCTTCATCAATTCGATTTTTTTAAACATAATGCCATATAACTATTACTGTCTGCTTCAGCAGACATTGCAACATTTTGCAGTAAAATTATATAAATATTGAATTAATGCATAAAATTGGAGCTTTCAAATTCGGAAGTGACATTTTATTTTACATAATCGTCCTGCTGCTGGTTGCTTGCACTTTTCATCGCATGCGCCGCACCGTAACGTATTGAGAATGTTTTGTTTATTTTTGTATTGGTCGTAAATATATATTTTCATGCCTACCTGTTTCTCACAAATAATCTATACTGTTATATAAAGAGAGAAAAGGATACACCGATAGACTGACTGGCTGACTGACTCATCAACGCACAGCCGAAACGGCTAGACCTAGAATGATGAAATTTGGACAGTAGGTTCCTATCAAAATTCAGCCTTAAGCGTGAAATTTGCAAAAAACGTTTGTTCGTAAAATCTTGGACCTATTCACTGCAAATTTAATAGATGTACACTAAGCCTGTTACAAAAAAAAATACAACTACCCTCAATAAATTACAAAATTTCGTGACAAAGTTTGTATGGGAGATCATCCAAAAGTGCACAGTATTGATTAAAATTTTGCACACCTACTCTGTATAAAATAAAAGTGCTATCTGTGTTTTAATTTTTCAAAACTACCCTGATAAAACAAAGATATACAATGTTGAAGTTTTAAATAGTGCGTCAACGCACGCCTACACTTTTGGTCTTAGAGACATGATATCTAGTAAATAGGTTGTTTCAATGACGTAGGCATCAAGAGAGAAAGGATTTTTGAATATTCCACCGTGAATTGTGTGATATAGGGGTTCAAAGTTTGTATGGGAAAACGAGTTTGGCTAGCTTGACAGCTTTCAAACTTGGTTTAGTTAAACTAAACTTAAACTTAAAAAAACTTGTTTCATATTTTTTATAAATACGATCTCTATGACGAGAAATGATGATAGCAAGTTATCTATAAAATATATTCAGCAAATTTTCTCTAATATGTTAATACTAGCTGCGCCCCGCGAAGTTCTCGTTCCCTTGGGAATTCCGGGATAAAAAGATATTCAATCTATATGCCTAAAAGAAACTCTTTGCTTATCATAAAAATCAGGTTGGCCATGCCCATGGCCAAATAGATTTAATATACTCGACCTACTTACTTAGAAAAATTTTTGCTCAACTGAAAATTAATGAAAATGTGGATTACCTTGCCAGACTAACACATTCTCTGGGTGGTAATATTAAAAATCTTTCTACTCCTTGGCAAGACCTTCTACCGGGGTATCGAGGAAAGATGTGCGAAGAATGGACGGAGGAAAGAAATATTATCGTAGAAACAAAAGGAGCCTGGTATGCCGGTATCAATAAAGAAGTGGGCCGAAAACCTTGGTTTGCTGCATCGGATGGTTATCTACAAAGGAAATTCTACACTCAGATAAATAGGCTTAGATTTGGTCATTGTAGATTTAAATCGCATTTGCACCGTATGCGGATGATAACTTCACCAGTATGCACTGAATGCACATCACAAGAAGATCAAACACTGGACCACATCTTCTTTTCTTGTCCAGATTTCAACATTCAGCAACTTATTCTAATAGATCGACTTTTGACCAAATCACAGATCATCCCGCCTTCGCTACAGGACATCCTAGCAAGTCCAGAAAACTTTTTACCTATTTACGAATTTATAAACTCGACACTTGGAGAAATATAATAAAACAACCTCGGACTTTACTACAATATTATGATGATTATGACCACTCCCGGACAGAACAAAATATTTTATAATATACTGAAGATTTCGCTTATTGCCTCTAAACAAAAACAAAATAACAGATTTGGCCTTGCTTATATAATAATTTAAGACAACCAGAATTATGGACGTAAGACTTGGCAGTATAGCTTAGTACCTTCGCCTGTCCCAATGGACGAAATTATACTACTACTACTACTCAACTGAAAATTTATGTTACCATAGTATTTAATACACCCGTGTGAAGCCAGGACAGTAACGTTATAAAATTATTAGTAATTTTCCATGAAAATTGTGTGAGATGTTGACTTCTACGTCTTTCTGCTTAAAACTCGTAAATCTTTGATATATACCTAGAATATATTATGAACCTATCAAAGGTAAATAAAATTCACAAATTTTCAGTAAAAAAAACGCTGGTACTAACGTATTTTTTTATTATCCAGAGCAATTATTTCGCTGGCAGGGGTGATCCGCTGCGAAAGAACTAATAACTTCACCAAAAAATATCTTCAAAAGACCGACCATTAGGAATGTTTAAAATACCTAACACTTCACACTATAAGGAAGACAATAAAAAACCATTCATATGAAGATAAGGGTGATTACCTAAAAACATTTTTTAAGATATTACTGTACCAACTAATCTAACTTATACGTAGTTATGTATATTTTTCCCAAATTGCAGCCTTCAGTACTTATAGTCTGAGAGTTAAACTGCGAATGGACGGACAGAAGAATTGCCAACACTATAAGTGTTCTTCATTGTTGACTCGGAACCCTATAAAGAGATAGGCAAATACAAAATATTCGCAAGTAGACACAATACAAAGGAAAGAATTCCAAGAGAATGTTCAGAAAGTGCATGAAATATTTACGCTAAAGGAGTAGAGATACTGGGAAAAGTTCACAACGGGACAACTGACTGTAGCGATAGAAAAAGTACATTTAATGTGACGTATGACTTTTTTATATTTATCCGAGTTAGCTAAAGGCAAGCGATCACGATCGTCGATGGTGATCGCAGGGGGTGGTCGGGAAACAAATTTAACCGACAATTGTAAATCAATTAGAGGGGGTGGCTACTGGCTTAATAGTCACCCCATCCACCCTACCAGAGGCGGGCTCAAAATTCCTGAAATATAAAACGTTTTTCTTGTTAAAATGTATCATTTCCAAATCCGAATTTTTTATTTGTACAAATACAAGTATTGAAAAATACCTATTGTCAAAGTTGATTCGTTGCCGTAGCTTCTATCTTTATAAGGGACACGTATAATGGTTTTAAGCAAGTTTAAAGGTTTTAAGATTACTTTGATTAATTAATAAGAAAAAAAAATCAAAACAAGAGAGCAACTCTTTTATGTTCTAATCACGTTGAAATGTCATTCGGTCTTTGAAATCTGTGCCGTTATGAATACGTTAATTGAGCACCCACTCGTGACCTGAGGCGTTAATTAATAAATTAAGAAGTTCCAGCGTTCCTCCCTGTGCTTCATGGTTATAGTGGGGTATGCTCAAGTGCATATTGTGATCTACGCAACACCCCATGGCGCCCCGGCTCTTCACGTCTGATCCAGGACTTCTGTCTTGGAGAAAACGAACCTGTGCGGTAGAGTGCAAACTCATTGGCTTTTAACGCAACGAGATATAAAAAATATGTTGATCTTAACACGATTGAAAATTCTCGTTTATCACCTAAAACTGATCAAACGAATCTGAAAACGTAGGTATGGGTATGTGTTTCCTTATCGCACGGTACGGACTTGGCGGATGAGGCCTAGGCGAAAATAAGTGTAAGATATTTTCGTTACGATTTACCGACACGACCTTCAGCTGTTTCGTAGCGTATTGTGTGTACTTATTCTTACTTATGTTTATTTTTAACTTCGTTTCAACTGAGTGTTCCATTGGCTTTCACGTCACTCACGTTTGCGTTTTTTAAAGTGAAACTTCATCATCGCATTACTTACATTTTAATTGTATTAAAAAATAGACTCTATCAGCAAGCATCGATGGTTCAGTGGTAGAAAGCTCGCTTGCAACGCGGGCGACTCGGTGTCGATTACCAACCGAGGAAGAACTTTATTTTCATTCTCCACTTTTTATAAGCCAGGGTACATCAAATAAGTGTAAAATATTTGAGACGATGTAAAACACTTTAAAAGTTTGACTTGTATACCATGATACAACTCTTAAAACCACACCAATTTTTTGTCAGTGGGTAATACGAGAGTGCTCAAAATTATAGTTACCTCAATTCTGGTTTTACTTAGAAACTTTCACCCGCTTTAAATGTTTAAGTTAACGTAGTTTCATAACTGTTAATAGGGAGTTGAAAGGCTTAGTTCTGGAGACTTAAATCTCGTTTACGGCTAAATTTCGAGCGTACATTTTCGACCTTTAGTAAGGTTGACAATAGATTATATTATAAGCAAAACTTTTCTTGAATGTAACGATATAATATTATTAGTTATAAGTCATATGTTGTATTAAGCGAACGTATGAATTTATTCATCCAGTTACACACGACGCACGTACTTACACACATCACCATCGGTCATGCATTCTTTGTATACTCTTTTTACCCTTTGTGGTAACTCATCGCAACTTATGTCTTATTTAGTGGGCCTGAAAGTCTAATGTTCATAGAAGTCTATAACTTACGCCCTTATGTTGCTTGTAATAAATTCAGCGTGATACGAGTGCGGGAGCTCTTCCATAAATTATAATAAGAAGGATAGAAACTTATATAAGAAGGTCATCAGATATACGACACCATTCAGGCATTTCAATGTTTTTTTGGGTTTGGTTAAAGTTAAAGCTGTCATCTTCTCTGCGATACAATAGAAAAAGACACCACGTCTCGCTTTGGAAAGCATTCAAATTTAATTGACGACTCAGTGCTTGACGGTTAGTGTTCCTACTAACTTTTGATAGTTTTATTAATAATTGTAATAATAATCTGTTTTGTATTAAATTATTGTAAAAGTTTTATTTGATTTAAATAATTTATAACATCGTAATGAACTAAACCAAGGGTTCCGCTGTGAACTACTACATACGTATCAAGCTTGTCAGAATAGTTAAGATGAGGTTACTTTACGTTGGATCTCTTCCGACCAGTTTCAACCTCCAGTAAAATGTAAGGATAATCTGGTTCCGTTTCTTAGCAATACATGTTATTATAGTTTTAATAATAATAATATCTAAGCAACAAAGCTCCAGAAGGCCTACTTACTGTACTTTGATCATTGAAACTGGCCGTTAGGCGCCTTCCTCAACGGGTCGGTGCGGGCGGTTTCAAGTAGGTTAAGATACTGTGCAGATTCGGTACAGAAACCAAAACGAAACGGGCCCGCACCGACCCGATGTGGAAGTCGCCTAACTTTGATGGCCTGTTTGATCTAGTTAGTTAGTGATTCTATCTGCGAATCCAGCTGCCTGCCATGATGATGAATAACTGCAATTTACTACTTTTCGTGGATGTATATATATACCTAATATGTATAAAGTATCATTGTTTACTAATAAGTTATCTAGTACCCAAAGTACCAGCTATGCTTAGTTATTTGGGGCTATATTGGGGCAGGACGATTGTTGTGCATAGGTTTAATATTAAGTTTACATAAGAAATAAATATTTAGATAAAATCATACACACAACCTTTACATTGACAGCGCATTCCACTGTTAGGACTGGAATATTTGTCCTAAAATAATATAATCAGGTTGCCAGTCCATCGCTAAAGTATTGCAGGCGTTATTTTTCTTAAACTTTAGGTAAATTAGGTGGAGCATACTAACTTATCATTAGTGTTACCTACTTAAGGGGTTTGCCACTAAAATTAGGGGGAAAATAAGTGAGTTGAGATTTTCATTTCTTAATTTTCGAGGGTATTTTTAGGTTGTTTTTTAAATGCATTCTTATATTGTAATAATAATTCATGATACGATTAGTGATCGACGGATTTTTTTAGTTCTTGTATCCTTCGGTCCGACTGCATTTTTATTAGGTAACACTGAAAGTCCGTCCGGGAGATTCAAGATTTTTTGTACTTTAGTTTTAGGGGTAAATATTTTTGGGAGTAGGTAACAATGTTTTCTTTCACATCTATTCCAGCATGGCAGACCGCGATACTCCTAAAGGTTAATCGTTCTGGCAATACGTTTCTGCTTTACAATGAGTAAATAACGAAGCAAAAGGATGGGAAGTCGGAGGTCTATCCTCCAAGGCTGTATACAATTAACAAAGTTTCAGATGATATTGTGGCGTTGTGTAAGCGTTACCGAGAACTTTTGCCCGTGTTACACAAGGCTAGTTTCTCGAGCTAGGATAGCAAGCTAGTGGCAGTAAGCTAACAAGCTGCTACTTTTGGCTTCGTGTAGACAACACTAGCTTCATTTTTAAGCTAGTAAGCTAGTTTACAAGCCAGGACAGTTTATAATAGGAGAGTGTTTATTTTTTTAGGCTAGTAGTGCCCCATACCACAAATTTTACTATCCTGGCTAGTGTACTAGCTTCATGTGGCCGGCGAAGCTAGTTTCAGTGGAATAGTAAACAGGAACCACGCGTTTCGTTTTCTTTGTAAAGGACGTCATATGAATTTTAGCCATTCAATAAAATTTAACACCATATAAACAGAACTAGCATTTTTTAAGCCAGGTCAGCAAGCTGGGACAGTTTAGCAGAGAACTAATAGCTTGCTATTCTAGCTTGAAAAACTATCCTCGTGTAGCCCGGGCATTGTAAAGTAAACCCCTTTGCTACTAATAGACTCGGTAGCTCGTTAAATTTTTAGTTAATCTCTTTCTTGTCTGTATTTCTACATATTATTAGTTGGCCTAAGTGATATGTATGTATGTTCTTATTTTGTATGTGCTTTATGTGGTACATATTTCTGATTATAATATTTTTTCTTCTGGACTATTCACACGCATTGTTATTCATCATAATAATATATTTACTATTATACTCAACTTACATACTATCCATTTGTAAATTCATATTTAGTAACCTGCTGAATGATTGGATTAATAAGTACCTGAAGTATTATTTACTAGCGGCCCGTGACTTCGTACGCGTGGAGTTAGTTATTTGCACATAATTTTGAACCCCAAAAGGGGGTTTATTTCTAAAGATAAATTATTAGTACACCTGTACACCATCTATAGATCATATACATGTTAAATTTCAAGTCTCTTACTTCAAAAACATAGGACTTTCATACAAACTTCCAACCCCCGTATTACCCCCTTAGGGGTGAAGTTTCGTGATAATATGTAGCCTATGTGTTGACCCGACTTCTTTATAATATTCGTGCCAAATTTGAAGTAAATCCATGCAGTACTTTTTGAGTTTATCCCGGACATACATACAGACAAACAGACAAAAATTCTAACATCTATATTTTTGACTTCGGTATCAATTGTAGATCACAACCCAAGTATTCTTTTAAAAGAATATTCAATGTACAGTTTTGACTTTCCTACCATTTTATTATATGTATAGAAGAAACTTTTACATTTATAATACTAGTAATATGGTAGGATAAGATTTAATTTATTGTTATAAATAGTAAACTGTTCCATCTGCCCTATAGTTAGACATCGGAATGCCTATAGCCATTATCGGGGCGTAGACATGCGAGCTAAACAGCAATTATGCCGTTTTGAGTAACGCCACCTAATCGCCGACATGGGGTGCATTAGCCGACGCTAGCACAGGGGGCTGACAAAATTATTATACACAGTATACACTATTATCTGCTCGTATAATTCCTTTATTCGTAAAAATGACTTAAAGGTTGAGCTATACAATTTTTGGACTAACTAAATTTGTCCTAGAGTTTGGAAAATATAGGCATCACGTATCACGCTCAACATCAGGTTACAGATAAAAGGTTTTTAAAAACTTCCGCATACTGATAATCGGGTCGCTCGCAAATCGGTATATTATTTAAAGATGCCTGCCTGAGGAATATAATTTCTTCTTAAACTTTTAACTTCAATTAAATCTAAATCATAAAAAAAATATCTTAAATCTTATTTATTTCTCACGTTTACACGCACACCAATCATTAAATAAAAAGATTTATCATTATTTAGTAAGTGTAAAAGTAAAGAAACCGAAACGTCGGAAATATGTAAAATAATAAAAGGAATTTTTAGATCCCGTTTAAAAAAAGTGTTTTATTTATAAACTATCTTCTCCTGAGCAACAATATGACGCAATAAAACCTCGGAAACGAAAAAAATAATTAAGGACTACGTTTAAATGTAAGTATATAGTTCAAGTTAAATCATTGTTACTAAATGATGTCTTTTGGTAATATCAGAGATCTAATGAGTAAATAAATCGTCACTCTATCTACCATAGATCTACTTAGAATGATCGACAGCTCGGCTGTTATGTTCATAGAAACTGCGATATTTTGTTGCTCTAAAGTTGCTTGCTAATACGTACAATTGTTTTAAGTTGCGTGAACCTATTATGATCACCATAAGCTTATTATACAAGTAGGAATATTATCTTTTCAATAATTAAAAATGCCAAGTAGCAAAAAATAAAAATAAATATATTAAAGTGAATTCGTGAAAATGATACAATCGCAAGTAATACAATTATCATTAAGGTATAAGCAATAAAATTGTTGACGTGATATCTCGTCCAGTCAGCGCAAAACGCATTAACGCGGAGCCGCGAGGGCGAGCTGCGTCGCTTCCACTTGGCTATGCCTTTTATGCTTGCGATTCATTACGCCGCGACTCGACGCCTAAATGGGGGAGCGAACAGATAGTCACATTTATTACTTTTGTCAGCGGAAAAATGAATTCACACGCCGGTGACTTCTGCCGATAACTTGAATGTTTAACGGTATAATCTAATACATATTAAGTATTATTGGAAACGATGTTTTATTTATTGTAATTCTACTCATCACTAATAATGATATTACCTACTTTAAAACTATCTTCTAGGCACACAAAATGTACCATACGATTTCGTATTTGGCTTTGGCAACTACTTTATTGTGTAGGTACAGGTAAAAATATACATATTAAATATTATTATTTATTTATTCATGAAAAGCAAACGGCATGTTTTGGCAGTTTTTACAAGTTTTCATATTTACAGTATTAACAGTTTTGCCTACCTGTGTTTTATAGAAGAGTGGATACTAGAAGCGTACATAGTACGGAACTTTAATTCACGTACGAGTAGCTTGCAAACAACAGAAGTCGACGTTAATACAATTCCGTTCCGTAATGGGTCTGTCGTGCTGCGCTTACTCGCTTCAATAACAGGGTTAGTGTGACGTATTGCTTCTGATGTGCGCTCTGCTTTAAATTAACTTTTGCGTCATAGTTTTACTAAATTAAACTGAAACTTTTATGACAACATAGTAAATTTAAAAGGGAATTATAAAAACAATCTTCTTTGTTTTTGTTATTTTACCAAATAAGTATTAATAAAATTCGATAAAATTGGGAAGTGATTATTGATTTTATATTATGTTGAGATTGTTCGAACAATTTCCTATATGCAGAAGTTGACTAAAAATATAAAAAACTGATACTATTTGTATATGATTATATTGATAAAGAAATTAAATAATACACTTCCCGTTTTGTGGTTAATTATAGAATACTCTTTTTTCGGAAGGATTAGTCCACTGCCGTAAGACTGCGACCGTGATAAATATCCTTCATTCGATATTATCGACATATTATCTAACTTAACTCTATACCTATTTAACTGCGCCTATAAGGCGATTAATGACTGTTTTGCTATCTGTTAGACATCACATAAAGCTTCTTTTTTTCTAAACATTTTGTAAGGTTTCTTGATATTTGATAATAAATTGTTACGGGCTTATAATTATTCAAAATTTATCTTCGATGTATTACTTATTAGCTATTAAAAAAATCTAAATGATTTTCGGATAAAATATAAATCTACAGTCCCAAAAACTTACTTAAACATTTTTACCACTATCCTTTTATGCATTATCAGATTTATAATTTGATAAATGTATAATTAATTCATTACGAACAAATTTCATCATGCATTTTGAAATTTGCGAGGTATTTTGGTTGAAGTCGTCCAAAATATCGTATCGAATATAAATTTGTTATATTTCTACTGTTTACCTGATTGCAATACAGTAGGTACTGATAAAGGTCTTCGATATTATTGTGCAAAGGTTAAAATCACGACCAACAATTCAGTTAATAAATTATTTAAAGTTGTAAATTAAATAAACTTTGGAATAATAAAAACCAAAAAAGGTGATATTTGCGTTTCGCACTTGACCGACTTCAAATATTTTCTAAAGTCCTTGTTAGAGTGCCAGCATCATATTAGTAGTGAAACGTTATACAGTACGGACTGTACGTTTCTTTATTCATGTGCCAGCATACTGAAATAATCATAGACATAGTTCTTAGCGAGATTCTTCGTCCAAGGAAACAATGCTAAAAACCCATGAACATATTAAATATTCGAATACTAGCTGTATAAGAAAAACCCGTTGATTTTTCCTTATAAGAAAAAAGATGAGAGAGATTTATTGCCGCCAATGCCGCCAAAACTGTACCCAAATTACTTTTTTTTAATCCATTAAGTAAAATTATAACAAAATAATTATTACACCATGACAGTCCTAATAAAGTAACATTTCGTTTGTTGCAGGAACAGTCAGTATGAGACGTTCCATGTGGACCGGAAGGGCTACAACGTGTACGATGGTGACGACCTGGAGACACCACCGTCGCCTGACAGGCCGCCACCGAGACCAATAGGTATTATTCAAAATTATAGTTTGCAGATTTGTGTAACAATGGAGATAGGACACAGCGGATTATCCGCTCGAATTGAAGCAGCCATCTGCAGAAGTAAACTTACAGAAGACCGCAGTGAAATAATATGACATTTTGGCGAATAAGGTTACTAGAGCTTCACGGAAGTTATATGTATTTTTTTTAATTAATATGGTGGCAAACAAGTGTAGTGTATACCTATCGGAAACGTAATTAGGTCATGTCGCAATCCGCTATTTACGTAGATAGTTTTAGCAAGTAAGCAATATTATTAATTCAATTATTCTGTAATGTTTTATTGCACTCAATAAACGGACTTCAAACTATAAACTATGTTTCCTTAAATAACCAACGATAGGCTAATATTAGATGGCGACCCTTGCCATTCGAATCGTGTAATATACTTCCACCAAGAACTCAGTCAAAAGAAGACCAAACCTATTTCCAAAAATTCAAGATCCGTATTTTTCAAGAATACAAGATAATTTTCACAAGAATTACAAGAGATTACAGAAGAAACAAATAATGGGAAAATCGGCATCCAAAGAACAAGTTGTGATAGCTCAAACGCAAATGGAGCAGCTTCGGCGACAGCATCCCAATCCCAGAGCGAAAAATTGGCTATCCTAGAAATTTTGATCGGAGCGACCGTCTGCATAATCCTGTTTGCTGCAATTTATTACATTTTCAAGAAATGCAATAAACATTTTGTTCGCACCATACAACGAGAGCTCAACAGGAACAACATAGCCACCATCTCACGAGCTGACCTCACTACCAGCGCAGTCTAAGAAGTTTAACAAGAGCCGATTGACCCGACTGATGGTAAGCGGCCGCTATTGGCTATAGACGCTTGCGATGCCAAAAAAATTACTCGCACCGTTGTCGGCCCCCTGACTCGATCCCCTATCCCGTGGAGCTCCAGAAACTTACTTACCGATAGAAACGCAACACCACCAAAAGGTTGTTATGTTACAGTGATCTTCTGGAAGGTGAACGTTAAAATTCAAAATTCAATATCGTTTATTCAGTCTAGGCTGTTACAAGCACTTGTGAAAGTCGAAAAGCTACGCCATCGGTTCGCAAATCTACGGCGGGAGACCTTCTACTGAAAAGAACCGGCAAGAAACTCAGGTTACTTCCCTAGACGGGCGTTCCAATTCGAATGTAAAATCAGCTATGCCCAATACCTACCTATACCTACATTATCTTGAACACAGCGCTGCGCCGCGTTATTACGCCAACTCAGTAACTCAAACCCAGTAATATTTAATTTTAAGGCCCGTATAAATAGATCGCACTTAACTCTGAGAGCGTTCTTGAGTACGATCTTGAGATGCTGTTTTGTATGAAAACTGTATCTCAAGATCGTAGTCTCAGATTTCTTAATACGTACCTAAGGCACAAAACTAGCTCAAAATTACGCCATGGCGCCCAAAAGAGGACGCTCCAATCCAAGTAACAGTTAATCATAATTTATTTTAATACCATACGTTTTGGTCATATTAATTTTATTAGTGATTGAAGTCACCTTTTAATTTTGCCTGATTTTGATATCAGGCATCGTTGTTATGGTAAGGGGAATAACATTATTTCCCCTAGCCTTCATTTTGAATCATAAAGGTTGGTTTTATGTCTTTTTAATATAGTGCGAAGAATTCTTACTGACATAACTTTACTGATAGCATATAAAGTGTCAGTCGGGAATCTTCTGCGTTTGAAGATCATCACATTCAGTAAAGCACGTTGAGCACGTTCAACCTCGATCATTTTACTTTTTCTGCTCTTCCCCATATGGTAATGCAGTAAGTTAAGATTGATTGTACCAGAGAGGTGTCGATTTCCCTGAGGATGTTTCTTGAAGAGCTATGATCACCAATCGTCTCCCCTGGCACCACATGTCTCAAAGTCTTAAATGTCTAGATCAATTTTCTGGCTCTAGCTAAGACTAGTTCAATATGCGAATGCCAAGAAAGCCGTTGAAGAGCGTACTACTTCATTTAGGGGCGGCGACCTAAACTGAGCGATCTCAGTTGCAAACTACTATGCCCAAGACTAGGGTAGGTAAAGAAAATTAACTTTGGTTGGCATCTGAAGCTATTGTGTTATACATCTTGCGGGTCATATGCTTACTTACCACCTTCTTTACATGAAAGAATATAATTATTTCATTATAATGTATACTTATCTATTATTTTTTACGTAATAGTTAATGTATTTTTTTTTTGTGGACAGATAAATATGTACGAGCTGAATGTCCATGTCTAACAGCACGATACACAGTGGCCCTGCTTGCCTGCTTCGGGTTCAGTATAATGTTCGGAATGCGGTGCAACATGAGCATGGCCAAGTTAAAAATGACAGAAAAAATCAACGTGAGTACCAGGCTCGATCACGTTAATCTTTCATGCCGGCACTTCGCTTGGCTATTCGTGTTTGCTATTTATTAACTTGAGAAATGTCTGCCCATATCATGTTTTATAAGGAATAAAAAGGACAGACTGATGCCACGTTTACAAATAGCAAACACGAATAGCTAAGTGATATAGAACAGAATAAAAGAATTAGAAATTGTAGATTAGCCAATCTTTTTAGACCTATAAAATAAACATACACAACAATGATTTAATTTTTTCAATTAATTGTAGGGATTATGAAGCTTTATCCACTAATATTGTAACTGCAAATTATGAACTTGACTGATTTGGTAGTACTTATGCAAGTATAGGTAATAAATGCATTTATTTGATTATTTTCATTTACTAAACTAGTGCTGTTCTAGAACGAACGAAACAATTATCAATACTGTAAATTATGTCTTTAAAACTATTACTGTAACTATTTATTTTGTTTCTAAATAATTGGTTTAAGGAATCGTGTTAGTAGACATTTAAATTCAAGGGACTTTTTGAGTACCATATAGGTACAGAATATGTTTTTTTTTGACACAAAGCTTCTTATTTATAATCCCGTATTTGATAATAAACAGAAAGAGATGCGAAAATAGTTCTACCTAAGTATTTTAACTCTCGGTTCCATTGACGAAGTTTCAAGAATCCTTTTGCCAGATTTAATGGAACGTGGATTGAACGCTGACTATTTAAAGGACGAGGTACATACTTGGGTTTGTTTCAGACTTCGAGTGGTGTCAAAGAAGAAACTCCTTTTGAATGGAGCGTAAAAGTGGAATCTTCTATTGATTCGTCGTACTTTTTTGGATATCTTATTACTCAAGTTCCTGGGGGCTTTCTGGCTTCTATGTATCCCGCAAATAAGATTTTTGGTGCTGCGATCGTCACGTCAGCGATATTAAATATGGCAATACCGGGAGCGATGTCAGTTGGTCCTGCTGCTGTTGTATTTTTGAAAGTTACTCAAGGATTTGTTGAGGTGAGATTTTAAATTTAAATTTTGTCATGCAAATGCTCTTAAATTGGCGTTCGAACTTTGAATTAAGTACATTCCTTCAGCTGCACATACTAATTTATCGTGTCTGGCAACCTCTTTTATGTGTGTCAAATTATCGCTAGTCAAGCTATTGTTTAGTGTCTATAGACACATAGCCCGATATAATTCATTACGATAGAACTAATTCAAATGGCGAATGCTAACTTTAGCGTATTTAGTACCAAATCCAACCAAAGCTTCGCCGCGCAGGTGTGGTAGAAGCATCATGCACACTTTCGAATCCAAGCTACATTTATCTTAATGCGTGACATCTGAAGGGTGAGGTATGAACATGTAACGAGTAACGCCATACGTTCAAAATTTCCAACATTTGGCATTCCGTTCGTGACGGAGCATGATCAAGCTTATTATCGGAGCTTAAAATTTTGGACCCCGCATCCATATCGAATGTACGACGCATCACGTTTGGATTGAAGTCCCCCTCCTTTTGTATTTTAGACAAACCGAATTCTGCATAATACGGTGTATTATAATCGAGTACGAAAGGGGCGTTGCTAATTTGTATCCGATACAAGTTTATAGATATTACGTTATTGTTCAGGATTAATAATATCTACAAAGGGAATAAAATTTTAATTTGAGTGCGATTTTAATTTGATCAAACTAATATGACTTTATCGGATGCTAAAAATGTTTACATTTAAAAATATGCGAATGGTTTAAACCTAGATAGCTTTATTTATAACAATCATAAATCTGGTAGAATTATCGATTATGGTCTGTTGAATCACTCAAGTACTATCGGCACCGCTTTCGAAGTACAAAGCCTCTTTAGGATTATCGGGCCCTCGGTCTCCATGACTACGTATTTGCTCGGTGCTACATCCCGGCTTAGTTGATTCTTCAATGCCAGTGCTATCCTATTAAATCTAATACTGCGAATCGTTGATACGATCATATTCTCAGATATATCTTCTTTTGTAAAGGTCAGGATAGAGAAGCATTGTACAGTTTTCAAATGGATTTCACTGAGAACAGCTGTATGAAAGATGAAAATAAGATAACAGGCATTTTTAGAAAGTCATATATAAAAAATTCTAATCAATAATAAATGTATTAAAGTAGAAACAAATCGCAGAAGTTTTATTAAAGGTACCGCTGTATATTACTCTATATTTTTTGGCTATTATTGTATTGACATCCTATTATAAAAATATATAAAAAGCAGGAAGCCATTTACAAAACTGTATTAATTGGTTTGGTGCCAAAGTAAAAATAAATAATAAATGAATATTATTTTAGTTCGTAAAGCCGATATGAGGTCTATCGCGATAGAGCACTGGAGCAAAAGTTAAATACTGAAGTATCTATGTTACATCGTCCTAGTAGAATGCGAATACCAGCTTATCGCTAGTCACTAGAACGTTAAGCTCGTTCGGCCTATGATCGGGGAAGTAAAACAACTGTCGCAATGGTCGGTCATTGGATGGGTGACCAAAAACTTAATATCCCGAGCTCTTCCGTGATTCGGAAAGCACGTTAAGCCGATGGTTCCGGCTATATCTGCAGTCGTTAGCACCCATCTTTCCGCACAGGGTCGGCGTGATGGGTCACGGCCTCATTTCCCTATTCTATCCATAGGGAAGGCCTGTTCCTCAGCAGTGGGGACATTAATAGGCTGACGATGATGAATCTTTGAATTTTAGAAAATATCTATCAATGTAATTTCTTTATCTTTTCTTTATATATATAAAATTCTCGTGTCACGATGTTAGTTACCATACTCCTCCGAAACGGCTTGACCGATTGACGAATTCAGTAGGTCTGAGAATCGGCTACTATATATTTTTTTTTTACCTTTAAGTAATAAGGGTTATCTACTCCTAACATTTAAAAAAAAGTTTTTTATGAACTGGCATTTAAAAATACATACCTCCCTTGATTTTCATGCTTCTACCATCAACCCTAATTTATAAAAACTTAGTTTAAAGGCAACTTAATGTTTTCGTTTGCGAAACAGGGCGTGACATATCCATCATGTCACGGCATCTGGAGGATGTGGGCTCCTCCTCTCGAGAGGTCACGGCTGGCGACGTTGGCGTTCTGCGGGACATACGCTGGCATAGTCATTGGCATGCCCCTCTCGGGTCTACTCACAGACTACATCTCCTGGGAAGCACCCTTTTACTTCTACGGTGTTTCTGGTGTAATCTGGTAATTTATTTGTCTATTACTGCGTTTTCTACGTTAGGACGTAGGTGCGCACGCTCAGAACAAGAACTGAAGCACAAAAATAATGCTATGACGTTGGAGTGTCCACTCTCTTAAACAATAAATTATCAAAAATATTGCCAAATAAAGTATTACCCAACCAAAAAGTATAAGTGGCGTGTAGGCAAGTTGCATTTTACATTAGATCGCTTTTTGATTCGGTATAGTAAAGGTAACCAAGGCATCCACAAAAATCCACAGCCTAAGGCACGCTGTTTATAGCAACATGGTCTATATGTAAAAATAAGATAACTATATGATTCGACTTTATGAGTTGAATTTAAACTCTTACTATGCTTTAGTTCTTGTTTTGGGTGCGCGAGATATGTCACTGAACTAAAACCTGCACACAAATGAGTTTGCTGCTAACTTCACAGCCGCCTAAAGTCTGAATCGCACTTTGTATTGCCTTGTAAATAAAATCACTAAACATTATTACATAATAAGTAATGATCCAGCTTGGGAAATAAAATCCAATACATGTATCATAATATATTAAACACTGGACAATGATTAAGTTTGTCTTCAATTTTATATCATATTAAGTACGGTTCACACTTGTGCTGACAAAGGTTTTAAATTAAAGTTGCCATATATCTTTTCACAGTCGTTTTACAGTATATTGTGTTTAACAGCCTATATATGTATGTATGTTCCTTTGTGACACACTAGTGATGTATAGGATTCTTATCTTTTTATAACAAATGAATCGAGTACTATGAGAATAAACCCTACTTATACTTTTTGTTTTTTTTCTGTTTTGGTTCTTTCTTTGATTGTTGCTGTTGTTTAAAATGAATGGTCATATTATAGGTACGTAATGTGGCTCTGGTTAGTATTTGAGCGGCCCAGTAAGCACCCCCACATCTCAGGCAAGGAGTTGACATACATCGAAGAATCTCTAGGAACAGCCTCGCAGGCTGCCATGCCTGGCTTTTGGAATACACCTTGGAAAGCCTTCGCGACATCTCCACCGGTAAGATGATATCGCAAAACTAAAAATTTAAAAACCTCCCGATTCCCAAAAAAATGACTGAATACATTTTTTGTTGGTCTTTTTTATTACTTTACTTTTTAGATTAATTATGGGAATTGATGGTTTTTTTACACGTCAAACTTTTATCACTCCCCTTTTTCCGCCGGAGGTTAAAAATAGTTTACAGCACCCCAAAATTAATTATTAAATATTTCCAACATTTTTCTTTTTATTATATTATAAATAAAAATTACTGACATCTACATTTCTAGGAATTGTAAGTTTTCCCTATTTATTATTATGTACTCGTAAGTACTAAAAATTTCATTTGTTTCAGGTGTATGCTATAATTGTTGCGAACTTCTGTAGAACATGGAACTTCTGTTTGTTAGTAATTTTTCAATCTGCATATTTCAACAGCAGGTTCAACATGCAGATTACAGAGGTAATAAAGCAAAAAAAAAACATTTCTTTAGATGCAATTCTAACAGTTAGATACCTAAATAAAAATTATAACTTAGGCCCACTTGCGTCAAAATTAAAACCTAGGGGAACCTGTACTAATGTTGGCCCCCTACAATGATTGGCCCTTTTGCTAAAATTTATAGTAAAATATGAAGAAATTTATGAATAAAATACTGAACACAACATCTTTTTATTATTATTTGATGGCAATTCTTTAATCTTAAATCTTAATCGTAAAAAATTAAGTGCTACGATGGATATTTTGAAAAAAAAATTGATTGTCACCGGTTCGCGTATACTACAAAAAGGCAGCCACTAAGGGATAAGTGTTCTGAAACAGGTTTTTTTTCTTTAAACTTAATGTTTCCTTTATCGACATAAATAGTAAAATATAACTACTGCATAAATGAAGATTGTATTTTAGCAGAGTTTCTCCTAAAATTCAACAACACACCAAAGTTTTGGTGTACCATTCTTTGCTATGACAATCACTATACATTTTAAACTCTTTTTCTGTTGAGTTTAAAAAATTTAAATACATATATTTATCATTTTAAATTCATTTAATTTTGTTACTTAACCCATATTTATTGCATTGTGGAACCTTATGGATTCTAGAGAAATCTCATAATGAATTTACTAAAGATAAACAAATGAAGAAATTCGCTTAAAAAACCAATCATCTAATCATGTTAAAACCTCATTCTATCTCGATGTCACTGTTAACAATTGGTAGAAGTGGAATGATGTGTTAAACAACTATTGTAAAACAGGATCAAGTCTTAATATGAGAATCTTAATATGGTGCAATAATTGTAAATTGAATTTACAAACAATTTTTTCAGTCTGGTTTTGTTGGTGCTATTCCGCATTTGATCATGACCTCGTTGGTGCCTATTGGTGGTATGCTGGCCGATTACCTGCGCAAGAACAACATTATGACTACGACTAACGTACGCAAGCTTTTCAACTGCGGTGGTTTCGGAATGGAAGCATTCTTCTTTGTGCTCGTGGCTTATGCCAATAATAAGGTAGGTTATATTATTAAGTTTCCCATAAAAAAAATATTGTAGACATGTGTTGTCTACATTTGTAAGTTAGAATAAGTTTAAGATATTTTGCAGAACGGACGTCAGAAATGAGATCAATAAGTCAATTAAAAAAAACTTAATTGACATTTAGGGATTTCTAATCAATTTTAAAATTCATATTTGATGTTTCACTTATATGTTGACTTACAAATTGATATTACAGGTATTATAGCCCAATGCGACAATGTACTCGTATGTTATTACAATTCTTCATTAATTGTCATTCTTTATATGGAGCTACTGGAGGGTTTACGTAACATCCCTTCTCAGTTTTATTTATTTATTATTTAGTTATCAATGTATTTTTTCCTATATTCTACCCCTTCGTACAAACACCACCACACCATGCAAACCATATTAATGTATTTTCCCTCACCAGAAATGTAACGTGCACCATCTAGTAGTTCCTATCGAAAAGACTGACGACGTGACCAAAACTCATGGCTGTTTGTCTTAAATTTTCTGCTGCCCTAGACGTTCGGCCCTATATAAAGGGGTCAGGTACAGTGGGAGTACATCACAAGGTGCAAGGTTGCCCCCTTATGTTATTCTACCGTGCTCGAGTATCCCACAAACTCGGCTTGTGCTCCCTTACTATTAAAACAATTGACAAATACGATGTGTTAAACAGGATTATGTAGGTCTAGTTATTTAACGGTATCATTGTTTCAGTACATCGCTACTATAGAGTTGACGCTCGGCGTTGCGTGCAGTGGTTTTGCGATATCGGGATACAATGTGAATCACTTGGATATCGCGCCGAGGTACGCCTCCATCCTGATGGGCTTGTCAAACGGCATCGGAACCATCGCCGGCTTCCTCGTACCTATTGTTATCGACTACATCACACAAGATAGGGTAAGTAACTTTACTGATAGTACAACTTTAAAATATTTTTTTCGATATCAGGATACAATGTGAACCATCTGGACATATCGCCTCGGTACGTCTTCATCCTTATGGGCATGTCAAATGCCATCGGTACTATAGCCAGCTTCGTCGTACCCATTGTTATCGACTACATCACACAAGATAGGGTAAATAACTTTACTCATAATGTAACTTTTAAGTATATTTCACGATATCAGGATACAATGTGAACCATCTGGATATATCGCCTCGGTACGTCTTCATCCTCATAGGCTTGTCAAATGGCATCGGTACTGTAGCCAATTTCCTCGTACCCATTGTTATCGACTACATCACACAAGATAGGGTAAGTAACTTTACTGATAATGTAACTTTTAAGTATATTTCACGATATCAGGATACAATGTGAACCATCTGGATATATCGCCTCGGTACGTCTTCATCCTCATAGGCTTGTCAAATGGCATCGGTACTATAGCCAGCTTCCTCGTACCCATTGTTATCGACTACATCTCACAAGATAGGGTAAGTAACTTTACTGATAATGTAACTTTTAAGTATATTTTACGATATCAGGATACAATGTGAACCATCTGGATATATTGCCTCGGTACCTCTTCATCCTCATGGGCTTGTCAAATGGCATCGGAACTAGCGCCTGTTTCTTCGTACCTATTGTTATCGACTACATCACACAAGATAGAGTAAGTAACTTTAAGTGCAACTTTTAGGTATATCTCTTGATATCAGGATACAATGTGAACCATCTGAATATATCGCCTCGGTACATCTTCATCCTCATGGGCTTGTCAAATGGCATCGGAACTAGCGCCGGCTTCCTTGTACCTATTATTATCGACTACATTACACAAGATAGACTTAATAACTTTACTGATAGTGTACTTTTTAAATATATTTCGCGATATCGGGATACAATGTGAGCCATCTGGATATCGTGCGTCAGTACTCCTCCATCCTCATGGGCTTGTCAAATGGCATCAGAACTATCGCCGGCTTCTTTGTACCCAATTTTATCGAATACATTACACATGATAGGGTAAATAACTTTATCATAGTGTAATTTTAAATATATTTCGCGATATCAAGGTACAATGTGAGCCATCTGAATATCGTGCCTCGGTATGTCTTCATTTTTAAAGGGCTTGTCATATTTCGATCTTATTAGCTTTCGGGCTAAAAAACATACTTTAATTTGGTACAACACACAATTTAGATTCTTTAGGTAGCTGATACTACAGTTCCGTTAAGGACTGCATATTACCAAAAATTTCAAATATCAATATTTTATAAGATTTCTAGAGCTAACTCAAGGGTTTTCTAATATCTAAATCAATATTTCCGGAGACTTATTATTATAATACGATAAAATAAAATATTACTATGTTTCGTCCATTATATTGAAAGTCAACAACCTTTCCAATTTTATTATTTTCCTCTTACAAATTTTCGATTAGGTCACGTGTCCAGAGGCGTGTTTAACATTTTTCCCCTTTAAAATAAAGTGTACAACGCCACTAAAGAAGTTTTCACTTCAATAAAGGTATATTGAGCTAAAAGTTTTACCATCTTTTTCGTGTGTCTTTAAAAATATATTATTATTGCTCAATTGACTGTTGAAATTTATAACACTAAGTGGGCAGATATATGTATCCGGGAGTGTAGTTTTTTATTCATTTCTTTTATATTTTCACTGAAAAGTTCTCAGTTTCGGAACAGTACTCGAATGCGCAACCTCCCCCTAGAGTATCCGCATTCCGTCATTCAGGCGAAACAAAAAGAACGAACGTCTGTAGTTAATTTAAAAAAGAAATCGCCCGCCGAGTGACGTGAGCTGAATATCGAATGAACTGCTTTGTGGGTGCGCGACGGAGCGTCACCGCTACCACTCTATTACTCCATTATTGTGCGTGTATTGTTGCCGAAGCCCGTGCATTAGTTACTGAAAACAATATTAAAAATAATTTATATTAAATAATAATAAAAAACTTGACTCAAATCAGTACCTACAAAATTCATATTGAATTCATATTGAAATTTGTATTTTAGAACTGAGGATTACCCCCTTAGATCCAATAAGTAATTATATTCAAACTTTCAATATAAGTTAATATTTTAAACACATAATTTAAAAGAAATCGTTTTTTAAATAACAAAACTTTAGATACAGTACCCATTTCATGGGAGTCCACCAACTTAGCCATGTCAAATGCTAAATCATTTTTTTTAAAGACCATAATGGAAATGACGTAGGAACAGTGGACTTTCTGTTCGAAATTGACAAACCGCTTTGGGAAAGTTACATCCACTTTACAGAAGACTGAAACCAATTTCACTGAAAACAGCTTCACCTACTCTTAGAAACTACTAGTGGGTGACGTGACTTCGTCAGCGTAGAAAACAATTTTTCCTTGTAATCTTGGTGCTCAGCTAAAAGGATGAGTTTTGGAAAATACTCTATTAGTGCACACTTACATCATAATAGCAAATTTCAGTGAAGTCCATTCAATAGTTTGAGCTATTCGTTGATACATCAGTCAGTCAGTAACGGTTGCCTTTATATACACCAATATGGTATTAATAATTAATTAAGTAAGGATTTAAGCCAAGAACATGCGGCATGTTTTTCTGAAACTATTTAGTTAGATGTTTTTAATGTCTGGAAAATACCTTACGCATCCCTCAAGAACTAGGGGAGCGAGAAGAAGGTATCTGGGACTCCTCTCTGTTCATTTCAACGAGCCCTACCTACGCCCTTTACAGGGCTAGGAAAAACCAGACAATACTCCTGCAGCATTCACCCGACACGCACATTGAGGACCGCGGTCCAGAGTGTGTGCCGAGAGTGCGGGTGAAGCGCGGTAATCTGTTACCGAATGTCCGCACAACTATGTAGTTACCTAAGTATCTTCATTTGGAGTCGATTCGCACCTAACACCAAGTGGAGTGCAGTATTTTTCTGGGTTTTATAACGTCTGGTGTGAAACTTAATAGTTAATAGAAGTAATGTATCTACCCTTGTATCCTTTAACACAAACATTTCAGTATACTTTGGGGCGAGGCTTATTGATCTGAGTGTTAAAAATATTTGTTTCATATAATTAAATAATGTAATTAGTGAGATTGTTACCACGCTCCTTGTTGTTGGTGAGTCCCATATATTTCAAAATTTCCTCGTGATCATAGCACTTACAACAGTGCCAAAATCCCGCTAATTACAGAAACAAGGTATTATAACGTTGGTGACCATGAAAGTTTGAAAGAATATAATTCAAATTTAAAGAAAATATAACTAGAAATTTTTCACTAGGTCCAGGTTTCAGACGGGATTCGAACCCACATCTTCCTCTATCTGGGCGGAATAATACGAATATTATATTATATTTATTTATTTACTTTATATATAATTTTACCACAGGGCGACCACAAGAAAGCTATCGCAGAATGGCGTTCGGTGTTTCTGATGGGTGCGACGGTCCATTTCATCGGTATCACCATATACGGTATCTTTGCTTCGGGGGAGCTGCAGCCGTGGGCCGACCCACCACCAGAATTCGACACGACTGTCAAGTCGTTGGACCATGAGACCACATTCGTAAGTGTATGAAAATTAACATAATCTATATCTATACTTATAATAAATCTGTAGAGAGGTCAATTCTGTACATGAAATATATTTTCAAAATAACTATCAGGGGATGTTTAGTGATCGATACTGATGCCAAAAATGTAATCAGTAAAATTTTTGTCTGTCTGTCTGTCTGTGTGTATGTTCCTTATAGAAACAAAAACTACTCGACAGATTTTAACGAAACTTGGTACAATTATTCTTCATACTCCTGGGCAGGTTATAGTATACTTTTCATCACGCTACAATCAATAGAAGCAGAGTAGTGAAGGGAAATATTGGAAAAACGGGAGAAGTTACTCCATTTTTTAAGCTTCCGTCGCGTGTGCAGCTTTAATGGTTAAAGTTACATAGAAATCATGTATAACGGAAATATTCTACATAAAATTGTCTAAAAAATATCCCGCAACAGCATATGTCTATCTTTTATGGTTGACTCACAATAACACGTGTAATTATATAAATAAAGTTATTGTTTATAACACAAGCCTGAGAACAAAAACTATAGTTTACACTACAGCTCTACACCGAAGCGAAGCGAGGGCCGGCCACGAGTCATGAATAAAAGGGATGGATGGATTTTGGTTAGGGAATAACGAAACACATAAATCATTAAGAGAATTGCTTAAATGGAGTGTTTCAATATTGTGAAAATATTTAAATCCCGTTTTGTAGAGAGAGGTAGAGAAATCAGGTTTCGGGTTAGTAAACAACATCTTTAAGATAACTCTATAAGACACTAACATCCGCCACAACTCAATTTTTAACAAGAAAAATAAAACTGCTTAAGTGTCGCTTCCCGATCCTGCCAAAAAGTCCTCTTAAAGGCTTAAAGGTATATTTATAACCTTCTCATGTTACCATGTATCAGTTATCGGTTACCCTAGTATCCCATAAAGCTTTTATATGTTAAATGGGTTGCAAACAAGCGCATGGCCCGCCTGTAAGCAAGCACCATAGTCTATAGACTAGGTGTGGCCGACTTGATTAGACCCAAGATCTACTGTTTACTGTCGAAACCCTCTGCGATCTACCAATTACATACTTCTTGAAATCTTAAATGAAAAAGCATAGTTCAGTACACAATTATGTAGTATGTAGTATTTTGTTATTTTACTAAGAGGGCAAAGATAAAAGTAAACGAGTGCCTTAGTAACTACTTATTTATATTACTGCGCAAATTTTGTAGCCAATTCATAGATATCACTACGGAAGAGAGTATAAAGAAGATGCGTACAGCAGTTGGTGATTACGATGCGCAGTCTGTTATACTTATTTATATTTTTTGCCTTGCCACTATCGACTGAACTAATAGTCGCGATCGACTGGTCATCTACCCCGGCTATAGATGCTTGCGATACAAAAAAAAATACTGTCGCACCGTTGCCTATCCTGACCTAATATCCTACCCCATGGAGCCCTGGAAACTTAATCACCGACAGAAACTCAACACCACCAAAAGGTAGTGTTATAATAGTACTGTAGTCTGTGTGGTCAGATGGGCGCTCCAATTCGGGCGGAAAACGCTATGCTCTACCATTCTTGGCTAGTTGGTATTATTTGACGACCTCCGCGGCCGAGTGGTTTGTATACCGGGTTTCAAGGTGTCGCCTTCTCAAAGAACCCCGGGTTCGAATCCCGGTGGGGCAAATGATAGTGTAGTAAATACGAGCATTTGCACCTAAGTCACAGATGTTTATATATCTAATATATAAAATTCTCGTGTCGCGGTGTTTGTGGTTAAACTCCTCCGAAACGGCTCGACTGATTTTCGTGAAATTTTATATGCATATTCAGTAGGTCTGAGAATCGGATGTAATCTATTTTTCATCCCCCTAAATGTTAAGGGTAATCCACCCCTAATTTCTTTTTATCAATTTTAGTTTTTTTTTTAATTTTTTTATGATACATCATGCAAAAATAAATATAACTCAAAATTTTCGCCCTTCTACCACCAACCCCTATTTTTTTATGGTGGTACGAAGTTCGCTGGGTCAGCTAGTATTTCAATAGAAATATGCTTATATATGTAGTGTTTTTTTTGCAGTTACCCTAGTATCCCATAACACAAGCCTTGCAGTGCTTTCTTTGGATCTAGGCTAATGGAAAATTTATGCGAGTTCTAAAAATATTTATTTATTATTGGTGTCAGTGTTAGAACTGTTTGCTGATTGCTGCTTCACAGACGGAGCGGCCTTCAGCGCCTCTGAAAGGCTCGGAGCCTCCAGCATACGGCGCCATCGCAGCTCCCCCTCGTCCCCCGGCGCCCGAGAAACACGTACCTAATAACCCTTTCGTCAACGGCGCCTTCTATCAGGCAGAACCCGTGCAACCTCCCTCGCAACATTATGAGGACCCCACTCAAGACGGCACCTACTAAGGTAAAGTATACACCCACGGCAAACTTCTTGATCATCGATCATAGACAAGGAAGCCTGTGCATTAGCAATTTTACATATATAACAATCTGTTGCGCAAGTTTATTTGTATGTGGTTTTGCTCAAGAAGTTTATAGCATTGCCTATAGTAGGTTTCTGCGACTTCGTCTGCGTGTAAAAAATGGTTTTCATACAAGCCCACTCCCCTTTTCAGGCCTTGAAAGGATTATTTCTTTAGTAGAAACTGTCCTTTGTCCTTTCGCGGGATTCAAACTGTCTTGCATTAAATATTAAAGGAGTTAAACTAAGGCAATTATTAAATCAATTATCTTTTGATCGATCATCGATCGAAAGATAACGATTTAAATTTTACTTATGTTACAGAATCGATATTCATTTTTAGAAAGAACGTTTCTTTGACACTGCAGAAAAATTGCATTTATTTATTTAATTTAAGCATTGAAATACATTTTCTCTGCAAACTTTTCCATGTAGTTGTGCGCAAGATATTTTTGAAGTTTAATTTTCATTTGATTACAGGTCCCTAGTCAGCAAGCATATGGTTAAGTGGCCACTTCTCTATTTTTATAGATAGTTAGGAAAATTACATTTGTAACTGTTTCGATTCAATAGATTTAACCAAATATGATGTTATTGATAGCAACAGTTAGATAGTTTGTAATGTACCTACATTATCACTGATATTGTGTACCTGTTTCCAAAAAAATATTCTGATTGGCTAAAGCTCTAGGTGATTTACTGCTCTAATTAGAAATAGTTATTGTAAAGAAATATTATGGTTGAACTATCTGTTTATATTTAATGATCTATCGTTTGTTTTGACCCTATTGTACAGGTGTAAATAAGTTATCTATATTGCATATCAATTCTCAATGCTATAAGAGTATTACCTATAGCAAGAGCAAGTGTGTTTTCGGTAAGAGGCAAGTCCTTGATTCACAGCACGACATGGATATCAATATTCTAAGAACTGGAAGTCCACTCTTATTCAACATAAAACGAAATTCGATCGAAACTTCGCACATTTCATACTACATATGTTTCTTATCCGTTTCTAATTAGAACGAATATTCGTTCGCCTGAAAGTAGATTGTGGTTGAGAATCGTTAGGCCTACTCAACGACAAACTGAATTCGCTAGTTTATCGTTCAAATTAAATAGGTACAACCAATAAGACCGTTCGTTACCGAAAGTTCGTTTCGGAGAAAGAGAGTAAGTCCTCTGTTCGGAAAGAATGACAAGTACCCAACTCCAAAAGAATCAACGATGAGTTTAAAAATTTACATTTTCTTAAACTCGAGCATGATCGCATCCACCAGACGCTGAAGATTATTTTCACCGCGGTGAAACAGTGCGGTCTAGCACTTTTTTTATAGAAAAGCTTTGCCGCTCTTCCACTCTATATTCAGTGGTGTAAAGTATTTGTTGGTCGAAAATTCAACTGAAAACACGCTTCTAATCGTTAGTTAAAATTATATTTCTGGCTAGTTTTTTATGAATCTTAGGTGGAGAGTTCGGTACAAAATTTCAAATATCATGGTTTATAGATTTATCATAGCTTTCGAATCGATGTTTATGTACTATCATGTGAAGCCAAAGTTAAGTTATTCATTCAAGAAAAATTTCGTTGATAGGTTTTCATTTATTGTAGTTATTTCTTATTCAAAATGTCATTTTCAGACTACCGAAATTCAAGAAGTTGTTGTAAAATGTTTATAAATATCTAAGTAATTGTTCAAAATTTAGAATCGTATCTATCTAATGAAGCTATTAATGTATCTATTATCTATGATAGATTGTAGATTTAAAATAAAAATGTTAATTGTGAAGGGAAGTAATGTAATCATTCAAAAAACGTTTTTTTTAATTAATTAATGATGTGGGTTCAGTTGAATTTTATAGTGTCTTAAGTGACAGTGTAGCTATTTTATACTTTGTTGCGTAATTATTTGTTATTGATGCCATCGTAAAATTGAATTATATTTACATTGGTAATTCTAGGAAAGAGAATTATAATACTATTTGAAAATTATGCTTATTAGTAATGTAAATAATTACTTAAAGTTATTTCATTTTCATTAAGATAAGTTTATTGCAACGGATATTCATGTGTGTAGCTATATTTATGTTAAAATAAATAAATACGCATTTCCCTTTCTGTAAAATAAGTTTTTTTATAGGGATAATATAAAAATATTTAGATTCTGTCCATTAGTTTTTTGTTATGAATTGTAGTAACATCGGTATTATTATATATTGATAACGTTGTATAAATCTAAAAAAAAAAACAAATTTGGGATATCTATAATATCTCAAATATGTTTTTTATTCTTACCCTAAACAAGTTTTCATTTTATATAAGTAACTTAATTTACTACAAATACAAATATATTTATTAAAATTTACATCATACAGTCAGCTTATAACCATGGGTCCCACACTAGGAGGTCCTGTATCGTGGGCACCCAATAATACTGTGAATATATTAAGTAAAAAAGAGAATAGTTATCTATTTTATGTGGTGAAATATAAATGTTATGTATATAAAAAACCCACATTCATATTGTGATAATAAAGTTTGTATAGTATTATTGCATATTCGTAGCATGTTTGTATAATTATGTACTCACTCTAAGACAATATCGCTGTGTCATTAATGTAATGTATTTAACGATTAAATTATGCATAAGTGTATTTAATCCCTGTACAATGCTTACGATTTGCATATTTAGAAAATATGATTCCTTTAGCTCGTAGTTGGCACCTAACGTAATTACTGTATTATTAGCATGCACAATACGTATACTTAAATGGTAAACAATTGGCACTTATGTAATTATATTGCACTTATTTGATATTTGTTGATGTAGTAAAAAAACTGATTATTTGAAATTGACAATAAAGAGATCTTCTCTGATATAAAATTTTACAATATTTTTTAAGTTTATTTTTATAAAAGTGGATTGATAAAGGCTGCATAATATAGGAATGACTGTTCCAATTATGACAATAAGTGAATGTTTTTGGAGATCAAATTTACAAAGGATAAAATTCGATCTTCGAGTCTATGAGTATAAAAAATATTAATAGTTGTACTTATAAAGATGAAAACAAAGACGATCCTTTGAATTCGAGACAATAATCAAAATCTTAATAGCCTCTGTTCACTTGTTAAAATATGCACTTTTTTATAATATTTATATTTTATGACAATATTTACGATGTGTACCTATTCTGTTCATGAAATTTTGATTATAAATCTATTTTTCATTTATCTTCATGTGTTGTAGCAGTAGTAGCAGTTTCTTATAGTATGTGCTCAAGATTTCTACTATTATTTATAAAAAAACTCTCTTAAATTCGGCTAAGCGCTTAACATTTATATAAACACATAATACATAATTTATTTATAAACACATAATTTATATAAACAGTACTTGGCTACATAAAAATATCAGTTTATTTTATGAACTTAATAATGTCTGCCACAGAAACGCTATTTTTTAGCTTTATTCTATTTAATATTTGTTTGATTTGACTGAAGTTTAAAAAACTAGGTACTTATGAAAATTTTATATTTTGTGTAGGTTTTGTATTACCGTGGTTATGTATTAGGAATATTTAAGGTATTTAATAATATATAAAATAAATGTAAATGATTAACGCTCGAACAAATGACAATAAATCTTTAGTAATAGAAATTAAATTAGGTACTTATGGGAAGTCTTAATGTTAGAGAAATTGATAAGGCGGTTTTTGGACATAGGTGGGAATTATCATAGTGGCTTTTAATTATTTTTATAGCCAACTTTGTATTTTTGGCAAAATTTAAGATTATAATTTTGAAGGTTGAATTAGCTTAATGGATTGTTTGTATTTAATCGTTCACAACTAACAAAACCCAAGCATTTTTTTAATATTTTGGTGACGTCCAATTAATTTATATTAGTTTTCAATGTCATATTTCGTGAAATCGCTAGATTAATAGATTAAAACTAGATTATAATACAAATCGTTGTTTTTAAGAATCTCTACACCGTCAATTCTTTGCTGTAAAATATGTTTAAATAACGTTGAAAAATATGTTTTGAGTGTGTAGTTTACGAATATCTAAAAACACATCCAAGTTGTTTTTATAAAGAATAAATAACTGTAATTAAAATGTGAATGGGTAAAATTTTGTTTTTAATTTAATTTTATTAACGGCATAATGGACTCACCAAATTCTATTTAAAAAATATATAGTTTGGGTGGACTATGGAATGATAGATGAACCTAACGAATAAACAGCTTTTATGTGCTCATTTATTACATAAATGAAAGAAACAAATTATTAAATAACACTTTCTTTTATTGTCTAACATATAAATTACATTTTTTATTCTAAATGTAATCCTTATTTAATTAACTTTTATTAGGCTCTTCCAAATGGCCTTACTAGGAATAGGTCGCTATACAGGCATTTATTATAAATCAGTTGTTCAGCTTAAAACTAGAGTGGTATTTTTCAAAACATCCACGTTTACTAAAACTACATTAAAAGCTTTTTGGTTTAAACAAAACATTAAATGCTCAACAGATTATAATTTTCATTAAAAATCTCAACCAATATTCTTTAGATATGGTCGTGAGTATTATATCAATAACAAATAAGTTGCCAATGTTTTTTGGAATGAAAATATATATAACAAAATTGGCCTATAATGGCCTTTTTATGGGTCCATTCATTGTAAGGCCAAAATGTATCTAAGAAGGTTAAGTTGAATTAACCCTTATATATATGACGACCTCCATGGTCGAGTGGTTTGTACGCCGGATTTCATGGTGTCGCCGACTTGAGAGGTCCCGGGTTCGAATCCCAGTGGGGGCAGATGTTTGTGTGATGAATACGAGCATTTGTACTCCAGTCATGGATGTTTAATATGTATTTCTATATAAATATACTTATATATGTACAGTATATGTATTCTATCCGTTACCCTAGCATCCCATAACACAAGCCTTACAGTGCTTACTTTGGGGCTAGGCTAATTGGTGTGAGTGTTGGAAATATTTATTTATATTTATTTAAATAATAATATTATAAACAAAACTTCCGGTACGTATTTATAACCATAAACTAAATGTTCATATTTCCATGATTTGTAAATGTTCTTAGTAAGGTCCATATACCTTTGCAAGGCCGACCGTCAAATCTTTGATTTGCCTTATAAGGACTACCGACTTTCGGAGGACACTATCGCTATTTCAACTGAAATCGAAGCAAAATTATTATTATTTTCTTTAGTACCGTAACAAATCCATATATGACAATTTACCGTAAAAAATATGACAATAATAGGTTCTATGATTTTTTTTAAAGTTCGCCTTCAAAGGATGGCCTTCCATGGTCCACCCACCTTAGTTCTCCTTGTACGAGCACTTAATTGCATGACATATTCTGCTTCTGTATTTATAACTCTTTTCCAAATTTTTTACTGTTTCTTTTACATTTAATTGCTTCCTGGGAAATAAAATTAACTTTTATGACACTATCTGCGAAAAAATAACGAATAACACTTAATTAAGCATTAAATTTAGTTGACTTCTCTAAGTAAGCCAACTAATAATTTGTTGATAAAATGAAACGCAACCTTTATTATAAATATATCTACATAATAATTGAAGTACATACTAGAGAACGGCCGGGGAATGTGCATGGATATTATTATGGTTAAGGATTGAAAATGGTAAAATAGCAGGTTGTATGTGATATGCCCGTCTTTACATTGTTTATACTTATATAATAGTTATAGTCTCGTTTGTATTTTAAATTTAGCTTTTTAACTAACTAGAGAGCGTTCTTTTTGACACCGCGGAATTAATTTACCACAATGTAACTATTTTAAGGTATATGATTAGAAAATGCTCTAAGATTATAAATGTAAATTTTAGAAATTCTTTGTTCAACAGTAAAAAAGGGATAAAAGAAAATAAATTCATTTAATTACAGTACTTCATTTGGATAAATATATAACCCATTTATTGTCCCGAACTCTACCAGGGTTATATAAAGTAATACTGGGAAGTTTAAAAGCGTTTTATTTATTAGCGCTATTTTCAGAACATAAATGACTTCACATGTAATTTAAGTATTTACACACATTTGAAGAATTTCGAATATTTAATGATAATTTTCACAATGTCCAAGGTTATGGCGGAAAGGGTAAAGATCCCCCAAGCACTTGTTGATGTGCACTGTTTGGTAATATAAATTACTTAGGTACTCATATTATTAATGAATATTATATTAGTTAGGTGTATCGTTGTTTAAAATAATGTAAGTACTTATCCTTATGAGAAGATAATATGATGCGCATAATAACATTTAGTGGAACGTACCGGTTCATGTATTAATGTAAACATAAGGCTAAGATACACTATAGGTGCAAAGCGTCGTATCAAACTTACATGCAAGCTACGAAATATATTGTCATTTACCTAGCCCGTCACTTGCGAAGTGCCCGACTGCGTAAAACAATATGTCTTTCCATCCCGTTTAACTACTGAACAGAAGCTTGGCTCTTGTCACTTAGACCCGTATTATAAAAAGATTCTAAGTAATTAATCTAGTCTTGAGCGTAGTTAGAAAGGGATGACACTACATATAGCACATAGCGACATCCCTTTCTAACTGTACTCGAGTAAAGATTAACACTAATTTTTCATTCTGTAATATGGGCCTTAGAGAGGCCCTTTGTACTGTAGCCTTAGCCCTAAGAATGATAAGCTTCTAAGTTATATAAAATTATAATATAGGCGCTTTTTAAGTTACATTGCAGTATAAAATGGCGGTCCCACGGCCCGTTAACTTATAGGCCGTGCCAGGCGTTGCTGAGCATTCTTATGGCGTATGATACATTAGACCACAAACAAAGTGAATGAATCAGACAAGAACCGACACAGACGCGGGTTTATAGGCCGCAACAGGCGTCCCCTCGCCAAGCCTATGATCTTACCGATTCCCGACGAATCGGATGGGCGGACGGTAGGCCTGCGGTGGCTTCGTCAGATGAGACTGTTCCCATAGCCTGTTAGACTGGCTAGGCGCGATTCGATCTTTTGGAAATCATGCCGTAGGATGCCAGACTTTCATAAGACTTTATAGTTGTATTTCATATAAGTATAAGTTTTTGACAATCCCAAGAGCAAACAAATTATAACAACTGGGTATTATAAATTTTTGTGGCCCAAAAAAGTTTCATAAATGAATTATAATATTATATTGTAGGTATAGTTCGAACAAAATAATAAAATTTCCACTGAATACATAAGAATGAAAGTAGCACTTAAAAATTGCCGTAATTTCTGACTTTGCTACAAAAAATAATTTAACGTACCTATTATATTACAGGTTATTATATATATATATATATATATATATATATATATATATATGTTACAGGTTTCCAAAATATTTTGAAATTTTCAGTTACAGTTCTATTATAAAATATCTAGTACCTACTCATCGTTCTTTTTATCAAAGAAATAATCATAATCCTATCCCAAAATATAATTTTAAAAGAAAGAACTGCTATTTTTGAAGGTAATTAATTTATTTAAATTACTGTAATACATTGGTTTAAAGTTTCCATTAAAGGTGTATTGAGTAGCTGACCCAGCCACATTTATACTGCGATCCGCGGATGAAAATAAAAATACTATATCGCCATTAAATTAGGGATTGGTGTTAGAATAACCTAACATAAATATAAAAATGGGTGAAGCTGTTTCGGGGGAACTCGATTTTTTTTAAATAATATATAATGGGATTCTTATGTTGATTTCTAGATATGCAATACTTAATGCTTATGTATTTATTGGACTTTTGAAGTCTCGTATAGCTAATTTGAACGTAAAAGGAACAAAGAAATACTTGGTAATATATGCACAGATTTTCAAGGTAAGCTTTTCCATATTTATCCCAAAAAGCTTAGCAAAAATATGGAAAAACTTATTAGGAATGACCTATTTTGTCCTTTAAGTCATAAAAACATCATTAAAAAACCAGAGACAATATGATATTAGTAAAACATTATGGTGGAATAAAAAATAGGATAATAATAATATATAGATATAAGTTTAAGCAGTATGTATATTCAGGATTAGGATATTGACAATAATTTAATTATATGGGGTGATCTCACTCTATAAGGCTGTGTTGACAATAAAACTATTCATAGCGAATAAGCGATAGTGTAAGAAGTAAAAAATTATCTAAACTAATTCCCAACTTATAGTAAAATCGTTTTATAAGTTTAGATGCAGTTTGGAGAAACATAATTTTCTATTATATAATATTAATATTCGTTCTATAAATTTTATTACCCTACATAGTTTCGCTTTGGTACGAAAATGTGTTTCTGATAATAACATACAGTTTTAATTCTGTAATTTTTCATAGGCTGAAAAATAATCATTATTTTAATAAAAACTAGTACCTATGCAAATATTGCTGAGCTACAATAATTTAATGTGTAAAAATGACAATAAGTATAGATTTAAATTTAATAATCATCTTGCTCATTATCCTAAGAGAAACAGTTTTTCAATATAATCATCTAACATCATGATTAGGAAGCTCTTAAAAGCTTCATAAACCTAAAGTTTTTAAGTTTAACAAAGCATCTTTATATCGTTGCAAATACCTGTTTGATTGTAGAACAAAGATATGTGTTTAACTCTCCTTTCACCTCATAAAAAGACACCAGAGATGGAACAAGCAAAAAATTTGAGCAAAGCGATTCATGCTTTACATAAAATCAATAGCCTCAATATTTTTCAAATAAATATGATATAAACTGTATTTGAATGATCTATTTATAAACACACAAACAAATTTTTTCGTTATCCGATTCAGTAACAGTATTGCCATCAAGTTTGATAGAGATGCCGTATTCGATACATCAGATTGCCGTATTTTTAAATAAAAATCATGATTCTGTCGTATTACCTAACTTTATTTATTAAAATTTATAGGTATAAGTACCTATAATATTAAGGTATTATTATACGGCAATGACAAACCTTCCGTATGCCGTATAATCTGAAATTATGAGCTCAAATTGCCGTATATTACGGTAATTGCCGTATCAATGGCAACGCTGTTCAGTAAATAAGATAATACACTTCCGGACACATGTATCGGCCCACCTAGCACTTTCAGCTATGACGGTCCCTAGCAAAAAATAACAATACATTTAGCAAACAATTATTTCCCATGCAGTTTTGAAACTGATTTATAGACCATCTTTTTGTGTGTTTTTAAAATTATTACACGACCAGAAACATATATTTTTGCTACAGACTATTAAAGCTCACAACACTAAGTGGGCCGATAGATGTGTCAGGAAGTATTTATATCTTGTTTCGTGTCTGTTTGCTTGTGATACTTTCATTCAAACTCGTTTGTGTCAATAATCTTACTTTGGGATCATAATAATGTAGCTACTAAAAATATTTTAATTAAGCAGTAAGGCTTAGAACGCACTGCGATTAACCGGGAGCGATTGAGGAATAGTTGGAAACGCATAACCGCATACAACCACGCACTGCGGCTGGCGTTTAACTTAATTTTATTTCAGTATGACCATGGATTTCTGGCAAGCAGCGTATGTTGTAGCTTTGGTTTTAAAAAATAGAAAACGTAAACAACGTCGCCGCCATAAGTACTGGGTACACCCATTAACAGATCAAATACATTTGAAAGGATACTTTTGCAAAATGTACAACGACGTGCGACAGCATCCAGTTAATTTTTTTAACTGCTACAGAATGTCGATTGGTACTTTTGATAAATTATTGCAAATTGTGGGTCGGTATCTCCGACATACCGACAACCGAATGCTGTTAACCGCCGTGCGTGCGCCACCATACTATTACTATGGGGCACAAAAAATGCGCGTTTACAAACCGCGATCCAAATATAGCAAGTTACGTTTTTTATAATCAGTCTTGCGTTTTTAAAATCAGTCACTGAAAAAAGCCGCTAATGCGTGCGCTTGTATATAAAGCTTTGTGTTACATTTTTTTGCGGTTTCAGACTTGCGATAAACGCATGTCTGAAACCGCAGTGCGTTCTAAGCCTAACTCAAGCATTGTTATAATTTTATAATCGAATAAGGAAGTACTGAATAAACATTTAAGTCTTTCACGTCCTTGTGGTTCTATTGATAATTATTTCAAAATGTCCTTTATCTATTTTGCTTTCTCACGAACTTGTGTGTTATTTATTTTGCTTTAAAACCATAGTAATTGGATTAGTTATCTTGGGTAATGTTTAGGATTTCTTATTTGATGATTCTCTGTAAATATAAATGAAAGTGTAAATAGCTGTAGTGAGCATTTTTAAGAATAAATATTTCCCGATTTATAAGGTTAAATATTTACAATTTGTAGGCCAATGTTGCTAAAACATTTTATACCATTCAATAATTAATTTTTGTAGACTTTATTTGAAGTCGTATATAAAATCTAAATATATATTTTAAACTTAGTGTCTCAGTTAAACACAACATTAACTTATTTATTTCCAGTATTTTCGATTCTATGTGGTGCAACGACAGAGCTTCTGCCTTCTGCATTAAGGTCCTTGATTCAGATCCCGTTTCAGGCATTTATCCATGTGATAATCACTGATATTTGTTTCTGGGTCATTAAATAAAACAATTTTGCGTGCGTTCAAACATAAGAAATAAATAAAACTAGTTTTAACAGGTTAATGCACGTACTTTATTTATTTATTGACGTTTCGCAGCCTTTCAGGTCTCGTCTCGCCTCGTCAGAATGATTTTTAATTTACTTTTTGACAACCTAAGACTTGACCTAAGAAACAAATATAAGAAATAAATATTGTGCGTCATGGATGTTTATTCTTTTTGTTTAGGAGCTTTTTGTCGGATGGCATGACAATTCCATCGAAACAAACTAACAAGTACTTAACTACTTAATTAAAATTAGTAAGATTTTAACGGTTTATAGAATCATTCATGTATTTTATACTCAGTTTCTAAAGTGCAAGCTCAAAATTGTATGGTTTAATTGTAAATATAGAACCTTGTACATCGCATATTACTTGCACAAGAGCACTGATTTGTCAATTACTGATTAGACTCATAATTAAGGATTGATTTTTAAGACATGATGTCGTCGATGTAAATAATTTGTAATGCTTTTACATATTTTTGTTTACATTTGCTTATTTATTTTACAGTACATCAATTTCATTAGACAACTATTTGTTTTGTTTAGATATTTTATTGCTTACCTCTCGATCATAAGCTTTGCATTTAATAATTATTTATTTAGTTCCAGATATTAAAGTATTTTTTAAATACTGTCGCTTTTATCACTTTTCTTATCGCGAATATTTAACATTATTCGTACGCAAATCAGGCGGACATAGTCTCTTGTAAATTGACACGATTTCATATAATGGAGTCGTATTATACTTTTAATAGTAAACTTGCTCTAAGTAAATAATAAGCTAATTATCTGTAATTAGAATTAGCTTTAGGCATGCCATTTATAAAGTTATACAATATGGAAATGTTTTTTTTTGTGAATTATCTATTGTGTTAAGAAAACTCATGTGCTTAAAGTCTCATTATAATTGATTTTATAAATTTTTGGTCAAAATTATGGAAACCCTGTATTATAAGAATGTATCTGTATCTATGGAAAATATTGAAAAAAGTAAGAAGAAACTTACTCAACTATAGTTAGTTATATAGGAAGGGAAATGACGTGTAAAATTCATTTGTTTTGACAACGACTTTTATACGAATTGTAAATACTTACCACACAATTTTCTAGCATTATTTATATGTTGATAATATTAACTTTATACATATTATAAGATTTGTGTGCAATATAATAAAATGAAATGATATAATCGTACTTTATAGTGTTGTATTTCTTCGAAATAGTGTGCATATGGAATATCAGACCTGAACAAAAAATAATATAACACAATGTATAGGTATGTTATTGAGTAGGTTAGATATTTAGACCTATTCCTGTTTTGCTTTCGTATTAAAAAAATATTTATCAAAATTCTCTCTGTGCAATATTATTATTCATTGTTAAAATAGAAACGAATGTAATATATAATTAGCGTGTCATTTTATTGGAATATTTAGTAAAGATTCACAGACAATTGATTTTTCGGATTTCTTCAAGCATGTTTAGATTCGATGTTTGGAAATCTTGTTAACTTATTTCTTGATGTCTATATATTTGTATACAGCAGTTTACTGTTCTACACCTTGTCGATATCTATAGTGTCTGTTTTGGGATGGTGACATTAACTTCCCTAATATATGGATGTTTGAAATTAATACTGGTGGTATTTTTTTATCTCCTAATACGTGACCAATCGAATCATTTAAATACTTAACTACATTCAGGTTGCACAAAACAATTATGGTACAGCTGCTTATAATATCGAAAGATCTCTCATCTAAAGATGTGCTAATGGACTGACGTGTCAAGTTTTTACTACTTAGATAAAGTTATTACATTTAAATTTACGTAACGTGGTGTAGCTTTAAATGCCAATAGTCCCAAAACGGAATGGTCGAAGTTGGGCGCCTAGACACAGCCTGTTGATTCCACAGGTAACTGTTAACATCTGTGGGGCTATTCTAAAAAATTTACACGCGCTGATCCGATGCGTTTCCACGTGAATCTAATGAAAATTTTACTAAATAGTAATAATACTTTATGAGCGGTGGGGCACAACGGATATTTCGCTGAAATAAGACCGCCTAAGGAGGTGACCACCTTACAGAAGTAACCACTGTAAATCAACGCTACCGTTTTTGATGGCGTTTTGTTTCTTTTAGTCGGCAAGGTCTCCACGGGGATGGGAATTGGGTTCAGGCAAGGTGAGAGTTGCTGGAGCACAACACTTTTCTCCTTCCTTATTCTCCGTTCCTTTGGGTTAGCCAGTTATCTTCAGTCAAAAAAACGTAACATGGCGACCTCCGTGGCCGAGTGGTTTGTACGCCGGGTTTCATGGTGTCGCCGACTCGAGAGGTCCCGGGTTCGAGTCCCGGTGGGGGTCGATGTTTGTGTAAAAAATACGAGCATTTGTACTTCAGTCATGGGATGGGATGTTTTATATATATATATATATATATATATATATATATATATATATATATATATATATATATTTCTATATGTATAAACTTATATATGTATTCTTATCTACACAAGCCTTATAGTGCTTTGGGACAAGGCTAGTTGGTGCGAGTGTTGGAAATATTATTTTTTTATTTATAATGAATTAGCGGGCTGCGTGTCTATAGACGAACGATAGCTTGACTGACGATAATTTGACACGTTAAAAGAGTTTGTGGAAAATGATACTTAAAGTATGTGCAACTGAAGGACCGTACTTAATTCAAGGTTCGAACTTTAATTTTATAACCAAACCATTTTAGAACCAAAGCCACCCAGGCTGCATGGCTGTGATTTACATTACTTTTGACATGGGAATATTAACAAAAATTAAAAGAAATTAATTCGGTTTAAATTATTATTTTATTAAGTGGTAGGTACCTTACCTAACATTTAACACAACGTAATACGTATACCTGATAATAGTACGCAGTAGCTTATATTATCTATATCAAATTTGATCGTTGTAAAAACGTTCTGTTAGATGTAAAACAATAACTTTTAGTTTAAAGCAATTTCTACCAGTTACCTATCTACACGTTACAATAAAAAAACTACTTGGCAGTAAAAGTATTGACTATGCTAATTTACAAATGAATATCACACATTTTCATAAATTATAATAAATTAAAATAAATCACCTTCCAATTAATGTTAATAAAGCTTATTACTAACTCACATTTTAATAATGGTAACTAATGTTAGAGAAATCTCTTCAACAGAAATATATATATATATATATGATAGTGTTATAGTATATATAGATATATATGTGGTAACAATAAATGTTTACTTTTTCCACTATTTTAAGGGTAACAAACTTCCTTTCAAAAGTATTTACCAAAACTTCACTATAATAACTTTCATCAAAAATTGGAACAAGTTTCTGTCTCAATATAATACCTAAAATTAAGATAAGAATAGCTTAACCCCCACAAACATTTAAAATTTCAGAATAATAATAATTATTATTCTGAGATTGAAGATGCTCATCGCTCAGAAACTTCTCTTTTGTATAACTTCTCGACTGGCACGTTGACACGGTAAAGCTGCGACGGTTTTGAGACCTAACAGCGTATATCAAAGTTTTTTAGGATTGATAATTTAATTCGGAGGCTTAAGAAATTTCGTAATTAAATAATACACTACTTATAACAATCATTAAGGCTTGGAACTCACGACGCGATTTTATGCCGCGCCCGCCGTGGCAGCAGCAAAGCTGTTTTATTTCAAATCTCACGAGACCGCAGCCGCCGCGACTAAGATCCTGCAGACATTGGATTCAGTACCCTTAGCATGAACCAATATCGAATTCGAATCGTTTGCGAGTGCGAAATGTCATTGTCAAATGTGTACTGATTTTTAGTTCTCGTTGCGTCCATTGTGGCGCTGCTGGTCAAGTTTCCTTCCTAAGGGTACTGAACGCGCCTTTTGGTCACCCGTATAAAAATTGCATTGTGCGGGTCAGCCCCGCCACGTCTGCGGGTGATCGCTTCTCGCGCGCTCTGCGGGCGCAAATCGCGCCGTGAGCTTTGCTTTTATGATTTACCTACAATTGACAATCCACGTGATTTGCGGGAGAAAATTGCGCCGTGAGTTCTAAACCTCAGACATCAATCAATCAACTATAGGGTGATATTGAACGCAACCGTCTAGATTTGCCGGGAAACCCTCTCGCGTATGGTGGCTTTGCGTTTGTCGTTACGTAATACACGCCTCTTGCCCTGAAATAAATTATTTATATTAAACTATATTTCAAGTACTTACTTATTATTGATTTTATATTCTTTTGACTATTTGAGAAGTTTTTGTATAGGTAATTAATGCATTTTAGGATACGCACTTATTGGTCAGTTGCAAATTGTTTCTTTGACGAAAATCGTAGTAACTTACTTGCGAGTGACATGCTCTCCCATCTGAACATATTCGGAGTCCTTGGGTTCGCACCAGCCTATTAAGTAAGAGAATAGGCTTGGACAGGGTCCTGCCCAGAAACCTTCTCTGCTATTGATCGACTCTATAAAGTATGGGGTCACCTTTGTATGGTCACACGATAGAGTTTCTGGAATAAAAAGATAAAAAAATTAACACCTTTTGTATTTTCAATAATCTTCTAACATTAGACTTACGCCTGCTGATATCTTTAAAATATTCGTTTTTCAGGTACTCTAGAGTCAGTCAATCAATATTTTTTATTGATTGAGTTGATGGTACATTTTTATTTTAATTCAAATCAATTTCCTTCACTCAATTGAAGTATTTAAAGAATCTACAAGTGCCGCTATCTTTCCATCTACCGTAAAGTTATCATGTTCTTTTTTCACTGGTGTGAACAAAAAGTTCAGTAAAATTAAGTTAGATGGCGTTGGTGCAAACAAAGCTCTGAAAAGGGACCAAGCACTGGTAGAAAAAAAATGCTAAGAGTTCGATTAAGTTAATAACAGTTATTACATCCTAATGATTTATTTATTTATCTTTCTGAGTCGTAGTGTCCAATTTCATGGGTTATTTTGACAATGCCATCCTTACATCAAAAACAGATTTTGAAAAGAAAACAAACATTTTTCTTATTTGGCAACCGGTTTCGAAAAAAGAAATATTTTTCAGTTTTTGAAAACGGCCGAAGGGCTACCAATATCGACTATAAATAGTTGAATTTGATCTCGAAACGCGTCAAAAATCAAGAAATTTTGTATGGAAGATTTTTAATTCTCGTCATGTCCGTTGTGGCGCTGTTCAAATTCCCATACAAAACTTCTTGACATTTGACGCGTATCGAGATCGAATTTAACTATATATTATTTATATTGGGTCGTGCTAAGGGTACAGGTGATTTAGTGTCGTCTGACGGACTATTTAAATAAAATAAAGTTCTTGAAGCATAGTTGTAAGTGCATCCGCTCGGACAGCGGAAGACGCAGGTTCAAGTCGTGCCTGAAATCCTGACCGAGTTTTTTTTACTAAAAAAATTATATAAGAGTATAGTTATGTATTTCTTACGAAATATGGTATCATGCGCGCATCCCGGTTGGCTGGAGCCCCCGTTGACGTAGAAGTCGGCGTGGCCGTTGGGTCCCCACTGGCCCAGTATGCCCGCACCCGTGTGGAGGACGTCCACGAACAGCGCATCAGTGTAGTCCAGGTCCCGAGATCGATTGTTGCCCATATAGAATAGAATCGTAGGATCGAGACCTAAACAAGCAGAATTAGTACCTTACAGCAGCGGCCAGCAAAAGAGGATTAATGGACGAACGTATAAATGTGTAAGTCCATCAATGCCAAGTTGTGCCCAAGGCTTGTATAGTACTTTTCTCAAATAATGCACGGAAATTAAATATAAATAGTTGTATCTAGGCTGAACTTATTACGTTGAAATATAATTTAATAAGATTGATTCAAAAATGACAAACAATGAACAACAACACAAATTCATTTGTTTTTTTTTCAATAAAGAGCTTTTATTTGCAAGTCAATTCGAAATTTAAATAAAACTTTTGATAAGTTACCTCTTCGATTTTTTATTTTATTTTATTCTTTTAACGCATTTAATAAAGGACCTTTTTTAAGTTTTTTAATTTTAGATTATTTTTTACTTTTTAGTTATCGCTGGATATGGATCGAGGATTTCAAACACCTCATATTCTCGACAAATCCTTATATTTGATACCCATATTGTTAATCAATTATAAAGTTTATCATTTTCATTTTCCTACACTACTCCCTAAAAAGGGGATTGAGGGTGTCGAAGTTTTATATGGATGAATATTAACTCGCGTTTTGAAATAGTAAAGTCGAATACTATACATGGGCCATGCGGAAGTTTTAATTATAAGTGACCTTTTATAAAAACCAAAAAATGCATAAGAGGCATTCCAGGCCTCTACTACAGCAGACGGCAGCTACCCGCAATATAGAAGACGTTCTCCAGACAAAGGTGACTTTACTTTTGACATTAATGGAGTAGAGATTGACAACCGCTGGGTTCATATAATCCAGTTCTTTTGAGAACATTTAACGCACATATAAAAGTCAAATTCTTTCACTTTGTTAAATCAATAAAATACGTTTGCAAATACATAAATAAATGACCCGACCAGGCCAGTTTTGCTTTAGAAAATGGAAAAGATGAAGTCAAGATTTACGAAAGTGGGATAAGTAGTTCAGAGGCGGTTTGGCGAATTCTTGTATTTCCGATTCATGAACGCTTCCACCACCGTGTTTAATCTTGGGGTTCATCTGAAAAATGTCCAAAAAATATATTTTAATCAGTAAAACCTCGCAGATAAACTTACATACATACCCATCAAAATCTACACTTCTTGCGTTCTTTGAGTTGTGTCGTACTGATGATTTTGCAAAAACACTTATAATTACGAAGTACCAGCATATTATGTTTGGACTAATTCACGATTCTACGAATGTTTTCATCTTCGAATGCTACTCCATGAAATTCGATGTCCCAGGCCATTTGAAGCAAGTAAATGGTTAAGTAAGAAGACTGATAAGGTAGGTTATCAGTCTTCTTGCAAGGCTTGGCTTCTTTAGGCTTGCTTGAAAACGATGACAACTAATATGCAACATTGAGTGAGGCAGCATTGTGCAACTTTTGTAAGTTTCTCTATTCTACTCTGAAACTGATATGAGCCACGTCAAAATTTATGTATATTTTTACAATCTTGATTTGCGCTCATTGTATTGTGCAGGTATGTCCCGATTTTTTAATTTAAAATTATGCCGTATTGAGGAGCTCGATGGTGTCAATCGCAAAAATGTGTCATCGCATACCTACCACACAGCTCTGGGCCCACGTGGCGGTTCGTGGCCTGTTTTCCCTCTCCGATCCTTATGAAGGTCTGTGCAGCAGTGGGGAAGTTCATAGGCTGACGATGACGATTATACGGGGTGACGGTTTATCAGCATGAGATAGATAGGCTACGTTCAGACGATGACTAAATGATAAGATTTTATTATGTATTATATTTTCCCGTATATGAGAGTTGTTCACAGGACGATCAATTCCATGCGATGTTAACGTTACGTTTCACAGGCATTTGTGAAATGCGCGCAAACGTGAATCCACCCACATATTCTTCTTCTTCGTGCGACCGATATAACATGAACTTAAACGCCACAGCATGACATATTCGATAAAATGTCTTCGAGATGTGGCGTTGATGACTTCGGACGGTATACGAGAGCCATGGACTGCGGGAACGAATATGCCTCGAACACTGGATATTTTTGCATTAACTCCGTGTGAACACAAAATGCTTTTATATAGCCACTACTACATTCGATAAAACGTCGTATACGGTAAACAAGAATGCCATGTGAACGTGGATAATGCTCGATTAATATGAAGTTAATGCTGACCCGTGATTCTCCCTAATTTTGCGTCCCTGATATTGTTTGCGACGAGGCCGAGTATGTGTGCGCCCACACTGTACCCGATGGTGTGGAGGTACTCCGGTGCCACGGGCTTGATCGGGTGACGGCGCAGGTAATCCACCAACTGAGCTATACACAAGCCTGCGAAACGAGGAGCCCATTCGATCTGAAATGTTGAACACAATTTAATTTACTCAATATCCATACTTATAGTATAAATTGCGAAAGTGTGTCTGTCTATCTGTTAACTCTTTACGCTTAAACCGTTGAACCGATGTAGATATAATTTGGTATAGTTTGATTCCCGGATAAGGACATAGGATAGTTTTTATCCCAGAAATCATCCTTTAAGGGGGTGAGAAGGGGAGTGGAAGTTTGTATGGGAAATCAATTGAACCACGCAAACGAATTCCATAGATACTTATGTTCATGTCAGATAACGAAAGTTGCTCGTGTTCATAGAAATAAATCAATATTATTTCTGTGCTTGTGTTCGTTTCAATAAAATTTCTATTTAATAAATATAAAAAAGGTTAAAATTATCTTTATGTTTCACCAACAAGAGAGGAAAAAAAACACGGACGCGATCCGTGTTGCTCTATACATTTTTTTTCTGTAAAATATTTTCATATTATAAATGGAAGACGTGAGTTCAATGTGAGCTAGCGCAATGCGTGCCGGCTTACACTGCATTCTCATCTGGTACCCATCTTACTATTTTTTTGTCCCTTATCTTGTACCAATCTTGTAGCTTTCTTGTGCCGGTTCTTCGCCTGTATACTGGGCCATAATTACCTTCAAAAGTGTTAAGTAAATATAAAACAATTATGCTTACTTATATAGAGTGATGGGGAGGTGATCACGGAACTAATTATTTTATATCAAAGTTGAGAACTTTAATAGTAGAGAATGAACTTAGGTTACGCTACGCTATTATGTTAAACTACCTATTACTCGTAAGTACATGCAATTCCAACGGCAGGTGCCATGAGTAGACTGCTAATATATTTATTTGTATTATTCTTATAGGCCTTTTCATTATGACATTCGTTGTGTCCATTTTTAGTTGAATAGTACTATAATATTTATCCCATTTTTTATTCATAATTTTATTTAATAATATAACCACAACAGGATATTTTTTTATATATAATAACTTTAAAATACCTAGAATGTATTTTTTTTTTCATATTCTGAAATTCAAACCAATACCAAACACTATTTATATCACATCTATTCGAAAAGACCTAACTAGTTTGTTTTGCGTTAACAGGAACTTAAATAGTGGTTAATGTAGAATCCGCTATAAATATAAATAGCTCGCTGTGGTTTCAAAAAACACACTCACATTTGAAATAGGTATATGCTGCCCTAATAAACAATCTACTATTAGGAGTGTGTGTAGGTTATATAATAACTATTTAGCCTTTATTGCTGCCTATTGAGGCATTCATGCATTGTATTGGCAAATTATAATGTTCTTTGTCAATAATTATCATTTATTTATGCACCAGTCAGTTTTATATAGAGAAAAACATTTTCTGTACGTACTATCTACGACCTGAGTAGTGTATTTAAATAAGAAAAAATGAGATTTTTTTCTCTTTTAAAAAGTGAAAGTAAAATTCACAACAAGTGGTTCGCCAATTTACATGATTATCAAACTACAATCAATCAATCTCCACAGAATGCTATGACAACTGAATCGTGACGCATTGTCATTGAACTTGATAATAGTGGAACTGCGTAACAAAACTGTCTCTCAAGAAAGTTGGAAGAGCATAAAATGTTACGGTTATAGTACCTCATAAAGATTCACAGTCCTATCACATAACAAATTGATGCACATATATAAAATACTCATATAACATAACGGTTATATTATTTTATTATTGTTATTATGTTAATGTTCATTTTATTTAATTTTTAGCAACTTTGCCCTATCGCTATACTATTTGTCTCCAACAATTATACTGGTGGACTGGTAGAGAATGTCTATGGCATTAAGTCCGTCGATTGCTTATGTTTAAATAAATAAAAATAAATAAAAACAAATAAATAAAGTAAAGTCAAGTGCTGAAGATGATTTGGGACCCATTTCTTCGAAATGTGGTTTGAAATCTGCAGACGAAAAAAGTGTTGAAACGTTATAAATACAAATATTTTCTATCTAATGACATTTCTAAATATAGTATCTTCCTTGCGAAGAGTATCATTTCGTTTTATTTTGTTTTCATTATGGACATTATGTCAGCGACGCACATTTTTTTATTGTGAATCCAAGAATGTTTTCAAATCACATGTTTTATTTATGTAGCTCCCGGGGCGTTAAAAACATGAAAACCTCGAACTTGAGTTAGAGTGAATGAAATTTAAAAATTCAAAATGGAATGTATAGCTACACATATGTGCCACAATACGCACTCTACATTTTTGCTTTCGTCTCGCTACTAAATGCACCCGCTACAATGTGTCTTAGATGTGCGTGCTTACACCAGATACCAGATATATGAGGGCGTTAATAATAATATTTTTTTATTCAAGGCATACTCAATAAAAAGTCATATACAAACTTACAAAAAAAAATCATAAAAGAACTTAAGTGTGTCGCGTTTCAAATGTAGCGCCACAATTATTGTAATACAATTGTATGTCTTATGTGTGGTTCGCCTTACATGATCACTAAGCCACTACACTAGAAGTTCTGAAAGTTATTTTTTCTACCCGCCCACTTTCAAATCCATTATTTTCGTGCGCCCCTAGATTAAATCAAAAAGGGTACGCCTCGCCAAAATGATTAATTGAAAAAACACATTTAAAAATGGGTAATAAAAAAAACTGATAGATTATGTGGGTTATTATTCTAAGCGTGTAGGCAAATCTAATATCTATATTAAATTCTGGTGTCTCGTTTTGCGTAATTGAACTATTCCGAAACGGCTCGACCGATTTTCGTGAAATTTTATATGCATATTCGGTAGGTCTGAGAATCGGACAACATTTATTTTTCATCCCCCTAAATGTTAAGGGTATTAGTTCCACCCTTAATTTTTTTTTTGGACAATTTTTTTGTTTTTCACCATTGTACCACCAACCCCTATTTTTTTATGGCGGTACGAAGTTCGCTGGGACAAATGCGACAGTCCACCCTTAAATTTTTTTTGGGCATTTTTTTTGTTTTTATTTTTTATGATACATCATACAAAGTACATACAACCTCTTTGACCGTTAAACCACCAACCCCTATTTTTTTATGGCGGTACGAAGTTCGCTGGGACAAATGCGACAATAAATCTATATATAAAACTGCCTGGTGAATAAATAAATGATAATAATCTAAAGCTATAATTTAAAATGTCAATAACTGACTAAATTACTATATTAAAGAAAAACGGTTCACCTGACTGAGACAAGGTTCCTTAACCAGGCTACCATAATCCACAATGATAATGTTATAATTCCCTTTCTTGAAATATGCATTTCTCATATCTGTGCTAGGAGAAAGATTTCTTCCCCCACCAAATCCGTGCACTACGATCTTCGTCGGATGAATCGGGTTGAATTTGGAGTAGGTCAGGGAATCGCTGTCCAGTGTGTTGAGGAGCTCACCTTTCTCTTGCGTAGTCCTAAGGGAAAACATAATAGTTTGTATACATTTCTCTCATTAATAATAAAACTCACCACAACACCAACGACTTATCGTAACATTCACACCAATTACCCTAGCCCCAAAGTAAGCATTGTAAGGCATGTGGGATACTATATATTAATCTAGGAATACATCTTTTATAAACTTCCTTAACATAAGTGCAAATGCTCGTATTCAACATACTAACATTTGCCCCACCGGATTCGAAACCGAGACCTCTGAGTAGGTGACACCTTGAAACGCGGTGTATATACCACTCGGCCACAGAGGTCGTCAAAAGACATAAAGTAAATAATACTTTTTTTTTTCTTTCTTTCTTTCTAATTCTTTATCAACAGCTTACTTTAATAAAATAATATATGATAATAAGGAATTTTCTGTTCTCACTTATTGAGGATCTCAAAATATTACAAACATGAAAGTCGAATAGATAATTGTATGCGTTGCTTGATACAATACTTTTTTTTAAACTAAACTAAAATTTATCGTTGCTCCTTTTTTTGTTTATGTAACACTTTTTAAAGCGGGGAGAGGCTGGTGCACTGAGACACAGGCGTCAGCTAAGTTTGCTCACCAGTCTCTCACAATCATGAATGAATCTAATGAATGAAGCATGCATTAGATTGTGGAGAGAAAATAAAGTTATTATTATACTTACCTTGTGTATAAATAAAACTGCATCTTCGGATGCGGACATCGGTAAGGCGGTGGTATACACGAAGTCGTATTGAGGAGGTCCTGCACCGACTGCGGTTTTTTCTCTCTTGGCGGCCGCCTATCCTTTTGTTGACTGTTGGATTCTGTAATCGGTATTAAGGCATATATTTTCTATAGAAAAATATCGATTAATTCTAGTACTTTTCAGCTTTCATTTCGAAATTCTAAGTTTTGAAAACTTAAAAACAAAGATGGATGAAATAGGTGGTCGTTCTCAAGGTATGATGCCAAGGGATTTCGGGACTAACTTTTATTATATATGTCGTAGGATAATAATTATGATAAATCGATTTTTTACTAAAATCCTAGGGATGGGATCAATGGCGATGAAATCACTCAATTTTACTGTGAATCAATTTCTTTTCTTGCGCTTCGCGCAGATTATTGTTGCGTCACGCTCGCTTCGCTGTCTCATCATGGTCACAACACTAACGTAACCTATTGTGAATCCAAAAACCCAAGAATATAATAAGTAAACGAATCTTTTCACTATCTTAGTGAGGCGACAAAAATCCTACACTTTATCAGGAAAATTGAGGAATGTTATCGCCATTGTCGAACTATCCGCGTTTTCGCAAAATCTCTAGGATTTTTGCGAAAATTCTATTTATCAAATCATTCTACGACATTGTACAATCTGATAGCGTCTTTACCTGAGTTCACTTGGAATTAACTGCAGTGCTATAACCGAGACTTAAGACGAAGGATATGAACTTTTAACCCCAAAGCAATGTTACACAAAATATATCTAAGTACGAATATAAAATTTCAAGTTGTTACATCCACAATCTGTAGTGTTCCAAGTTTCCAAGACCCATTGGGTTTTAACACATTTCCAGTATAAAAAGTATCATAACTGTGTGTTAATTGCTCATTGTAATGTTATCAACATCAAGTGCTCTGTGTCTTTAATTTCATTTTTAGATATTTTGCCGTTTTTGCTTGACTGAGTGACAAACATTCAAATTCGCATTAATAATAGTCAATTATCATGAAGTTTACTTAATTATCTCGCGACTCCTGCGGCCCAGGGCTTTACCAGATGGAATAGGAGTAACAGGCCGTGACGCCCGTGACCCACGCAGGCCTCTACGGATTGGCAGGTACTAAGTGCTTACAACTGCTGACGCAGTTGGCACCAATGGTTTAACGTGCCTTCCGAAAAACAGAGGAAATCTCTAAAGTTTTGACCAAAAATACCTTGACCGGTCTTGATTGCAAAAGTTTCATCAGTTATACTTAATGCTTATGCTTATATATATATTAAATTAATTATTAACCTGTAGATACAGTTTGGCAGCTTCCCAAATTTGTTTAAACGCCTTAATCATTACATTTGAATTATATGTCTACATAATTTGTAAAAACAAGATATTAGTACCTATATTTGACGCTATACTGAGCGAATTTTAAATAAGATTATGAATGATCCATAATGGATTAGTGAATACAACGATGAAACATTACAGTGAAGTAAAATCCATCAATTATTATTAACGCATTCCTAGTTTAAACCCTATGTGGTTTTTTGTGAATGTTGTAATTAATGTTTGTGTTATATGTTTAAATGGTAAATAAATAAATAAAAAAAAAATTAGAAGGCAGATAATTACGTTTCTTTTCATGTATCCTATAATATGGAGCGTCGTTGTTTATACCTTTAAAAAATTGATATATTTAAAACAATTACAGTCGAATAAGTCCAAACTTCATTTAAATTCCGTTGAAAATTACTTATTGTCAACGTACGTTACGTAAAACATTGTCAGTTGTGTAAAACAGGTACCTTGTAAATTTATTTTTATGAACCATGCCGCAAGTCTATAAGCGCGAGTGCCCAGACCCAGACGCTGTTCGGACATACCTCGAAGTATTAGCTATAAATAAGTTTACGATTTCCGCTTTGTGCTGTGCAACTAAGGAGCCTTAAGGTGCTGTCCGACGGCCTGTGCTCTAACGGGCGTTGCGCCGTGCAGGGTTGCCAAACGTATGAGGACTCTAATGTTGGAGATTTAGCAGTCTCCATACATGATAGGAGGTAAATTGAAATCTCGTACACTTTGTGATGGAATAATGATGATGTACTTACTGAGTCGATCCTTTATGGACATTTATTTACTTAGTGATAATATTTTTGGTTTGTGGTTGTTCAAATCGTATATGAAAGTGTACGTGTTGTTTTGTTAATTCTTCGTGAATTCAATAATATGCTCCGTAGTGGCGTCAGCATTTGAGCGTTCCGTAATTCTGGTAGTGATCGTAATCTTCATATACACTGGCAGAGATTGTAGCACGTTAAAATGATCAAAAGCGGCTGCTAATTTTAGCACAGTGTGCTAAGCAATTGTGGCTTCGGCGCAAAATGCACAGGCTCACTCACTCACAGTTTGCACACACTAAACGTATGTATGTGTGAGCCTCACAGCGGGGTTCAATCCTCAGGCACCGAAAACTTTCAGAACTTAAAAAAAAATGTATACTTATTTATACACTCACGTCCACTCCAAGTGGCGTCCAATGGGAAGAGGACAGGAGGAGAATGAAAACAACCAACCACCCATTAAATTTATGCATCGGATATTTCTTTTTTTTTAATAGGCTGAAGAAGTCACACGTGCGCAAATCTAGAAACTTAGGTTGCCAGTGCGATTACAAATATTGTGATTCCAAAATTTTTGGTCAAAGCGCCATAGTCGAAATTAAATTCTGACCTCATGTTCGGATTTAGCACCCTCGAAAACATTAATATCATTTATAAAATACTGGTTCAAAAATTTGTCCCCAAAAAAGACAGAAAGACTGACAAGAAATATTGGGTACCACGAACATACATATTGCAACAGCGTGGGTTGATTCACGCATAATCTAAACTAATAATAATAAAAACACTCGCATTTAAAGCTTTTAAAATTCAAGCTGTGTACACAATTCAGAGAATATAGGTAACATTTCATGATATGCATAAGGTCATAGTAAAATAAAAATCAACAAATCAACTTTTTATAAGTCGTTTTTATATTCATATTTTTTTACTGTGTAATATTCAAGGCGATACATACATGTAACATATTTTTTTATGTTCTTCCGCGTGACGAACATGTTTTGAAGGTTCGTAAAGGTCAACAAAACAAAAAAAAATGGTTGCCTGTAAAGTCGGTTTTACGGGCGAAGATTTTACGTGACAACGTCTTTTTCTCGGTAGAATATTTATTGATATGAATATAATTAAATTGCACAATAGGAACAAGGAATTGAATGAAAATAAGAATTGCACAAGTTTTAACTATAGAAATATATTTTGTTTACTAAAACATTGTACATGTAAACTTAAACTTAACACGAGAGACTCATCGTAACGTTACCGAGCGTTACACTTTTTCATAAGTGACTCCCAGCCGCAACCTAATTTAAGACGTTGTCACGTCAAAAATATAACTTTTCCATATCTTTTTTCAGACGCTAAGGTAGATAACTTGCATAGTTTCTCTGTTCTTCAAAGCCAACGACCTGCTAACATGTGAGTTAATAGTGTGGGAATATTGAATGAGGCGCGTATTGCAGTGTTACTATGATCACTATAAAATCGGCCAAGTGCGGATCAGACTCGACTACATGATACAATATTATGTACTTAGTCTGCCTCTAACTTAAGTTTTTTGAGAATTCCTCAGGAAACTAACTTTCGGGATAAAAAGTATATTTTTTTCTCAATCCAGGTTAAAAACTATGTGTGCCGAATTTCAGGATCTGCTGTGACAATGGTCACTGTAATACGCATTCTATTTTTAAAACTCATGGTAGATTGCTTTATTTTCTATTGTTTTTAGGTTTTTTCTCAAATTAACACGGGTTAAGCTGTGGGGCACTTTAATTCTCTTTATTTCACCTCATTTTGTATCACAATTTCGATCAGCCTTACCATAACTTTTTTATTTTTCTTCAGATATCGCAAAATAAAATCTCTTTTAAGATTGAAACTTGTCTACGTTAATATTAATAAAAAAACGATGAGACAATATTATTCATGAGTTTAAAAATATTATCACAACCAAATCACAACTCATAGCAGTGTTTAATGGGCATTAAGAAACTAGTTACGTAAATAACTGGCTTAATAAAAATGCACATTTATTACTGTGATTTTGTTATTATTGTGTAACGGTTATCTATTAAAATGCATGGGTTTGATATGATTTCCCTTTCAAATACTAAAAAAACCGGTCAAGTGCAAGTCTGACTTACGGACGAAGGGATCCATACCATTATCTATAAAAAATTAGACAGATTATAATATACATTAAATATGTACAAACAAATTTCTAGGTTTATATATTAGTGACTTAAAATGGAAAAGCCATATTGAACAGCTATGTAATAAGTTGTCTAGTCATTCTTATGGGATGTACCAATTAAGTAAAGTTGTGTATTCAGATGCTGTACTGTTTGCTTATAATGGGTACGTTGGATCTATCCTAAGATATGGAGTTTTAGTTCGTTTTTAAATGCAAAAACGTTGTATTAGGTCGACGTTTAATTTATGCATGACCGACTCGTGCAAACCGTATTTTAAAAACTATAGGATATTCACACTTCCGTGATTGTAGATTCTGGATTACGCCCTAGTTGTTAAAATTAACACAGATATGTTTAAGGTCTTATCTAGTGCACGCCATAGGAATAAATTCCGCATGGTTCCTTCGAATACTGCACTTATGAATCAGAGTGTGTTCTGTAACACCCTTTGCGTATATATAATAAAATTCCTGGTCCAATAAGAAGTAATGAGAATGTACTCAGTTTCAAGCATATATTAAAGAATTTCTTAGTTGACAAATGCTATGACACATGGTTTTTTTTTATCTGATAAAATTTAACAATGACGTTTTGAGTAACACTTGACATTTTTTTGTTTATATTGTATATAATATTGTGACATAGACTTCGTATTGACAAGTTATATGAAGTGAATAAATAGATATGGAAATAAACTTAATTGACATTTATAATAATATTAAATTTATAGGCCATAGCTGAACTGTATGCACTGATGTAACACCCCATTATTGTACCTATGCTCCACAATGAATGAATTATTGTTATTATATCGAGCAAAAAATAGCAAAAAATAATGTCCGTTGTATGGGAGCCCCCCTTAAATATATATTTTAATTTATTTATTTTTAAAGTCAATATATGTACAACTAAATATTCTGTGCATATTTTGAAATTGAAAAGAACGCCAAAAAATACACATTTATTATTTATTTTATTTATTATTTATTTATGTATGTCTGTTATCGCTAACAGACATACATCATCTGTGAAAATTTCAACTATGTAGCTACCACGGTTCACGAGATATAGTCTGATGACAGACAGACAGATGGACAGCGGAGTCATAGTAGTAGGGTACCGTTTTTAACCTTTGCGTGTGGAACCCAAAAAAAGTCACACTGCACTATCATTCACAATAGTAAAATATTCCTGAATACGTTACCGGTATAACAAAATTATTAGTTTAAATTAATCTTCTCATTTCCCCAATTAAACTAATGTATTAACTTAAAGTGTAATTAAAATATTTTTAGTTCGAATAGAAGCACACAATTATGCACTTAATTAATGCGGTGCCGTCTCATAAAAATTGTTTGTTTATTACGTTAAAAGGGGCAAAGCAAACAAGCACAATATGGCCCATCTGATGCCCATCACCATAGCCTATTGATGCTTGCTATACAACAAAATATCATTTGTGTCGTTGCCTACCCTGACCCAATCCCCTACCCCGTCTACCCACCCTGAAACCTTACTCACTGACAGAAAAACAACACAGAAACACACACAGTCAGGTGAAGGTAACTTCTCCTGACGGGCGCTCCAATTTAAGCGGGAAATCCGCTTTCCCCTACCCCTCTTGTGTTTCCCGTTCGTGTACTACAATATTTGAGGTAACAGTTAGTTTTTTTATGTCAATGGGGTCACCATTAGGCAAGCCGTCTGCTCGTATGCCGTTTAATATAAAAAAGCGTCCACCATTCAATATAGCCGGTACGCTCAATATTACACAGAAGTACAACACAACAGAGTATCAGTCACGCTTTGCCTATCCAAACCCTATCCTCTCAACCCCGTGGAGCTCGGAAATCAGACTCATCGACAAAAAGAAATACCGCCGAAAAATATAAAGAAGTTTCTCCCCAGACGGGCCAATCCGCTATGCCCTACTCGTCTTAAAATATCTCTTAACATTAATATACTTTACCCATGACATGTATAAAAGAAGGAGCTGGCGAACAAAACGGCATAATTACATAAAATTATTTTTTACAGGAGCTGTATAAAACTGAATGACATACCTCCAGTGAGCATTTAGCATGGTTTGTAATTTGTAAATTTAGTAATGTTAACACTGTTTTAGGCGGTTTTGATTGAAAATTATTTGAGATTAAAATTCAACGGGCCCGAAACCTCGGGACTGTAAAAAATGTAGTTTGGCCAGATGCGTAATTAAAACGTTTTGTTCGCCAGCTCCTCATATTTTAACTATCCTTAATATTATCAGGTAATTTTTAATTTTACCAGGCAATATTTGTTCCAAGTGACTATACAAATCTGGGATTCTGTATTCTACGCCAAAGGTTGGAATCCCGTAATTTATATTCCTGAGTCATGGATGTTCATTTGTTTATGTACGTATTACTTCTAAATTTTTAATTAAGATGTTTTGACAACCCGTGCATATATAATGTGAATGTATGAAGGTGGTATGTCCTGGTATTGGTATTACTTATATTCGTGCATTGAAACATAATGGTCACCTATCTCTCAAATCTATTACATAATAATCTACACATGCCTTGTTTATGATAATGAGTTATCACTGTTAGGTTAAAAATAGTTAACATAGCTTTGGATATTATTAAAATATAACATTTCCATTTTGTTTCATTGTGTCTAATAATATACAAGTTATTGTAATAAAATGTATAATAGCTCGTACTACCGAAATATGCGCCCACTAGTAGGTGTGACAAAATATTGTAAAAATTAAACAGGTTCGTTTTGCTTCTGAGAAAAGTTCAAAGTATTGTTTTTTTTTTATTATTAAAAGTCGATAAAGTACGCCCAAGGCAAAACAAAAATAAAAACCGACTTGATAAAAAAACCACTATAAAGTAAATAAATAATAATACATATTCTTCGCTTACATCAAAAGTACATTTAAAGTCAAATTAACATTCGGTGTCGGTGCTATGCCAACCAAAGCAGCAAAATGAAATTGTAACTCAGATCTACTTATCAACATGCATAACACCGACTGAATATATAATTATCTAGCCGATTTAACAAATGCTAAATACAGTACGTCGCCTACTCGCATTTGGCTGGTTTTTTATTCATACGTGCAGAAACACTGCTGTTGTACTATCCTCTGTTTTATTATCAACCTTACATTAATTATAGTAAAAGTATAAAACATATTTGTTAACTACAAATATGTTTTTGTCATCTTACTTATAATATTAACAACACTTAAGTTTTGAACACAATATCAAAAATAAAACTATTACGTAGAAAATAATGTGGGATACGTGTAATAAACTAACGGACGATACTATGGTGGTATCGAGCGCCTAAAAAATTCTCAATCCAAGGTTGGCCAAGACGCTCAACGTCTTGCATACAAACTAAGCTTGCGTAGGTTATACCGCTTTCTCTGTTTCTTTGCCGTCGTTGTGACATATAGATTATTTGTAATTAGACAATAATAAATATTATTTATTATCAGGGAAAAGAGAGATCCGTTTCTACTCGAACCTGGTAACTTCTCTGGCGTATTAACCTCCAATTTACAGAAAAATACTACCATAAAGACATTTTTGCCTTAAAATAACATTACCCCTGTTAGAGTTGTATTTCTGTCAGTGTAAAGGTTTCGGATGGCTACGCACAATCTCTGGCTTTTTTAAAATCGAGATGGGATGCAGGGGTGACTATTTAATGCACTTAAATACAAATTAAATACATAATTGGAAAATATTTTTTTGTATTTATAATATGCATATCTAATATATAAAATTTTCGTGTCACGGTGTGCGTAATTGAACTACTCCGAAACGGCTCTACCGATTTTCGTGAAATTTTAAATGCATATTCAGTAGATCTGAGAATCGGACAAAATCTATTTTTCATCCCCCTAAATGTTAAGGGTGGTCCCCCACCCTTAAATTTTTTTTTAACAATTTTTTTTGTTTTTATTTTTTATGATATATCATAGAAAAATACATATAACCCTAAATTTTCTACTGTTCTACCACAATCCCTATTTTTTTATAGCGGTACGAAGTTCGCTGGGACAGCTAGTTATAATATAAAAATCGCACTTTACAAGAAAAGATAGGTTAAACTCTATCAGTCTTACTACAAAAAAGTTAGACACGGTTTCAAACCTTTTTAAGGCAAATTTTGTATGACATATTTTCTAAAACTCGTGTTTCACTCTTTTATGGATAAAAGGTCTTAAAAAAAACTTATTTAGGTATTTGTACTTATTAATCTATAAGTTAAATGCTTAAATAAAGGGAAATCTTTATTTTGAATCATTATTAAAAATAAAGATTGGAAATTGCATTATTATTTATAACATAATTAATGATATTTTAAGTAAACATAATTATGATTAAAACGAAAATATTATTTTTATTTCTCATGTTTTCACGCACACGTTGTTTAGAGTGTACTTACTCTAGACTAGACAACGCAGAAAGGATGCGAAACGTTGGGTTATGTAAAAACAATAAAGTGATAACATTTTAAGCACGAAAAAGTAGGTAGTTTTAACTTATTAATACTTCTTTGCAGTCAAAAGTCGCAAAGTCACAAATCGCAGGGTATATATTTTGCAACAACTTTTTTTAAACACACCAATTAGCCTAGTCCAAAGGAAGCACTATAAGGCTTTTGATATGGATTGCTAATAACAGATAGAGTACATATACTGATACATACATATATATATACTCGTCGTTCGTCGGGATTCGATACCGGAAGCTCTGAGTAGGCGACACCTTGTAACCCGGCGTACATACCACTCGGCCGCGGAGGTCGTCGACTTAGGACTTATCAATTACTACTTTTGCGCAAAGAGGTAATCCGCTTGGGCGAATATAGGTTCGTTGGTCGGCGAATAGAAGGGCACAAATAATACTTTAAACATGGACTTTTAATCTTTCGTAACTGCTGTTGGTGTAATTTTGTCATATTCGATGTTGAGAAATTATGTGTCCACCTTCGATACGAAGGTCCAATGAAATTAGTCTGTTTCCTCAGTATCTGAAAGTGGATTTCTATTAAAATTCAAAGTAGCCAGTACGTTGGCTATACTATGGTATAGTACTATGTAATTCGATATGTTTTTTAGAGTTCCGTACGCAAAAGGAAAAAGCTTTTTAAAAAACCTCCGCTGTTCGATGCGCATCTGTTAGCTTAACCTGCTTAAGAGCAAGCGCACATTGAACCACTTATGGTGGCCACTAAACGCGCCCCACAATCTGTGGTCGACATTTTTCATACATTTTGTATAGTAAGGGCGCAAACTAAGGACTCCCACACAAAACTGCGATGCGATGCGATTCGACGCCGCATCACAGGAATATGCGATGCGATTTCGTGCGGCAAAGATTTGGTTAAGGTGACCATACTTTCAACAATAGAGAGCCATATTGGACGAGTCCACGGGGTAGGAGATAGAGTTCAGGCCGGCAAGGGGAGAATAGCTAGAGCGGCACACCTTCTGCCGCATTATTTATCTTCGCGACTGGACTCCACTAACACTAAAAATAAGTTAGAGTGGGGTAATTTGTTGCGCCTCGTTTAAAAAAAGGATCGCTTGGTCTCTCGATCTCTAAGTTTTACTTGTCTGCCGCACGGACAGGGAAGGGAACACACAGTGTATTCTCTATGTCTGGAACAGAACAATTTGTGACGCTCGCACTTGGCCAGTTTTCCTAACCCATTAGGGTACCCATAGGGTCATCATTAATCTAATATTATTTTACCCAATAACAACCAAAATTATTGCTTGTTAGTAATTCAAGAAATCCAAACTTCGTACTTCTGTACGCGAAAAAACAGCCCGTAAATACAAAATTACAGTTTTTATCTGATGGTTTCGCATAACAGACTGTTCTAGATGTTTAAATGGAACGATTTACTCTAAGAAAGCTATTCACAGAGTTACCTATGAATGGATTGTGCGAGCGAGTCAAAATTATGCAACACCATAATACGGTCGGCACGCTTGTTACGCTCACAAGTGTTCATATTAACGTAATTGTTGTTATTGTGCTTTACCGCTATGTAAATTGTATGGGATAATTTTAATATGATTGTCGAAATTGTTTCTCAATGCTTTTGTGCGCACACTTTTATTTTTTGAAGTGAAAACTTCTTCAGCGGCGTTGTACACGTGGCAGCTTTATTGCGAAGAAAGCGCATTTTTTTACAATAGATGTCGCTTAAATGTGATTTGTGTAAGTTGATTTCTTTACCAATAGATGTCGTTAAGTGCATTTCATGTAAGTTGATTTTTCTGAGAGATAAACTTTTTTAATGTAATATAAATTGTCATGTTTGTGTACGATAGCGCATTAAATAAATATTGAATTCTACCAAATACATGATAGTACTTTTATACTGATAATTAAAGCAATTCGTGCAAAATTATTCCCTAACCATTCCAAAATATCAAAAATGCACAACGTTAATATTCAAGTTTTCACTTCTGCCGGCACTCCCCGAGTGCAACCCGTCGTTTTTTTTATGTTAAAAGGGTGGCAAATAAGTAAGCGGCCACCATAGTCTATAGACGCTTGTGATACAAAAAATATACTCGCGCCGTAGCTTAATTTGACCAAACATTCTACCCCATGGAGCCCTTAATACAACACTATTAAACAGGTAGTATTGTGCCTAAGATTTGTTCGCATTAACATTATAGAACGTTATCGGAAAATTATAAAATACTATAGTCATTAGACGCTTTTGATACAAAAAATATCACTCGCGCCGTAGCTTACTTTGACCAAATATTCTACCCCGTGGAGCTCTTAATAAAACACTATTAAACAGGTGGTATTGTGCCTAAGATTTGTTCGCATTAACATTATAGAACATGATCGGAAAATTATAAAATACCATAGTTATTAGATGCTTTTGATACAAAAAATATCACTCGCGCCGTAGCTTACTTTGACCAAACATTCTACCCCGTGGAGCCCTTAATAAAACACTATTAAACAGGTGGTATTGTGCCTAAGATTTGTTCGCATTAACATTATAGAACGTTATCGGAAAATTATAAAATATTACCGATAAGATTAATATATTATTTAATTATTTGTCAGGGACGTATGCTCGGGGAAGTTCTCTACTTGCTTACAAATCAAAGTTGATTAAACATTTATTTTTGTAGGAGTAACTTATAAATATATAATAGCGAAGTTGCACCCGGAATGCCCGTGATTATGTATACCTAAGATCTTGTTCGGTTCTTACCTATGCACCTAATATTTCTATTTAATTAAATCTTCACATTATAATACCTCATTTTATGTGCATGGATTGGTATTTATGTCGAATGCAGGAATCTGACATGGGTATTATTTTATTATGAATAATAGTCAATTTTGAAAGTAACAACATTTTTTTACCTGTTTTTTATTACCTACAATAAGCACCAGCGATGTCACGTTACCTACTCAGAAAAAAAGTAAGAAAATAACACTTTCTTCTCAAAAACATTAAAAGTAATGAGAAAATATCTGAATGCGTAAACAGATGCCACGTACGTTTTTGTACGTGTTTGTTTTTGGGGTCACAGCCGACAAAAAGCAGTTTAAAATCGGAGAAGCGACCGACATCCGTATTATGCAATGCAAAGACGGACTCGGAAATGCGTTTAGCGCGCTTGAACTGTGTCGCTCGGTTCACAAAATAAGCAATTTCTTATTATTCACTATAGAGCATAAATTTATATATTTTTAAAAGTTGGCTGAATTTTAACCTTTTTTTGACGACTTTATAATACACTGATTAGATTATTGCGTAACAAAAAATATAAAGTATATTAATACTATATAATTTTTGTTACGCAAAACTAGGTATTGTAATTATTTAATATTACAGTAACCCTTTCCCTACATTTATCGATTTCTTTGTAAACAAATAATTCTACAATATTCACATGAGCGTATTTCATATAATTATTAGATTACTGTTTCATAATTAATCAACTTAATTCGATTGTTATCCGTATTTTTAATGTTATAATTATATATGATTATCAAAAATTCAGCCTGGAATGATATTAGTGTTGTATTTTTTATTATAATTTTAGACTTCAGTTATGATTTTTTTTTCTGAAAACTTATTTAAAAACATTTCACTTTAAAGTAAAAGTAAAAGTGTATGTACAAAGCAAGAGAAAAAGAAAGAAAATGTGCGCGCGCACTGCTTTCTCTTGCTTATATCCCCTACTCAACTCCCGTTCGCCTCACCCGAACACACTTTTCGTAACACGTAACGCATTCGCCAGCTAACCCCCCAAGTCAAGCGTACGTAAAGAAGTTTCACTTCAAAAGACTTGAAATTATAATATGTTATCATAACGTCACGATAAGATACATTTAATCATAGAAGGAACTACACATATTGTGAAACGCGTAGTACGATATGGATGAGGAAAGTAGTAACAACAAGTTTACAAACTTGCTTGTTATGTAATTATATGAGCTGTTGTTTGTTGCCAGATCACTGCAGCTGCATTGCTGCACTAGGTTACGTGGTTACTGGAAACTATTTGCATTGTGTATTTATAGGTATACAGGAACTTATTTATAGAAAAAATAATTAAGTATGTAATTTTTTCTAAGAGAATCATTTTACATTCCCCCTGCTCATTTTGCTTTGCGCTGTTTCCCTGCGTACGTCCTAATGTAATCATATTTATTATGGCATATCGCAAAAATAGGATCATCTTTTAATTAGCTTATTTTGGTTAAAATTTTAATTTTAGTTGCCTTATTTATATAGTAGGTAAGTAAACTCTTCAGTAATAAGAATAAAAAAACATAAAATGAAAAATAATACGATTGTTGGTGAATTCTGATTTAGGTACGCTGCAGAAAACAATTTAGTTTACTTATTTTGCTTGTTAGTTTACTTTTTAAATGATATTATTAAGTAAATACGAAGAAATTTTAATAATTATTCATTAGCATTCTTGGAAGAGTAAAAAATCTCTTTTGTGAACATCATTAACTTTACATTCAACTTGCACCATTAAATTGTTATTGAATTTTGCATATTATATTAATCTATACTATTATATAAAGAGAGAAAAGGATACAAAGACAAATCCTTTCTGTCAGTCAGTGTGATCTGTCAAATAGTCTGTCTGTCTGTTGTGATTCGTCAAAGAGTTAAAAAGTCTGTCTGTATGTCGTGGCGTGACAAAGAGGCTTCCAAAAGGCAATGGAAAACAATCACATAAGAAACCCAGTCCGGCTACTTTCAAAATCTGTATTAATTTATTCATGTTCTTTTGTCGGATGCTGATTCATTATGTTTCCATAGTATTTAAAACACCCGTGTGAAGCCAGGCCGCTAGTAAAAAATGAAAGGGATATTGTTACTACAACTTAAAAAAGAAGCAAGTTAGTCTAAGAGCCACTTGCATCAAAATTCTTGATTCAAATTAAGGCCGCGCTGTTTGATTCATAGTTAAATGTGCCTATTAGTCAATGTCACGTCAAATACATAAAACAACGGGCCCTTATGCTTCATCCTGTTTAACATTTCATTCCATATTTGTTAATTATTTCAAGTAAAAAAAAGACATGATAAGGCTTTACGATAATATTTTTTTTAAATTTGAAGTAAATTAAAATATAAACACTTTGGTAAATGCAAGCCTTAAAGTTATTTTTAAATTTAATTCAAACAAAGTCTTCATTAATCTGCGGTGTTGTTTGTAATCCAACAATCTAGCATAAGTTGTTTTTCAAGTAGGTGCATTGTTACAAATTCAAATAAAGAAATTTTACAATATAAAAATTCAATAACCATAAACAGCAATAGCTATAAGATATAAATACAGAAAGTATAGAAACTACCTCTACTGACAAAAACAAAATAGCTCGATTTCTTCTTCGTTGGGGCCTTAGATACGGAGATGGTACAAAGGATTGAGTTTTATGTTATTCATAGCATGTCACTCATGACTAGAATAACGTCTTTTCGTACTATTTCAAGTCGAGTTATTCAAGTCACGTAGATTTCTTTGGTAAGCCCTTTACATCTGTTAATGGCCTAACACGCAACTCATGTTGCTGCCATTGCCATTAAACTGACTAGTACAGTTGGTCTCTAATTCAATTTAATTAGTTTTTAAATTATAATGATGTATTGTATCATCGTCGTCAAATTTTGTATGGAAGGTGCCAGTTCGTTCACGGTTCTTAATTTTCGTAGAAACTTTGAAGATGCAATACGATTATGGAGCTGTCAAATTGGTATTTGGGCCTCTGACTCTAAGTTAATACGTGAGGTATGTAAATTCCTTGAACGCGATTGATGTCAAATTTAATTTCATTTGCAAGGATTAAGCCCGCAAGGCTCCTGCAATTGTACGATTAAACATTGCAAATTAAAAAGATATGAGTTGCACCACCGTGTATCCGTTGCTTTTTCATTGTTATTTTAAACTAGCTGTGCCCCGCGGTGTTACCCGCGGTTTATTAGGGATATTTTTCCGCAGCATAACGTAGCCTATGTCTTAATCCAGGGTGTTAGCTAACTCCATACCAAATTTTATTAAAATCGTTCCAGCCGTTTAGACGTGAAGAAGTAACAAACATACATACTCACAAACTTTCGCCTTTATAATATTAGTGGGATTATCACTTTGATAAAAGAATGTGTCATGTAAATTGATTGTTCAATCTGAACATAAAGAACAGAGAAATTATAAGGATATTCTTATTGTGTACATAGTTTAATTGGCGGCAAACTCTATCTTGACGATCTGTAAACCAACCTATGGTACTGACAAATTTTCCAAGTGATTAATTTTAATGACCTACATTAATAAAAAAAAACACTTACCGGATATCAATAATGAAGTAATTCCAAATATTATAAGCCACTGTGTACCAGTTATCATATTTAACCTGTTTGTAATTAACAAGATCCAGAGACCGGTATTATTACAACATCACAATAATGCAGGCCGAATAATTTTAAACATAAGAAAAAAGTTTATAACCTTTATAATTTAGATCACAGATAAATTACACACGGTACTTAAATGTTTATTTGATGCAAAGTAGGGTGTTGTTTTTAAATGTATACAAATCATATGTTTCTTTTTTATTTTTAATCAAAGATGCGTGTGAAGTTCGTGTTTACCGCGACAGAACTGACGATAGCGAAAGTTGACTGCGTAAAGTTGACCCTCGCACGCTGCATCGCTTCCCTCAAGCAAGACTCCAGCAAAATAGTTTTATTCCATGACAAATCTTAAACTTTTTTTGCTATGCTACTAATATTATAAACGTGACATAGGATACTTTTTATTTCCGATTTTTTTTTTGGATCTTGTGGGATTCTCATAAAACTGAAGTTGACACGGACCAAACATATGCATACTAATACTTATATTTTTCAAAATATTTATTGAATATTTGTTAAATAGAATATTAGTAAGTTCGCTTTTAAAGTAAATATTACTGAGATCCGAAAATAACGGATTTTTTAAAGTAAAACTTTTTAAAATTAATAAAACTAGTGTCAGCAACTTTTCAGAGATAGACTTTTTGAAATTGGTTATGAGTTATTTCTTGTTCAAACTTTAAGACAAAACTGCACGCTTTCATAATATTATTGAAATGTAGAAAATATATATCCATAAAGTAAATTTAAAAATAACACAAAAAATTATAAGCAAAATTGGACCTATTTTTATTACTGACTGACCAAGTCAGTAAATCAAGCTTAATCAATTTCACGTTACATTGACATGTTCAAGTAAGTTTCAGCTTCAAAGCCCAAAGTGATTTGAATGAAGGAGGAAGGGTAGTGGTTGGTTATTCCTATGAGAATACCAGAGCCATATCCACGGCGGCATTATATAATTAATACATTATACTTTATATTATACTCAGGCAATGACAGGAATACTCGTTCATACTTTTCTTATACATATTTTTATAATTTTTTGGAGAAAACTTCTTTAGGCGCGTTTGGTATTTTTTTAGATGGGAAAAAACCATTCAACTCACGACACCTCTGTACCAATCTATAGCCATTATCCTATTTTTCTTTAAAAATAGACCTTGAGAAACACCAGCAATCTCTTCAACTTTTTTATTGGAAAATTTGATACGCCGCATGCGAACCCAAGTAGGTACTAAACCCGGGAGCGAGTTAGGAGAGAACATGCGAAGAGATTCTGATTTCTTAGAGCTTTATGATCTATATTATAGCAGATATGCTTATTTATAGTCTTCACGGGCTGGGCTCAGAGTAGGCGAAGGTGCCGTGCAGGTAATATTTTTGATGTCGCAAGTATCTATAGGCTCTGGTGTCCACTTACCACTAGGCGAACCATATGCTTCTTTGCCATCCTTTTATCATAAAACAAATAGTATGAGAATTAATAATTTCCAAATAAATAGAGAGTTATAACTTTGTCGGCGACCTCCGTGGCCGAGTGGTTTGTACGCCGGCTGTCCGACTCGAGAGGTCCCGGGTTCGAATCCCGGTGGGGGCAGATGTTTGTGTGATGAATACGAGCATTTGTACTCCAGTCATGGATGTTTAATATGTATTTATATGAATATACTTATATATGTACAGTATATGTATTCTGTCCGTTACCCTAGCATCCCATAACACAAGCCTTATAGTGCTTACTTTGGGGCTAGGCTAATTGGTGTGTGTCTGAAATATTTATTTATTTATTTATTTATTATTGAAGTTATACTTCTTTAGGCGCGTTATGAAAAAATGATGAGAGTGAAATTTTAAGATGCGCGCGCATCACTGTAACACAAAAAATTAACGCTTTAGCGACCAACTTCATGCTGTTAAGTAGTAGTAGTATATGCAGTTACTTTTGTTTTTACCGCACATTAAGAAAATCTACCAACAAAATAGAAATAGAATCTCTATTTAGTGGGTGCTAACGACTGCATTGTGAAGGCCTATCAAAAGTATTTATTAATCTGGAACAACGGAACCAAAGCGCGATTCAGGAGACTACAGCGCCATCTCTTGACCATTGGTGTAGTAGAACCAAAAACCACATCTTTATTTTTTGTAATAAAGTAACAGTTAAAGGTATTCATATTTATAATATCAGAAGTATTTATTAATCTGGAACAACGGAACCAAAGCGCGATTCAGGAGACTACAGCGCCATCTCTTGACCATTCGTGTAGTAGAACCAAAAACCACATCTTTATTTTTTGTAATAAAGTAACAGTTATAGGTATTCATATTTATAATATTTATCCACATGTTTCTAGTTTGTATATTCGGAATACGTGTTTGAGTTTCATACAAGTGCAAATCACATATGTTCTAATAAATTATATTCAGTAGCGATTTTAATTGAATATTTTGATTATTTATTTATTTTTTGAAATTAAAACTGAACTTTATTGACTGTGTCCTTTTCCAGACTTTTTATTAATTTATTGTAATTAATTATTTGCATGCAATTAAAAACTAATTTTAAACGATGCCAAAGAAGGATAACTTCTCACGCGCCTACATAAGTACACGCACCCATTTTTTTTAGCATCATACAGTGTTGGATTATGAGTGACAGCTTGCTAAAAGGCGATCGTGTTTACATTTTTTTTACTAGTTTAATGGGAAGTGAAGATACCCGATTTTAAAACGTCAATGTTATATAACAATCAAAATATCGAAAGTAGTCTTTTTCCTTACAGTATATCCGTGTCAAGACAATTAAGATCATCTTTATGTAACCATGGCAATTCACGTTTAAGTTCATAATTCACCTTATGAAAGAAACAGGTATACATCACATTTTATATGAAAGTTATTGTAACAGGGAGAAACATTTAGGAGTAGCTTTACTAAATAAATAATAATACATATTTCCCGCACTCACACCAATTAGCCTAGCCCCAAAGTAAGCATTGTAAGGCTTGTGTAATGGGATGCTAAGCTAATTAACGGATAGAATATATATACTGATACATATATAACTGTATTTAATGTAGAAATATATATAAACATGCATGACTAAGGTACAAATGCTCGTACTTATCATACTAACATATGCCCCTACAAGGAATTGAACCTCTCTGAGTAGGCGACGCGACGCCATGAGACCCGGCGTATATACAATTCGGCCACGGAGGCCGACCAACTCTGCCACGAGGTTTACTCTGCCACGCGGTGCCAAACGTACCCCCGTACAGTAAACAAAACACGATATTTTAGTACAGTCAATCTGTAGGTTGAGTGGTGAAAAAAAAACCTAAAGGGTAAGGCTTGTTTTTTCTGTTGCCAAATGATGTCAGTAAGCCACCTTGGCGATGGGCATGTTCAATTCGTAGGCGTTTTTTGAAAAACTCAAAAAAACCGTCATAAATTTTTTGAAACGCATTTTTCTTGTTTTGTATGCATTTTAGAAACTTTTTTTTCGACCATAATTGTAGAGGGTGTTGAGTACTACAATTTATGTCAGTGTTGCAATCTCGTACAACAAAAAATGCGCATTGTAGGTGGCGCTAAAGTCTCAAAAAAAGTGTTTTTTCACTTTTTCACCCTGAAAATATCATTTTAATGGAAAACTTTAAATGGCTAAGTTGTATCGTACATAATTACCAACAACTTTTGTATAAACACTTTTTTGTATTACTTACCGTTTTCAAGTTATAAATTGCGCAGGTATGAAAAATCCAATAGAGCGGTTTTGGGCAGTTCAAGTACACATTTGCAGTGCACATTTCAATGTACGTTTTTACGAAACCTTATCAATAAGGCGGCGGGGTGTCCGATCAAATCGCTCGTTGAGCGCACGGTATCGGCCGGCCGGTACGGTGCGGTGGGTGCCGAGCCACGAATATTCGAATATATCAATATTTCATTAATGTGCACAGTTCACACACTGTTATTGAGAATTTATTTTAAAACAATAATTCTAAAGGAAACAATTTGCTTAAACGGGTTGTGCGAACCTATGTGCTATGAAACCAGCAGAGCTATTTAGTACAGTCAATCTGTAGGTTGAGTGGTGAAAAAAAGACCTACGTTTTACTATTTTTTATTTTTTTTTCATGATTGAAAAAAAAAATAGTAAAAACGATAGAACGAAATTCCAATGGAATGTGCACTGCAAATGTGTACTTGAACTGCCCAAAACCGCTCTATTGGATTTTTCATACCTGCGCAATTTATAACTTGAAAACGGTAAGTAATACAAAAAAATTGTTTATACAAAAGTTGTTGGTAATTATGTACGAAACAACTTTGCCATTTAAAGTTTTCCATTAAAATGATATTTTCAGGGTGAAAAAGTTAAAAAACACTTTTTTTGAGACTTTAGCGCCACCTACAATGCACATTTTTTGTTGTACGAGATTGCAACAATGACATAAATTGTAGTACTCAACGCCCTCTACAATTATGGTCGAAAAAAAAGTTTCTAAAATGCATAAAAAACAAGAAAAATGCGTTTCAAAAAGTTTTTCAAAAAACGCCTACGAGTTGAACATGCCCATCGCCAAGGTGGCTTACTGACGTCATTTGGCAACTGAAAAAACAAGACTTACCCTTTAGGTTTTTTTTTACTGAAACGATATTTTTTTCGACAGATTGACTGTACTATTTTATAGTTCGACGAAATATGGTGTGGACGTTGTTGACCAAATGGCTCGAAAATACAGCGTCAAAGCAGCATCCCGAAGATGGCCAGTACAAGTTTTTTATAATATACTAGACTTTGCTACTATAAATGCATGAATTTTGAATCAAGAGGTAACAAACAATAAAATGCGCAAAAGGGATTTTATACTCCAGCTAGCTCTAGAACTTAGTAGTCTCTCAGAAGAATCAACTTCAGCAAACTCGAATACAACAAACAACACCGATGCAGTCTTTACCCGAAGGTACAAGGAAAAGACAACACTGTTCTATATATGGTTGTAAACATAGATGAATGATTGGTCACGCTTCACTCGACTAGATACCGCGCTGTCAAAAAACAACAGCTCCTTAAATGCGGCAACTCATTATTGTAGTGTGTGTATGTCAATTTGCAATGATGCTATCAAATGTCATAAATCGAGTAGCCAGCTGCTCGACTGCTACCCAATTAATAGGGAAAATATTGTAGGTAATAATTAATATGTACCAGGTTATAAATGTAGCTCATAAAATACTTGAAGAAGATGCACTTAATTAAATGCGAATATATCAATATTTTAGTGTACTTATACGGATAGGCGTAGATTTCTTCTTCAAAAAATGCTTAGGCCTCAATTTATTTTATTTACATGTAAAATTTAGTTGTACATCATAACAGTGATTCAAGTGTGATAAGTTGGTTCCTATGAACGAGACATTATTGTAACTCGGTAAGGAAGCTGAGTGTGTAATGATCAATGCACACGAGCTGCATACGACGTTTTTCAACACAATTGCGACGAAAAAACTAACTTTTAGTTAGTAACTGTTATGAAGTTCAACTGATCTTTAGCTTTGTTGCCAAGTATTTTGACATTACGGAGCTACCTTCAAAAACTTTTCAAAATCGGTTGGTGACAATACTTTTGACTTTCGGCCAATATATCTGTTCGGTTGGTAGCATTAGAATGGAAGTAACACAAACACTGGTTCATCGGTCAAGGTATATTTATGCACATAGAGACACAAAGGTAAATACACTGTAAGTACAGACACTGAAAAACTTGGTATTATGGCTAGGATTTACTCAGAAGTAGTTAAATTAGATATAATAGGAAGCACGTCCGTACAATACGGTGGCCGGTAATGGAGAGAGAGAGAGAGTCAGCGAGAGACGCTGCTGGTCAACTAGTGCTGTGCACTATATTTAGTGTTGGGAAACATTCCAACAATATCCATCAGAACCTCGCTTTAGAAATGTCGTCATGTTACTATATGTTCATAAATCAACTGGCGGCAAAATGCAAATTAAGATTTACCGTGAAGTCGATCGTTATTATTATCATCATCATCAGCTAAACACATACCTTGGTATCGACTTCAAATATATCAGGCGGTAAATCTATTTTTTTAAGTCGGTTTTATTTTTATAAAAAAATATTTCATTTTCCCATTTTTAGTGTTACACAGAATACGCTACTAGTTAGAAATTGTACAAGCGTAGATCCACACGGGTAAAACCGTGAGACATTGCTAGTAAATTATATACTAAAACCTTCTCAAAAAATCCGTATTTGCGCATTAATATGCGCGAAAACCCCATCCAATTCGGATCCGTAGCTTTAAGATTATCATGATCAAACATGCATACATACAGATCAAACTGTTAATTTGTGTTAATAATAAAAAATGAATTGTTTATTTGTCATCTTAACCCCAAAACTGATTATAATAATATGATGAAATTAAAAAAATACACAACAAGTATGGTAGTTAATATGCTGAATTGTGAAACTAAAAACTGTGTAAATAATAAGAGTCAGTTTACGAGCAAATGTGTTGAAAAAAATGTTATTGAAAATAATAACATAATATCATAGGAATAAAAGGTAGATTACAATACAAAGATAAACGTTGAATAATATAAAATTAGGTTAAGTTTAATAGTAAGTTTAAATAACATAGGTTCAATAATAAAATACACTAACAATAAATTCACATTATAAAAAAAATGTCGACCATAGGGACTTGATTCTTGTATACGCGGCAACACCTGAATGACGTTTAGGGTTCATGTTATTTTATGTTGAAATTTCGAAATTTTACTATACTTATTGATGTTATGTGATCCCAGCGTCCTTGTTATTTATTGTTGTATTAATTCACTACATAAACTGATATTTTACTTTCGATTAACACCAAGTTTTAATAAAACATTCACTACGTACACCCCATACACAACTGTCAGGTTGACTGGCTCGGTGAAAGCTCGGGTATGCCGATTTCGGCATAGTATTTGTTGCCGCATTAGACAAGTACGCCGGCGGTATCTAGTCGAGTGAAGCGAGACCAATCATTTATCTATGGTTGTAAAAACCATTATTTAGACAATGTAATCAATCAAAAATATTTATTTGTCAAAATTGTAAGTAGATAATTATAATGACTTTTGGATAGGTATATTTAAGGATTTGTTTACTATTAATATTTGATTTTTTTGGAACGAAATTTCCTTACAGGCAGGCTTGGAGGGGATAGGGATTTTGCTGCGCGACCGAACTGAAAAAAATGTGATAATAAAACCGTAAGAAAAAATGCGTGGAATAAAACCGTTAAATGAGACGTGCGCAGGCGCGACGAAGTTCCTTACGGCATGCTTGGAGGGGATAGGGATTTTGCTGCGCGACCGAACTGAAAAAAATGTGATAGTAAAACCGTAAGAAAAAATGCGTGGAATAAAACCATTAAATGAGACGTGCGCATAGGGGGTGGTAGAGCGACGAGGGTGCATCACTGAAATATTGTGATATTACACCAACACTGAATATGTGTGAAGTTATAGGGGGTGGTAGAGCGACGAGGGTGCATCACTGAAATATTGTGATACTACACCAACACTGAATATGTGTGAAGTTAAAGGGGGTGGTAGAGCGACGAGGGTGCATCACTGAAATATTGTGATATTACACCAACACTGAATATGTGTGAAGTTATAGGGGGTGGTAGAGCTACGAGGGTGCATCACTGAAATATTGTTATATTACACCAACACTGAATATGTGTGAAGTTATAGGGGGTGGTAGAGCGACGAGGGTGCATCACTGAAATATTGTGAAATTACACCAACACTGAATATGTGTGAAGTTATAGGGGGTGGTAGAGCGACGAGGGTGCATCACTGAAATATTGTGATACTACACCAACACTGAATATGTGTGAAGTTATAGGGGGTGGTAGAGCGACGATGGTGCATCACTGAAATATTGTGATATTACACCAACACTGAATATGTGTGAAGTTATAGGGGGTGGTAGAGCGACGAGGGTGCATCACTGAAATATTGTGATATTACACCAACACTGAATATGTGTGATGTCATAGGGGGTGGTGGAGCTAAGCAGTGTATAAGGTATTCGCAGGACTTTTTTAGCGGATATTATGCCGTAAAGCGCCCGTAAGAGTTGCGGGGTCCTCGGTGGTCAGCCACTGGGGGGTCCGTAAGACTTGCGGGAGCCAGGTGTGAGGTCCGTTCGGCGGTGTGCCTCTTAAAGGCGCCGTCGTCTGTAAAAAGATTTTTTACCTGCGTTATAAAAAAAAAAAAAAAGGGGGTGGTAGAGCGACGAGGGTGCATCACTGAAATATTGTGATACTACAACAACAGTGAATATGTGTAAAGTTATAGGGGGTGGTAGAGCGATAAGGGTGCATCACTGAAATATTGTGATATTACACCAACACTGAATATGTGTGAAGTTATAGGGGGTGGTAGAGTGACGAGGGTGCATCACTGAAATATTGTGATAGTACACCAACACTGAATATGTGTGAAGTTATAGGGGGTGGTAGAGCGACGAGGGTGCATCACTGAAATATTGTGATATTACACCAACACTGAATATGTGTGAAGTTATAGGGGCTGGTAGAGCGACGAGGCTGCATCACTGAAATATTGTTATATTACACCAACAATGAATATGTGTGAAGTTATAGGGGGTGGTAGAGCGACGAGGGTGCATCACTGAAATATTGTGAAATTACACCAACACTGAATATGTGTGATGTCATAGGGGGTGGTAGAGCGACGAGGGTGCATCACTGAAATATTGTGATATTACACCAACACTGGATATTTGTGAAGTTATATCAAGCTGTGGACCAGTAACGCCTGTGAGACATGATTATGATTACAAGGTGAGTACTTATCAGGAGGTGGCAGAGCGACGGGGGTGCATCACTGGATTATTGTGACATTGTAGTTTATTCTAAAATGTGGGCCAGTCCTGCCTAGCATCCTTAACGAACGCGAGCGGGACATGATAATAAGGTGCGTATGTAGGGGGTGGCACAGCTACGAGGGTGCAGCACTGGAATATTGTGACATTACACGAAATCTGGATATTTGTGACGTCATACCGAGCTGTGGACCAGGAACGCCTATCATCTGCTGTAAACTTAAGCTAGACATGATAACAAGGTCAGTACTTAACAGGGGGTGGCAGAGCGACGGGGCTGCATTACTGGATTATTGTGACATTGTAGTTTATTATAATCTGTGGGCCAGTCCTGCCTAGCAATCTTTACGAACACAAGCTGACCGAACTGAAAAAAAAAATGGGTGCGTGTACTTATGTAGGCGCGTGAGAAGTTATCCTTCTTTGGCATCGTTTAAAATTAGTTTTTAATTGCATGCAAATAATTAATTACAATAAATTAATAAAAAGTCTGGAAAAGGACGAAGTCAATAAAGTTCAGTTTTAATTTGAAAAAATAAATAAATAATCAAAATATTCAATTAAAATCGCTACTGAATATAATTTATTAGAACATATGTGATTTGCACTTGTATGAAACTCAAACACGTATTCCGAATATACAAACTAGAAACATGTGGATAAATATTATAAATATGAATACCTATAACTGTTACTTTATTACAAAAAATAAAGATGTGGTTTTTGGTTCTACTACAGCAATGGTCAAGAGATGGCGCTGTAGTCTCCTGAATCGCGCTTTGGTTCCGTTGTTCCAGATTAATAAATACTTTTGATATTATAAATATGAATACCTATAACTGTTACTTTATTACAAAAAATAAAGATGTGGTTTTTGGTTCTACTACACCAATGGTCAAGAGATGGCGCTGTAGTCTCCTGGATCGCGCTTTGGTTCCGTTGTTCCAGATTAATAAATACTTTTGATAGGCCTTCACAATGCTGTCGTTAGCACCCACTAAATAGAGATTCTATTTCTATTTTGTTGGTAGATTTTCTTAATGTGCGGTAAACACAAAAGTAACGCATGAAGTTGTTAAAACCAACTTCATTATGTTAAAATTTTGTGTTACAGTGATGCGCGCGCATCTTAAAATTTCACTCTCATCATTTTTTCATAACGCGCCTAAAGAAGTATAACTTCAAAAATGTGAAAATGTGATAGTAAAACCGTAAGAAAAAATCAGTGGAAAAAAGTGCGTGGAATAAAACCGTTAAATGAGACGTGCGCGGGCGCGACGAAGTTCCTTACGGCAGGCTTGGAGGGGATAGGGATTTTGCTGCGCAACCGAACTGAAAAAAATGTGATAGTAAAACCGTAAGGAAAAATTCGTTGAAAAAAGTGCGTGGAATAAAACCGTTAAGAGAGACGTGCGCAGGCGCGACAGTCGCATACACAAGCGAGTTTGCAATTTGTGTCGTTTCTAGGTGAAAGCATTTTCCCGTCTCTAGTGTTAACTCCTCGCAGGTGTCCCGTGAAATTGATTTGTCGTTCGAAAAGTCGTTTTAAAATATACAAACATTAACAATATAAATATTTTTGACACGACATGTACGTCTACCTCTATATAGCAACACCAGATGTCATCACAGGTTTTTGTAAGTGTCGTTAGTATTTATTTATTGATATGGAGTTTCACCACACCTAAAATTTGCTAATAAGTTTTTTTTTTTATTTAAAGAGGTTGTTTTTCACAATCTAATTGAATTATAACTAAAATCATTACTGCTCTAGAGGAAGGGCCCAGCGGATTCTCCGCTCAAATTGGAGCGCTTGTCTGGGGAAGCAACCTCCACCTTACAGATGACCACTGTTAAATAACACTATCTTTTGGTGGTGTTCTGTTTCCGCTGGTGAGTAGGGTTCCAGGGTTCCACGGGTTGGGGAAGGGTTAGTTGGGTTCAGGTCGGCAAGGTAAGGTTGGCAGAAACGAAACCCTGCTACATCATGTCGCACGCTTAAAGGAATACTAACATATTAGTACTTAGTTGAACGTAGAATAGCGTACAATATTGAGGTGTTTGCACATTTTTTTGTTTACTAGGTATGTGTCTAATTTTAAAGTGAGGTGTTAATGACAGTGATATTTATGAGGCTATATGAATAGAATAATGTAGATGGCTTTAGGACAACTTTTTGTCTGTATGTCTTAAGTACTAATAGGTCAGTATTCCTGTAAGCGTGCGATGTATCTTTTTGACTGAACTCCACTTACACTTAACATATCAGGTGGAGCGGGGTAATTAGTTGCGCCGCGTATAAAAAAATAACTTGACCCCACTCACACTTAACATTTCCAGCCGTTTCACGAAAGACAAATTAATTATGAACCTGCCAAAACTCTCCTTGACATGACGTATTTCACAATAATACTGAATTGCGGATGGCCAAAAGGATATTAAGAAATATAGACGATGCAAAGACAAGTCGAACAACGGACAGGCTTTATTCGTCATAAACGTCTAATTTATACTTAATGATATATTTGACAAGGTTAAATTTCCCGGTGCGGTGGTCGGCCATCGGTTTTGTGATTCATGTAGTGATATATTTGACAAGGTTAAATAATATTTTATTTCAAATTTAAATTATTGTTTTATTTTATTTTCATTGTAGCCATACAAAATCAAAGGCGTTCGTACGAGGAAGTTATCAAATTTCTCTCGAGCTCCTTCTATCTTCAGGAGGCGTATTATGCTGTTGATCTCAGTTGCTATCTGCAGTCGCGAACACTCACCAATTCACACTGGGTCCGTGTTGGCCCATTCTTCTTTATCCATCTATAGAGAAGGCCTGTTCCCCAGCACTCAGTAGTGCACAAGATGATACGGATTATACGTGCGTAAGTATTTTTCTGGGCGTTTCGTCGCCTGCTACCGCGGTACACTCGCTTCGCTCGCTCGCCTCACGCGTTATGGTCGCAACACTTACCTAAACTTACCAAATGTGAACTCAGTGGACCGCGAAAGTACAGTTTAGCCGATGATACCGATAGAAAATACTCAGAAAAAAGAAACAAAATACCATATATTTTAGCATAACGTATATTTCAACCCATACTGTTTAAATAGTTTATAATATCAGGTTCCGAGAGTAGATATAAGTTGTCAAATAAAGCAGCTCTGGTTGCTGCGTCATCGTTATCATTTCCTCGACAGTACGGAGATTCTGAATTCGTACTTAGAAAGTAGACACCTGATGCACTGAAACATAAAATTGCATAATCAACTTTGACTTCTTTGATATTTTTAACTTTTGATATATTTTAAATAATTATTATCGATATTATTGCAATGTTAGCAGCTTGAGACACACTGAAGGCCGACGAGGATATCACACTAATATTATAAATGCGAAACTTTGTAAGTGTGTATGTTTGTTTCTTCTTCACATCTAAACGGCTGGAACGAATTTAATAAAATTTGGAATGGAGTTAGCTGACACCCTGGATTAACACATAGGCTACGTTTTACTGCGGGAAAATGACCCTAATAAACCGCGGGGCATAGCTAGTTAGTAATAATATAAATAAGCACAATACCTATCGAACAAGAGTTTTCCATTGTCTACAATTTGACAAAAACAGATTGTTGTAATGCAACCTTTTCACTGTGAGAATCTTGACTGTCAGGCCACCTTTATAAATTACAAAGGATACCTCATAAAGGCCTTCCATATAAAATTTATAAACCGCGTGTTGGTATTTCTACACACAAACGTTTTGAAATTCGTCATGTTCCGTGGTTATGATGTTCGTGGTCGTCAAACTTGCAACACAATCCTAATGTAATTGTTGTGTAAATTTTTTCATTTAAATTTTTCATCAGATGCCATATGCTCTTCAAATGTCATACTTATTGGTAAAATGTTATTATTATATCTGAATGATAACTTTTATCGTTTAAATCTTACAATCACCACTAAAAGGGATAAGTAAGTTTAAAAAATAAATGACAATTAGAATCAATGAAAGTTTAAAATATTAATTGAACTCATTCCGACATATCTATTTGATAAGCGCCAAGTAGTGGAAAGTTTAGAATACAATAAGATCACATGAAAAACAATATAGATATCACGTTGGTTAAGATATTTATTAAGTAAGTATAACATTAAAAAAACTGAAAATGATATCTACAAAAATTGTGAAAACGTAAAAAAACACTTCTGATAAAAATAATAGTGCATGTGCAAAGAATGTTTCTGATGAAGATAATAAGTACAATGGAAAGGTAAATAGCGTGTTATTGCCATGACTGCAAATACCGCGAATAACTGTTAAGTTATAATTATAACACTGAGCGAAACAAGTAGGGCTGAATTAAAAGGGGAAATGAATTGCCAGTGAAAGTGGAAGTGTTCCGATGCATGCACACTACGAAGAGCAGTGAGAAAGGATGGAATATTCTGGAGAATACATTTATGTGGTTTTCATAACAACAATTAAGGTTTAGCCTTTTACCAAGATCAATTACATAACTTGGTAAAGTTCCTATTTCCGTAAAAAGGTTGAAGTTTTAATTATGGAAGTTTTCTTTTTGTTATGAATTGGATACGATAAGTTACCAAAGGATCGTTAGAAAGGAACCCTATTACTTAGCCCCTGCTGTGCATTTGTCTGTCAGAAGGCTGTATTTCAAGCCAAAAAACGTAAAAGGTAGACGGTCAGTTTTGTGTATTCTTAATTTCCGTTATAACAACAAAAATAATGAAAATAAAATAATTTAAATATACACTCCCGGACACCTAAATCGAGCCACCTTGATTTTTTTTGGTTTGGAGTACTATAACTTATAAAAGATGTATGTAGAAGGAAAATGTTTTGATGCAGTTTTGGAGCTGGTATACTCATCATTCATTTAGAGTGCCACTGTTCTATATTTGAACTACAGTTTATTAAAAAAATCGAGTTACGTTGAAACAAGTCCATATTTGCTTTTTTCAAGGAAATAAATCTAATCGATTTTTAAATAAAGACATGTTTTACATTAAAAGAAATGTTTATTTAGTAACTTGTATTGCCTCCCAGTGCATTTATGATAGCTCTCATACGGTTTGGCATAGAATTAATCAATCTCGTTATAACATGTTGAGGAATGTCCTCCCATTCTTCCAAAATTACATTTTTGAGCTCCTGCATGGTTTGCGGGGCAGGATGATGAGCTCGAACACGCCTCTTCAGTTCATCCCATAGATGCTCTATAGGATTCATATCCGGACTTCGCATTAGCCATCTCATAACAGTGATACCAATGTCATTTAAGTACTCCCTGACGATTCCTGCAGTATGGGCCCTTGCATTATCATGCATTAAAACGAAATCTTGGCCAGTAAATCCAGCATATGGCATCACGTGGTTCTCTAAACATTGGCGAATGTATCTATTGCCATCTAGGGGCGGCAGTCGTGGTCCCGTCACTACCTCTAGCTCAGTTTTGCCTTCCATAGAGATTCCTCCCCAGACTGTCCATGATTCTCCACCATAACTCACTTTCTCGTCAATACAGCAATGCGCTCGTTCTGTCTTCGGTACACCTTACTCCTTCCGTCATTACCGTATAGCATTATCTTGGACTCATGTAGTGTTTGTTTTTAAACAGAGCGTGACACTGACACACGTAGGACAGCTGTTTTGTCTATGATAGCGAACCGCTTACGTCAGCGTAGCTGTCAAACTTCATTGATTGGGTTGGTAGCCTTGAGGGAAGAGTCGATTTTTCTATTCGACTAAAATATTCGCCTTGAGACTTATAAAAAAAAAAAAAAAAAGTAATCAGGCAGTGAATCTCTGTGGGGGCGCATGGATGAATGGATGGAGTTTGACAGTTGTTGAATTTTGAATAGTTTTTCCTATATCGATTTTAGTCCTCCTTATCGGGCGCTGTTTTTAATCGATTTTGAATTTTACTCGAAATTGAATTTCCTCGCTGATTTGGGTAGGTATTCCCTTTTCCTCAGCTTACGGCGAGCGTAGGTATATAGTTTTGAGTTTATTCTTCGGTTCGTCTCGAATGCGGCGGCTGTCTGTTTGACTGTGGCCTTTGCCTTCAGTTGGAGTGAGAAACAAATCATAGACACATGTTTGGGAGTGGACGACCCGTCTATCATCTATGAGCAATTGTCAAAACAACATTTAAAATTTCACAATCTGTTTGTGGTACAGTTAACTTTTCATCTTTTCTTCTGCCCAAAGTATATTGTAAGGCATATTATAGTCGTCGGAGTCGTGAAATAGATCCGAAAAGTTTATATCCTGAAGGATATTGGCGGAAATAGCGCGAAGTCGCTAACCGAACTGAGTTTCGCAGGTATATTGGAGTAACTCTTTTTCCTACTTATTTTGCAAGTTTGGGCTGTGAAAAATAACCTTTCTGTTGATATTCTGTATCGTAGGTGGACGAACACGAACCTTCGCAAGGCGTTGCAATAATAAGGCAGTAACTTGTGATAGGAAACAAAATACTTACGGATAGTTTCATATTTCGAACGGTAAGCTATCATCTGACCTCATATTTATTCTCCTAGCACTAATTGAACTGCATTATGCACAATATGGTGATTCTTGTCATCAAATATACCTAATCATTCTTGTCAAGTTAGTGAACATGAAATTGATTTCCTTCAGCCCGGTGGGACGGGCCCCAGTCATGTAGTGATTTAAAGTGTAAACATTGACCGTGAATATCCCTCACTCCCTCACTCACTACAGATGTGGTAATCTATGTATTTTCCCCATGTCTGATAATTTTTTTTCAATGTGAACTTCAGGCTTGTACGTTCCCCTCAAGAAATACTGGAGGAATAACAAGGAGAACCTTTCTCTGTACACGGACCAGAAGGGACGCGGGAGTTTATTTGCCAGCCGCTCTCCGGTTTTATGTAACCCGGCCGTAACAGCAGACAGATTATACACAGCTAAACCTATCCTAATCAAGGTATTTCACTACTAACCCCGGGTGAGCGTGGAGAAGAACCACAAGGCGAGGTTGGACCCCGACCTACCCATTTCCATATATATACATATATCTATATAACTGGTTATCTCACTGAGAACTAGAATTAACTAAGTTTGTCACCAATATCGATCAAACGAGCCGTAGAACCTCTGAAATCCACTAAATAGCTTATTCAGTCTAGTCTATGTGGTATGTGTGGATAAAATAGATTAGATATAGTTGAGAATTCATGTAAGTACATGGTAAAGTGTTATGAATGTCTGATATTCATATAATTATAACCTTTCATGACAACTTGTTGGTTTATATACACATTAACTTTGAACTACTGTATTCAGCTTGGATATTTATAATTAGTGAAACATAGTTATTATATAAATAATAAACATAGTTAGGCTTGTTGATTTATATAAGCAATAACTTAAAACTACTGAATTCCTATGCTTTGGTATCTAAAGTGGATAAAATATACTTATAACATTATCTTAATTCTTTTGGTTTTCTTTCATTGTTCCCCCGGTGCTCTGAGTGAGCTTAAAAGAGGGCAGTGGAGGAGAATTTAACATCACACTCATCTGTGAAGAGAACCTGGCTCCATTGATGTCGAGTCCAATTCAGATGTTCGCGCTATTCAGTGTGCTCGTGTCAATTTGGGTCCATTGGCTGGCTTATGGGGCTTTAAACCACTTTCATTGAGTTGCCTTCTAACGGTCCGACGTGAAAGTCCCTGAGCTGTTCTTGTATCTGAACAGAGTTAAGGCGTCGATTTCGTAAGCTAGTAGTGACAATGTATTGATCTTGTCTCGCCGTTGTCACTCAGTAACGAGGTCCTCCTGTTCGCCGAACGAAGCCGCCAGTCTCCAGGTATCGGTGGTATACTCTTTGAACAGCGGAACGACTTATGTGAAGTTGTGAACTCACATCTCGCTGACTTAGCTCAGATTGAAGAAGTGCTACAGCTTGCGCGGCTACTTCAGGTGAAGTATCCATAATTTTATAGCCAAAAATGGTTCAAATTATAGAAAAATAACTAAACTAAACTTTGGTTTACAACAATTGCGAAAATTCAAACCAAATCGACATTAAATTGCTTCAAAAGCAACTTTCAACAGTCATTATTTTTTTCAAATCAGTGACCAAGCTCGGCTTTTGTTCTTTATTTTAAATTCTAAAATTCAAATTTGGAATAATACATACGGGAAAGACGATGAAATATGCCAGCATTAAAAATGCATAAAAACTTTTTTGTTATATTGTATATTTTTTGTGTATTGGGCTTTTAGGCCCGGGAATGTGACTCGATTCAAGAGTCCGGGAGTGTATATAATCCTCGATATTAACAGGCACTGCATTTCTGCTTAAAAACTTTACAAGTTTCTCTTCGTGAAAAGAGTTTTCGGACTCCACGGTACCCCGTGGAGATAGACAACTCACGATGGATATCTACTCTCGTATCCCAAGCGGTATAGTCTTAGGTCGCCGCTCACCATAAGATGACCTATATACTACTTGTAATCCACCCATAACTAAAACTAAAGTGATTGGTGTAAAACTTCATTTAGAATACCATTGTATTCAGCAGATTTTAAAATTCGAGCCCGAGATAACTTGGTTTTCTGCTGGATTACAATGTATGATAATTTTGATAAACTAAAGAGCTTTAGAGACTAAAGAACTAAAGAGACAGATTTTGATGAATAAAGAGCTTCTTTGAAATTAGTAAGACTCACTTTTGAGATACATGTTCACCAAACAGGATGGTCTCGTCAGGTTTATTCGGTGAACATAATCCCAGGAACAACAAGCAGGAGTATTTTCTTGCATAGCAGCCCCTATCAGAGATGATTGACTCAGCGAAATACATAGGGGCCCGAGCATGGTCACAGCTAGACTTTGCTGTAAAAGTAAAAAAATGTATTATTTACAAATCTGTTTCTACCTAATTGATCTCTGAAAGAACAGAAGAAGATCAACAAGAAAGTTTTGTCAGTCCAGCAGGGCCCTTTGTATATTGAATGATTACGAGCAGAAAAAGCACACTTTTATTTTCTAATATACCTGAAAATTATTCGGGACTTTCCAACTTCTTCGTGGCTTTTCTATCAGCTTTTAAATCATATGTATATAACGACATATTGAAATTGTAGTCTTGTAGCAACAGGGTAAAAAAAGTTTTATTATCTTTTCAAAATTTTAAGGGATAATGACGCAACCGCGAGATACCTTCCAGAACGGTATTCTCTTCGTGGGAAACTGGTTAGTCAGTTGGTTCAGTAGCGCTTAGACAATTAAGTCTCCTTGCAGCAGTTTTGCTAGATCTCAATTTAACGAAAACTAGATCTAGCCCATATAATAATGTCAAATTGACATTAATGTTTTGATATTTTTCTATTACCTAAGGCCTAAGGCCCACTTGTAGCAAATTTGCTACATGTCGATTTAACTAAAACTAGATTTATTAATAACATAAATTTATAACATAATTATATTTGGACAACATTAGAAAACCAAAGAGTAGAAAGCAAATATATTAATATTGTAAAAGAAATTTATAGAAACTCAACAAAAAAGGTCCAACTTGAACAGCAAGGAGAAGAATTCAATATTCAAAGAGGTTTTAGGCAGGGAGATCCACTTTCCCCGAAATTATTCACTGCAGTACTAGAAAATATCTTCCGTAATATAGACTGGCAAAAGTTTGGAATAAATATAAATGGAATAAACCTTAATCACTTAAGATTTGCAGACGATATAGTAATTTTTGCTCAGGAACCAGGAAAACTACAAATCATGTTACAGCAACTAGACGATGAAAGCAGGAAAGCAGGATTATGTATGAATTCCGCAAAAACAAAAATAATGACGAATGCAACAAAAGAGAACATAGAAATAGGGCAGGACTTAATCGAATATGTTGACGAATATGTATATTTAGGACAACTAATATCGCCAAAAGACCAATATTCAAAAGAGATTGATAGAAGAATAAGCAACACTTGGAAACGATATTGGTCACTAAAAGAGATAGTCAAGAATGATGCAATACCAATGCTAATTAAAAGTAAACTGTTCAATGCATGTATACTTCCATGTCTATCCTACGGTTGTTAAATTTGGCCACAGAAATAACCAAAAAACTGATAGTCTGCCAACGCAGCATGGAGCGTAGCATGCTTAATATAAAGCTCCAGGACAGGTGGAAAATTTCAAAAATAAGGAAAAGAACAAAAGTAAGCGACATTCTACAAAAGGTTAAAAAACTTAAATGGACCTGGATTGGACATATCATGAGAACAAACAAGGAGAAATGGACGAAAGATGTTATGGAATGGTATAATAGGAATGGAAAAAGGCGAAAAGGACGGCAAATTAAAAGATGGGAAGACGATTTACCAAAAGGATGGAGAAGGCTAGCTCGTGACAGAGACGAGTGGAAGAAACTAGGGGAGGCCTATGTCAAAGGACAACCTGACCAACAAACTGGTTGCTGAAGAATACCATTATATATAATATACTTTTTTATATAATATTTAGATTTAAAATCCATAGCATATAAGTCAAACTGTATTTGGTCAGTGAATAAAGGCTTTTATTATTATTATTATTATAGATTTATTTAAAAAAAAATGGGTGCGTGTACTTATGTAGGCGCGTGAGAAGTTATCCTTCTTTGGCATCGTTTAAAATTAGTTTTTAATAGCATGCAAATAATTAATTACAATAAATTAATAAAAAGTCTGGAAAAGGACACAGTCAATAAAGTTCAGTTTTAATTTGAAAAAATAAATAAATAATCAAAATATTCAATTAAAATCGCTACTGAATATAATTTATTAAACATATGTGATTTGCACTTGTATGAAACTCAAACACGTATTCCGAATATACAAACTAGAAACATGTGGATAAATATTATAAATATGAATACCTATAACTGTTACTTTATTACAAAAATAAAGATGTGGTTTTTGGTTCTACTACACCAATGGTCAAGAGATGGCGCTGTAGTCTCCTGAATCGCGCTTTGGTTCCGTTGTTCCAGATTAATAAATACTTTTGATATTATAAATATGAATACCTATAACTGTTACTTTATTACAAAAAATAAAGATGTGGTTCTTGGTTCTACTAACCAACCAAAAAAAACAAGTTTTTGGTTCTACTACACCAATGGTCAAGAGTTGGCGCTGTAGTCTCCTGAATCGCGCTTTGGTTCCGTTGTTCCAGATTAATAAATACTTTTGATAGGCCTTCACAATGCAGTCGTTAGCACCCACTAAATAGAGATTCTTTTTCTATTTTGTTGGTAGATTTTCTTAATGTGCGGTAAACACAAAAGTAACGCAAAATTTCACTCTCATCATTTTTTCATAACGCGCCTAAAGAAGTATAACTTCAAAAATGTAAAAACATCAATGTCAATTCGAGATAAGCACCTGCTGTAAGCAAGTGGGCTTAAATTATATTTACCCTACACAATTGTCATTTAACAGCAGGCGTGAGACTGTGTTAATTAATGGGTATTGTTTTGAATTTAATAAAATGAAAAACCAAAAAATCGGGTGTTCATTGGAATACTGACCAATATATTAAAATATAATAATAAAACACATTTCTAAGTGTATAATTTCAGTCACTATTACGCAGATAATTTCAATTATGCAACGCTTGAACTTGACTATAACATGGGCATTTACTTTACAATGGATAAATAAATTTAGAAAAAAAACGCTCGACCACAGGGAGACCAATCATTTACCTAATAATTTACTAAGAATGTCCTACCTATCAACAACATCCGATTATTCTAGTTATCGTATGTTGACTCTTTTTTTAATTCGTCTCACAATCCTATGAGGTTCATGACGTCCAAATTACTAGGACTCTCTGCTTTAATTATGGGTCCCCGAGACGATCAAGCCCACTAGACAAGTCTTACGTGATTGACTGTTTCACTTTATGGACTTATGCATAGATCGGTAGGCCGACGACCTACGCTCAATAAAATCGTCGCAAAAATAAAAATTATTTCCAACGCAGACCTGGCATTCCTCGCTATTGACTCTAGATCTAGATTCAATAGCTGTATCTGTTACAAAATTAAGTAAGAGACGATGGTGCAAGGAATGATATAAATTGAGGTATATTAACTCTTGAACATCCTTGTAGAGAGATATTAGCAGTAGGACAAAGCACACTCGCTAAAGATGTCGGCACTTCTGGCCATGGCCACGTGTAGGTCCTGTTCTATTATTCTGAGGTCCTGTTCGTCACCCACATTACCTATGTTATGACCGCAAATGAATAAACATGTCTATGTTATGACCGCAAATGAATAAGTCCCGTCAAACGCAAGCCCATCAAGCGCCGTATGTGTTTTATTTTGGGTTGTGATCAAGCTCGTAATACGCTTGACGGTAGTGTTAAGTCAACGCGGTAATCGATCAACACGAAGATTTGTCAAGTGGACTTCATTCATTTGTCATTGGGTCTTGGGGACCCATTAGAATAAAATACATTTTGTAAATAAAGCGCAATAATTTGACAGCAGGCTCATCGTCACTCGCGCCATCTACATTGAATTTTGTGTGGACAGCCATTGACGGCTCGAGTGCGACCGTAAAATGGGTTTGTCGTCTTAAGATTATTCACATTACTTACTTGCATTAGCCGTTGCATTGCAACCGGGTTGTGTCAAACCGCCGTTTGCGTAAAAGTCGACGTGGCCACTGGGTTCCAACTTCCCTTTCCACAGCGCGTTGGTATGCAGTACGTCCACAAACAAAGCATCGCTTTTATCAACCTTTCTATTATTATCGGGCGTTACAAATAATGGAAATGCTGGATCGAGTGCTGTAAGTTTATAACAATAAAGTTAGACAGGTGCAGTTAATAGACATGAAGGAAAATGTCACGGTACGCTTGCAGATATGGAACATTTAATAACAGCGCCATCTAGAATCAAATGTGGTTTTTACGTCACACCGTTGGCTGCAATATGCTTTTGCAGTTGTGCTTTTTCGAGAGTTGTAGTATTTTATGGCAGCACAAGTCATCACTTTGGCACGAAACCACGCAAACAGTAGGGGAAGTACGTACAAAATGACATAGTATTTTTTTTAAACATTATATATTTTAATTGAAAGTCATTACAATCAGTCTTGAAGTTTAATAATCATCTTTGATCATTTGTCTTACTATAATTTAAACTTAAAAATGAATAGGAACCATAATAAAGGAGATCTAGAGCTTAATCCACAAAAAGTAGAAAATCCGTTTTGTCCATATTGTATGGGCAAAACGACATATTAATTAAGGACAAAATGACATACTAAAAAAAGTTTAGCTCAATCGAAAAAAAGTCAAGCACAAAGTTCACAAATAAATTTTTTGGTCTTCCGAGGAACATCAGCACATGATGCATGAGCCCAGTGACCACATTTCATGCATTTTAACCAGTCCTCTCCAGGTTTTGAACGCGAAAAAAGATCATTGCAATAAATGCAAGCGCAATCATCATCGTCATCTTGGGTATCAACCGGAAAATCTTCTACGTCTGAATATTCATCGAACAGTGATTTCGTCACTTGTTTTTTTCTTTTTTCAGGAGGATTTTTCGGTGCATTTTTTTCTTTTATTTCATTCATATTAGGTGTAGAAGTTAATAGCCAATGTGACTGGCGTACTTTTCGCTTTCTCTTGCCTTGACCCCGAATGAATTGTCCGTATGGTACTGGTGACAGAACTTCAACTGGAAACGATAATGATTTTCCAGAAGAACCAGGTCTCACATTGACGCTTTCTGAAGATTCATTTATGGTTGGAGACTTGTTCAATGGGCATTCAACAGCGCAGTTTGATGTTGATGGATCTGGGCTAGAAAGGGGGTAATTTTCCTGGGTCAACTGGTTACTGGTTGTCGTGACGCTTACTTTATTATTCTCACTTGTTATTTCAATTTCTGTAACATCCTGGTTTAATGGTATATTAGTTGTTTCTGCAGGTTCAAACATGTAATCTGGGAAAATTTCTGGATCTACTGGCCATATACCTGTACTTTTGAACCCATTACATGCATTTTGTATTGTCGCCGCTTTCCCATAAGCTTTGTTAAATAAATATCCTATCTGTAAATGCGTAACTACACGCCCTGGATGATTTCTTAACCATATGGAGATTTCTTGATGAAAATAAGTCTTCAAAGGCCCGAAGATACTCACATCCATTGGTTGCATATTGTGAGTACAATGTGGAGGGAGACATAGAATATTAATCCCATTCTCTTTAGCATAAAGCAATGGTTCGATACCTTTGTGGCTTGCGTGTCCATCACAAATAAGAAGGACTTGATCATCTTTAGTAGATTTTGTATAAGCTTGGAAGTGTTTTAACCATTTTAAGAATATCTCTGTATTACTCCATCCAGATTCCTGAGCCACTCCTAAAGTGCCAATCGGCGCTTCATCTACAAGTTCATTTTTCATATTTTTTCTTGGAAATATCATACAAGGAGGGATAAACGAACCAATTGCATTCGCACAACAAATGACCGTCACATTCGTTCCTCTCTCAGCACTGGTAAGGCATCCAATTTGTTTTCTGCCTTTAGTTGCTAAAATTTTTTGAGGTTTTTGAACCGTGGAAAGACCCGACTCATCCACATTGTAAATTCTGTGTGGTCCTATGTTGTATTTGTCCAAAAATTTTTGATAAAGTTTAAAAAATTTAGAAACTTGTGGTCTATTGAATGCTTGAGCTCTAGCTGCCGAAGTAGGCTCAGGAGTTCTCAAAGAAATATCTAGATTGCGTTTGAGAAAACCATCTAACCATTCTTGGCCTGCGCGTTTTTTTTCTCGGTTAAAGCAATGAGCAAATCCATTTTTCTCTGCTAACTCGTAGGCAAGCTCCTGAACGGATTTTCGAGTCAAGCCAAAAAGTCGAGTTTCTAAAAATTTCAAATGCTCTACTAATTTTCTCTCAACTTCCGGTGGAAATGTCAATTTGTATCTACCTAGACCTTTGGTGTTGGAAGGTAAACTTTTGTTTTTTCCTAATGCATGTCTCCTAAGTGTAGCCTGAGGCACACCGAAAGTTCTGGATGCTAACAGCCATCCCATCTTGTTTTCTTGGACTGCTTCAATTGCTTTTTGCATTGAATCATGACTCCAGGTTTGACGCTGCGATTTTCTTTGGTAGTCCCGCGGCATATTACCTGTAAATAAAAAAAAATTCCTTAATCAATACGGACAAAATGACATATATATGTCATTATGTCCGGTGATCAAGTATGTCATTTTGTCCCACCATATGTGAGATGAATCCAGAGTTCAAAACTAACTGTAAACACTATTATTAAATATAATTTTTACCTACATCGCAACATAAGGATACAACGCATTGCTTTAAGTTACAATAATGAAAGAAAATAAAGTAAAACTTACCTAAAGCCAGAAGTAAGTCACGAGAAAAAAAAATATTGACACGAAGAAAACACGTCTGTGCCGGTTACTGTGGTGCAACTAAGCCGAGAGAGCGGAGAATTTGACAGGTTGGAAAAAATGGCCGACGTCACGTGATACGCTGTCAATCACCTCGTTCCTGCCCGCCAGGTTTGAAAAAAACGCACTGTGTCATTTTGTCCATGTATGTCATTTTGTACGTACTTCCCCTACTCCTAGCACGAACCAATATTGAATTCGTATCGTTTGCGTGGCCGAAATGTCATTGTCAAATGTGTACTGATTTATTTAGTTCTCGTTACGTAGTTTGTGTCGCTGCTGTTCAAGTTTCCATACAAAATTTCACAAAGACATTTCGGTTTGCAAGCTATTCGAATTCGATAATGGTTCGTGCTAGGGGTAGTTAATAGGTAACAGTAAGTCTTTAAATAACTCTTAATAAATAAATAAATAAAAGATTTACCCGTGATCCTATTCAGCCTCCCTGATTTCAAGTAGTTTCCAATGTAACCAACCGTTTGCCCTCCAAGACTAAATCCGATCGGATGAAACTGATCCAATGTAAAACCGTGATTCTCAATTAAATCATCAATCAGCTGAGCAGTGCACATCCCCACGAGCTCAGTGTTGTGGGCGGCCTGTATGTAACAAGGTTGTCTGGCTATTGGTTCATAGTCTACGCTTATAATGTTGTAATTACAGCATTCCATGTAAGCTGAAAGAAACACAATACTAACACTGCACTGCACTAGATATATAATAACAGTTTGCAAGTTCAAGTTTATATAATATAAGTTCCACATACGAGTATCTTTCGGGAGTACGTAATGTATCTAATTTAGTAATTTATTTTATTTTACCGAGAAAAACTAGTCTCCATTGCGTTATTCGACATTTTATGTACTACTACCCTGTTAAAATAATTAGGTACCAGGTCTTATTTCCGTGTTTGGTGAAAATTCTTTAAAGCCCGTGTATCCGTGGACAAGTATTTTGACTGGAGCATGTTGCACCCATGGAGCCTTTTTAATAGATTCTGAATCTCCCGCACGTATCTGATGTGGCTTGTCTTCATTCGCCCTGGAAATTAATTAAGACTTTTAAAACATTTTTTTTTTAATTTATATCCATTTGAAAGCTTTTATGTGGTTATTTTAATAATAAAACGAAGGTAGATTTACCAAAGTAGGTTTAAAATAACTCATAACTATTTATTTAAACGTATTCTTACCTAGTATATAACCAAAACGTTATATTTATGTTAGGGCACTCCAAAGGAGGACTTATGCATTCTTCCATGCCCGGAAAAGCTTTTATACCAACTGGAATATATAATTATAAATTAAAAACCGCTTTTTGCCACATTAAATCTTTAGATTTCTACTGTTTTGTGTAAGTGAAATCCATGCAAGAACATATAACTAACTATTGGTGTCGATATATGGTATGATTCTCTAAACTTAACATCAATCTCCCCTTTTTATTTTGTATTTTAGGGGACACTGTTGTCAAATTTAAGATTAGGTTTAGAGAATCATATCGGAATCGACACAATTAACTTTCTTAACTATTCTACCTTAAAATCCTTTAATAAATGTGATCGTGTCAAAATCATAGCATGCATCCTTTTGGGAATGTGTTCCACGATTTTTTTTTTAGATGAGTCCGACAAATGACTTCACTACACCTGATGTTAAGTGAAGGTGAAGTCCAGATGAGAAGATAGCTGATACAGCAATTTTACCTGCCACACCAGCCATCCTCACCCTGCCGGCATGCATGTTCCTTCTTTACGCCTCTTTTAAAGGATCCCAGGTTGTAAGACGATACGACGGACGTACGTGTACTAATATGTTCCCACAGATTGTGATATCATTTATACTTTTTTAAATTAAATAAACTTAAAATATGTTACTTAGAGTGTTATCTTAACAGTAACTGCCAATTTCTGTCAAGTGAATGGTTTAGACTCGTTTTTGATAAGCTAAACGTTTTTGTTGACGGTTATCGATGTAAATTTAGTTTCGGCATGCATATATTTAGCAAATTGGTTGTTTGAAAAGGAATGTGTTAAATTGATATTATTGCCATTATAAATAATAGGAAAATAAAAAGTACATATATAAGTACATACAGTTCATGAACGTTTGACCAGAAGAGCAAATAATTTTGTTGTTATGAGATGATTAAGATTAGGTATAATTTCCATCAAGCAAATGAAATTCTAAAAAAAATCTGGGTAATCTGATGAACTATTAATTATTATATACAAATATTAAAATACTAACAAACGATACATCTATATTGGACGTGAATCAGAAGACCAAATTAACTTTAACTTTATTTTGATCCGTCTAATTTTAGATTATGAATTACTTTTATCAAGAAAACTAAATTTATTTTAATTAAATTAGAAGAAATATCGATTACAGCTGTTCATGACAACCGCCTAGAAATGTTATCTATTCATTAGTCTATCGGGTAAGCTTTTGATTATTGTGCATTAAAGGAAAATTAGATTTTTTTATACTAACAATAATAACATGACATACACAACCATGAACTTTACACACAATGATTCGATGATGATAGCCGTATTCGTGAATTTCTTTAGCCTCAAGGTTGACTGGCAGAAGTGCTTTTAGAGTTAAGTCCGCCTTTTGTCCATTTTTGTAATTGTGGCAATAAAGTTTAAATAAATAACAGCTAGATGAAAAAAGAAACAACATATAATACTTTGCCATAGCCTATTACTTGTGCCAACGTATGTAGTTCACCAACTGACATTTCGAATACCATAAACTACAGCTAAATATCTTAAACTTGTATATTTCTAAACCTTTCAAAAGATACTTACCAAATAAGTTACAACAGAATATTAAATACACTAGTTCGAACATTTTAGCTCACAAGTTTTTGTTAAAAATTCAATGTCGTCTAAGCTCGAATTTGTTGAAATTATTTTTATACTGAAAAATGAATGGGGAATGGTGTCACGAAAACGTGACTTTGGACACTTTCAGTTGCAGCACCAACGTCGGTATGACTGGATTTTGCTTTTATCGGCTTAGTTAAGTACGGCCGTTTCGGCTAATACAGGGCCTGCACTCGGTTTTACTTTTTCAAATAAAATATTAAAAATCGAAATTACCCTGAGTAATAAACAAAACTTCTTGATTATTATTACTTTGATATTATGTATTTATTTTGTATGTCTTTTTTGGGTATCATTTAACAAAATAATTCAGTGCCAAAATAATACTGAATGAATATCTGTCTATACTGATTACCGATTTCTTAGCTAACGACAGGAGTGGTCCAAGGACCGACCCGTGTTGAACACCGTATACCATAGGATGCGACACGATAACCCTTTTCTTATTCCAAAAAAATAAAAAAAATCCACTAGTCCAGGTTTCAAACGGTATTTTTTTCTATCGGAAACCGGGATCGAGTGGTTTTTTTTCTCGTAAATTTTTCTTTCAATTTAAAAATGTAGCTATAAAATTAAAATCATTATTTTTATATTTGAGTTGATTGAATGAATGATAAATAGCGGTTTACGATTTATGACGTATTAAACAAAACTACTTACTAGATCTCGTTTCAACCAATTTTCGGTGGAAGTTTGCAGGGTAATGTACATCATATATTTTTTTAGTTTTATCATTCTCTTATTTAAATAAGACTAGTTTTTACGGGTTAACGCACGAAACTTTATTCATTTATTGACGTTTCGTAGCCTTTACAGTCTACGTCGTCAGTATCAAACTTTTATTTAATTTGTCGAGCTACCTTCGAAGGTACAAGGTGATGTGCGTGAAAACCTAAGAAACAAATATTCTTTTCTTTTCGAAGTTACAGGGGACACACATTTTACCACTTTGGAAATGTCTCTCGCGTAAACTATTCAGTTTAGAAAAAAAAATTGAAACCTCAATATGTTAGGAATGGAACGCAACCATGAATATTGTAGGTCCATTATTTAATCTGTATTAGTTGTCTCCGTTTTGCCGCTGTGCGGCGCTCACCTAGCTCTCTTACTTAGCAAAACTGCTTTTAGCGTATGTACTCTCAAATAAATTACACGAAATAATACATAAGCTTGATTTATTGCTACTATTCCTTCATGGTAGCAGAGCGTGTTGCTTAGCAAGTATTAGTGGAATTTATCAGTACTTTGAAGTGTACGTGTACTGGAAAATATTTGAGGTTATTACGCGTGCAAGTGACCGGCCGGCGATTTTTACAAAATGAGTTCGTCGCATCGCATGTTTAATCTCGATAAGTTGATCGGGCGTGAGAACTTCGCAACATGGAAGTTCAGTGTCAGAACTTATCTAGAACACGAAGACTTATGGCATTGTGTGGAGCCAAAGAGTGACATACCTGTTGTAAATCCATCCAAGTAAAGATATCAAGGCGAAGTCCAAGTTAATACTGTTGTTAGATCCACAAAACTATGTACATGTACAATGTTGTAAAACTGCTAAAGAAGTGTGGGAAAATCTTCTGCGAGCATTTAATGACAACGGATTGACCAGAAGAGTTGGACTATTAAAAGATTAAGTGAATACTACTCTGGAATCTAGCGGTAATGTGGAGTCATATGTCAACAAAATAATGACCACAGCCCACAAGCTACGTAACATAGAGTTTGAAGTGAATGATGAGTGGCTGGGCACCATAATACTGGCAGGTCTGCCCGACATATATGCTCCGATGATTATAGGGCTTGAGAGTTCTGGCGCGAAGATAAATGCCGATCTTATCAAGACCAAGCTCCTACAAGAAGTTCGGTCAGCAGATATCAGTACTGCTCTATATGTAAACTCAAAAGCAAGAAAACATAAATATCACCTACAACAATCAAAGGTTAAAAAGGGGCCAAGATGTTACAACTGTAATAGTTATGGTCACTTCGCAAAGTTTTGTACAAGTGCTAAGGGGAGCAAGACTGAGAATGAAAAAAGCAAAAAGGTTTTATTGCAGTTTTTTCAGCATTTTCAGAAAAAAACCATAACAGATGGTTCATGGACTCAGGTGCGTCTATGCATATGACTGGTAATAGACATTGGTTGTACAATGTCACAGAGCCACCGGTAAAGGGAATAACGGTAGCTAATAAAGAGCCGCTGTCAGTTGGAGGAGTTGGATACACTGATGTTAGACTAGTAAGAACATTCGGCTAAAAAATGTTTTATTTGTTTTTTATTTGTTTTATTTGTCATCCGGACTTAGCCGTCAACCTACTCTCAGTGAGTGCTATCGTTAATAGTGGTTACAAAGTAACATTTACTCAAAGAGGCTGTGATGTTCATGATACACATGGCAAATTTATATGTTTTGCAACTCTAAATGATAAATTGTACATTTTGGATACAGAAAATAGTCCTGAAGCAGCACATTTAAGCTCTAGTGAGGAGAAGTGTAGTGACACTTATTTGACGCACTTACGTATGGGGCACTTAAATGTTCAAGATGTCAATAGGCTACCTGACTGTGTCAAGGGAGTCACTCTAACTAATACTGAGAATAATGTGACTAAATGTATTTCTTGTTGTGAAGGCAAGCATTCAAGGCTCCCGTTTAAGAATATTGGTTCCCGAGCTACAGCACCATTAGAGCTTGTCACTCTGACCTCTGTGGACCAATGGAGAATTTGAGCTGCTCAGGTATGAAATATTATATCACTTTTATAGACGATTATACTAGAATGGTACATGTATACTTCATGCAAAATAAAAGCAAAGTGTTATAAATTTACAAGGATTATAAAAATAAAGTTGAAAACCATTGTTCTCGGAAAATAAAGGTATTAAGAACAGATAATGGTACTGAGTACTGTAATACTCATTTTGCAAAATTTCTATCAAATAGTGGTATAGTACATCAAACTTCTACTCCCTACACCCTTCAACACAATGGATTGGCTGAACGGATGAATAGGACACTGGTTGAGAAAGGTAGATGTATGCTGTTCCATGCCAACCTACCAAAGAAATTGTGGGCCGAGGCAGTGGGGACTACAGCATATATTGTAATCGTTTGTTAAATGAAAAAATATACAAACTTACCAAAAGGAGAGATGTTACCTTCTTTGAAAGTTGTAAAAACTTATATCTAACTGTTTGTTATGATGTTTCAGCTTCGTCTACAAACTGCCAAAATAAACAAATTTAGTCACAGCTGTGTGGCAGTCAATCTATTTCTGCAAGTCCCAGAAGTAATGTCCTGGTACTCACAAAAGCACCCATAGAGGTAAGAAACCTCAGCCCACCAAATGAAGAAACTATCAGTGATTGTGTTACAAATGAGGACTCTAGTGAGTATGAGAAGGATACAGGGGATTTGGATACAACATATGTCACACCGAGATGGATAGACTCCCAGAATCAGCTACGGAATATCACACTGAGGCCTCGAAATAGAACACAAGAAAGAACTAATACAAATACAGATGAAAACAGTATGTTTTGTTTACTTTCAAGTTTCTCTGATCCACAGCACACCATATGCCAAACAATGGCGACAGGCAATGGATGAGGAGTACAACTCGTTGATGAAAAATGGCATCTGGAGTTTAAAAAACTTGCCTTTGGATAGAAAACTTTTACCGAGCAAGTGGGTATACAAAACTAAAACTGACCAAAGTGGTAATATAGTTCGTTTCAAGGCCAGGCTCGTCATTAAAGGATATGCTCAGAAGAAGGGCACTGACTATGAGGAAGTGTTCTCTCCTGTGGTAAAATACAGTACCATACGCTATCTAATATCACTAGCTGCAAGATTGGGGCTTGAGATCGATCAGCTAGATGCAGTATCAGCATTCCTTCAGGGAGACATTGATGTGGAAATATATATGACGCAACCAAAATTATACGAGCAAGGGTCTCAGGTATGTCAATTGCATAAATCTTTATATGGACTGAAAAAGGCAAGCAGGTAATGGAATTTAAAACTAAATACTGTGCTGCAGGACATAGGTATGGAAAGGTCGAAATCTGACCCCTGTGTATATTTTAATGTCAACAAGAATATCTATATTGCTGTATGGGTCGATTATCTTATTTTGTTTACTCCGAATAAAGTAGAAAAGGATATGATCAAGAACAGGCTCATGCAATACTTGGAGATGAAGGATCTAGGTAAAGTCAGTCAGTGTGTTGGTCTGAACATAACAAGGGATAAAGACATCATTATGATTGACCAGGGAAAATATATTAAAGATGTAATCAACAAGTTTTACATGTCTGATTGTAAACCATGTAAAACACCAGTTGAAGTCGGCCAAAAGTTTGCTCAGTGTGCTGACAGCAAGGAAGTAGATTACCCTTACCAACAAGCTATAGGCTGTCTGCTCTACATCGCTCAAGGCACAAGGCCTGACATTTCTTATGCAGTTAATACTCTTAGTCGATTCAATAAAGAGCCCAGAGCTGAACACAGGACAGCTGTCAAAAGAGTCCTACGATACTTACAAGGAACTAAAAACTTGAAGCTCACTTATGCCAAAGATGGCGAATCAATCATGAAGGGCTTCTGCGACGCAGACTGGGCCAGCGATAACATTGACCGTAAATCCTGCACGGGCTATGTTTTTATTTCTCAGGGAGGCGCAGTATCCTGGTGCTCAAGGAGACAGCAGACGGTGGCTCTGTCGACGGCCGAAGCAGAATACATGGCAATGTCGTCGGCAACACAGGAGGCCCTATGGCTGCAACAACTGCACGTCGAGTTCGGCCAGCCCCTCGCCCCCTTCACATATTCAGCGACAACCAGAGCGCTATTAAATTGTCTTCCAATGATTGTTATCTACCTCGTTCTAAACATATCGATATCAGGTATCATTTTTTGAGAGAGCATGTAAACAATTTAAATATAAAGTTTGACTATTGTAGCGATGATAAAATGATTGCAGATATACTTACCAAGGGGACAACTGACCATAAAAATTTGTATTGTATAGCAAAAATGGGTTTGCGTTCCGGGGTGGTTGTTAGGAATGGAACGCAACCATGAATATTGTAGGTCCATTATTTAATCTGTACGAGTTGTCTCCGTTTTGCCGCTGTGCGGCGTTCACCTCGCTCTCTTGCTTGGCAAAACTGCCTTGTAACGTAATAAATTACACGAAATAATATATAAGCTTGATTTATTGCTACTATTTCTTCACAATATCATTTTTAAAGACCTATCCATAGCTATCCCACACGTATGGGTTTGAGGATAAAAAGTTTTTGAGATTCAGTTATAAGTATGGGGAACCCCCAAAATTTATTGTTTCTTTTTTCTATTTTTGTGTGAAAATCTTAAAGCGGTTCTCAGAATACATTTACTTACCAAGTTTCAACAATATCGTTCTTATAGTTTCGGAAAAAAGTGGCTGTGGCATACGGACGGACATGACGAATCTATAAGGGCTCCGTTTTTTGCCATTTGGCTACGGAACCCTAAAAATCCCATCTGAAACGTAGACCGAGTGATATTTTTCTAGTAGAAGTTTCTTTTGCAAATATGTTTCCAAACAAGTGGCTGAATGAGCTGTTGCTCTAGTAGGCCCACAAAATTAATGGCTCAAAATGTTTTATTTTTGAAGTTATACTTCTTTAGGCGCGTTATGAAAAAATGATGAGATTGAAATTTTTAGATGCGCGCGCATCACTGTAACCCAAAAGTAACAGCATGAAGTTGGCCGCGGGCGCGTTATGAAAAAATCATGTGAGTGAAATTTCGAGATGCGCGCGCATCACTGTAACACAATAGTAACACCATGAAGTTGGCCGCGGGCGCGTTATGAATGTTAGTGTCTAATAATGGTGGATTATTAACCACTTAGTGGTTAATAATCCACCATTATTAGACATCTGTTCGAAAGGTACTTTGAACGATCCACGGAGCTCCATAAGATGATCGCGTTGTCAAAAACAATGTTGGCACGCTCGTCGCCTCTGATCACTGTTTTCATATTTATAATATTTATCAACATGTTTCTAGTTTCTATATAGACACAACGTGTTTTAGTTACTTACAAGTGCTAATTACATATGGACTAATAACTTAAATTCAGTAGTGATTTTAATTGAATATTTTGAATATTTATTTAATTTTTCAAATTAAAACTGAACTTAATTGACTGTGTTAACTATCCTTTTCCAGTCCTTTTATTATTTTATTGTAATTATTAATTATTTGCATGCAATTAAAAAATATTTTTAATGATGCTAAAGAAGTATAACTCTCACGCGCGTACATAAGTTACACGCATCCATTTTTTATTTCTTTGAACTACTGATTTTATAGCGGAAGTAATATCCATGCCAAGTTTTAGTTTTCTAAGTACTAAGAGTCCTTTAGCTCAGCTGTAGATGAACGGACGGACAGACGGGTTCTTTGTTAACTTCAGAGCCTTAAATTTATTTGGGGGTTGGTCAGGCGAGTCCAAGGTATGTAAATCTTCACAATTTATACCTAACTGGTGACCCGCCCCGGCTTTGCACGGGTGTAATGTGAAGCGCGGCCTTCGTAGCGCCGCGAGCCGGCCCGTTGTGTGGTTTTAAAGATCTAAGTATTCATAGCAAGGATATTAAATATCCTAGATACACCAACACGAACAAAATCATGCCCGAAACCTGTCCACAAGGTACATTGGACGATCCACGGATCTCCGTAAGATGATCGCGTAGCCTAAACAATATAAGGCATTATTTAAACATTGAAAATCACCTTTAAAGCATACTGTATAAGGTCTTAATTAAAACGCACGCGTCATAGAGTTATGACAGTCCGATATGTAAGCTCGTAAAATTTTACGACATTGCTATATGCAGAAGAATAAAGACCTTATTTCTTTGACTGTACTCGCAATTCTGAATGCGCTGTTAGTAATATAGCAAGTATGGTCCGCGAGAAAAAGAGACGGCTATATTATCGACCATGCATTTGAATATCACAAATATTAAAACAAAATTTACTTCAAATGCGTTAAACTAACAAACATTGATTAGATACCTGTCGAAAAAACGACATTTTACATTCTTTATGTATTTCTTTCGCCTGTTTTCACGAAGCTCAGCGGCATGTTGACTTTTCAACGGTCCACGCGTGATTGTGAATCAAGAAGTGCTTGAGTCGTGTTCAAGCACTTCTTGATTGGGACACATTTTGAGCGCACGTGGTGTATCTAGGTATTTAATATCGTTGGTTCATAGCGACAGACAGACAGCAGGAAGCGACATTAAACAGAATAATGTTTATCAAGTTACAGATACTTTTTTTAATTTGAAATCGTCCAACTCAAGAAATAAATCGTTACAGTTGGAATCATATTAATTGATAATTGAGTTTATCAGTCACATTAGGGTTGCCATTACAATATTAATTATGTAAATTTATTTAAAACTACTACGTGCGTAACACGGGTGCGTTCCATCTTATCGATACTCATTGGTGCGTTCAATTGCGTTCCAAATATTTTCTACAAGAATAGAACTAGTAGTTTACTACAAGTAGTAACTGATATTGTTTGTTTCTGCAGTTTTCGTGGCATGTCTAGAAATTTGAATCATAAAGTGATTTAATAGAATAGGGGACATAATAGAACTATGACGCAGTGACTTCGTAGTATTGCACGGTAAAACCGAAATTACCTACATTACATTTGGTGATTTCAGAAACCATCTCATACTGAACTAATTTTTCAAAACATGACATCTTTGTATATAATAATATAAGGAGTAAAACAGTCTTTGCTGAGTATTCCGGTAATCCGCCGTAGATTTACCAACCTATGGCGTAGTTAATATTCTAAGGGTTTATAAAAAACCTAAAATAAATACATTATTGTATTTTTATTCGATGATTATTTATTAACAATGAGAAAATATTACTAAAAAATCAATTGACCTGTCAATGAAGTTGTGCTTTTTACAATAAAACTTTTGTAAAAAAAAAAATATGATTGAATTTGAGACTCGTGTCTGTCATATATAAGGTTGAGTCTGTGCGGAAAGAGGTTGGGATTTAGATTGGAGGGCGCTGTAGTGCTTTTCTACCGTATTTGTAAGGTTTTACCCCTTTTAGACATGATTAAATACTTATCACAACAACAAACAAATCCGTATCAATACAAAATTTGACGTCTTATAGATTGCTGGGTTTGATTGTCGAATAAAAATCTTAATATTAGTTCCGTTTTTCGCCATGCCCATTCTCTTTCTGCACAGACTCTATTATTTCTTTGTTTCATCTCACTCTTAGTCTCAATTACACTCTGAAAAATAAATAAACTCTATCAAGATGTTAAATTAATTTTAATTGTTAATTAATGGAAATGAATGCATCAAATTAACCTCACATAATTTTCCATTAAGGTTTGTTCAAACTGCGGTTCCGTTTATGTTAATCGCATGACAACCGTTGATAGGAAACTGCTTACTTGACAACAGTGTTCCAGTTTCGGGGGCTAGCATAGGGCTCATATTCTAAGCCGCCGCAACCGCCATCGCCTTTAAATCTGAGGTTAGTGCAACATAAGCTAATCTCTTTTTCACGTAAAAAATAAAAGGGGTCGCGAAAGATCCCAGCCGTTCGCATTTGCCAAGCTGTGTTTGAAACTATTTAGAAGCACTCCTCTCACCAAGACATTTTTTTTCTTTTTTGTTATACTTTAAAAATAATTAAAAACGTTAAAAACTCTTTAGCTTAAAACTAAACCCTCGGTAAGTGAACACTTCTACCAAAGTTTTGCATAATTAACAGGCATCGAAAGAGTTCATACTATTTACAGGTACGATTTATAGGTAAACAACGCACGAGCTGCGAACTGCGGCGGATGGCCAAGGAGCGGAAGCGCGAAAACCTTGTGGAAACCGCGCGGACCACGCATGCATTTCCCCGCACACCTCAAAATCAATCAATTTCGCGCGGACTTGCGGTGTCATACGTAGTCTCTCTACAAAGCGCTTATTCCACGTCTAAATTCAGACGTTCTAAATCATTCAGTAACTAATTCAGTCAAGTGAAATATCATTTACAAAGTTAGGATCCTAATTAGCATCTTAAATCGGAAGAAGTGTGGCTTCTGACTGACTAAATCATTTAGCATCTTAATTAGAACGCGATTTAGGAAGGTGTACCTAGCGTTTAGATGTTTCAGTCGCACCGCGGCAGGTGTCTAGTGTGCGATGTCGGCGGTAAAAGAAAAAGAAGTTATGAGTAACATAATCGAATTGTATAAACATATGCCGTATCTTTGTAACAAAAACAATAAAAATAAAATTAATATTCTTTCACCCACGTTTTTCGTTTTTTATTTTATTTTATTTTTTATTGAGCCAACGATCAGGCATACGAAAAGACCGATTTTTTGTTGCTTTGACAGGACTGGAGCCATTATGGAAAAGTCCGACTGTATTCGCCGCGCGCATGTAACTGACTGAATCAGTAACTAAATTAGTCAAGGGCAATCAAAAGCTTCTAATTAGCCTTCTTTTTAGGATCCTAATTAGGACGTCTGAATTTAGTCAGATGGAATAAGTCTGAACAAATTGAAAACCACGGGTTCCAGCGGCCTCCACGTATACCACGCCTGATGGCGGCGTCCACTCACCCGCGCGGTAACGCAAAGTACGTTGTCGTACCTCTTTAAATGCCTACACAAATAAGCATCCGCTCGATCGCCATTCACCGCGGAACGCGGCTCATGCATTGTGGCCATAAAACAACATGGCTGACGCGGGAATAGGCATTCACAGTTTTCCTCTCTGCCCATTTTCCCCCGATGTTGGGCTTGCATTGGTCCTACTGACGTAATAAAACAAAAAACGATGTAATTTTCACTAAAATGGATGAAATAAAAAAAAATGAACAAAAAATAAAACCGGCTTCAAAATCGAAAATGCAACTAAAAATTAAAAAATAACATCTGGTTCATGACTTGCCCGACTATCCCCGTCCGACTTCCTTTTTAATTTTGAACTACATTTTCGATTTTGAAGTCGGTTTTTTTTTATTTCATCCATTTTAGTGAAAATTACATCGTCCAAGTAAACAATAACACAATTGATGTAGAAATTGGTGAACATGCATAAAAAAACATCGTGCGTGCCCTTAAAATTTGAAGGTCCTCCTCGACTTCCCTGAATTACACCATCAGATCCTGACTTGGCTCCAATGGGACCACCTCGGAAGTGCACTCTTTGGAATAAAAAAAAATTTTGGAAATCGGTCCACAATTGACGGAGAAATCGGTGAATATCATACATAACAATATATATATATATATATTAGGGAGAACGCACAGGCGAACATAGCACCTCCTCCTTTTTTGAAGTCGGTTAAAAACTAGTTGCGGTCGGATATTTCATTACACTGAGTCAAGTCGCGCGAGTCAATGTAGAGGTCAAAAATGCCAAAATGTTCTTTAACTTGCTTAGAACATCGGACTTACAAAAGGATGGTGTTAAATTTCACATTTAAGTAGAATTATTTTCATATTCATTTCGTTTAACCAATTTTAAACACAAAATTCAGACTTGTTCAACTAAACAAAAAACTTGTACATATTTCGGATTCGTCAACCAAAAAGTCAGAATATTCTCTATGAATAATTTAATGTTGTACAGTGGAGGCATGTCGATAAATTTACTAACGACCAAAAACATGAATGGATGGACGTACATATTTTTTTAACAGTTTTAAGTTGGTCATTGTATTTTTATAATATGAGTTCCATATTTGAGCGGCATATTCTAATTTTAGTGTGGTGTAATATGTAATTTAAATAAGAAATAAAAAGGTAGATATAGAACAGAGGCATTTTATCCCTTTTTAATGGGATGACCATAACTCAGGAAATCAAATATTAAAGCTATAAATCTGCTTTTAATAAAATTATAATACGTGCAAACCTTTATCTTTAATTGCATCACTGTTATATATGTTTTTTTTTAAACATGTACCGGTTTGATGTTTAAATCTAAAGAAAATATTACTAGAAAAAAAACACGCGGACCAGGTAGCAGACGGGACTCGAACCCGCACCCTTCGCTATCCGATCCCGATTCCTGATGGTCGTGTCGAATTCTTTCTAGCCTTTCTTAAGCCGTTTAGCTCGCTTCTTTCAAGTAGTTTAAATTAAATAATTGCGTTTCTTTGGTTCACTTAGGTCTTACTTAATATTATCTAGCCAACATTGAATTTTCATGAATATATTCTAATTAAAGATTTGATTTGTGGTGTTGTTGGTGATGTCGACACTGCACTTCTAGAGGATTTGACCCGCCTCGTGAATCTTATGTTCTCTGGGTAGTTGCGCGCTTCGGAAAATGGATGGTGGCATCCGTCCAATTGCCGTAGGCAATACAATTCGTCGTGTGGCTTCCAAAATCTGCTGTAGCTACATCTTGCTAGATTTGCAGCAGGAATTTCAGCCAACGGGGTTAGGTTTTGGAACCAAGGGGTGGTGTGAGGCTGCTGTTCACGCTGCGCGCACCTTTCTCAAGCAAGGCTTAAGCGAAGTGTTGCTAAAGGTAGATGTAAAGAATGCATTCAACTCTCTGGACAGGGGCGTTTTGCTGACCCAGGCAAAGGAAAAGATACCACTTACCTTTGCTTACCTGTGGCAATGCTACAGCGGATCAACCAGCCTAGCCTATAATGGTCAAGTAATACAATCAGCTGTCGGCTGTCAGCAGGGCGACCCTCTCGGACCGGCAATATTCAGTCTGGCAATACACCCCCACATAAAGAAATTGACTTCAAAATTCAATGTATGGTATTTAGACGACGGGACCCTGGGTGGAGACGCTGCTTCTGTTTTGTCAGATTTGGATAAAATTACAAAATCGTTCACTGATATTGGTTTACAGTTAATTTTTTCTAAATGCGAGTTGTATTTCAGCGAAAGACTACCGGCACAATCTCGTTATGAACTAAATTCTAAATTTAATGTTTTGGCTCCTAATATTAAAATTATTGACGCCCAGTCGCTCCGTCTACTAGGGGCACCGGTGCTGGAAGCGGCTTTCACCAAAATTGTAGAGGATCAAATATTAAAATTTCAGGAATCTTCCAGCCACCTAAAAGACATAAATCCTCACATGGCTTATTTTATTATAAAATTCTGTCTCTTTGTTCCCAAGACTACCTATACGCTTCGCTGTACACCGCTTTGGGCCCACAACGACCTTCTCTCTCGCTTAGATGAGACAGTAAGAGTAGCTTTAAATAGTACATTCAATTGTCCTTTGAATGATAGGTGCTGGGCCCAAGCAACCTTGCCGATTCGCCATGGTGGTCCGGGAATACGAAAAATTTCAAGTTTAGCACTGCCAGCCTTCCTGTCCTCAGTTTATAGCACGGTTAACCTCGTTGGTAGCATACTAGGCCCGTCGTTCTGCGGCGTAGAGGTTGCCTGTTTGGCCGAGGCCAGGGATACCTGGCTCAGTACAACCGGTCCGGACCTACCCCTGAACCTGGCTTCGCAGCGGCAGTGGGATGAGCCACTCTGCATGAAGACCCGAAATCAACTGTTAGAGTCTTCAGAAAACGAAGCGGAGCGGTCTCGTCTCTTGGCCAGTTGTGAACCAGAGTCAGGATACTGGTTAAATGCCATTCCATCGCTTAGCGTAGGTACCCTTTTGGAGAGGACGACATTTAGTTTGGCGGTGAGCCTACGGCTAGGGGCCCGGACTAACGAACCCCATCGCTGTCGTTGTGGGGTAGACGTCGATCCTCTAGGTCATCACGGTTTAGCATGTCGTCGCAGTGCAGGACGCATTCCGCGTCATGCCGCCTTAAATGACGTCATCCGTCGCGACCTTGCCTCTTCCGGGGTGCCAGCAGTGCTTGAACCTAATGGCATCGCCCGGGACGATGGCAAGAGGTAGAGGCCCGATGGTATGACGCTCATCCCGTGGAAAAACGGGCGGTCACTCGTGTGTGATGCCACATGAGTGGACACTGTTGCCCCATCTCACGTGAGAGCGACCGCTCACAAAGCCGGCGCAGCTGCGGCGACAGCCGAATTCAATAAAAGGCGTAAATATGGGGCCTTGGGAGAGCCGTATATATTTACGCCTTTTGCCGTGGAGACCTTGGGGCCTTGGGGTGCGGAAGCTCGTCAGCTATTTAAGGAGATTTCTACACGCCTCATCGAGGCCTCAGGGGATCCAAGGGCTGGCGCGTATTTCGGACAAAGGCTGAGCCTGGCCATTCAACGGGGAAATGCCGCCAGCCTCTTGGGCACCCTACCCTGCGAGCGCAGCGATTTGGGTTCGATTTTTTATATAATATAGTTTTATTTTTAGTTTGATATAAGTATTTAGTTTATTTAGTAGTTTTAATCCATTTTGTGCGTTTAAATAATATATTATTATTATTATTATTATTTAATTTGTATATAATAAAATGTTTCTAATTAATATTTTGAGATATACTGCTAATAGAAACTAAAGTAATTCTGACAGATATATTAGTTTTCTATTATAAATGTCGTCATTGAACTATTGGTGTGCCGAAGTTCATATAAATCCATTTAGGCGTTTTTTTATGGTTGAGTAATGCATAGCATTGCACATGGCCATTTATATTTGCTATTAATACATTTGACAGCGGTATATCCGTATCGTAGTCTTGTAAAGCTAATGAAAAGGATATAGTAATGTAAAGTTTACAATATTAATAAATCTACAATATGAATAGCAACGAAGTGATAGCTATGAAGTGCTAGCTAGCAGTATGGACTAATAACTTATAAGTTACACAAACTACGAAATGCATAAACTTTTGCATTTATAACATAAAATGAAAATTTTTAGCCTAAAGGAGATTGCTCATATTGGCCTAAATGCACAAAAAATATTGACATACACGGTAATTCTTGGCGTAATTTATTATTTAATTTACAGTCATTAGATTTCAACGGACACCTTGGTATAATATATTTACTTTAAAAAGGACTTTTAATTTTACCGGTTTGGAAAACATACGAATTATTTTTAATGGCTATGGGTGTAGTAACATTCAGCCAAAGACTGATCGAAGTTGTTTATATAACATAAAAACAAATCTATTTTGTAAAGATCGATAAAATAAATCATTTTTTTTATTACACTGTGGTATTAATATCCACAACTATATTATCATTTTCACTAGGTACCTATTTATGTTAGACTTTAAGGTATCTATCTATGGGCCTACGTTCCCTGACTATAAATTAATAAATAAATAAAATTTTAAGGTGTGATACACTAAAATCTAAAATATAGTTATCTTAAAAACATAACAAAAATAATGAAGCTACTGAATATATGGCTATAGAACCTAAATCTCTTAGCTTTCTTTGGCTAACGAGAGTTTAAAAATTCTCTCTAATCTGTGGCTCATTCACAATCATCACACAGTTTCTGTCACAGAGTACCTTATTATAACCGGAAATTACACCTGATTTTAAAAGTGACTCTTATGAATTAACTTTAAAAACAGGCAACTATCTGTTAATCTACATGCTCTATATACCTGAATCTAATCCATAATTTCGGTGCTTGGCTCGATTTCCCTAGTTTACTATATAACTTATTTGTTTAATATTATTTTAATATGTTCAGTGTATATGGTTTATAGAAGTTCTCAGGGGTGTCCGTTAATAATATTCGTTTCTACAGTAATTTATATATAATTTCGAATATAGGAAACAATTTTTCATGATTATTGGTCTTTAGGCCAAACATGTATGGAAGCTGAGCAATCTGCTTTCTCAAATGGAAATGGTACGCTGATAATAACATTCTATCACGTTATTGATTACCATACAAATTGCGTATTTATTAAATTATAATTGAATTTGAATTTGTGCATCTACCTTAGTAAGTAAGTATCATCATCATCAATCTATTAATGTCCCCACTGCTGGGGCACAGGTCTGGATGGAATAGGGAGATTGGGCCATGACCCACCACGCGGTCCCTAACCCACGTGGGTGCGAACGACTGCAGATGCAACCGGGACCAACGGCTTAACGTGCCTTCCGAAGCACGGAGGAGTTCGAGACAGTAAATTTTTGGTCACCCATCCAATGACCGACCACTGCGAAAGTTGCTTAACTTCAACGATCGCAGCCGAACGCGCTAACCAGTTGCGCCCACGAGCTCCTCAGTAAGTAAGTATCTATAGGGACAATTCCAGAATAAAAGCACAGAAAATATTTCAAATTACTTTTATTGTTTGCTTATAAATCAGTCAGTTCTTTTGAACATAAGACACATTTGGCACTTTGTTCACAAAAATATGGCTACTTTATTCCATAAAACACTTTCAAGAGGTCTGATTGTGAACATAATAACAATATATTTACGACATTGTGAATTGTAATTATGATAATGTACATTTACAAAGAAAGTAAGTAATCACAATAATTTATTACAACTACATAAAAATAAGCGTAAAAACTTTACATCTATTTACAGAAATTGATTTTAAACAGGCAGAGCCCTTATGCACTATCAAAATTCATTTTGTTTTATTTATAATGGAAAGATAAAGAAAAAGTATCTATGTCACACAGATCATGAACAATGTATGTACACAAGAGTATTTCATAAAATTGTACAAAGCAATTACACGTTTCCAAAATAAATCATTTTTGGAAATACAATATTATTTAACAAAAATATATGGCAAGATTATGACCTTGATACAAGATCACCAATATAATGATACTTTGTACAAGAACTTAACATTTACATAACTACCTATATACAATTATTAAAATAATATAAATCTAAACATACTCTTCCGAGGGTTTCGGCGTACCATTTGGCAGTCTTAATGTGGAAGATATTCGTCCATTCACTGAATCGGGTAGTTCAGCAATATCCTTGAAAACTCCTATCATACTTTCGAAATTTGGACCCCAATTCGCCAGATAGTCCCAACCAAGAGTGGCTGAAGCTGGTGATCCGTTTGCTTGTCTATAAAGAGCCGAACCCACGTGTGGAGCGAGGTCATCATCAGAAGCGACTAGAGTGCTGAGAGAGCCACGAAATGAAGACTCAAAGCTCTCATAAGGAGGAGGCACAATTGGTTTCTTAGAATTACTATTACTACTTAAATTTTGCCTTCGACCATCTTCCGGTTTATCAGCACTAATACTATTGTTATCATATTCTATTTCTGAACACGTAAAACTATCATTACCGCTTTCATCATCCGATCCACTAGAACTTCTGTTATCGTCTTGTGGTGAATGGTGTCTGTGGGACATATGATGACCAACGCCTCCACCTCTTGGGGCTTCGCTTGAGCTAGATACTGCGTCTAAAGTGGATACTAAGCTAGATGTACGTTGTCGAGCGTTCATTCGTTCTATTTCTTCAGATGTAAGCCCTACGGCGCCTGATCCGACAGATACTACTTGTGGAACTTGCGGCGGAACGCTCGGTGTTTTTCTTCCTGCTGATGAACTCTGTCCACTGAGTTGTGACATTACGGGACTATTTAAGCTTCTTTCACTATTACTATGCAATGCATCCTTTCCAACTCCACCTGAGCTGGAAGTAGTAGCTAATAGGGCACTTTGAAGGGGCTTGCCCGATATGTCATGCAATGTCAAAATTCTTGGCTGCTGACTTAATTCGCTACTTGGTGAAAGACGAGCTAGAGGAGTAGTTTGATGTTGTCTTGGTTGGGCTAGTGGTTGTGATGCTTGCGGTAAAACTCTCGAAGGATACCCGCTGGTATGGTGCGGCGAATGTCTGTGTTGTGGAGTTTGATGTTTATGATGGTAACCAGCTATAGGCGGTGGTGTAGCTTTATATTTACGCACACCTGCAGCTTCTCTAAACCCTTTATAATGGTATACGATATCAATATCAGATGGTGCTATTGAACTTGCGTTTTCAAGATCGTAATGTTCTGGAACTTCAGAATTTAAATCTATACCACTAGGATGGTCATGCGTATGGTGCGATGTGTTAGTGGATGGAGGGGGAGGTGGATGGTGATCTTCCCGAAGCGCTGGACTTTTACCAACGACTTCTCTTTCTATTATATCTGGGCGTTGAGGTCTCGGTGGATCTATATTCATTATTTCGCGGTCTTTATATTTTTTTGATAAAAGTTCTGGCCCCACGATGTGTCCTACATTTCGCATTATGTCAGCATTATCTGACATGTAGCTATTCAAACTAGTTTCATTGCTGTGAAGATTTCGACCCATCAAACTATCATTGGTACCAGCAATCAAATTAGGAGCATTAAGCATAGCAGGACCACCGTTCTGTTTTGTATGTATAATATTGCCTTTACTTGTAGGTGAATTTCCTTTTTCTTTCTTTTGTTTGCGAAGTCGGAAGAAAACAAAAGATACTAAAATTGCTACTATTAGTATAATAAAGAAAACTATAACTAGCGTTATCCCAATACTTAGAGGGTCTGGATTTTGTATTAAGCCTAAACCAAAAGCACTGTGGCATCCAGACAATATTTTTCCGTTCTTCTGCGTATCTTTAAAAATGCTGCCATTACCAGTAAACGGTTGAATTTCATTGTTGATTGTGAAATTAGCAAAGCACCCTTCAAATTTATTATTGCTTGTCGATGCTAGCCATTCCAACTTAAGTCCTCCAAGTGACATAACAGTAAGATAGGGATCAAGGAAATCGTGTACTCCAGCAGTATCTAATTCTTCTCCAATATTTTTGTTATCGACCATCAAACGTATACTTCTCCCTAGCGAAAATAGGGTAATGTTGTGCCATTTTCCATCAGCCACATCATGTTGTTCTTCTTGAGTCATATTAACTACAGTGTTTTGTTTTGAAGTATAACTGACTTTACCATCAGATATTTCAATTAGGGTATAATATTTTTCTGTAGCAGCATAAAATAAAATGCCATCTTTTCTATGAGTTCTAAAGAAAAAGGTCAATATTTTAGCAGGGGTCTTTGTAGCTGCCTTACCATAGATTCTGTTTATTTTCTTATCCCATCTTGTATTGCCTCCATAAAATTGTTCAAGTAACTGAATTCGTCTATGTTTTTCTGATATCAAATAAGTGATAAATCCATTTTCACCGATCGATATTGACTGTAGTGATGTTGTACAATCTGGAGAAATTAAATTATCATCACATTTGCAGTAATTATTTTTCCATCTGTCAAGGCATTCCCCTCTACCACATGCATCTTTTTTGGAACAGGGCCCCTTTTCAGTGCGTTCGCAGCTCGAGTCAATTCCTCTTGAGTTTATTGGATTACTTAAATTCAATAAACGTCCATTTATGGATATACTGTGCATACACCCAACGAAATCATCAGAGTGTATCTGCCCCGGACGTTCCAAAACAGGGTCCGCTTTCTTTAATCCACCAATAAGAAGTGGTTCGTTGTTGAAGTTCAGAGTTCTGTAAATAAATAATTCAAGACTTAAGATACATGTTTAAAAAAATACATAAACATGATGTAATTTGAAAAGGATAATATGAAATTGAGACAAGATGAAAATAACGACAATAAAAAAAAAAATTTTTTTGATCCCTCTCGCACTCGGTAGTGCAAAATGGAAATATTCAGAATTATTGATAAATTTTAGCACTAATGATAAATTTTCTCAATCTATATATATAAAAATGAAACCCGTTTTCCGTTGTCACGACATAACATGAAAACGGCTTGACCGATTTGGCTGTTTTTTTTTTGTAGTTTTCTAATACTCTGTACAAGGTTCTTACGGAAAAAAATATAAAGAAAAATAAAAAAATTGAATAGGTACTCATACATAAGATAGGTCAGCTATACAAAATAAAGTAGTGAATCAAAGCTACGCTAAGGCGGTACGAAGTTCGCCGGGTCAGCTAGTTGATAATAAATTTTAAAACAACTTTTATAATACATAATATGTGTGTCTATATAAATGTACTTATGTATCAGTATATACATTATTTTATCCATTATACTAGTATCTCATAACACTAGCCTTACAGTGCTTACTTTAAGTGTGATTATGAGCAATATTTATTTATTTAGAATTAATATTAAACAAATTCAATTCGAGAAAATTCTCAATTTTCAACAACGATCCTGTGGCTTTGTGTACAACCATAATCGACTTTACTTTATCTTGTATATGTAACTTATCTAGTCTCAGTATTTATATAAATGAATTAATATTACATACCCTGCTTGTCCTGTTTCATCACCATAGCATGAATCATCTCCTGGTTCACATTCTGTGCATACATCTCCATGGTCAATGCATGAGGCAACACTTAAAGAAATAACTCTTCCATTTCTTGTTGCAGATAATTTATACCACCCACCATCAGCAAGATTTTTATTTGAATCTGTTATAGTGACTGAAGTTATAGAAGTTCTAGATCCACCAAAAGAAAATATTGGTCTGCCGCCAAGTAGTTCAATAGCTATAAAATCAGATCTTCCTCCTGATTGCGCACCAAAGTTGTATAATAGCAATGAATCTGGTTTAGTTGTTGCAAATATAATGGTAATATCATTAGTTGATGCGTCTAATGCCGGAAACTGCATATAAGATAATTCATTGAATCCAAATGTTGTACTTTCACAGTGTGTGCCGTAGCGACCATTAGTGCAGCTACATTTATATCCAGGTTTAAGGCTGACACAAATTCCACCATGCAAACAAGGGTTTGGTCTACATGAGTCCACAAGCGCTTCGCATTGATTCCCTCGATAACCTGGTCTACAAAGGCAAAAGAAAGAGTTTCTGTCAGCACTTTCTTTACAGGATCCTCCATTTTTACAGGGATTGCTGCTACATACATCATCTCTTTCTAATTCACAAGTCTTGCCTTCTCTGCGGATTGGACAGTTGCAAACAAAGTCATGGCCTTGTTTTTTACACAGTCCGCCAAAATGACATGGATTTGGCGAACAAGGATCTTGCCTTTTTTCACAGTTATTTCCCATGAAACCATCGGTACAATCACAGTTATAGTCATGTTTAACAAACGGTGATGATAATATAAGATTTGAGCTCTCGGTAATTTTAGTTTCATCTATCACTTTTATTGAATCTGTACAAATGCCGTTATTTTCACATTTATGAGAGGTACATGGAAAATAAGGTATTTCTATTTCTCTTTTTAATAACTTTACTATTGCCGATGCCTTGTTTTTTAAGTATTTTTCTGTATTTTCTATTTTCCAAACGGAATTATTATTTTCTATTGCTAATGTTAAATGTAAGTCATTTTCAGCTTCAGTAATACTGTACAAATAAACGTGTTCTTTATTATGTAGCCCATTCTTTAATATTTCGAGTAAACTTCTATAGTATTGTTGCAAAAAATTTGAGGCGGTCATATTTAAAACTTTTATTGTAATCGATTGTTCTATAGTGACGTTATCAAAAGAGAAATATTCTATACTTAAGGATGAGATGACATCTCTATGTATTCCATCGTTTCCTAAGACGGAGAACGTATATCCTTGTCCTGGTTTTACTGCTGTTGTGTAAAGATCGCATCCATTTTTTATACTTAACATTGAAAGAGTGCTTTCAGAAGTAGACTCTTTAATAATTTTGCATCTATAATCTCCAACAATATCTGCATCATTTGGTTTAACATTTGCAATTTTTCCGTTAGTTACTTTATTATTGAAAGCATATACAAGTATATGAGCAGATCTAGGAGTTGGTGGGTTGTCATTTCTATCTAATACTTTGATCATTAATGTGTAATTAGACTTCATAACTGGATTACCGCTATCTTCGATTTGAACAATTATTTCTAAATTAGGAGTTACTTCTCGATCAATTTTTTTAGTTGTTAGAAGAATACCTGTATGGCGGTTGACTTTGACATAATTTTGGTGCTTTCCGCCTACTATGAAATAAGAAAATGGTGCTCCATTTGGAGGTAGATCTGGGTCTTTAGCAGTCAATGTGGTTATACTTGTATTAGGAGGCTCATTTTCATAAACAGCACCTTCAAAACTAGCATTATCAAATAAAGGTCCATTGTCATTAATATCTGTTAGTGTGATTTTAACAGTTGTTGTACCAGTTTGAGGAGGAATTCCAGTGTCTATTGCACCCACAATAAGTGAGTACATGGGGATAGTTTCCCTATCAAGGTACCGAGAGACTTCAATTTCACCAGATTGTGGGTCTATTTTAAATTCTTGGTTGATATTTCCACCAATGATAGAATAACTGAATTGGTTGTTTTGTGGTCTTACGTCTTTGTCTACGGCTTTTACCTGAATAACTTCTTGACCTATTCTGGCACCTTCAGAAATAGTAGCCTCATATAAATGTCGTAAAAACTCGGGTGGATCATTTCCATCTTGAATAGATATAATAACTTGTGCTTCATCTGTATCGTTACCATGAATACCGCCGGAGTTCTTTGCTAGAACTGTTAAAACTACCCTGTTTTGTGTTTCTCTATCTAAATATCTAGCAACTCTTATCACACCCGTCTGAGAATTTATACTGAAACCTTTATCGTTACTTGATCCCACAAACAAGTAGTAAATTATTCCATCATCCCCACTGTCTTGATCTGTAGCTTGAATATCGCCAACGTTTGTACCAACTTCGGCAGATTCTGACACATCAAAATGAAATACTGGCTGTATAAATTTTGGATAGTATTCATTTACGCCTGTTATATATACAATTACCTCAGTTGTATTTTGCATAGTCGAATCAGGATTTTTTGCTAATATTTGCAATTTGTACATGGATTTTTCTTCGAAATCAAATATATCTTTAGAAAATATTTCTCCCGAGTCAACATCGATGTGAAATAATGAGGACATTTCATTTTGAATGTAATACTTAATAATTGCATTTTTGGGCGAATCTATATCAACTGCTTTAACTTTGTATATAAAACTATTAACAGGTGAATTTTCTGGCAAGTAAGCAATGTATTGCGTTTGATTAAATATGGGGGCGTTATCATTTATATCAGTCAGTATAATCGTTAATGTAGCGGTCGTTTCTTTGGATTTGAATCCTAGATCCTTAGCAGTAATGTTTAGTCTATATTCTTGAATGGTGTCGTAGTCTAAAGACCTTAAAATACTTATAACTCCGGATATGGGATGTATATGAAATTCTTTTCCAGCATTTCCAGGTGAGATCGAATACCTTATAATACCATTAGGACCTTCGTCTTCGTCACTTGCTTTAACTGTTAATATAGGTGATCCTATTGGTTCATTCTCGGGGACAATAACTTGATAACTCAATGCAGTGAATTTAGGACTATAAACATTTTCATCCGTAACTACAAATGTTAATTTTGTTTCATCTGATTGCGGAGGAACGCCACGGTCCACAGCTTTAACTTTTAATTCGTAATACTGGCCTAAGTAATAAAACTTTTTGCTTACTTTTATCCAGCCATCGGTTCTGCCAATTGTAAGAAAAGCAGTTCCATTTCCACCAGTTACATGATATTCAATTTCAGCATTAATACCAAAATCCAATTCATCCTCAGCAATCACTTTAATAATTTTTTCGCCTATTTTTGCTTCTTTTGGGACAGGAACAAATTTTTCATGACTTTTAAATTTAGGTGCATTGTTGTTGGCATCGACCACGTTAATAGTAACTAGACACTCTGAAGACATCGGAGGTTTTCCATTATCAGTTGCAACCACAACCACAGAGTAAGTATTTTCAGGAGATTGATTAATTGAAGTTCGTTTATAATTCATAACAAACTTTGACAATATTTCCCCTGTCGCAGGATCAATAGAAAATAAATCGGAGGTCTGTTGCAAGGAGTAAGATATTATGGAATTAGGTCCTTGCTTGTCTCTATCAGTAGCTATAACTTGTCCAACAAAGCTATTCTTTTGTTGTAGTTCTGGAAAATTAAAACTGTAGTAAGAGTATTCGAATTCGGGCGCATTATCGTTTTGGTCCTGGATTGTTATTGTCAGTGGAGTTTCTGAACGCCAAGCACCATCAATGGCTGCAACTTTTAAAATGTATTCATCTTGAAGTTCTCGATCCAAAGGACGGGCAACTGTCACATTACCGCTGATTGTATCAATAACAAATTTTTCGCCTGGATTTTCGACAAAACTATATGTAGCATTTGCATTTGGACCAATATCCAAATCTGAACTTGTAACTCTTATCACAAATGAGCCTATATCTGAATTTTCTGTTACATTGACGCTAAATAATCTAGTAAATCTGGGTGGATTATCATTTTTGTCTAAAACCGTAACAATTACTACACTTGAGCCCGTTAATTGCGGCGCTCCATGGTCAGTGGCTTCTACAGGTATTTCATAAAATGGTATGGATTCTCTATCTAATGCAATGTTAGTAAATATTTCTCCTGTATCTGGGTCTATTCTAAATGTTTCTTCATAGTCATTTACGAGTTTGTATGAAATCCTTCCGTTTTCGTTTGAATCTTCATCATGAGCATCTATTTTAATCACTAATTGAGGTGGAGATTCTTCCTCCATAACAGTTGCATTATACAAAGGATTCACTATGATTGGTGCGTTATCGTTAGCATCTGTAACTTTAATTTCAACTTCAATAAATGATTTCAATGGCGGACTATCAGAATCTCTAACTTCAAACCATACTTCATAAAGGGGCATAGTTTCATAGTCTAAACCCTTCCCAGTAATAAACACTTCACCGCTGATTGGTTCTACACGTAAAGCATCGCCTATATTTCCACCCGCAACAGCATATTGTAATAACCCAACAGGCCCTTTCTTCGGAGATGTTGCTGATAATCTTGTCACCAATACACCTTCTGGTGTATCTTCCGAAAAAGTGAAACTAAGTTTATTTGAAATTGTAAATTTCGGAAAGTTTTTTACAGATTTAGGAATGAGAATAAGTTCCGCTTGACTGTGTTTCGGCAATAATCCACAATCTGTAGCTATGATTATTAAATTAAAAGTAGATTCTGTTTTTCCGACATATTTAATAATATTATCCCTTGCTTTTATGACTCCTGTTTCTTTGTTTATACTAAATAAGTCTTGGTGTTCACCTTTTAAATCATAAACAATTTTCTTATTCAAGCCAATATCATTATCTTTAGCTTTAACACCAAATACAAAATCACCTTTCAAAGTATGCTCAGAAATATGAGTTTCATAAATTGGTTTAGAGAAAGTGGGAAAGTTATCATTTTCATCTTCAATTGAAATAGTGAGATTAGCAGTAGCAGTTCTTGGATCTGTAGTTGATGAATCTTGAGCCATTACGATTAAATAATAGGTATCCCACTCTTCTCTATCTAAGGTAGCATTTGATACAATAATTCCTGAGGTAGAGTCTATTGCAAAATTTTCTGATTTATCTCCAAGAAGGCTATATCTGATTTTTGCATTATTACCCAAATCTTTGTCAAATGCCTTTGGATGTAAAACATATGTACCTTGAGGTAAATTCTCTTTTAAGGTAGCTTTGTAACTTTGTCTTTCGAACTCTGGGCTGTTATCGTTAACATCTTGAACCACTATTTTAACTGTTCCGGAACCCGTAAGAGGTGGTGAACCTGTAATTATAATAAATATTATTTTTATTTGTCACCACCAGTATAAGCTTGCATAAGTAAGAAAATTTAAAGAGTTCTTCAGAATACAAATGTATAGTTTTACGAGATAATTTAGTTGTCTGAAAAAGATTGCAGCAGGAAATAAATACCACTAGGAACAGCACTTCATGAAACAATTATTGTAAGAAAAGTTCTCATTTTTTTGATAATAATTTGAAGAAAGTGGTGTTGTTTATAATTACTTAATAAAAAGTAAAAAGGAAATGAAGAATGTAAGGTATTTTTTTTACCTGTATCCATTGCAACTACTGAAAGTGTATATTCATCTTGGGCTTCTCTGTCCAATGTGCGTAGTAAGGAAATTTGACCAGAGGAAGCATTAATTTTAAACAAGTCGGCATCGCCTTCTTTTATGAAATAGCGTACTTGATTATTAAATGGAGGCGAATCTGCATCATAAGCATGAACTGTTATTATGTAGCCGCTATTGGGAGGGATCACATTTTCCATTACGTATGCTAAGTATGGTGAATCAAGGAACGTGGGTGGGTTGTCATTTATATCTTGAATTGAAATTGAAATTTCAGCTGTATCAAATTTAACATCATCTTTGGCACTATCTTCAGCCCTGATAGTTAGGATATAACGTGATTTTCGTTCAAAATTTAAATTTTTGGCCACTCTCACGATTCCTGTATCTTCACTTATACCAAAGTCTCTATTTTCATCTCCTGAAGCTATCGCATATCTCACGCGACCGTTAATATCTTCGTCTATATCTGTTGCTGATACCTGAAATTAAAAAAAAAACATTTATAACTTATATGTGCTAACATAAGACAAATAGGTTCATCCACATTAGTACATTAAATTATATTAGATGGTAGACAAATTTATTCGTCATCTTTCAAGATAAAAATTGTATTGAAATGATTATACACGATTAAGTTCAAAATATGATTGTAATTAATTTGTAAGGTTTGAATAGTTGAAACTTAAGTATTATTTCTTTTCTCAGGGACGTAGTTACTAATTAAACCACAAGTATTTACCTGTAAAACGCTTGCACCAATACTAGCATTTTCTGGGACAGAAGCACTGTACTGCTTCGGATCAAATACTGGACTGTTATCATTTTCATCAAGAATATTTATAAAAATTTTGGTTCTCGTTATATTTGGTGGGTCACCTCTGTCTTTGGCAGTGACTGTTATTGTATAGCTCGATCTCAATTCTCTATCTAACTTTCCAGTAGCTCGTAAAATCCCATCAACATTTCCCAATGAAAAGTATCCATTTATTTCTGGATCTGGACTCATAAAGTATTCAACATATCCATTACGCCCTTCGTCTTTGTCAATAGCTTTAATTGTCATCACGACTGTGTTTAATGGAATATTTTCTGATACAGAAGTGACATTTGGTGAAACGAACTCTGGAGCCATATCATTTACGTCCTTAAGTTGTATTGTCACCTTGAATGCAATAAAAATAAAGTTTAAATAAAAACTGTACAGACTATTAAAGCGGTAAAACACGTTGACATCATTATATTTGCGGGTTGCGATAGGTAATGCATCTATTGCGTTTGTAGTGAGGTAAACGTAAAGAATAAACATTGAAATACAAATAAATCAAAAAACATTTTTTCCATCACCAAAGTACCTCAACCACATCATTTGGCATTATTTTTGAAGTTATACTTCTTTAGGCGCGTTATGAAAAAATGATGAGAGTGAAATTTTTAGATGCGCGCGCATCACTGTAACCCAAAAGTAACAGCATGAAGTTGGCCGCGGGCGCGTTATGAAAAAATCATGTGAGTGAAATTTCGAGATGCGCGCGCATCACTGTAACACAATAGTAACACCATGAAGTTGGCCGCGGGCGCGTTATGAATGTTAGTGTCTAATAATGGTGGATTATTAACCACTTAGTGGTTAATAATCCACCATTATTAGACATCTGTTCGAAAGGTACTTTGAACGATCCACGGAGCTCCATAAGATGATCGCGTTGTCAAAAACAATGTTGGCACGCTCGTCGCCTCTGATCACTGTTTTCATATTTATAATATTTATCCACATGTTTCTAGTTTCTATATAGACACAACGTGTTTTAGTTACTTACAAGTGCTAATTACATATGGACTAATAACTTAAATTCAGTAGTGATTTTAATTGAATATTTTGAATATTTATTTAATTTTTCAAATTAAAACTGAACTTAATTGACTGTGTTAACTATCCTTTTCCAGTCCTTTTATTATTTTATTGTAATTATTAATTATTTGCATGCAATTAAAAAATATTTTTAATGATGCTAAAGAAGTATAACTTCTCACGCGCGTACATAAGTTACACGTATCCATTTTTTTTAAATTAGCACAGCAAATTTAGCGGATGTTTCCGTAAGGAAGATGTAATTTTTTATTGGATAATGGTTAAATGATACGCAAAAAAAACGATTATGGTGATCATTTACTACTTTTCTAGGATCATTTAAATATTTTCCATTTTTATTTAATTACCGAAGATAATTAATTAAGATAATTAACCCCGTTTTGCATAGGGTAACTTTGTATTATATAGAAACATTTGTTATGAAATAACAAATAATAATTAAAGCATTTGAATAAATAACAAGTTCTTCGTACGAAATTGGTCGAAGTAGCACTACTTTGCAGCACATTCCTGCCGCACCCGACTATTTCGCGAACCAATGACAAAACAAAGTTTTACCAACTAACTATATAAAAAAAGGGAAATATCGATGCATCCCTTTTTTATTGGTATTTGTATATTGTTATTCGGTATATTCCAATTAAAAATATGAAGTAATTTACCTGAACTGTCGATGATAGTTGAGGTTCCGGAGGTTTTGCAGAATCTTTTGCTGTTACAATTAAATTATATACTGGCACCGTTTCCCTGTCCAACATCTTCATACTGAATATTGTACCGTTATTATCGATTCTGAAATCGTGGGAATCATCTCCAGACGTAAGACTGTATGTCAACTTGCCATTTAATCCTGAAATTAAGAGATATTATATAATATCGTAGTTAAGCGTTTCTTAAAACAAAAAAACAAATTTGAAGTGCGTATACTACAATATTCATTCAGTTCCTAACATCAATTAATTATCCGGATCTATTTTAATCTCTTTGTTGAGGTGAAGCAAGTTTGAGGTAATTGTTGTCTTAAAATTATTTGTTGATTAGTTACCTATCACCTTCAATCATCAAACGTGTTTGATGATTAAAGGTTCATATAGCATTATTTGTGAGTAACAATTTCATAGTAAAGCATTTTAAACTGATAATTGTTTTCGAGTTTAAGTTTACACATAGTATTTAAAGTTGGATGACATTGTATAAAAAATATTGTGTCACGCTGTAAATTTGTACTACGATTTGATACAATAAAGTTTTTAAAGCGTATCATCAAAGTATAGTAGACGTTTTGAATTCCTTTACAAAAAAGTAAAAAGTCTAAATGCTCTACCGGTAACTAAATCACATTAATAAATACGCAGGTGAATAGCGCGTTCGGTCTGCGATCGTGAAAATTAAGCAACTTTTGTAATAGCCGGTAATTGGGTACTAAAAACTTATATCTCAAGCACCTCCATGCTTCGGAAAGCACGTTTTGGTCCCAATCTCCCTCTATTCCATCCATAGAAAAATGTGAAAGTTTGAATGTATGTATCTTAATCATGCTAAAATCGCTGAACGGATTCAGATGAAATTTGGCACATGGGATACAATTTATTCCTAAAAATTGTAGGTTTCTGGAGGATTCTCAATCGTGAGCTACCGCTAGTTAAATAATTAAATTGACTTACCGGAATCCATATCCGTGGCACTAATAGTTACTACTGAAGAACCGATAGCGATGTCCTCCGGAATCTCGTTAGAGAAACTCATGGGATCAAAGATGGGAGCGTTGTCGTTCAGATCTATAACGTTCACATACACGGTGACCGTGCCTGACAATGAGGGCCGGCCGTTGTCGTGAGCCTGCGCAACCAGGATGTAATGCTGCGTCTGTAATCAATGACGAAATGAATACATTTATTTTCACTTATTTATTTTAATTGATGTGTAACATCTTTACTCTCGCTTTCCTGCAATTTGTGAGAGTGATTTTGATTTGATTTTAGAACATATAATGTCAAATGGCTTATTCCTTTTGTAGTAGGTTTTATTTCTATTTTTACTAATATATAAGGTGAGATTTCAAATGTTATACATCATACGCGACTACTGTAAGGCTCACTCGTTTATTGTTTCTATTTATCTGTATTATAGCAATGAAATTAATAAATTTAAATCAGTTCATTTGAGATATAAATAAGATTCTTAATATTGCTACTAATAGCTTAAGTTTATTTAAATTATGATATAAAGGTACTTTTTAACATAGTTTTGAAAAGCGCCTGCCAGTGCAACGATATCGTGAGGTATTTTGGAAATGACAAGAAAGTAAAAATATCGAGAAAGTAGTGCAAAAATATTTTTAGATTGGTATTTTTTTACTCAGTATATTTTATTTTGATTGTGCAATTATAAAATATTACTATGTTGCTACATTAATAATTCTTTAGCAAGCAGTTAACATAAATAGGAGTCTATTATATAACTAATAGTAGTAACAAGGTAGTAGTAACTAAATAGTGTAGAGACCTATAATTTTCGTAAGGTTTCCATAGAAATCCACCAAATACTGAAAAGGATAATTACACCCTGAGTAATCAACATTTCAAAGCATAGTAAACATGTCTGAAACAATGCTTGCTTTGAGTGCGACCGTAATATTTTACGAACCGAGCAGGCATTCAGATTTTCCATATAATAGGACTTCCAGGCCTTCTAGCTATGACAAGCTCTCTCATTCGCGAATCGTAAGGCGAGCAGACGGTTTTAAAAAAATGGGCAGCGGTCGCGGAATCCGGCCCGGGTATGTTTTGTGGACGGTCGCTTTGTCCGACATTGTTCGGGCCTTAATTTCGACGGCAGATACAGTGGGCAAATGCCGAATATGATGCCCGACGCGAAAAAACTATACCGGTATGAAATTAGCAGCTCTCTAGCGGGGTACGCGGAATTGGCGGGCGGTCGAGAAAACGAACGTACGGAGCGAATTGTTTTTACTAATTAGAAGGGCTGGCCGACTTGATGAGCCATCCAAACCCCGCCCTTATGACTTCAGTATGGCGACGATTTCCCATCTACTAATTCTACTTGCTCTGATTTTTTATCGAAGCAGGATTTCTTTCTGCAATTTTAATTACTCACTAATTATTTTGTTTACTACATCAGTATATGTGTTTAAGGTTAATGTTTTGCTTATAAATAGTAGTCATGCACTTTTTAAACATTATCATGTTGCATTTGGTATTTTAATGTTTTTTCTTTTTGGGAACTTATGAAAACATATCCCTAAGAATAATAAATTAATTCGCATGCCTGCTGCAATGTATTTGCCTTGAATAGGGCTGTTTTAGGTAAGAATATGCATTTCGTTCATAGATCCTGATAAAAAAAAGTAAAGCTTAAACTTCGAACTATTTTGTATATGTTCATCTCAACCTTTTTATAGGAAGGGCGATTATAAATTTAATCTGCATACAACAAGAGCTGGAACGAGTTTTTTTCTGATGTAAACGTCTATAAGCCTTTTGAAGCGGTAGTGTTTCATTAAAACTTGCTCAGGGCCACCGTTGGCATTTCCGAAGGAACTTTGTTTGGTCCTCTTGCTTATAACTTGTAAAATTTTAAACAGAAAGCTAGAATATTAGCCACATATTTTTTTGCCTATTGAAAATGATACACCATGGTCGACCGTAAGTAATTTATTTATAATTGAAAAAAGAACTAAAATGTCATATAAAGACAAACAATTATTTTGTTACTAAAATAGTTAATATTTTTTTTTCAACTAAGGTTTCGTGAATTTGCTAATAATACGGAATAAATTTTATTTTAAATTAAAAAAAATATGATAAAAACTTTCAGCATAAGGAAACTATTTATGCAAGAGATATTATAAAAACGTATAATTTGGCTTATAACTTAGAATCAATATTGATAATGACTGTAATATACATAATAAGTAGGTAGCTACACATTGTAATTATACCGATCTCACGATTAACATGTATAAATTTACCAATAGTTATATGAACAACAAGGCTGTAAAAGTCAACAATAACTACCAACGTTATTAATAGCCTCATTGTACCTATTTGGTGGATGTTTAGTGGATCACGCGGGTCATTGGCCGGCCCGAGATCTATGCTGAGATAATTCTTTCAACCGCAATGTATGCCCGCGAGCGGTCGCCATCTCGGACACAGATATTATGCCCCCACTAAAAGTAATTCCAGCATATTTTTTTGAAATGCATTTGACTATTCTCATGGGTATTTCACGAACGTTTAGCCGAGTTAATTCTGCGCTACTCCGGTTTTAAAAGTTATGAGAATATAAAGTAAAGTAATTACAGTAAGACTTTTTCATTAAAGCCATTCATTATTTATAATTTTTTCATTAATTAATTGTACGATAATTCAGTCTGTACCTACTTCTTAAATACTTATAATGTATACATATTCCTTTCTTTAACATATTTTTCAGAAAAAAGCAAAGTTTTATTTCGACATTATTTATCATTTACTTTTAGCTATCCAACTTGTACTTACTTGAAAGTTGAAGCGATATAATAGGTACACAGGCACTTTATTTATAGGCGTACAATACAAAAACAGACATGAAATCAATCAAGTCTCCTTATTTTAATTAATTTAACGCACGAAAGGGACCTTAAATAAATGTTCACTTGCAAATTAACTATTTAAATGTTTTTCGGTTCCCAATGAATATGCCACGGAGGGTAACCTCGTCGTGTTCTTTTTATCGTAATTATTCGCCTCGGTAATCGCTTAATCTATTTAAAGTGTTTTTAATTGCGCGTTTCTGTCGTTTTTACGAGGATGTCGCACAACTTTACGAGTTCTTGTCAAGTTTTGCGGCTCCGAACGTACCCGCAGTCCCGCACACCTACATCCTGCACATGTACTTTTAGTACCTACCGACTAAGTAAAACCAAGGCGTTAAATCATTTATTTTGATCCTTTTCAAACTTTTTTTACTACTAACATTTGTAATTTTATGAAATGTTTTTAAGTCGTCATCATAAGTCTAACCATAGTTAAGTAGCCTGCACCTTAATATGAACCCGATGAAAATAATAAATAAAGAAAACATCATCATAAAAAAATATGTAACTTTTTCTTGGTCGCACTGACCACTGCACCATAGAGACCCTATGGCGCAGTGGCGGTCAGTGCGATTGGTTTGAAAATGCTGTAAGGCTAACTAGGATAGTTTTTTAAAACTCAAGTCAGTCCTTAAAAGGTTTTTTTAGTGAAACTTCTTTCGGACTTTGCGTAAATGGAATAATTCTATTTATATGTATGCGCACGCATGCCACATACACACACATTTACATCACACATTTATATATATATATATATATATATGTAAATGTGTGTGTATGTGGCATGCGTGCGCAGCTCTTCCCGACGCGTAAGACAGTTGGAGGGTAACTCGGCGAAAGCTGAAACGCTACGAGCGTCACGAGCGTCACACGCGACTATATATTATATGAGTAATGCGTGCACTGCTCCATTCCCCTATGCCTTATTCACCGCCTTATGTTAACAAAGACTTTTCACTTCCGATGTGTTGTCCAAAATTTTTTTCTTTGAAATCATGCTAACTGTAAGCCGTATAACTGTTGATTTCAGTTACTAAGAAAGTCGTTTGCAACTCTAAAGTAAGAGCTTACTGTTTTATTCTATTGCCTACCAAAGCAGTCGAGTAAATTCTTACCTCTTCGTAGTCTAGCCTGGCCGTTAGTGTGAAGATGCCGGTTTGTGGGTTCAGTGAAAACACGTCATTCGCCCAATCCGAGATGACGGTGTACGTCAGCTGAGCGTTGGGACCCGAGTCCAAGTCTATAGCGGCCACAGTCCCAACAACGGAACCCCTGGCGGCGTTCTCGGGAATGTCGAAGGAGTACGCACTTTCCTTGAAAACTGGTGGATTATCATTCGTGTCCGTTACCTGGAAACATAATAATATATTTATTTGTAAATGTTTTACTCAAAACTGGAGTAACATTGGTTAACTTAATGGTTTCTGCCTTGTGGTTGTACCAATTACCAATATGCTTACCTCACATTTGACGGATATTTAAGATAAGTCGTTTGTGTTTTTTTATAATACAGGAATTAAGTTTATTATATACTACAAAGTCTCATAAGAAGTTTACTCGATACGTAGCACGATAAAATAATTGGGCTATACGTTTTATATTTATACCTAACATACATTGAACAGGCCTTCCCTATGGATGGAATAGGGAGATTGGGCCTGACCCACCACGAGGGCCCAGTGCGGATTGGCGGGTGCTAACGACTGCAGATGCAGCCGGGACTAACGGCTTAACGTGCTTTCCGAAGCACAGCAGTGTGTGCCCCAGCAGTGGGGACATTAATAGGCTATGATGATGATGATACATTGAACGGATAAGTAAGATAAGACAACTATAGTTTTTATAATACAGAAATTATGTTATTTTTATGACTGACTTTATGACTACAAAGACTCATGCGAAGTTCACAATAATTCTTTCTCTTTATGCTTATAGAATTCCTATATAGTATCCATGTTCGCTCGGAGCTCGATGGCGCAAGTAGTTAGCGCGCTCGGCTGCTAAGCTAAGCAACTTTCGCAGTAGTTTCTCATTGGATGGGTGACAAAAAATTTATTATCTCGAGTTATTCCGTGCTTCGGAAGGTACGTTAAGCCGTTGGTTCCGGCTGCATCTGCAGTCATTAGCAACCACCAATCCGCACTGGGCCTGCGTGGTGGGTGATGGCGCGATCTCCCTATTCGAACCATAGGGGCATAGCGAAGGCCTGTGCCCCTGCAGTAGAGATATTATTAGGCTGACGATGAATCCATGTTCAATTAAATTTATTGGTTTCTCATAACTTTAAAACATATTTGAATATTAAAATTAGACGAGGTATAGTGATTAAGAAAATTATTCAATTGACAATTATTCTCCTATAATGTCTGTTTGGCTAAACAATTGTCAACTGAATAATTTTCAGTTATCAGCACCTTTATCCTATAGATCATACTGACTCGAACTAAATAGTAACGGAAGGGCATATACTCGTATTTATATAAAATAGCCATTTCTTGTAATCTATATATATATATAAAAATCAATTGCTGTTCGTTAGTCTCGCTGAAACTCGAGAACAGTTGAACGGATTTACTTATCTTGGTCTTGAAATGTTCTTGGAGGTCTAGGGAAAGTTTAAAAGGTGAGAAAAATTCGAAAAATTGCCGGGAAATCCCTAAAACAGCGAGAAAAGCCGCAGGTAAAAGCCGCAGGCAAAAGCCAGTGTAAAATAAATATGGTCTAACAAAACTATCGTTATCTTAGAATCAAATTTAAGTTAGAAGAATGTTCAACAAAGCCTGTTACTCGTCGAAGTGACAGGCAGAAATAGATTTGGTTAGACGAAGCCCGACAGATCAAAATCAACGGAGCGAGACGCTGATAACTACTTCGGTATCTGTACACTCGCATACATATTTGTTACAAACATCTGTTCCTAACTAAACCAATGACAAAGACCAAAACTACGCATTCTGCACATCCAAACAAGTAATATTAAAAATTATTATACGTGGGAAACATTTGTAGTTTGCGCTACTGTGGTACGCAAAGAATGTGCCTGTGTGTATGTGTGTGCGTGTGTGTAAGTGCGTCGATAAAAAAGTTTCTAAATAACGTTTTGAAAATATTAATGTATAAATCTTGAAAAGAAAATTGTGACCTTGACCTTCAATATCTCCATAAACAAAAAATTCCCAGGTTTGGTCCAGAAGAAAAAAGTTATCATCATGATGTGAAAACTACGTGATCTTTTACATTCTGTATATACATAAAATAATTCTTAGTGTTCATTAAATTATATGGCCGCCAGACCTTCTTGTTTCATGCAATTCCCATAAACTTAATCTTATATCAGTGGACGCGACAGTTGTGAATCTTAACCAAACTCAAATTCCCATAAAGAATATTATCAAAATTGACGAACCGTTTAGGAGTTCAATCTCTCACACACACAGAGGAGATATATGTATATAAAGAAGATTCAATTTTTTTTTTATTTGTGTGTTAAGACCCCACCGCAACTCAACAATATTTTTTCTCATATTTTTCTCTTATCGTCAACCATAATAACTCTCAACAAGCTAATAAACTTAAACCAGCTTAGAAGATTTGATGAAGATTAAAAAGGAACAATATTCGATGAATATCCATGTGAGACAATGGCTCAATTACATTTGGCCGTTAGCCGGTATTCGAGTACACGAAAGAGGTTACTCGAATTCGGTCACCTGAAGCAATGTTGACACTGAAATACTGGCTGGAACACGGTGTAGGGTAAACAAAAGAAAAGTACCCGAATACGTATTCGACAGCGTTCATTTACACTTAGTCGTTTACCCGAATTCAGGCTAACGACAAAATGTAATCGCGCCAAAACATTTTTAGCACAACTGTACACTTGAGACGTCAAGTGTCAGTTTAAATATTACTACCAAATTTTGTTCCTAAGACACATGACTAAATTTAAAACTGTTTAAAGATTGTACTAACCTGCACGATTATCGTAACATCCGTGTATTGCATACCATCGTCGGCTCTTACTGTGACCTGATATGCGGCTGTGGTTTCCCTATCTAAGGGATCACTGAGAGTCAATTCACCCGTTTGTGAATCCAGAGTGAATGGAGTGGGCTCATCGTTCTGTATGCTATAGGTCAATGTCCCTATAGTGTCTGGGTCTTCAGCGGTGATGGTAGCTATAAGTTGGCCTGGTGCGAGGTCCTCAGAAACCATGTAGCTTGGTGGTATGTTCTTGAACTCTGGCGGGGAGTCATTCTTGTCTAGGATCACCACCTCAACCTGTGAACCGAAAGAGTTTATTAGGTATTAAAGAACAGTTAAGAGAATATGTCGTAAATCTAGTTTCATGTATGGGAAACCCCTTTATTTGTATATTCGATTTTTGTTAATTGTAGTTATAGCAGCAATAGAAAATATACATTCAATCGTGTATTGTTTACCTATTATGGTTCATACTATCACGCTGACAAACAGCGGAATAATAGCAATATGCATTCTTTCTAATCTTTTAGGTTCAAAACTTAAAAAAAAAAACATAACAAAGTTCTAATTTTTATTTTTTAAGCATGTAAGTGCTTGATGTTGTAATCTAAAGAAAATATAACTAGAAAAAAATCCACGCGGAATGATGATGATGAGATGCTCAGTGCATTCGCCCGGATAGCGAAGGGTGCGGATTCGAGTCCCGTCTGCTGCCTGGTCCGCGTGGATTTTTTTCTAGTTATATTTTCTTTATAATAAAGTTCATTAATATTTTTATATTTCATGTTCCACGTAATAGTTATTCTTGCCAATTTGGCAAGAATAACTATATATACAACCCAACATGATGTACATCCCTCAATATTTTTTTCATCCCACCACCTCGGAAAGTGTAATTTTGCGCTTCGAAATCTGGCTGGAAAATTCTATTTTATTCGCTTGAGCGGCAAAGTAGATTTGAATTTAGAACATCACATATAATGAGTACTCAATATAATTGTAAATTCAAAACGTCATTAAACCTATTTAATGTAACCTCTATGGTGCCAAATTTATGATTAGAACTTTTTAAATTGTGAAAAAATTTAAATTTGGAACCTTCTTGGTTTCTTTGTTTTATTTGCGTGCTTCGCGCCATTCTAGTTTTTCACGTTTTATTGCTTAATATAATTAACATAACCTAAAAACTGTACAAAAAAATCAACTAAAATGAGTGACATTAGCGACGATGAAGTTTATCTAACGCCAACTGAGTTAACTGAAACAGTTAATAATGCGCAAATGAGCCTTCTCCCTCAGCAATCACGAGAGAAGTATTTGAAACAGTACGATATATTTAACATGTGGCGACTAGCTAAAGGAGCAAAAACTTTCTCCAAAAACGTTTTGCTGGCATATTTTATAGAATTATCTGAGACCAAGAAAGCAAGCACGCTATGGAGTACGTATTCAATGCTAAAATTAACAATTAAGATGAAGAAAGACGTTCATATCGACACCTATCATAAATTAGTGGCATTTTTAAAAAGAGCCTCATCTGGTTATAAACCAAAAAAATCGAAGGTTTTCACAGCATCTGAAATTGCAAAGTTTATTAATGAAGCACCTGATTCCGTATATTTAGCGGCAAAAGTAAGTCAATACGTGTAATTTTTTGTTGTTGATAAAATTGTACATAGTACTTACAATATTTTTAATTTGATTAATTTATTTACGATTATAAATACTTCTTTTGTTACAGGTTGTTCTTATTATTGGTATAACCGGAGCATGTCGAACAAATGAACTTACACTACTTAATGTCAATAACGTATCAAAATATTCTCATAATTCTGATGAATTGCTATTAATTAATGTACTAAATACCAAGACAAAAAAAGACCGCAACTTCGTTATTCGCAAGGAATATGTAAACATTGTTCAGAAATATCAAGCTTTACGTCCTTCTAACACCCCAATTGAACGATTTTTTCTACAATATCGCAACGGAAAGTGTATCCGACAACCTATGGGTCAGAATAAAATTGGCAGTATTCCACGAGAAATAGCAACTTTTCTCGGACTTTTAGAACCCCCGTTATACACCGGTCACTGTTTTAGAAGAACCTCAGCCACACTTTTGGCCGAATCAGGGGCTGATCTTCTATCGCTTAAGCGCCATGGAGGCTGGAAGTCTAATTCGGTTGTAGAGGGATACATAGAGGATTCAATCCAAAGTAAATCAAAAATTTGTAATAGTATCGTGGAGGCCATAACGCTGAAAGAACCTCTGTCAGATTCTTGGTCTCGCCCTTCTACATCTAAAATGAGCCCCCATAAGATTGGAAACAATAGCCCTCTCTCGCCAACATTTACGCCAATAGAATCCAATGAATCGGCACAACTATTTAAAATTACTGATACGAGTAGTTTACCACAAAACAGCGCACAATTCACAAACACCAACATAACATTACCTAACAAAAATATTAAACTTAACATAAGTAACTGTAGCAACGTTACATTTAATATTTCTTAATTATTTTCTACTTCTTATTATTTTCTTCAATTTATAGATTATCTTAATGTGTTTTAATTGAAATAAAAATATTTTGTCATTATAAATTGTTTTCTTTTTCATTTTGTCATTTCCTCGCTGAGGTGGGATGAAAAGTTACGTATTGCACTCGAGTGGAAAGATTTTTCACCTTGTGCTCGTTTGTTTCCCTCGCTGACGCTCAGGATTCTAATTTAGAATCACTCGCTGCGCTCGTGATTCAACTTTAGAATCCTTCGCTTGCTCGGTCATCCAAATCGAGCACGCGGTTAAAAAGGAACTTTCCACTCTTGTATAATAAATAACTATTTCATCCCACCACCTCGGAAAGTGTAATTTTGCGCTTCGAAATCTGGCTGGAAAATTCTATTTTATTCGCTTGAGCGGCAAAGTAGATTTGAATTTAGAACATCACATATAATGAGTACTCAATATAATTGTAAATTCAAAACGTCATTAAACCTATTTAATGTAACCTCTATGGTGCCAAATTTATGATTAGAACTTTTTAAATTGTGAAAAAATTTAAATTTGGAACCTTCTTGGTTTCTTTGTTTTATTTGCGTGCTTCGCGCCATTCTAGTTTTTCACGTTTTATTGCTTAATATAATTAACATAACCTAAAAACTGTACAAAAAAATCAACTAAAATGAGTGACATTAGCGACGATGAAGTTTATCTAACGCCAACTGAGTTAACTGAAACAGTTAATAATGCGCAAATGAGCCTTCTCCCTCAGCAATCACGAGAGAAGTATTTGAAACAGTACGATATATTTAACATGTGGCGACTAGCTAAAGGAGCAAAAACTTTCTCCAAAAACGTTTTGCTGGCATATTTTATAGAATTATCTGAGACCAAGAAAGCAAGCACGCTATGGAGTACGTATTCAATGCTAAAATTAACAATTAAGATGAAGAAAGACGTTCATATCGACACCTATCATAAATTAGTGGCATTTTTAAAAAGAGCCTCATCTGGTTATAAACCAAAAAAATCGAAGGTTTTCACAGCATCTGAAATTGCAAAGTTTATTAATGAAGCACCTGATTCCGTATATTTAGCGGCAAAAGTAAGTCAATACGTGTAATTTTTTGTTGTTGATAAAATTGTACATAGTACTTACAATATTTTTAATTTGATTAATTTATTTACGATTATAAATACTTCTTTTGTTACAGGTTGTTCTTATTATTGGTATAACCGGAGCATGTCGAACAAATGAACTTACACTACTTAATGTCAATAACGTATCAAAATATTCTCATAATTCTGATGAATTGCTATTAATTAATGTACTAAATACCAAGACAAAAAAAGACCGCAACTTCGTTATTCGCAAGGAATATGTAAACATTGTTCAGAAATATCAAGCTTTACGTCCTTCTAACACCCCAATTGAACGATTTTTTCTACAATATCGCAACGGAAAGTGTATCCGACAACCTATGGGTCAGAATAAAATTGGCAGTATTCCACGAGAAATAGCAACTTTTCTCGGACTTTTAGAACCCCCGTTATACACCGGTCACTGTTTTAGAAGAACCTCAGCCACACTTTTGGCCGAATCAGGGGCTGATCTTCTATCGCTTAAGCGCCATGGAGGCTGGAAGTCTAATTCGGTTGTAGAGGGATACATAGAGGATTCAATCCAAAGTAAATCAAAAATTTGTAATAGTATCGTGGAGGCCATAACGCTGAAAGAACCTCTGTCAGATTCTTGGTCTCGCCCTTCTACATCTAAAATGAGCCCCCATAAGATTGGAAACAATAGCCCTCTTTCGCCAACATTTACGCCAATAGAATCCAATGAATCGGCACAACTATTTAAAATTACTGATACGAGTAGTTTACCACAAAACAGCGCACAATTCACAAACACCAACATAACATTACCTAACAAAAATATTAAACTTAACATAAGTAACTGTAGCAACGTTACATTTAATATTTCTTAATTATTTTCTACTTCTTATTATTTTCTTCAATTTATAGATTATCTTAATGTGTTTTAATTGAAATAAAAATATTTTGTCATTATAAATTGTTTTCTTTTTCATTTTGTCATTTCCTCGCTGAGGTGGGATGAAAAGTTACGTATTGCACTCGAGTGGAAAGATTTTTCACCTTGTGCTCGTTTGTTTCCCTCGCTGACGCTCAGGATTCTAATTTAGAATCACTCGCTGCGCTCGTGATTCAACTTTAGAATCCTTCGCTTGCTCGGTCATCCAAATCGAGCACGCGGTTAAAAAGGAACTTTCCACTCTTGTATAATAAATAACTATTGTTATTAATGGCCTGAATAGGCCACGGGAGTACCACGAGAGCGATAAGTACTCTTGATATTACAAACGCAATTTTTGACCAATTGTTTCTAATGCTACAAATTTTTAAATAAAGCTAAATCATACACAGACGACTGTCAAACGGATTTGAATATTTGCTCTACTATACTAGTTAATGCATGGGCTAAAACCCGCCCGCTCTAATTGTAGCGGCTGTCTGGCAAAGTAACCCATAACTTAACTGAAGAACACAGTTAAATAAGACTGCCTTATTTAGTTAGGTATCTGCGGAGTATAGAATTGGATACAGTCAGTTCGGCAAGATCGAGAAGACAATTTTTACTGCCATATCACCTTTGCGCCTTCGCAACTTGACTCCATTTTACTCTTTACATTAGGTTGTAGATACCTTGTATGAAGAAAAACCTTGACTTGGCAGTTTTGCTTTGCTGTTGTTCAGTAAGTTACTCCATAGAGAGCAGGAGTTCCATACTCCACAGTATGGAACTGGGTTCAGGTCAGTAAGTTTTAGAAGGCACATTATGTGCCTTCTCGAACTTATCTAAGTGGAGCCAAGATAAAATGTGTAACACATTTATTTGTCATAATATCAATATTCTTCGCATCTTGGCCCCACTTACTGACAAATCAGGTTGTACCTTGTATCAAAAGAAACTATACTTTATTTCGAGTAAATTCTGTTTTTATTATTATTACGTTTTTTTCGTGTTATTACGTTACGTTTTTATATGTTGGTTTAATGAAATTTCATAAAACAATATTCAAAGCGAGCTTTTGTTTTATACAAAACTAGCGGCCGTCCGCGACTTCGTACTTGTGGAGTTAGTTATTTGCACATACTTTTTGCCCCTGTTCACTGCTCGTTCCCCGTAGGTTTTAGCGTGATAATATGTAGCCTATATGTTGACCCGACTTCTTAATAACATGCGTGCCAAATTTGAAGTAAATCCGTGCAGTAATTTTTGAGTTTTTCCCGGGCATACATACAGACAAGCAGACAAAAATTCTAAAAACTATATTTTTGGCTTCGGTAACGATTGTAGATCACACCCCAAGTATTCTTTTAAAAAAATATTCAATGTACAGTTTTGACTTTCCTACCATTTTATTATATGTATAGATACTCCCAAGTGGATCGCTGGCATGTTTCATTTATGAGATGTCGTCACAATTTCAGCCACTTTAGCACAGTACAAGAATACAACGCATATTAATAATTCTTCAAATGCAGGTGTCGCGACGAGGCCAGGTTGGCGTAAGCGCAACTTCTTTTTTTTAGTGTTCATAAGTTTGCTCGTGGCTGGAAATCAAGGCACCAAAGTCATACTGCGAAGATAGCAATCACACTGTTTCTTTATAAATGACCACTTCTTACAGAAGTATTTTAAAATTTCTTCAGTTATTTTATGACCCATCAGAGGTGGCCTGCGGTTTCACCCGCATTAATTTGAGGAAAAAGGTTAGAGTCAGTCACCCTTAAAAAATAAACGTATTATGTTGTCGCGGACTTTTTTTATAGACCTTTTAAAGGGGAACAATACCATCATACGCATGCCTCGGACGCTCACACGTTTTCTCAACATTTTCCATTGGTACCCTGATCCTACTACTCGTAGCTTCATATTATATAGCCTCCCCCGATACACTATCTAACACAAAGAATTTATCAAATCGGACCAGTAGTTCCTGAGATTAGCGCGTTCAACAAAACCAACTTTTTAGCTTTAGTAAGTAAGTATAGATGTATCGTTGTGCAAGTGTGAAAGTTATGGATCATTCTCCCTGTCTGCACACCAGCATTGGGTACATTGAAGATTTGTTATCTCGAGCAACCAGCATTAGATAAAAAATTGGCAATAAAATCAACCCAATACATGTACTAGCTGAAGCTGTGATGGAAATCAGAGACAATAAATAATTTCTTAAGAATATCTGCGAGATTGCGACAACCTACGTCCGCAACAATGGTTGGCCTCAACTCGTACTATTACGGATCTTTAATTTAACGAATGACTATTCATCCCAGTAATATTTTTTTATTCTCTAACTAATACGATAACGAGTAAGAATAGTAGTAATATATACTTACAGAAGCGTACTTTAAAGAACGCGTAGTACTTATACAGACCGGTCTAAACTTTCGCTCAATGCATGTCCCACCGGTTCCCCGGGATGACAAAAGGTGACCAATCAGTTGTATACAATTTGGGATAAGAATGATTGATGTGTAGCTATATAAAATACTAAGAAATGTGCCATTCAAATGATAGGTTTAGATATATACTTATTAATAAAAAAGTATATTTGCATGCCTAGGAAAGGATGTGACCTTAGGAGCTATTGCTGAAAAATTATCTTGTAAACACTTTCTTTAGATATAAAAATTGATTCCGACAAAGCAGCCTGTAAAGGCTGCGAAACGTCAATAAATAAATAAAGTTTCGTGCATTAACCCGTGAAAAACTAGTTTTATTTAAAAATCTGTGTGGTTTAATTCTTATACATATAAAAAAATAATTATTATTATAATCATATTGAATCGGTTATGCTTCTGCAATATGGTAGTTTGTCAGAGATCCGCGGAATGAGGAAATGTGGGTGTGTTGACTACAACAACCGAGTGATACTCCAAATGTTATTATTAATGTATTTCATTCCATATTAGGAAAAGTTAAAGGATTATCTTTTAAGATACTCGCTTTAGATTTGAAGGGGATTGCAGCAATTATTACAATTAAACCTTTATAGTAGCCACATTTATTAGGTTCAAAGAGAGTGTTGTATGTATTATAAAGTAAATAAATAAATAAATTCGTCATTATTTGTTGAATTTAATAGTTTATTGACTGCTTCTAAATAAACGCATTACATGATTTCGGATGAGTGGCCTCCCAAAAACTAAATCGAAAGAAACGACTGCGAGGATAATGCAACCGGCTACGTTCCTCGATGCGTTAGTATCTGTGATCCTGAGTGCATTCATCAATATGATTAATGGTTTCATTTTTATTTTCTTTCTCGTGTTTTTTTAATAAAAGTTTTTTCATTATTAGGTTGCTTGCTACCAATTTTTAGAGCACAGCTTTACATGTGATTTTGATGACTTATTGTATGAATATTTTTGCAAAGATTGATTATACCCGAAAACTAATTACGTAGTCAATATCGTTAATCAACATATATGTTTTTTTACCGTGCTTTATGGTAGTAAAGTATTGTGTAATTGGATTTTTTAAGGCAATACTGATACTTTTTTTATCTGTCAATTTAAACGAAGGAACCATAGGCACTGTTTAATTCCCGCACGATGCGATACGTAAGATAAGATTTATGAAGTCAGAGGCGAGCTTCACAAGCGAGGCTGTGAACGTTTACAAAAAGTCATCCGAATAGAACTCGACAAGTCAACAAAAGCTGAGAGAAGTAAAATACTAAAACGGGTCAGCATTTCGTCATCCTTACTCTAAAGCTCAAAGAATTCGGGACACAATGATCGGAGCCGTCACAGATAAGAAGAGTCCAATTGTAGAGAGTTCCCTGCCCTCGGCACGGAGGCAGCGCATTTGTTATGATGACTCAATCTTTTCTTTGTATCCTGGGAGGGTGCAGTCTCGAGCAAGCATAGAATACTCGAAACGCCTACGGAACTTTACGTAAGAGTAGCAGCAATTAACGCTGATTGTGCCAGCTTCAAAGTCTTTGAAAAAAAAATGTGATGTGTGTGTTAATAAAATTTATTGTTCATAAAATAAGAACGCCTGTGAAACCGCCGACCGGTTCGTTTGTAAACATTTACTTTATTGTTGTAACTGTATAAGACGTCTGTGAATAAGTTTAGTGCAGTGTACTTGTGTGACTTGTTACTAACGGAAATGACAAAATAAGTTTTCCTAATTGTCTTATCGCTATTTGAAATATTGTATTGTTAGTTACATTGCGATGAATCGACGTTGTCTATAATGTGATAGAAATTCATTTATTGCTTAGTTACTGCTAATTGGGCTATCAGAAATAATGAATGTTTTTTAGATGTTTAGAAGTACATATTACGAACTCCCTGGAATTCGTTTAGATGCAGGTATACAATAATAAAAGTATGGAGATTAAAAAGATTTATAACAAATACAAAGTTGGTCCCAGCTATGGCCCTTGTGCGAGCGGACCCCCTACAGTTCATGCTTGAAGTAATCGATTAACCGAAGAGAAATGACAGAACGTCGGTTTAGTGGGATCGACTATTAGTCAAGTTTCGATAATTGATTACGGTTTGCTACTAGATTAATAAGAAATAATGTGTGTTTTCATGTAGCCCGCTCAATGAGTTATGATTAGATCTGGCCACGGACAACGAAAAAAATCGTCAACATTAAAAAAATATGTACCTTCATAATATAAGCTATGTCTGCTTAAAGGCGTTTATTGAACCGTATGAGATACACGTGCTTGTGTTTATAATAAACTAGTGGGTGCTCCAGACTTAGTCTGCGTGGTCTAATTGGTTTCCTGTACAACTTCCACTCTCCTTTTCACCCTTTTATAATTTGATTTAAAGTATAACAACTATCATATATCCTTTCACGGAACTCAAACTAAGTATGTCAATATCACAAACCAAATTTTATTTCAATAGGTTTAGTGGTATGGGCGCCTCTTCACGCTTCAACGGCTGAACCGATTCAAATAACATTTGGTATAAGATAACAGTCAGATAGACGGGCACACTGTCGCATTTATAACATTATAGGTATAAGTTTGGATGTTAACAAACCAAGAACAACATCAGTTATGGGAAAAGTCCTAAGATTTGGAATACAATATTAAGTCTTACTATGTTTTTTTTAAAACAATATAAGATCTCAAATGTTTTTTTTTATATCATTATATGTATTTATCATGACGGCAATATTATCTGAAAGAAGCAATTAAAATAACGCATGTATGAATCAATAATTAAGTATTAGGAACACTAAATGCAACATAGCTATTTTTTTTTAGATGTACAGCCACCAATGAGTTATATCACTATTTAGTCGCATATACTTAATGCACTTGACCTTATAGTTACTAAGCACCAAATATGGTTGCATGACATATTTGGTGCTTACTTCATAATATAAAGAATGTTTATAATACCTACTAAGACATACAAGTTAAAAAAAAACTGTATAGATGGGGATTGTAGCGTAGTGGTCTCTGTTTGCTACATTGTGCGCATTTTGACTTGTGATTGGATAATCAAGGGACAAAAACAGTTCCTCTGACAAAAATTAAACAAACTAAACATTTTAGCATCTAATAAATTTGAGTTTCCTTTTTCATCATTTTTCATCATTTCAGCCGAAAGACGTCCACTGTTGGACATAGGCCTCCCCCATAGATTTCCACAACGATCGGTCCCATGCTGCCCGCATCCAGCGGCTTCCCGCGACCTTTACCAGATCGTCGGTCCACCTTGTGGGGGGCCTGCCAACACTGCGTCTCCCGGTACGCGGTCGCCACTCGAGGACCTTTCCGCCCCAACGGCCATCGGTCCTGCGAGCAATGTGCCCTGCCCATTGCCACTTAAGGTTTGCAATTCTGTGGGCTATGTCGGTGACTTTAGTTCTCTTGCGTATCTCCTCATTTCTGATTCGATCACGCAGAGAAACTCCGAGCATAGCCCTCTCCATTGCCCTTTGGGTGACTTTGAGCCTACTTACAAGACCCATTGTAAGCGGCCACGTCTCGGTTCCGTATGTCATCACTGGCAACACGCACGAATTGAAGACTTTCGTCTTGAGGCACTGCGGTAGATGTTCCGAGAAGATGCTACGTAGCTTCCCGAACGCTGCCCAGCCGAGTTGGATTCGTCGATTAACCTCTTTCTGGAAGTTGGACTTACCCAGTTGGACTATTTGTCCCAGGTATACGTACTGGTCAACAACTTCCAGTGTAGAGCTCCCAACAGTCACTGGAGTGGGTACGACATGGGAATTCGACATGATTTTCGTCTTGTCCATGTTCATTTTGAGACCCACTTGTTGGGACACCCTACTGAGGTCGCCGAGCATTGTGCCAAGGTCATCCATGGTCTCAACCATGACTACGATATCATCTGCAAATCGAAGGTGCGTCATGTACTCGCCGTTTATGTTGATGCCAAGTCCGCTCCAGTCCAAAAGTTTGAAAACGTCTTCCAGCGCAGCTGTAAACAGTTTCGGTGATATAACGTCACCCTGTCTTACACCACGCTGCAGCTGGATTGGCTTCGTGTTTTGGTCCTGGAGTCGAACTGACATAGTGGCGTTTTCATACAACGACTGCAACACTTCGATGTATCGATAGTCTATTTGGCACCTTTGGAGTGACCGAAGCACGGCCCATGTCTCGATCGAATCGAAGGCTTTCTCGTAGTCCACAAACGCCAAGCATAATGGCAGGTTATACTCTTCGGTCTTCTGTATAACCTGCCGCAGCGTATGGATGTGGTCTACGGTACTAAACCCTTTTCGGAATCCGGCTTGTTCGGGAGGCTGGAAGTCGTCAAACCTGCGCGCGAGACGATTCGTGAGGACTCTCGAAAACAACTTGTATACATGACTCAGGAGCGTGATGGGTCTGTAATTCTTCAATTGGGCCCTGTCTCCCTTCTTAAAGAAAAGCGCCACCACTCCCCTATGCCATGCGCTAGGCGTTTTGCCCTCGAGTATGACAGAGTTAAATAGCTTCTGAAGAGATTTTAAGACTGGTCGTCCACCTGCTTTCAGAAGCTCGGCTGTAACTCCGTCATCACCCGGCGCCTTTTTGTTTTTGAGCTGTTTCAGAGCTACACTAATCTCGTACAGGCTGACGTCCGGGATATCTTCGGTGTAGTGTCGGGTTAATTTGGCTCTTGGGTCGGTCGCCTTTGTGACAGGTACTCGTGATGTCGCGTATAGCTGTCCGTAGAAGCTTTCGATCTCAGCCATAAGCTCAGGTTGCGACGAAATGATTCTGCCGTCCTCTGTCTTCAGCTTCGTCAGCAAACTCTGTCCAAAAGACAGATTTCTTGCGAACACTTTCGAGCCTTTGTTCCGCTCGATGGCCTCTTTAATACGATCAGTATTAAAGCGGCGTATGTCGCGAGTCAGAGACTTCGAAATCTGCCTATTGAGCTGCCGACGTGCATCTTCAGAGGACTGCAGACATATCTCACGCCTTTTCTCCATGAGCTTGAGAGTCGGCTCCGAGATCTTGCTACGGTTTTTGGTACGGATGGGCTTGCAGAACTTCGAGCCCACCGTAAGGACAGCTTCAACAAACCTGTCATTATAATTGTCCACGTCTACGCAGCTCTCTAGGCAATTTTGCAGTTCGAGTTGAAAGCGCTCGGGGTTTTGGATCTGGATGGCTTCAGGACGGAGCGTGGACTTCATCAGTCGATTCCTTTCGGCTTTGACATTTAGATTCAATGTGCCTCTTACCATTCGGTGATCGCTTCCCGTATTGAACGAATTGATCACTGAGACATCATTGAATATCCGAGTCTTAGTCGACATGATGAAGTCAATCTCATTTTTTGTCACGCCATCCGGACTTTTCCAGGTCCATTTTCGATGCAGCCGTTTTCTGAAGAAGGAGTTCATCATTTTTAAATGATATATTTATGTTTCCTTTTTAAATGATAGCAAACTTGATGAAAATAAAATAAAATGAACTTATTTCAGAGTAAAATTTGGTTAATAAACTATTAATTTTAAGTTTTGCAGTTACAACAAATCAGGTACATCGTAGTGACTTTTTGTATTAGTCTTTTCAAACGAGTACTTACATGTATACTGTTGTTTCATGAACGTTGCCATTAAGAATAGTTAACCTTCGACTTTGTAGTTTAAATAGATAGTTAGGTTCTAAGAAAATTATTCTTTGAATACTAATATTAAATGATTTTTTATGTAGGTAGGTTGTTGTATATTTTGAAATTCGAAAAGGAAAATTTAGTGAATAAATGCAGTACTATGATTTGTGATATAATAATTTTATCATATTATTAATGTAGTAAAGTGATAATCACTATTTAAACTGAGCGTTTTTTGTTAGTTAAAACTATGTATGAAAGTTACATGTGTATTTTTTAAATAATAAGTTGAATAATCTTAAACTATACTCAACTTGAACTATAGCATTAATGTGAATATTTATAATTTAGTTTCAAATCGATAAAACCTTCGAGTATTAATTTGCAAGCATAATAATATTAGTGTCAAAAACTTGAGGGACATTAACAATAAGAAAGCAGTTTAGGATTCACGTGATTATTTACAAAGCATTATGTTATTTAATTTTACTATTGCTGGGATTTCTGCACCATTTTATCTTCTTTACTTGATTGTGTTTTCAAATAATGAAGGTGTATTTGTGAAATTGCAAAGATATTCAGAGCTTTCTCATCACTGCACGGCGCGGCGGAAACTGAAAAATGACCGCGCGCTTATCGTTTTGGAAATGGAGTAATTTCACGAACATCAATCATTCCAGTCGTTTACCTCGAAATTTTTACGTCACTCCTTTTATTGCCTCATTCCATTTTTTAATGTAATTTAAACAACACGTGGGTGATGGTAGATCTCACCGCTAATGTAACGTGGGTCATCCTTTTATAGTGATTCATGCGGGTGAATGTTTTAAATGATTGTGTTCAAACTGTGTTCTGATTTTTTTAGATATTTTTGCAGGCTCTACATAAAAAACATTGCAATAACAACATAAAATTCATAAAACTAAATATCTCTTATTATCAGCTATCCTGATAATGTATCAATAAAAAGTTCAGATTTACTAACTTCATTGCACTTGTAAGACAATTGTAAGCAGCACTTCAGACCTTACTATTAACTCATTCCGTTACACTATGCGCTTATGGCAACGCTCCATCCGTACTGTAATGATTAGAATTCATCTCGGCACCTTACCTCTCAATACCACAATGGCCATATTGACAAAATAGGTATTATAGTAAATCGGTGCCGTGAGCTAAAGCAACATGGACTTATGAGTGGATGCTGTCCAACGGATATGGTGGCATCGTTTAGGGATAGAGCTATGTTTAGTTCGCTCGTGACCGCAAATGCGCCCGCTATACCCCCAGGACTCCACACAATTATGTTACGGTGTCAGAGATTAGTGGGAAGACACGATGTGCATCTGTAGCAGCTATTTGTTTTATGCCTATCTCGTTTTGTGAGCGAAATACGTCAAAATGTAACACCAGATCGGAGTAACTGTCACAATCTTACTTCAATTTATCGTTGTATTAGAAAATTATAACATCATCGCAGATGTAATAAAATTCTGTTTTATATATTGTCTTCTATTTAATAACATAAAGATGTTTAACATTTACAAAATTCAATGAAATTTTTCAAAGAGCAAACTTAAGTTACCTCACCTTTCTGTACCGTTTTTCTGATCTGAAATCTGCGATGAAGCGTAGGTATTGAACCTTAAAAACTATAATCAGATCCTTATTAAAGATTTTCCTAAGTGCACATCTGCGGTTTGCGCATTAGTATGCGGACTCGGCCCCGCCCACACCGGCTATCGTCCGCAAATATATGTAAAATATGCACAAAAGTATCCCGGATAAAGTGCACAGATAAGAGGCGACGTAATTTGCATTGCTCTGGGCCGCTGGCTAACATTCGGCCCTGTGTTTACCGAAAACGCAGGAAATTTCACGTCAACGGCTCACCGGTTTTTACGAGTTTTATGAAAACAATAAACTTAATGTAACGTTAATCAATTTATGGGACATTGACAGTTATTAGACATGAAATGAGCCCATTGATCGTTATGTTTATTATTTAAGCATTTTCTGCCGGATTTTCATCTCTAGAGAAAAAGTGTAGATGCTTTTGACTAATTATTTAATTAACTATTAAACTCTAACCATTATCTATTAAGGGTCTTGCGTCTGCTTACTTTAACTTTAACAGTTCAGTTAAAATACCGGTTACCCCTCGTTTCTACCAAGAAACAAGTCATATACTGGTTTTATACTAAACCTTTAGAATACTTGTTGTGGCTGTTTAAAATATTCTTTATTATTATTATTTTTTTGTTGAAGTTCTCGCGTTTTAGGGAAGGCAAAGGGAAGAATGCCCATACAGCCTTGTCTTTAATTAAATTAATCTTCTTTTTATTTTTACATAACAATGTCGGTGTGACGCATTCTAATGTTTCTTGGAGTGTTTGGCACGAAATGTATCGAGTTGGCTTTTTCGATTAGCTTCTGTGAGGTAGTCAACACTACAATAAAATTCTCACGTCCACTTGACCGGAATAGCATATATTTTAACGATTCCACTAATTCTGCAGTTACGCAGACAGTTGTTACACAAAACCACACCAATTTTATTTCACAATATCCACTATGAACGAATTTAAGAATAATTAAAATAAGACGCCAACCGCACTCGATGAAATCCCGCCATACCTCATTTTATTTTTTCAATGTAAACCATTGCATAGACAACTAGTATCTTATAAGTATAAATCACTTACTTACTTAACATATTTTGTTTATCCAACCTCCTTTTTATTTGACGACCTCCGTGGCGCAGTGGTGTGTACGCCGGGTTTCAAGGTGTTGCTTACTGCAGAGGTCCTGGGTTCGAATCCCGGTGAGGGCAAATGTTTGTGTGATGAATAACGAGCATTTGTTCTCCAGTCATGGATGTTTAGTCTGTATTTGAAACTTTGGTTCACATGTGCACATAAACTTTTTGAAACTTTTCTTGACGTCAACAATGTTTTTTAAAATTTTGACTTTTGAAACTATGACTTAATGACCATTGACAAAGAGTCGATAGTTTGATAGTTTTGGTTGCACAAAGTGGCAATATCTCACAAATAAAGACTCTTTCTCACTGCACAATACAATGAAGTTGGTTAAACTTAAATTACCAATAACTTAAAAACTATGCTATTTAAACTACTACTTTCTTTGGACGATATGTTTAACAAGAGCTATAGAAGTATTATTCAAAGTTAATGTATATCCTCAGGAACACGGTGTATATTTGTATATGTATCCATCCATCCATCATCCTTTCTCCGTCCACTGCTGGACATAGGCCCCCCATAGAACGCCACAATGCGCAGTCCTGCGTTATCCGCATCCAGCGACTCCCAGCACATTTGACGATGTCGTCAGTCCACCTTGTTGGGGGCCGCCCCACGCTGCGTCGTCCGGTACGTGGTCGCCACTCGAGCACCTTTCTTACCCAACGGTTGTCAGATCCTCGAGCGATGTGGCCTGCCCATTGCCACTTCAGTGTGCTAACTTTTAGGGCTATATCGTACACACCGGTTCTTCTACGGATCTCCGTATTTCGGATCTTATCACGTAGGGAAACACCGAGCATAGCCCTCTCCATAGCACGCTGCGCGACTCTGAGTTTTGTTATGAGGCCGACATTCAGAGATGTATGATGATGATGTAGATTGTATATGTATCAGTGTATATCATTATATTGTATCCGTTACTAGTATCCCATAACACAAGCCTACAGTGCTTACTTTGGGGCTAGGCTAATTGGTGTGGGTGTTGAAAAATATACTTATATTTTTTATCCAACAAGTTCGATGTAAGTTTTTTATAATTTATGTATATAAATGTGCACAAAAAATTAATACATTGTATATTTGTTAAATACATGTATTATACCCTTTTTTTGTATAACGCAGGTAAAAAATCTTTTTACAGACGACGGCGCTTTTAAGAGGCACACCGCCGAACGGACCTCACACCTGGCTTCCGCAAGTCTTTCGGACCCCCAGTGGCTGACTACCGAGGATCCCGCAACTCTTACGGGCGCTTTACAGCATAATATCCGCTAAAAAATTCCTGCGAATACCTTCTACACTGCTTAATGCGAAGCCGCGGGGTCCCCGTAAGGGATTCTACCACGGCTCCACACCCAGAGCGTACCGCTCCCCATCCTCTGCGGAAGGGCTTCTTGGGCGTGCCCGTCCAATAACCCCCCCCCCCCCCCCCTTTGTAGGACAAAACTACAAGAGGTGCTCCCGCCGTTCAAGGCTACTCGGATACACCCCCCCCCCCCCACCCCTCTGAGGGCGCCCGTATGGGCGCCGACGCCTCAGAGGGCCCTTTCTCGGGGGGTCTGTCCTTAGTGACCGGCGGGTCACACTTCCCCCTCCCCATGACATGGTCCACCGGTTGGCTACTCTCTGCGCATATGGCGCAGCGGGGCTTGGCAGCGCATTCCGCCGCCTTATGCTCCACTTTCCCACAGTGTATTATAAATAAATATTTCCAACACTCACACCAATTAGCCTAGCCCCAAAGTAAGCACTGTAAGGCTTGTGTTATGGGATGCTAGCGTAACGGATAGAATACATATACTGTACATATATTTATATAGAAATACATATTAAACATCCATGACTGGAGTACAGATGCTCGTATTCATCACACACACATCTGCCCCCATCGGGATTCGAACCTGGGACCTCTCGAGTCGGCGACACCATGAAACCCGGCGTACAAACCACTCGGCCACGGAGGTCATCGGTTATTATACCTTGGTGTTAACGAGGGGTAAGGTAAAATAATGGATTGCACCATTTGACGATACTCAAAATCGAGGTCTTAATTTAACAATAACTGTCCAAGCGAGATCATGTACAATTATAGTAAAATTTAACTTTAACTAGCTTTGTGGTGCAACTCACACTGTTTTCTTTGAATGTGCAGATTTTAAAAATAAGGTTTTCTTTCACGTGCATGAAGGTAAGAAAGGGAATAGTGGAAAGCTACTAATTTCATACGAAAGCAAATTAAAAGGTATAGAGAAGTGGCATTATTTCTATTACTTTGCATAAAAAAGCTTACCTAAAATTTTATAAAATAACAATGAAACTATGTAAAGATTATGCTAACGAGTTATGTACTTGTCCTAAGATTTACGTATTTGATTTATTGCAGGTTATTAAAAAGCTAACGACATATTTTTTTTCAGTTAACTGCTTATTTTTTACATTTAAAAACAAACAGATATATCAAATTTTATGTTTTCAAGCAAATATCGCATTTACTGATATCTTATTGTTGTAATATTTGCTTTGAAGGTACCTACAGAATGAAAGCTTGATTTTTCGTTTCGACTATTTTAGATTTGTATGTATGTAGGTACATACAAATATAAAATAGTCCTTCTCTTTTATTTTCATTTGCTTTCACAATGATGGGATTCATTATGGGATTCATTCATATTCATGGGATCCCTCAAACAATAATTTGTAAGAAAAATGTATACCAATTTATGTATCCTGATGATAACATTTTGTTAATATTAATATTAAACATAACATGGGTCAAATTAATTTTTCATAATGGGAAACTATGTAACTATATCTACTCACTAAAAGCAAATTACAATTTTATATTGTACTAGCCGGCCGCCCGCGTTGTGTAAAAGTTTGTTTTTGGACAACTCCTCAGATACCGCCAAATCGTTAGATCTAATCTCCACTCATATACCATAATATGTAATTTTTAAATCTAAAGAAAACTTTTCAGTAAAATATTCTTTAAATTTAAACATCTAGCAGATAAATCCTTAAAAAGTTGCAAATAAGACCAATTGCAGATAAAGTGATAATAGTATAATTTTTTTACAGAAAAACGGATCCATTGCAAAGAATGTTATAATTATATAAAAAAATACAGAATAACGGATCAATTCCAAAGAATTCTCAAGGAAATGCTCAGAAACCCCTGTGCTATATGATATCGGATCCAATTACATATATTAGTATTCACGCAAGGATTATTATTCTCTGGCAGCGAGAGCACGCAACCACTAACAATTTCTCCTAAATTCGCCACCCGAGGCGCCTATCTGCGTATTATTGGCTGATTGATAGTATAATTTTGTAATAACAAAGCGTCTCTCACATATTTTTTGGAAAAACTTAAATCAGATAACCAACGACTTCAAGTTTTTGAGAATTCCATACAATTTCGTATAGAATTTTGTGAATTAACCTTCTTAATATTGTGATCATATTAAAACCAAGAGATGTGGGCATAGCGGATTTCCCGCTTGAATTGGAGTGCCATTCTGGCAAAGTAGCACACCGGACAAATCCTTGCGACTTAAAAAAAAGTAACCTGCACCTTGTAGAAGACCATAGTTAAATAACACTACCTTTTTATAGTCCTGTGTTTCTGTCGGTAAGTAAGGTTGAAGGGCTCCACGAGGAAGGGGATAAGGTTAGGTTAGCAACGGTGCGAGTGATATTTTTGGTATCGCAAGCGTCTATACTATAGGCTCTGGTAGCCGTTTACCATCAGGCGCGCCATACCCTAATTTGCTACCCCTATAGCACAAAAAACACCAACAACTTTAAACAGACCAAATAAAAACTTTACAAAAACATATAACCTTATGATATATATACCTATATAGGGCGGTTTTTTTTTTCTATGACTTTTAAGGTTATGTGAGTTATTTATTAGGAATTTAGGTAATATAATCAGGCTTAGGGCCATGAGGAGCTCGATGGTGCAACTGGTTAGCGCGTTCGGCTGCGATCGTTGAAGTTAAGCAACTTTCGCAGTGGTCGGTCATTGGATGGGTGACCAAAAATTCTTCTTTTATTCTTCGAGCGCCTCCGTGCTTTGGAAGGCACGTTAAGCCGTTGGTCCCGGTTGCATCTGCAGTCGTTAGCACCCACCAATCCGCACTGGGCCCGCGTGGTGGGTCATGGCCCAATCTCCCATAGGGAAGGCCTGTGCCCTAGCAGTAGGGACATTAATAGGCTGATGATGATGATGATGATAGGGCCATGTCCCTACGGCTGGGTCACAGCCGGAATTTATAAGGTTTAAAAAAAATGTATTATCTTGAAACGTATTTATTAATTGAAAGTTTTATTCCATAGCCGAAAGCGTATATTTATTTATCAATATGTTTCATAAAATAAAAGTTTTCAGATCGTTCCTAATGTACGACAATGGATACAGGATAGGGCAATGACTTCTTTCAGAAAACATAGCAACAATTCATATGCGCACACGCAGCGTGCTCGTTAGCGCCGGCGAGACCATCCTTTGAATGAATCAAAAATAATTAGGTTATTTCTCAAAGCATTACCCAAATATTTCATAAGATAAGAAAGCCTTGCATTATTACATTTAATTTACAAAAAGTAGTAATCTCTACCTTAATCTGTGTGACTTTTATTATAAATAAACTGGTGAATCGCCTTTTTAGCGGACTTCATTAACTTTTTTGATAAAATTTATAAAAAAAGGTATTACAAGAGAAATACGGAGTAATTGAGTTGAGAACTCAGTTCAGACAATGCAATGTCGCCTCGTTGATTTTCCTAACATCGAAGTGAAAGCAGGAACCTATCTCGATAGCGCTGCCGTAAACAATATTGCCAGTGCCGGCAAATAAATGAACTACACGAACGAAAATCACGCGCTCTGAATTTTTCAACGTCGCCTCCAATCTGAGATCGCGGGCATCGCGGCGAGCACAAAGCTCTAACGATTAACGAACTGAAACTAAATGAGAGCATCATTTTTATTTCCAGTTCTTGTTTTGTTTGATTTGAATAATCGACAGATAAGAATAATGCTTCACCGATATGTGTTTACGTTTTAATTAACATCACCCAGAAATATTGTCGAATACATAAAAAGATAATGGCTCGTGGAGGGTAATTTTACCCACTCGATTCTGTTGGTAGATTATCTCGACGCTCACTATGATCAGTACAACAACAGCGCGAAAACAAACGACTTTTATGCCGTGTTAGATATTATCTGTAATCTACCAATAGTCGAAACCACCAGTCATCGCTACGAAAATAATAGCAATAGTAACAAAGGAATTATAATGTCCGCTGCCAAAACGGCACAATAACAGCGGCTCGCAGGTGGTATCGGCGATTAATCGGTGGGCGATGCGCTCTCGATAATGACCGACGGAGAATCGATGTCGCAACTCGCAACTCGCTCGCCGATTTCGGTTCGCCTTCGGTCATCTCTAACGATGGAGCGATAATTAAGATCGGACGTCGGCATTATTTACGCCCGGAGCGTCTCGGCTGACCCTGCGAGTCGGTCACGACTTTTTCCTTGTTGGGTGATACTATTGTTGCTTTTACTTGTGTTCGCTAAGCTAGACGATTTGTAGCCAGTTGGTTTATTTGCCCCGTTCGTTCGATGTCTCCGAATTCAAATTTGTAAAGTAATAACTTTTTCAAATAATTTTCATCACAAGTTTTCCAGTTTAGTTAGCTTTATAATTTTCAACCAAATATTTTGTTTAATCACAAAAACAAAAATCTGTGTTTTAAGTTGCTTGTTTATCAATTTTAATAACTTTTGAGTAATCACATAATATTTTCTGATAATAATAAAAAATGTTTGAAGTAATAATCATAAAAAACTAAATTATATGTGTTTTCAACCTAAAAAGTTAATAGAACAAAAAATATTTTAGTAAAAAAATTCACCAACAAGCTCCGAGATTCATGTTTTAATTATCTCTATTTATAATTCCAAATAAATTGATGCATAGAACCTCTGGCATATTAATGGGTCGGTTTGATCATCAAACACTGCAGCAACGTGGCACTGATGCCTTATAATGATCCGAGAAGCTGATGCGATCGCAACAACGTAGCCCGACCTTTTACACCCACTATTTGCCTTTTAATGGCTTACAGCTGTTTAATGGTAGATAAAATCATATAGCCATCAAATACACTTTGAAATGTCATTTGTCTTTTATAAACGAGGCATTCCTAAACAACTTTTAAACTAAACTCGAATTAAGAAAGTTTGCCAATATATTATTCTAGTTTAAGGATCATACGCAAGTACTAAAGCTTCATTTCTTAAAATTGATATTTAGATTCTCGATACGTATAGGTAAATTGTACAGAAACATTTTTCAATAATTTCCTGGCTAACGGAGCCCCACCCATAAATAGGGGGCATATTTTAATAATTAGCATTCATAAGTTTCAAAAGTTTTGCAGCTTTAACAGACCCGAAATCCCACAAAGGAGAAAAAGCTAAGATCCAGAGATTGAACCTTTCACTTGTTCGATTTGGTGACGACATCTTTCGTCATCATCATATAAGTCGAGTACGACGCCCACTGCTTATCATAAACCACAATCAAGAAGGTCTAGGATCTCCACACCGAAAACTTGCAGCCCTATCATGACCTACGCCAATGTTTGCTTCGCCCATGTACCTCCGTCGCATCTTAAACCCTTACAAACGAAGCAAAATCGTGAATTGCGCAGTGCCACTGGTTGGCCGTGGTAGGTGCATCGCAATCTTAATCGCAAGTTAGATTCCATCGCAAAGTAAATGAAGGACGCCTCGAGACGTTACTTCGATAAAGCCGCGCATCAGGGGTTCGGTCTTAGTGGTCAAAGCCCCTAGTTATCACACGGTCACCCTCCCGTCCTCCACTCGTAGGTCGCTCCGATTCCGTCGCCCTAAGCACGTCTTAGAATATCCCGACGAACGAAATCACCCGCGCAAGCGTGCTTCCGACTCCTTCAAACTCGGTGACACTGCACTCAAAATCCACACCGATCGATCCTGCGCCACTCGCATCTAGCGGCTTCTTGCGACCTTTACAAGATCGTTGGTCTGTCGGTCTACATGGTGGTGGTGGTCTTTACCCAATATATAAATACACGGAGCAAGCCTTGAATTCCTACTCAGCGGATGCCGCTAATTGTATCAAATGAACATAGAAAGAGGTGAATTGTATTGGTAGTCTTTTGGCCTAAAGAAGTTTGGTGACTACACAATTAAGACCAGGCCACATCAGCTATTAGTAGGTTTATTAGCTAATTTGTAACCGAAGTAGGATGGGCTGCTAGTGAAATGTGCAACTAAAGTAGAAGCTCAAAAAAATATTTGCCACAAAAAAACAACATCGATTATAGGGTAATAATTTCATAGGGTAGGCACTGATGTAGCGTTAACCAGTTGAAAATACTGTAATTTCTTGCACCAAACAGCAGATCGCTTATATATTATGACTAAATATAAATAAATCCGTTGTTAGTCCAAAGTATAATAGGCACCAATTGCAAGTGTCTTGTAACGCGATCGGGCCGGCTGTATATGGGTAGCACCGGTGATCTTGCTGGGACCGCCCGCAGAGAATCTCAAACCTTACTGATACGCGTTCAACCACAGTCGGAATAGACAGCATATTTGTTAGGTAATATTAGTACCGGATACCGGGTCATGCGACCAATTTAGGGTTCTTTGCCCAAAAAGTACAAATAGATCCCTATTAATACGCCTCTACTGTATGCCTGTCACAAGGCTCTATCTCTCAACCGGAAATAGGTAGACACCTGAAATATTGATTTTTCATGCCGGCACTTCACTTGGCTATTCATATTTACGGTTTGTAAACATGACAACAGTCGGGAGCGGATTTACGTAGGGGCTTGGAGGGGCTGGAGCCCCGGGCCCGCTTTAAAAGAAGTTAGACCTGTAAATGTATCCCTCTCTTCTACATTCTAAAATGCGTGCAAGTTCGAATGCATATAATGCATAAAAGCGGAATTTAGAACCATTGGGAATCACATGATTTTCATATCCTTAAATGGGCCCCGCATCAATGTCAGCCCCGGGCCCCACCAATTTTAAATCCGGTCCTGACAACAGTCTGTCCTTATTATGCTTTAGAAGAAATGAAAAGGACAAACTGATGTCAAGCCTACAAATAGCAAACACGAATAGCCTAGTGGAATGCCGGCATCACACTTACACACACAAATAAAACAAAGTTAATTTTCAAAGTGTCTAAATAATCACTTTAATCGTTAAAGTAAGACCGTAAGTCTTACTAAAAAAAGTTTATTCACGGTTTCAAACCTAGGGTAGGCAAATTTTGTATATATTTTTTTAACTCTTGTCAAACGCATGCCTAACTTTTAGTGGTAACTAGGTTATAGTTTATAGTATATATAATATTGTATTGCTTGCGAGTCCGACTTGTACTTGGCTTTTTGTAGCATGCATTGAAATTAGCAAGGGCGGATCCAGGGGGGGGGGTCATGGGGGTCATGACCCCCCCCTGGGCTGGGTACAGGTGGACCAAACCCAGGGGGCTTTTATTTAAGTACTTTATTTATTTATACCACGACTATATGACCCCCCCCCCTGGTGCCAAAGCTGGCTATATGACCCCCCCCCCCCCTGGCGCCAAAGCTGGCTATATGACCCCCCCCCCTGGCGCCAAAGCTGGATCCGCCCTTGGAAATTAGACACAAAATATAGATGAAGTCTGTTTATAGCCATTGCTTAAATTCTAAATCATAAACTTATTTTATTGGTTTTGCGAATATTTGATAATGGGTATTTAACATATTCATGCAACTTGCGAAGTGGTAAAAATCTTAAATTTCCAAATCAGTGGTGGAAATAGTTAAAAAAGATTGTAAGTAAATATCACTTTTCGACATGGTTAGGCTTATGTGTTAGAAGAAGTTTTTTATGTTATTTAGTGTGTAAGTTTTTTTTTTAAATCGATAAATACATTAATTTGTAAGATATTGTCCACGTTAATATTAATTAGAGAAAGATTGTGTTACGTAATTTTGTATGTTGTTGGGGCTAGGCAACTAGCAAATATGAACCGTAATAGATGCATAAATTACCACTACAGGCCACACTGATATCATCGGTGTTATGATTGCTCATTTTTTCCCATGATTTACATATTAATCATTTTCTCGGAATGTTGTGTAGGTGTCTGTAAATAAACATTGTCGTTTTTTAACTAATAATGTTACCGTATACGAACTTGACAATAATTTCGTCCAATAACAACTTATTTACTCTAATGAAGGAATTTGTAATTGCTTATATCCTTTATTAAGGTGTTTAATTTTTTTTTCTTAGCGCTAAGAAAGTACAGGATAATAAGTATTTTTATAAAGTTTATATGATGGTATAATAAAAGTATGTCTACGTACCCATTAAATATATTTTTTAATTTTTTTGGTGAACAGAATATAATATTTGATACTATTTAATTTATGAGAAACGGCTGTGTTTTGTTCACATTTACTTTGAAATTTGCTTTTAATAAGACAACCTTTAACCTTAAATAAATTTAAAGTTCTGCTGACCTGGGATGAATTCAATTGTTTTTTATAATTTTTATAATTTTAAAGCATGTAACTGCTTGATGTTTAAATCTAAAGAAAATATAACTACATTGTGGGTTACCTATAATGCGAAGAGATGGCGCTGCCTTGCAGCTTAAGAATGGCTAGAAGAATTTCGACGCGGTCCGTGAGGGCCGCGGTAGCATAATTGGTACTGACCAACCCTGAAGGGTGCGGGTTCGCGTCCCGTCTGCTGCCTGGTCCGCGTGGAATTTTTTCTAGTCAATTGTTCTTTTCTAGTAATAATTTCCTTAACATCTACGGTCTTATACAAAAATTTATCATGTCTATCTTTTATATTTCAACCTACATACAGTACTCATACGAAAGTACACACATCAAAAAAAGTTTGCGATCACTTTGAAAAATAGATTGTTTTTTATGTTACAGCAGACTTTCTTGAAATTTCTTTTTCTGATAAGATTCTTAATTTAAAAATTAGAATTAGAAAGTTAAACAATAAAATAATTCAATTGTTTTTCCATATAAAAAGACATGCAATCCAAGCTGACACTTATTCAGAAATCTGACTTAGTCAATATTATCGAATTTAAAATATTCTTTCTCTGAAAGTTGTGATTTAAAAAAATGCCACGAGGATTATCAGATGTTTTACGAGCCAGAATTGTAACTTTGAGGGAAGAAGGCTATTCTTCGAGAGAAATAGCACGCAGAGTTGCCATATCCCAATCCTGTGTAGTAACCACATTGCAGAGGTACCACGGCATGGGTAATTTAACTGATCAACCCCGCAGCGGTCCCCCAACTGTTTTGACAGCTGCTCAGAAGCGCTACATCTGGTTGCTGGTAGCCCGCGACCCAACAATAAACGCCACTAAATTAAAAGCAGAAATGCGGACCGCCTTCGGACTTGAAGTTAGCACTCAAAACACTCGGAATTGCTAACATAAGGCTGGATTACGAGCACGGAGGTCTTGGCGAGCACCTTTGAATTCACGGGAACATCAGCGACGGAGATTACAGTGGGCAAAACATTTGCCAAAACTGCCTCTTCGTTGACGAATCGCGAATCAATACTCATAACCGACGTGTCCGTGTTTGGAGAAGACCTGCAGACTCTGAAAGGCAAAGAACGGCCCCTGGAACGGTTCAGCAAGGCGGGAAATCAGTGTACTTTTAGGGTGGTATTATGATTGGTGCTAGAACGTCTTTAATCCTTTATCAAGGCTTCATGATGGCAGGCAGATATAAAACAGTCGCTAATGATGGAATCGTCAGACCTTTCCGAGTAAACCATGGGCACCAATTTGTACTGGTTGGCGATAATGCGCCCGTACATCGAGCTTAACGAGTCAATGCTGCTCTCCGAGAATACGAAATTACAAGGTTAGACTGGCCTGCCGGCTCTCCTGACTTAAACCCAATAGAGCACGCGTGGGATGCTCTTAAGCGAGCTGTTTGGTATCGGCAGACACCACCTCAGGTAGTTCCGCAGCTCAGGGAAGCTGCTGTTCAAGAATGGGACAGGTTACCACAAGAAATTCTGGATAACTTGATCCTCAGCATGGCCAGGAGGATCTCCTCATGCGTTCGAGCCAGAGGAGGAGTTATTTTGTATTAGATAAACAACAATTTATTAATAAAAGCTTTCTAAGTTTGGTTAAACTATATTTTTATTTCTGTCAAATATTCTATTACAATCGCCTTAGGATTGAATTATAAAAAAAAAATAGTTTAATTTTTTAATTTCAGAAAGTGTATTTTTAAATAAAAAAAAGATATAACGTAAACATTTTCCCTTGATTAAGTTAAATTTTGAAAATATATCAGCTTTTACAAGTGATCTCAAACTTTTTTTGATGTGTATATGTTATATTAATTTACCTTACCCGACCTGTGCTATGGTTTTTTACAATCTTAGAGTATTTTACCAGTTAACGTTTACAAAAAGACCAAGTAAAAAGAAAAATATTACGCACATCAAGCACATTATGTCAACAGTATTATAGCTATAAAATTGTTATGTGAGTAATGCTATTTTGAATACGTATCCAAGATTAGAAGGCATCACTAATGGAAACAAGAAGATGAAATATTGTAATTAATATTTTAATAACTTAACATTTGTTCCATGTCCCTGGACTTACATAAGGCGGCACTTGTGGTGGCTATTCCCTTGCATAGAAAAAGATTCTTTATGTAAAAAAGAATAGTCTTTTGTTTTCCTATAAAAATAAAAATATTATTGAGTTGTATTTAACGTGGGCTATATTTTACTTTTTAAGGAGTTAACTGTCGAAAGCGCTATAATAATACGCGATTGTAATTACATGGTTCATGACAATAAAAGTGAAATTGTATCTAACACTTTATATATTGAGCACTTCAAGAAGAATCACTAGGATGTTTTATTTAATACTGCAAAAGTTGAAGAAATGGTCGTTGTCAAACCAATATCAGCTAGAAGTGTGCAAAAAACGTAACTTTAAAACATAGCACTTAATTATTGACAATATTCTGGCTGATGGAGATAGCATATTTTTAAACGACCTATGTTTACCGTTATAATGCTTCTTACAGTTCGCATAGCAGTCTTTGTATTCGAAAATTCGGTTAGAATAATGATGAAAATAGGTAGTCATTTTCATGTCAAAATCTCCAATAAGTGCACAAAACAGATATTGGTTTGACAGGGAAGAAGAAGCTAAACTTCAAAATCATAAACTTTTTTTATTGGTTTAGCGAATATTTGATAATGGGTATTAACATATGCAACTTACAAAGTGGTAAAAACCATAAGTTTCCAAATCTGTGGTGGAAATAGTTAATAAAGATTAAGAGTCAATATCACTTCTCAATATGGTTAGGCTTATGTGTTAGAAGAAGTTTAGTGTGTAAGTTTTTTTTTATTTAAAATCGATAAATATATTAAGTTGTAAGATAATGTCCATTAATTAGAGAAATTGTGATACGTAATATAGATAGTTTCATAGTGGCTATAGGCTTTATGAAGAGAATTTTTGAATTCTCAAATGGAATGGTTGACTAATCCGCGATATATGAACAGGGCAATGCAGAGGCTCCGCTCGTTTTTTTTATACGAGGCGCAACATGTTACCCCACTTCACCTGATGTTTAAAGAGTAAGTCGAGTGTACTAGAAGCGAAAAAAGATGATAGGGCAGAAGGTGTGCCGCTCCAGCTATCGTCATCTTGCCGACCGGAACCCATCTGAAACAATCCCCTACGCGGAGCCCTAATACTCTACACAACAGCAGAAATAATACCACCAATAGGTAATGTTTTTAAGCTATTGCATAGCTTTTATCGCGGGCTTTGAGCACGGCGACCGAATCAAGTAATTCCGTAACGAAAATAAACCTCCACTCCGACCGGCTCCTACCACACACTCTCCCCCGAATCTCAAGTTAGCACCAATCCAAATAAATTGCACCCGCGAATCTTAAATATCAGCAACCACGAATCCCAAGTTAGCACCCGTTAACTTCAATCACAAACACCCGCAAATCCTCAGCATCCGCGAATCCACATCACCCACGAATCCTCAGCACCCGCGAATCTTTAGCACCCGCGAATCTTAAGCACCCACGAATCTTCACGTCACTAAATATCTTCAGGATCCGTTTCAGCACCCACCAATCTTCACCCTCCCTAACACCCCCCGCCCCGCCCCCCACGAAAGTCTGTAAAGTCTGTAATTAATTTTGTCCCAATTATTTTTTTTACAGATCTTTAATAATGCACCTTTTTTCTGGTCGATTAAATCACATCATGAAGCGCTCGTTTACTCTACTCGGACACACCTAAAAGTCATTGACATTCAGCGTCTAATGGAAGTGCCAAACTATATATTATAGTCAGAGAAAAAACTTGTTAGCTATCGACCAGACAATTCCATTAGTTTAATGAATACCAAGCATACGAAATCAATTCTGTGTTTATTTTGATGTCGTCATGATGGATTGTGTAGTTCTGCGATTTCCATTTATTTTTTATCAACTTTCTTACTTTAAGGATAACAATAAATAACCCTAAATGAAAAGACATAAGCTTACGTCCTCTATATTCGCGCCATAACTTAACCATATTCTCGAAGGCGTCTTTTTATGCAGTGTGTTTCATTAAAATTCCCTTTTAGCAGTAAAGTAGAACATTATCAAGTGCTTCTAAAGCACACAATGGAAAGATCTTGTCGGCGGTTGGCCACGACGGCCGCGGGCCGGGGTTCAATTCCCGTTCAGTGAAATTCAGGCTAACGAACGGCTTGTTACCTAAATACCGTTTTAGGGTACCGTGTGACGCAATGGCTTCGCGCTCCATGCAATCTTTGAAAACTTTAATTATATTTGTTCTTAATATTTTCAGATAAATGCAGTTAAAAATATAGTCACTACGTAAACATACATAGGAACGGGTAAGAATTTTATCGTAAATGAGGTAAACCTTTTCCAGTATTAATGTTTAATAAAATAAAAAATCTAAATTAACATGTACTTTGTTATAGATAAATTCACAAAGTTTGATTCATCAAAATTTATCCTATATTTTAATTTAAGCTATCCTTACTTAGTTTTAAAGAATATTTCAATCACATTCTGTCTGTGTTTGTTAGTTTTTGCACGACTCCTTTCAATATCAGTAAAGCTATACAGGGCCTTCTCGTCATGCTAAACATCGTGATCAGTATTTGACGGTTTGAGGCATGTTACCTCCTTGTTCATCTAATGCAAATCATTTTCAATATTTACCATTATCTTTTCTTTTCTGTAATCTTTTATTTAAATAATGCTATACTGTTATTAAATATTTAATTATTAATGGATATGGCTTCATTACGCTTTACGATTTTAATACGTAGGTACTTATTAAAGGAAATCTATTTACTTAAGACTTTCTTATATTATTTCTAGGATTTGATATCAGACTTTATTTTTTTTCTTTTGCATCGCACAGGTCAATTAAATTCACTACTTTCAAATATCACCAACTGATTTTGAACTTTTTAGTGCTTGATAGATGTAAGATGTGCAAGAGCTTAATATTATTTTTATATAAGCTTAATACTTGTGTTGTTAACCGTACAATGCGTACTTACTGCACAGACCTGATTTTTCTATCAATTCGCAATCTCGATCTTCAATATAAAGTTCTAAGGTTCTCAAAAGTAGGATAATTTAAAATGAAAAAAACCAACTCATCGATTGCTTAAGTATCAGTCTCGGATTAACAAAAGCATATTATAATAGGATCACAGACTCGTATGCCTGGAATACGAATCGAAATCGAATAAATAAAAAACGAATCTTCATTGTATTATGCGACATAAGCCTTATTTACTATAGATATACTAAACGCCCAGTAAAGATTAATTGGTGCTTTAACTGCAGATGCCGCACGTAAAAGATCGAGATAATACAGTTTCGGTCACCCATCCCTATAACCTTCATTACGTAAGTAGGTTATCTTCCAGGATCGCAGACCAAACACTACACACCTAACCTAATCTAACCACTGCGGCGTTAAGCTCCCAATGATCCATTAAATCTTAATTTTTACATTTATGTCATACTAGATTTGAAATATCATCCGATCATTTTGCAATCAGGCTTGCTAGATGCTATGAAAATGTAGGTTAATAACTTTAAGCCTCACTCCGTTTTATAGACCAGTTTCATTCCATATTCGTATCACACTATCATAGTAAAACGACAATATCCGCACATGGGGGAGCACGTACAGAATGCATATTATGGTATTTACCATTTATATACATCGACCATTAGTTTGGCCCCGTGATCCCTTGGCCCATTCGTCCTAACTGCTGTGCGGTGTCTCGAGACGCCCTGTCTTGTTACCGATCAAATTGGTTAGAATACCAATAGAATACGGATGTCGCATTTTAGTAGTAGAAATAACGGAGATGACTATGCCAGATATGCAAATGCACCAGACCTTTTATGTATAAGATTTCTGTAGAAGAACTATCGTAATAATAGGTAGCAAAATTTGAATTTTCAGATTTTAAAAAGCTTTAACTAAGATATTAAATAAAAATAATCAGCAGCTATTCCAGCAACTTTCTGTGATGACCTCTGTGAAGTTAGCCCCCCACTTTTTGAATTTTATTATTATCTAGGTTGTTCTGGGTTGTTCTATGTTTGTTCTACATTGTTCCAAAGTATTATTTGAAAAAACTAAAATTTGAAGCTGCCAGACAAGAAAAACCGTTTTTCTATGGTAGCCCCCCATGTTTGGAAATTCAATATTTTTTTAGTTGTTCCAAGTTGTTCTAGTTGTTCCGAACATTGTTCCAAAGTATTATTTGAAAATATTCAAATTTGAAGCTGCCAGACAAAAAAAACGTATTTATGGTAGCCCCCCATGTTTTGAAATTCAATACTTTATTAGTTGTTCCAAGTTGTTCTAGTTGTTCCTAACATTGTTCCAAAGTATTATTTGAAAAAACTCAAATTTGAAGCTGTCAGGCAAAAAAAACCGTTTTTGAGATAGCCCCCCATGTTTGGAAATTCGTTATTTTTAAAGTTGTTCCAAGTTGTTCCTAACATTGTTCCAAAGTATTATGTGAAAAAACTCAAATTTGAAGCTGTCAGACAAAAAAAACCGTTTTTCAGATAGCCCGCCAAGTCAAATCGTACTAAAGACAATAAATAAATCAACAATAATTTTAAACAATGACGATTGTATCAGTACAACCGTGGGCTATATCGTTCCAATTTCATTTAATCATTTTGAATAAAATTAATAGTTATGAGACAAGAAAACATTACACTATAGGGTAAACTCCCTAATTGTTGGCACTTTAAGAGTAGGTTCCATGTCAGTCAGACATTAAATTACCATAAAATCACATCTAAATGAGTTAGTACACAACACATATTACACATGTAACAGTATCAAAGAAAGTAGTTTAATCTTTGTTTTCATAATGGTATAGTCAACGAAGGCAAAAATCTGCTGCAACCTCCGATTTCATTGAACCTCCATCGATTTTCATGAAAATTGGTAAGTAGGTGGGGGATACCATAAGAAACAAAAGTGACATAGTGCCAACTTGCGCTTTTGCCCTGAGGGTAGATACCACCCCTTCTCGGGGGTGAAAATTATTTTAATAAAAATAACTCCAGGAATCGATAGAAAGACAAATTCTAAGTAAAATTTGTTATATTAAGTTTTCGGAATAAATCAATACTTTCTGAGTTATTAAAGATAAAATATTGTGATTTTGCGTGATAAAAATACATGTTTAAGCGGTTTTTCATAAATAACTCAAAAACTATGAGCTTTACAAAAAAATATTAGTACCAAAATTGAAGCTAATATAAAAACAAACAAATGTCTACTTTGCCTACAAAAACCTTCTAATTTCAATTCAAAGTGAGCTATAGGTAATTGTATGTACATATTTTTTTTCGGCAAGTACTTAAATCTAAGTATTCAAACCCAAATAACGGGAAACCGATGAATTTATGTCATACACTTCCGGAGCACTTTTTAAATTCCTCAGAAATACCTTTATAATGAGCACTGTAAAAAGTTAATAGCTTCAAAATTGAAAAAGTTATGATAAAAATAAGATAACACTTATTTTTTTAGGAAAAACGAAAATAATAAACCCTTCATTCCAACCATTCATCAAAATGCATCGGTTTCCCGTTATTTAGGGTTGGAAACTTAGATTTAAGTACTCGTCGAAAAAATATATACATACAATTGCCTATTGCTCACTTTGAATTCATATAAGAAGGTTTTTCAAAGAAGGTGTTTGTTTTTTTTATTAGCTTCAATTTTGGTAATAATTAGACTTGCAACGAATAGTATATTCGGCAGTATACCGAATATTCGGCGAGGCCCCTGACCGAGTAGCTGAATATTAGGCAAAAGTATTCGGCTGGATTTTAGCGCCAAAAACTTGTACAAACGTGATTGTTTCGCGCCCCTTTGTTTGCAGTGCAAATCAGTCAAACGCAGTTTCAACAGAAATGGATCTTTTCTTAAATATTAGTAATATATCACGTCATGACAACCCATATACATGGTGGCAGCAAGGAAAATTGAATTTCCATGTTTGATTAAGATTGCAGCAAAATATTTGTCGGCGCCAGGAAGTAGTGTTTATTCAGAGCGCCTTTACTCTGAAGCTGGGATGGTGTACGAGAAAAAAAGAATTTCTACTACTTCCTAAAAATGCAGAAAATTTAGTCTTTCTGCACCATAACCTTCCCCTTCTAAATTTTGATTATGAAAATAATTCAAATGCATAGAAAAAATTCTTAACTTGTTTAATACAGAAAATGATTAAAATATGTTCCTGTTTTATGTACCAATGGTGTCGATTCTAGCATGATTCTCTAAACCTAAACTTAAATTTGACAGCAGTATATCCTTGTCATTCTCTATACAGAATGAAAAGGAGAGACTGATGTTAAATTTAGTTTTAAGTTTAGAGAATCACGCCAGAATTGGTACCAATGACTACTTAATAAATGATTATAAAAGAAATGAGAACCTTACCCTTTTAAATTTTGATTACCACAATAATTCAAATACATAGAATCCTCCATTTTTCCAATTCAGAAGATGATTATGTATCAATGGCTACTTTAATGAATATATATAACAGAAATGAAAATATGAATATATACCTACGTAATCAATCGATATTAATTTTCATTTTACCAATTATTTCTCTATGACAAAATATATTATTTAAGTATTCGGTATTCGGCCGAATAATATGTAGGTATTCGGTATTCGGCCGAATATAATAAAAGCAGCCAAATAGGCCGAATACCGAATAGTAACCGAATATTCGATGCGTCTAGTAATATTATATTTCTCTTTAAACTCATAGCTTTTGAAATATTTATGAAAAACCGCTTAAAACATGATTTCTTTGACGCACAATCACAATCTTTGATCATTATTAACTCAGAAAGTATTGATTTATTTCGAAAACTGAATATAACAACTTTTGCTTAGAGTTTGTCTTTCTATCGATTCCTGGAGTTATTTTTATTAAAATAATTTTTACCCCCGAGAAGGGGTGGTATCTACCCCTAGGGAAAAAGCGCAAGTTGGCACTATGTCACTTTTTTTTCATATGGTATCCCCCACCTCATCACCATTTTTCATGAAAATCGATGGAGGTTCATCGAAATCGGAGGTTATAGCTGATTTTTGCCTTCATTGACTGTACTATTATGAAAACAAAGATTCAACTATATTTCCTTGATACTGTTACATGTGTTATGTACTAACTCATTTAGATGTGATTTTATGGTAATTTAATGTCTGACTGACATGGAACCTACTCTTAAAGTGCCAACAATTAGGGAGTTTACCCTATAGTGTAATGTTTTCTTGTCTCATAACTATTAATTTTATTCAAAATGATTAAATGAAATTGGAACGATATAGCCCACGGTTGTACTGATACAATCGTCATTGTTTAAAATTATTGTTGATTTATTTATTGTCTCTAGTACGATTTGACTTGGCGGGCTATCTGAAAAACGATTTTTTTTCTCTGACAGCTTCAAATTTGAGTTTTTTCAAATAATACTTTGGAACAATGTTAGGAACAACTAGAACAACTTGGAACAACTTTAAAAATAACGAATTTCCAAACATGGGGGGCTATCTCAAAAACGGTTTTTTTTGCCTGACAGCTTCAAATTTGAGTTTTTTCAAATAATACTTTGGAACAATGTTAGGAACAACTAGAACAACTTGGAACAACTTTAAAAATAACGAATTTCCAAACATGGGGGGCTATCTCAAAAACGGTTTTTTTTGCCTGACAGCTTCAAATTTGAGATTTTTCAAATAATACTTTGGAACAATGTTAGGAACAACTAGAACAACTTGGAACAACTAAAAAAGTATTGAATTTCAAAACATGGGGGGCTACCATAAAAACGTTTTTTTTTTGTCTGGCAGCTTCAAATTTGAAAATTTTCAAATAATACTTTGGAACAATGTTCGGAACAACTAGAACAACTTGGAACAACTTTAAAAATAACGAATTTCCAAACATGGGGGGCTATCTCAAAAACGGTTTTTTTTGCCTGACAGCTTCAAATTTGAGTTTTTTCAAATAATACTTTGGAACAATGTTAGGAACAACTAGAACAACTTGGAACAACTAAAAAAGTATTGAATTTCAAAACATGGGGGGCTACCATAAAAACGTTTTTTTTTTTGTCTGGCAGCTTCAAATTTGAAAATTTTCAAATAATACTTTGGAACAATGTTCGGAACAACTAGAACAACTTGGAACAACTAAAAAAATATTGAATTTCCAAACATGGGGGGCTACTATAAAAACGTTTTTCTTGTCTGGCAGCTTCAAATTTGAATATTTTCAAATAATACTTTGGAACAATGTTAGGAACAACTAGAACAACTTGGAACAACTAAAAAAGTATTGAATTTCAAAACATGGGGGGCTACCATAAAAACGTTTTTTTTTTTTGTCTGGCAGCTTCAAATTTGAAAATTTTCAAATAATACTTTGGAACAATGTTCGGAACAACTAGAACAACTTGGAACAACTAAAAAAATATTGAATTTCCAAACATGGGGGGCTACTATAAAAACGTTTTTCTTGTCTGGCAGCTTCAAATTTGAATATTTTCAAATAATACTTTGGAACAATGTTCGGAACAACTAGAACAACTTGGAACAACTAAAAAAATATTGAATTTCCAAACATGGGGGGCTACCATAAAAACGTTTTTTATGTCTGGCAGCTTCAAATTTGAATATTTTCAAATAATACTTTGGAACAATGTTCGGAACAACTAGAACAACTTGGAACAACTAAAAAAATATTGAATTTCCAAACATGGGAGGCTACCATAGAAAAACGGTTTTTCTTGTCTGGCAGCTTCAAATTTTAGTTTTTTCAAATAATACTTTGGAACAATGTAGAACAAACATAGAAAAACCCAGAACAACCTAGATAATAATAAAATTCAAAAAGTGGGGGGCTAACTTCACAGCGGTCTAAACGTAATCGAAAAGTTGAAAATTGATGAGACGTCACTGCGAAAATAATTCTATCCCACTTCGACGTGCAGAGCGTTCACACGATATGTGAAAAAGAACTGAATTTTTTTCTTGTCACTACCACTATTATAAAGCTTATCGTCGTGTTAATAGATCAAAATTATATTGTGATAGCCGCAGCTAGCGAGACCCTAATTGCAAAGGTGTCAATGTCAATCATTATGTTTTAGCTTTGATAACACACAGTTATCGTAAATATTTGACCTGTAATTGAGAAATCAGTGTCTTATGAATTATTTGATGAATACACCTGAAGATTAGAAATAACATTCAAGAAAAAAACATCCTTAACAAACCTGACATCCAATTAATCCTTCAGTATAAACATAAATCCTAAAATAGATTCTTCTTAGATTTTTCATTTCAGCAAGATGCTTTCTACGTGAGTATTTAAGTAACAAAGAAATTAAAAAAGCATGCCTTTTTATTGTTACTAATGCAGTGTAGGTACATGGTAAATAAAATTTATTCCAAATTCACTGTAGAGCTGGCAAAGTTAAAATTTATGATACTACGAGATAAATCCTAACTAATATTAAATGAAAAAGTGTCATCTGTCTACATCTTCACACTTGAACCGCTGAACCGATTAAGGTTGATATAGGTACCGATAACTTGTAACTCAAGAAAGGATATAGGGCAGTTTTTATCCCAAGAGTAATCCTTTAAAGGGGTGAATGAGGGGTGGAAGTGAACCAAATTTTTCCATGTAGATGAAGTTACGGGCGCCCACTAGTTATCTATATATTAAAACAGAAATTGATAGGTTGATCAATGCACAGCCTCTTTTAACAAAGGTTTCTAACGTTAAATAACACTAAAAATTGATTTTCGGAGATTCGAGAACAAGATGTACTTATGAATTCATTTACAATATCTTCATCATCATGACTCAAATTATAATATGAAACAATACTTAATAAAATAAGCTAACTACTGGAGGAAATCCTGTGGTAATATTTTCAAGGTTGTTTTGTTGTAATAAATACGAGGCTAAGAACTTTTTAACTAGGATGATCATAATGTACTGTATCCCGGAGCAAAACTGAAAGATTATATGCACTAACTTGAATCGCATGAACGAACAGGTCTTAATTCCCCTCATTGTATTACCTAAGGGCTAAGCCAGTTCATTATAGACCGTTCAATCATTCTTTAAGCGCGGAGTAAGTACTTGGCCCTCCGTTTCTTTTGTTTTCGTCAACCGTATTATGTTAGCTTTATTTTTTGATAATATTAAGACGACCTCCGCCGTGTAAGTGGTATGTGCTTTTCAAGGTCTCGCCTACTCAGAGGTCCTGGGGGCCAATCCCCTAACGACATTGCTATCGATTACGATTTCATTTTGTTATTTCTGACCGCCTTAGGTTATCAAATACCTCACGCTCATTTTCTTTAATTTTGTTATTACCCATGCAAAAAAAAAATGGGGCGCGAGGGATTTGAAAACCTTCGGCGGCAGAAATAACCAAATGAAACCGTAAGCTATAGCGATAGCCATAGCAATCCCGTTATCCGATTGGCCACCTGGTTTTGAACCACGGTGGGGCGAATGTTTATGTAAATCAAAATGTTTGGGGCAAACGAGCATTTGTACCTAAATCTTGGCTGTTTATAAGAAAAGACAGAAACTCTTTATTGCACAACACAGTAACAAAACAACCAGAAAGCGAAACAAAGTAGAATATACACTATTGCACAAAGAGCGGTCTTATCTCTAATAAGCGATTTCTACCAGGCAAATCAGTGGGAAATAAAATAATGTAAGAGAATAAGGTGGTTGTGTGGAATAAAAGGCAAAATTTTCTTGATGATTAAGGTATTAAAGAAATGAAAATAAATTAAAATAAAAGCAATTCGTAAAATATATAGGCATAGACAATATGACAATACTCATACATATAATGCAATTGAAGCCGGTATGTTCTAATGCAACAAGATTGAATAAAAAGGTAAATTTAAAAAATCAAAAAACCCGACTGCTTAATTATACTTCAAATAAAAACTGAAAAGAGAAAAACAAGTCCAGTAGTCTATAATTCTGTTAATAAGGAACAAAGCTACTTTAACAGTCGGGACCCATTAGATATTCAAGAATACATAATATTTTTCAACAGTGGGTCCCGACTGTTAAAGTAGCTTTGTTCCTTATTAACAGAATTATAGACTACTGGACTTGTTTTTCTCTTTTCAGTTTTTATTTGAAGTATAATTAAGCAGTCGGGTTTTTTGATTTTTTAAATTTACCTTTTTTTAGTGTTTATTTCAATAAAATTGGTGTACTTTATCAATAGTTATTACAATTTAAAGTCACGCAGAAGAACGGTTATATGATTTCATACAAAATGTACCTACACTTCTGGACACATTTATCGGCCCACTTAGTAATACGTTTCAATGATCTGTGGCAAAAATATAATTAAGTTAGGTTGAGCAATAATAATAATTATATTTTAAAAAATACACGAAAAATATGGTTTATAAATCAGCTTCAAAACTGCGTAAAAACTTTTGCTCAATGTAAAATTTATTGTTATTAGTTAAAAATCGTCAAAATTATATAGGTCAAAACTTTAAATGTTAGGTGGGCCGATAGATGTGGCCAGGAGTGTAATTAAGATGACAAATTAAATTTTGAGTCGGAGTTCTTTGTAACAGATTTGATTTCTTATACCTATTTAATGTAAGAAACAATATTTTTATTTAAAAAAGTTTGCATTTGCAAGGTATCTGAACCAAATTTTAAATTAATTCATAGTTATTATTTGATTACTAACATTTTTCTCTGAGTACGATCAAATAAATCTGGATTCACTCACAAGAAAATTAAAATTGTAGGTAAATCAATTATATCTGCCCCTCTAGCATGACCACCGAAACGGGATATGATAAAGCGATATATCGACATTAACTGTCAGACTACTGTCAAACTCCACTGTAGTCTGACAGTTAATGACGATATATCGCTCTATCATATCCCGTTTCGGTGGTCATGCTAGAGGGGGTGCTAGCTAGAGCGATACTCGCATGAAAAAATGAAATCATTAACAAAATTGTTTAATTGGAAAAGTTGCAGGGAGAAATAAAGGTAGGTACGTCAATATTCATAATCATGTGTATAGATAGAACAAAAAGTTCATATAGAAATAAAAGAAAGAAAGAAAAACATTTATTGGCGACTTAGTCTAACACAGTTACAATAAGGTTACGGGTTACAATATGGTAACGAGGCCCCACTTCAACATAAAGTTGCAACGGCATATGGATTGCCGCTGCAACGCTGATATTCTGGAGGGGTCTAATTTGGACATCAACAGACACAAGACAGAAATTTTAAGACAACAAAGAACATTGAAAACAGTTATTCATTAAATATATACAATTTAAACAAACAAACCAATACAATAATAACAATACAAAGAAACTTAATTCTTTGACTTTTAATACAAACATATTTTTTCAAAAACATAACATGAGGCTGTATGGTTTTTGCTCTTTGCTTTATAAATTCGGCACATAATAACATGATCATAATAATTTGTGTAAAAAAAATGTAGGCAACACGTATTAAAAAAACACGTCATTCGAATAATCTATCTATAACGTGGCGCATTATCATAAACATTTATGTCAAAGTTCAATATGCACCGGGAACGACACCGTTTATCAAATTAGCAATGTTTGGCGAAATGAATCCAGTCTGTGGCCAGAGAAACCGCAGGCAAAATGCCGGAACGACATATGCCGTTGAGTTACCCTAGCATAAACTACAATTTAAATTAAGTGTACCAGTTATGCTTATGCGAAATATATATGCACCACGTAATGAGAAGAACATACATCACGTACATAACAGCATCCTTAAACAAATCTCTATTTTGTGTCCATGATTTTATCCGCCAAGGCACGATATGTATAAATCTCTAATGATAACGCCCCGAATTATAATAAATTAACAAAATAAGTAAATATGTGGTTTTACTTAGTATGTAAATTACTTTATATTTTAAAAATTTTACTGTTAGAATTATAAATCCAAAGAAAATTTTACTACAGAAAAGTTTCACCCGTATTCGAACCTGTCCGCTGCCAAAATTGGACACGGTCGTTAAGGTCTCGATAGCATTAATGGTTAGTGCATCCGCTCGGATTGCAGAAGGTCTCTAAGCCTGCCCTCCTAGCATCAGCACCACAGTTTATATTATATCTCGTTTTTTACCGCGTTCAACGTTCAACTGCCAAACTCCATAGTAATTTGATAATTGAGCGTGATAAAAACGTGTTATATATTATATCGCAGTGCTCGTGCTGGACCGAGTTGGAGTGAGTCGAGACTCAAGATATTACGTGCCAATTTTTTTTAATAATATCTCGAAAAACCATTTATGTAAATAAAAATCGCAGATTCATTAGTAAACAGTATTCACGCAGCCACAATATTTAGTGTGTTCTTTGATAACACAAAGGTTCTTTGTCTCAACGACGTGCTCGTCTCCGCTATTGTTTGCCTTCAACGATCGTCCCATTTTACTTATTGCGCTCCAGAGTAATTAAAGTTGATCCGACTCCAAATTCATTAGTCTCAGTTACAGTGCTTCAAGCCTGCTCCGGTGGCGAAACATAGTAACACATAGTATAGCTACCTAGCTATCTGCCTACACAGATTCTTTTAATAAAGACTTCTTTGTTAACGCCTATTAAGGAAATGAGTACGGAGATTTTTACCGTTTTTTTTTCAGCGTAACAGCTTTGCTTGCACTGAAACTTTTATATAAATAATATTTTAGTTTTGATTCACTATTTTAGCGGTAATGACTTACACATTAAAAATAGATATATAGATAGTGTCACGGACTTTTTTTTAGAACTATTTAAGAGATACATTTTCACTCTACATTACATTCGTGTAACTTTTATTGTTTTTGCAGTGCAGGCCAAAATGGCTCGCAGATGGGAGATTTTTTTTCGTCTTATGTGACACTTATTGTTATATATTGGCCAATTCACTCAATAACTACATAAATTATTATATATATATAATTATCATATATGAGCTATATTACTGTTAAGTTTCATCAAAATCCATTCAGTATTTTTTAGGTGAAAGAGTAACAAAGATCCATACAAACGTAAGATTGAAATTAAAAGCGTAAGTGGTTAATATACAACTTTAAAGCGTTGTAGATCCTAAACAATCATATAAAATGAAAAATGGTGTTAGGAACCTAAATATGATTTTTAATTATCTAGATAGTGATACCCCACTCGACATATTTTGGAAACTTATTTTTTTTACTTCGTCACAATATGGCGCCTAATTTTGCCCATATTGAATTTTGATTACTATCATATCTTTAGTAGCACTCCCATGATTGAGACGAATTGATTGATGTATGAATCATCAAAATCGGTCCAGGCGTTTGGTCTCTAGTGTGCCACAAAGGAACAAACATACATATATAGACTGTTAAACACATAACCCTGTCTGCGCGTCGCGCTTCGCGCTCTTGCATTGCGCAGCCGGGTAAAAAGAAGTTCCTCTGATAGAAAGTGCTTCTTAAACAGAGACTTGGAACAGTCTTAAGTTTGGTTATGGCTAACTTTTTAGTTTATATTACGGTTCTTCAAAAATATAGTCTATAGTCTATGTTACACACACAAGTGTTAGTGTTTGCTTCGGCGATCTACTAATTGGAGCGAGTGTTAAAAATTTTTTTTTCAACACGAGAGTGGTTCTGTGCTAGTATAAAATATTTTAATAATATCCGTCTTGGGTGGCTGTTTCCACCCTTGTCACGTAATAGGGCCACGGAAGTAGTGCAGCGTTCTACTGCGACGCTTAATACGCTTTGACGGTCCAGATTCGAGATAGATAGCTATCACCTAATCACCATAAGTTAATCTATCGGAAAATGGGAACGGGCAACTTTTTTTTGATGACACTTTAATTATGTTTCTGTTGTATGGTGAACAACAAAGTCAGGTTATCCCAAATAGGCTGTCGGATTGCTACGATCAACTTTTAGTTTATTCTGCTAGATTTAAGAAAGTCCATAAAAGGGATGATGATAAAAAAAATCTTTAATTCAGGTCAGGATCAGGTAGATTACCAAAAAGTATTGGACACGTATTTTTTTCCTTATTGACACAATCAAAACATTATAGAGTTAATAAAACAAGTTTCTGAAAAAAAAAACCTAAGAAACAAATATTACAGAGATAGTATTGACTTGAAATGTCGAATGACGTCACGCCTTGGTACAATTTTAACTTAGAAGTTATGTCATCCCCCACTCCGAAACTTTGACGTACTTTATATTTGTAATTTTTTGGTTGATTGACAAAAGAAGATATAAAATGTCTATTATTATTTGATAATCTAACTAATGGACTAAATAGAATTTCGTTTACTTTACCATGTCATCATCGCTATTGACTTAGAACATTAGTATTTTTTAAGGGTCCGTACCTCAAAAGGAAAAAACGGAAACCTTATAGGATTACTCCGTCCGTCCTCCGTCTGTCAAGGCCGTTTTTCTCAGGAACGCGTAGAGGTATTAAATTGAGTTTGTACAGAACCCTCGCTGCGCGAGTCCGACTCGCACTTGGGTGTTTTTTTTAAAAGCTAAGTAATGATGAAGAACTGTTTTGTAGATAGCTGACGCGTCAAAAAATGTGCCGCTTCGGTCATCCTCAAGTTGCTGGCTTGAACGGAATTGACAACACTATGAAGCTCTGGAACCTCACTCACCAACAGAATCATTGCGCCATTAAAAGGTTATTGCCAGTTAGTGTCTCCTGTAAGAGAGGTAGGGCATAGCGAATTCCCCGCTTGAATGGGAGCGCCCGCCTGGAGATGTAACCTCACCCTTACAGAAGACACAGTAAAATAACAATACCTGTTAGTTGTGTTGTGTTTCTGTCAGTGAGTAAGGTTACAGAGCTCCACGAGGTAGGAGATAGGCTCGTAATCTGGCTTTAGAACCTCGCACACGATTTGCACCCTCCCCCCCCCCCCTGGAATCAGTAAATAAAATTATAGGTCAACGGGTCAACGAACCATGGACTGTAAATTAAATGTTTCTTTAGATTTAAACATCTAACAGTTAAATGCTTAAACTAAAAATTGTAATAAACATAGTCTGGTTCGGATACATACGATTTATGCTCCATCATGTTGCCTACAATGAAAAATCATATTATAAATTTATCTGACAAAATCTCGTACATAATTGTACGAGATGTACAGTGTCCTCGTACCTGGTACGGAAGACCAAAAATCTCGTATTTGTACGAGAATTCTCGTATGGTTGGCAACCCTGCTATGGTGGACGCTAACTATCAGGCGGGCCATACCTCCACCTTTTTTATGCTAAAATGTATGTGTGTACATACATTTTAGCATAAAAAAGGTGGAGGTTTCTTTTCGAGACGAGCGCTCTTATTCGAGTGGAAAATCCGTTATGCCATGGCTATCTTAAGGTCAAAATAAAATAAATAAATCTTGTCGTACCGCATTTCAAATAAACGCGGATCATCGGTCATTTCAATGAATTCATACTTGTTATCTCTCTTTCATTGGCATTGGTATTTGTCAAAAGAAATACGTGACATTCAGAACATTATCTTATGTCAAAACTACAATATGCAAAGATACGAATTCGGCTTACGCCCACATACATCTCCTCAATAGTTTTTTGTTCACTGACAAGAGATAGATTAATATTGAATACCCACTGTTCGCAACAACAAAACAAGAAATATGACATGGAATATCTATTAGTTAACTATACAGTTACACATTTATTAATATAAGTTCGTTTGTCTTCACAGTGAAGTGTATTCAATCCATTTTGGTAAATGAATGATTTCTAGTAATGCTTTACTTGGTATCAAGGAGATAGAAAACATGCATAAACTTTTCGAAAAGACCTCTTTTGAAAACTTATTTATGGCAAAATTTTTTTCGAACTCACACATATTTTAATAAAAACGACAATATGGTGATCCTACGTCCTACTAAATACAGAATTTATAAATCACAACTTCAAAGTGCAACTTTGTTGCACTGTACACGCTTTATTGAGACATAAAATTATTATGAATGACTGCAGTTGCGCCCTATATAGATAAATTTATAGATCAGTAGAGATTGAGGGGCGTGTCGAGAATCTTGTACCATCCACTTTCTAGCAGACGTACTGGTCTTAATTTTTCAATAGAGCAACTTAATGAGCGTGAATATCCGGAACAGCATTTTAATTAATTTCAGGATAATTAGAATATGGAAGGAAACAAAATGGATTCATACCTACTATTCGATATAATAAAGTAGGCACTTGATGTTCATATTTCATAAGGCGACCTCCATGGCCGAGGGGTTTGTATGCGCGGTTTCAAGGTGTCGTTGCTCGAGAGGTCGCGGATTCGAATCCCGGTGGGGGGAGATGTTTGTGTGATGAATACGAGCATTTGTAGTCCAGTCATTGATGTGCCATATGTATTTCTATATAAATATACTTACATATGTATTCTATCCGTTACCCTAGTATCCCATAACAAAAGCCTACAGTGCTTACTTTGGGGCTAGACTAATTGGTGTGAGTGTTGGAAATATTTATTTATTTATATTTCATAAGGGATATTGATTCCTATCACATAATAGTACGATAGTACAGCACTTATCTATATTTGTATTTAAAGAAGCTCGAAGCTGTTTTATATACAAAGAGTCAATATTTATTACATTGTATCTAACAGAGTAGTCTTCACAATATGTGTATTTAACGCAGTCTTATTAAATCTTTTTGTCTTTATTTGGTCGATTGTGTATTTAATTTCTTTGAAGTAGCGCTGCTAGTCATCTAGGTTTAAAGTTTAAGCATTATTCATAGAAGAATTGTGTTACTAGATACGCAATAAGAAGGGCCGATCACTTGTACTGTATGTATTCTGTGCTTTATCTGATTGCAATGCCTATGGTACCGGCACATCTCCAGAATCCAGAAAGTTTATAAAAGTTATCTTCTATTATAACGGATGATAGATAGGTAAAGACCAGTTTTCTCTTTATTAAGTTGGTAAGTACTTTTGATTTTTGTTTACGTAGGGTATAGCGAGTTATGTGGCGAGTTATTTCCAGGACAGTTAAAAGGGGGGTCACACACGACTCTGCCGTATCCGCCACTCAGTATGTTTTAGATAATTACGGGTAGTGTCCTGTCGGGCTGGCCTTGAAGCCTAATGGCGCGCCATCGTTCAAACTGTGCCACTTCTGTGACGGCTACACGGATTCATTAGTGCTATCACTCTGTAACTCTGGTGCCACAGATTGCTCGATGTGTGCGTTATCTCCAGATGCTTTTAGCCACGTGACTCCGAGCCGAATGGTCACCGCGCTTTTCAAATAGAATCCCATATCCGGATCTGGGGAGCCAGATTGCGTAACCCATTAAAGGTTATTAGCGAGTTGGACGTATCTCTGTCTGTTGTTAATTGACATGTAACCTGTCTACTTTAAAGTGTTCAATCAATGGTATAGATTCATTACGCTTCATAGTGAGACTGAAATGCTTAAACAAACATATACACCCGAACACGATTCCATAATTGTGACTTCATTCACTCATGAAGTTATGAATTTTGTAACTTCAAGTGCAGCAGCTAATGTACACCTAATACTTTGCAAATAAGACATTTCAATCAATGAAGTGAAGGTTTTTTTAGATGAAAAAAATATGTTGAAACACTAACCAGTAGTCTAGGACTGTTATCATTAAATAGAGCGGCGACGGCGGTGAATAAATTCTTGAGTTCATACTATGAATATATTTTTAGTGACAATAAAATACTAATAACTTTTACTGTATTATAAATTTTAATATTTATATTTTTCTTACTCACTTTGATGAAATTTGGTGCGCATATAGTTTATGATCAGGATTGAGACAGGATATTTCCTATCCTGAAAACATGTGAGGTTTTCTGAGGGATTCTCCAAAAAATTAAGTTAACGCAGAAGAAGTCGCGAGTGGTCGCTAGCGATATTATATAAAATATTAGCTTTCTGCACTCCCTCTCTATATAAATAATTATGCAAAAATTTCACACTCCCGTGTACACAATAGCTTGGAAACAAACCTACGATTTTTATTATTTATTATTCACGCATTTTTATTTAGATATAAAATTACAGCGTCACATATTTATTACTAACACTACAACTCACTTTATCATCAAATGTAATTGTCGCACTCGATACACACCTGAAAGAAAACAAAAAAGTTATTAAATAAAGCAAGCTTTCAAATGTTTGTACGTTTATTACTCATTCACGCAAAAACGACTAAACGGATTTTGGAAATTTTGCACACATACCTATAGATAATGACCTAGATTGAGACAGGATAATTTGTATCCTGGAAATGTTAGGTACCTATTGGATTCTCAAAAACCTTAAGTTGACGCAGACGAAATCGCAGACGGCATCCTATCCTATATATCCTAGTAACAAATAACTTCAAAAAATTTCGGGAAACACTCACTCGGCGTTTCGCGGTACGCAGAACGAAAAAAGCTCCGTACGCCATTTTCAATAAAACTTTTAAGTTGTGTTGGGCCTGCTGCTTAATGACAGATAAGTAAACTTCATAGATTGTACTTATGTATTTATGGTGTGATAAATTCACATATGTTTTAATAAAGAAATAAGGAGGAGCTCGATGGCGCGGCTGGTTAGCGCGTTCGGCTGCAATCGTTGAACTTAAGCAACTTTAGCAGTGGTCGGTCATTGGATGGGTGACCAAAAATCTTCATCTAGAGTTCCTCCGTACTTCGGAAGGCACGTTAAGCCGTTGGTCCCGACTGCATATTCAGTTGTTAGCACCCACCAATCCTCACTGGGCCCGCGCGGTGGATCATGGTCCAATCTCCCTATTCCATCCTTAAGGAAGGCCTGTGCCCCAGCAGTGGGGACATTAATAGGTTGATGATGAAGGAGGTCAAAAATATTCAATATCAACGGGCGCTTCACAAATATGTGGGTCAATTAAAGAAAACATTAGCAAAGGCATGGAGCATGTTCTTATGCGTTTCCCTGCACCTTGAGTGCACTAAGAGGCGGCGCGTAAAACTGTCCAGATAAGAATCGCCGTTAAGATACACATCGAGTCCAATCGAGGCTCGTTCGACGCAACAGTTGCCTGTCATTCCAAGGAAAGCTACCCAATCTAGCTCAACTGTATCTTACTCCTTAATGCAAACATGCTTAAAGTTCATTATTGAATACCACTGTTTGTTACACGGCGCTTAGACCAAATTAAACATGCGGTGTTCTCTTAACATTGTTGTTGAACTCTGCCGCGTACCTAGTGTTAAACATTGCGCGGGGCGCGGGTGACAAATTAGGATAATACCCATATTGTTGAAGAGATAAGAGATATTTTAGCACACTAATACCTCCACACGGTTTCGTATTACCCGAGCACTTAGGAATAAAGCTGACACTTGGATGTTTGCATATTATTGTTCTGTAGAGTGGTCGGTGAAACTAAAAGATGCATGGTAAAAGCTTGATATTTACCATTAGAATGCAGATTTACGTTTTGTAATTTGAAACTGTTGTTAATGGTTTAACTGATGGCGGGTCTGGCAAATTTAAATAGTGACTTAAAGAAATGTATCTTCTATATATAACATACTTACCAATGTATGTTAGGGCGTGTATATACTGGGGATTTTCTTCAAACATCTTGTAATGTAGCGTTTCTGTAAATGCGTGACTCTATGTTCGACTAACTCTTTTTTTCTTCGCCTAATAGGTAGATTATCAAAAAATGTTAGACACGTATTTTTTCCTTCTTCACATAATGTAAACATAACATAGATATCTTTGGTTTGGAAAGTCGCAGGATGTTTCGTCTTGGTACAATTTTTACTGAGAAGCGACGTCACGAGCTCCCACTGCCAAAGGTTGACGCGCTTCATCTTTGTAATTTTTTGGTTAACTGACAGAAGAAAAAAATACGTGTCCTTTATTTTTTGATAATCCAACTGACGGACTAAATATAATTTTGTTTATATTATACAGGGGTCTAGGCTCCGAATATGATTTTGTCCCATTCGGTGTCGAGACCCTTGGTTCGCGTAGTGTATATATTCTGTGCCCTTGGTCCGTGGGGTCCTTGCGCTAGGTTTTTCAAGGAAATATCAAAAAGGTTAGTCGACATCACTGGAGACTGAAGAACTGGCAGCTACCTCGGACAAAGAATTAGTCTAGCTATTCTTCGGAACCTTGCCTAAAGGGACTCCTTTTAGTAATATATTTTAGTTATTATATTATATTTTTTAAGATTTTTAGTTTAAGGTTCATTGTTCCTGTATATATTAAACACTTTTTTATATATTTCGTTTAATTTTCACCGTAATCATCCCTATTTGAGTTGTTGTTAGTTGTGGTGTGGTTGGTGGTGTTTTGGTCGGACCTATCGTTTATGTCTTTGCTTGATAAAATGTAACATTAAGTGAATCGTTTCTTCAAAAAAAAACAAGTGTGCTTATGATCCAACACGACACGACTGAAGTGAAACTTCTTTAGCTCCATCCTTATGTAGGTATATATATATATATATGTCTACAATATATGTATATTGTATTTACATATACTTATTTCATTTACTAGCTATAAGAGAAAGATAGAAAGAAAATGTGCGCGCGCACTGCTTTCTCTTGCTTATATCCCCCGTTCTTACCCTATTTAATTCCAGTTCGCCTCGCCCGAACACTCTTTTTGTATTGCGTAAGGCATTCGCCAGCTTACCCCCCCAAGTCAAGCGTGCGTAAGAAGTTTCACTTCAAAAAGTGTGCTGGGATACATAATAGAAGTGAAACTTCAACTCACCGCGCTATATCGTCTACCGGCTACCCTCTCCATGCGGCCGTAACGCTTTTTCGTGACAGCAATATTCTAATACCCTCGTATTTCAAGAAGTTTCACTTCAAAATATCTGGTTGTAACAAAACCTTGAGGTCGTGCTGTAAATCCAATTCATGAAAGGGTGTGTAACAGCAGTTCACTGCTATATTGCATGAATGCTCAGGTCTATAATCACCTTTATCTATAAGAGATAACAAACATACTATGCACGCACATCTGTGTATACGCATGCTAATTTACACCGCAACTGTTTACACAATATTACCTTAGTGAAATAATACCTATTATTGTAATATTAGCTGGGTAGGTACTCAAACCTGAGTTTGATTTTAAATACGCTTGTAATTATGAAATTAGTAGACACAGCTACTAAATCTGTTCTTGCATAACAGTAGGTGATAATTGAAGGGACCATAAATAAAACAGTAAAAAATGTGCCTTCTGTTCCAAAAGTGAAAGGTCCTGGGTTTGAATCCCGGCACTGCCATTTATTTATGTAATGGGTACATATTTTTGTTCACGATTAGTTCTTAGTGTATATACATAATAGATATTCTATGCGTTATTTAGTTTCCATTGTACTAGTTTGGGACAAAATAAATATCGCGGGTTATTTATCCAGACTTTATTTGATATTTCATCTGGCAAATATTATTGTGATAAAACTTACATTTACTAACGAGCGGCACGTTTTTCGTCTGTGAATAACATTGTTAGCAAATCGTGATCTTCGATTGAGACGAATTAAAACCAAACCCGACAAAATCCTTTTTGCTTATCTCCAAGTCGAACACTGCTAGTCTGACCATAGACTTACTTTGGTCGCTTTAGATTATCATTTTGAAACTTAGTAACTACCTATAGAACTTTTATATTTTAGTCATGAACATGGAGTTGAAAGATTAGAAATCTTGCTCTAAAATAGCATACGACCAATAAAAATTTCATGTATAATGTTGCCAAGACGAGACCATATGATGTAGAGCCAATTTTCTAGCTCCGAATACACCCTAACTCTACAAGGTTAAATTTCAAGGCTTCACAAACTCTTTACTTCAGTCAAAATATGTGGCTTGGCCATTAATTGAATAATAGTGTACTTAGCCTTTATTATTGTATTACATTATTTTTTTATCACACTAATATTATAATATAAAGGCGAATGTGTGAGTTGTATGTTTGTTACTTCTTCATGTCTAAACGGCTGGAGCGATTTTAATAAAATTTGACACCTATGGAGTTACGTTAGGCGGGTAACACCGCGGGACACAGCTAGTTATTTATAATAACATGGAGTCCCTATATAAATTTTCTTTGATACAATTCCAATGGTACGTAAATTTGGTACGAAACAGGGGATTGTATAAAGCTATTCATTCTGTTTTTTTGTTACGTAGGTAATATACTTACTGACCTAATCAATTCCTATAAATTCAAACGAAAAACATTATCCGTAACTACTAGGGTTGCCAACTATACTGTTTTCAACAGTATTATACTGTTATTCACTGAATTATACTTTTTACTGTTGAACAAAAATAAAGTATACAAAATACTATTTTCAGCATGCACACATTATTAAGTGTTATACTTAAACGCAACGCAACTTAAAAAAAGATTGTAATAATTAAATAAATAAATAAAATACTGTTCATTTTTCTAAAATACTGTTTAATATCCTTCACAGAACTGAATATATTTTATTTCTTGTAAAAAAAGTTGACAAGCCTAGTAACTACATACCTAATGCTGAACAGATTCCGTTAGGAATCCTAGCGTCGATCCTAAAACCGTCTAAACATGTTGGCCAGGCGAAGGCCAATATCAACGTTTAGATAGCATATTTGTCGGTGTCATCCGTCTAATTTGCCAAGTAAAGGGCAGCGCTAACGTTTATAACCCTCATTTGGCGTAGCTTGTCAGCACTTGCTGTCGCTCGCCAACATTTGTCTCACGTCGTCCATAATAATTGATAGGGCACCAACGTATGGAAAGCTCCACAAATCTTGTCTATATTGGCCACTTGCATCGGTCTTCTCTAAACTTGGCCCACGCCTAGACTAAACGGTAGCACTTGCCTTGTATCAGTTGGCCTACGCTCGCGTTGGGTTAAGCTTGGCCAACATGTATTGGCGGCTTCAGACAGCTGCAACAAGTGTCGCTGCGGTCGTTCACTCGCTCTTGTCCAATTTATTTACTTTTCTCCCAGGTGTAGTGTTACGGCTATAAAATTCAGTTTTTGTTGGTCAGGCGCATGGCCGGCTAGATCTCCCGTCGGGAGATATGTTGATTTACGTTTAACGCGCGTGACCCCGCGTCGGTGCCGATCATAGGCTCGATAGACGATTCCGACTCGCGCACCACAGATATCGGCGGATCGCACTCGTGGCGATGTATCTTAGGAAATATTTCGCAGTGTAACTATCTACCTACAACTACAACCCGCTCGCCGAGATTTGTAGATTTCTTTGTGTTTCACACGATTTGTGGCGGTATTCTTTTTTTTGCCTCGTTTGTGTTCGATATTCTTAGATATTGTGTTACGATATTTGTTGTTTGATCACATTTTGAAGTTATACTTCTTTAGGCGCGTTATGAAAAAATGATGAGAGTGACATTTTAAGATGCGCGCGCATCACTGTAACACAAAATTTTAACAGCATGAAGTTGGTCGCTTTAGCGACCAACTTCATGCGTTACTTTTGTGTTTACCGCACATTAAGAAAATCTACCAACAAAATAGAAATAGAATCTCTATTTAGTGGGTGCTAACGACTGCATTGTGAAGGCCTATCAAAAGTATTTATTAATCTGGAACAACGGAACCAAAGCGCGATTCAGGAGACTACAGCGCCATCTCTTGGCCATTGGTGTAGTAGAACCAAAAACCACATCTTTATTTTTTGTAATAAAGTAACAGTTATAGGTATTCATATTCATAATATTTATCCACATGTTTCTAGTTTGTATATTCGGAATACGTGTTTGAGTTTCATACAAGTGCAAATCACATATGTTCTAATAAATTATATTCAGTAGCGATTTTAATTGAATATTTTGATTATTTATTTATTTTTTTGTAACAAGGAGTGTGTTATGATTAAGAAAGATAAAATAAAATTCCTTGCCTTTCTATTAATTGTTCAATGTTGGTTTAGCATTCCATGAGTTCTATGACTAAGTATATAAATAAGATAAATATGTTCGAGACATACCTACCTATTTCACCCGTGGTTGACGAATCGTTAATTATTAAAAAAAAAACAAACATGATTTTCGAATTGATTCAGTTTATTTCATAAAATCTGCCAAGTACCTTATTTTGCTGGTATTTATTTGTACCTTTTGGCACATATTAGGCCATTCTCATACCAACAATTATGACAGAAACCTGTTATAAGATCAAAGATAAGTTAATTATTCCACTTTCGGCCCACTAACTCAACCGTAGATGATTCAAATTAGATCCGATTTCAATTAGTAGGAAGGCAACAATGATTATTGTATGGAAATCTTGAACTCATTGCGTCACTAAACACGCAGACTCTGGCTTGTACACCACGACCACTTCTGACCTTTTGATACTAATATAACAACGTTTTTAAATTATACATAAAAATTGTGATACAAAATATATATAATATTGAACTGAAATTTATTGTGATAATAATTTATATAAATTTTAAAGCCTGTTTTACAATCGTTAAGTAATATTATAATTAAGCTTCTTTGAACATAAAAGTGCGTCCAGTCAAACAAGATTGCACTATTGCACTATAAGGTACAGCGCGTATAGCAAGGCCATACAATATAGTATAGCGTGATGTGAACGTGTTCTATGTAAATGTGTGGTGTGCGATGTCGTGCTATACGAGTACTTATGGTATAGCATAATTTGAACGCACATATATGTTCAAAGAAGCTTACATAGACCTTTACTTATCGATTGTAAAACATGCTCTAAGTGTAACAAAAGGTTTTACATAGTCATTTAAATATAAGTTAAATAAAACTGGTTGGATACAAAAATAAAATAATACTTAAATAAAAATAACACAAAACAAGCTGAAAATATGCTTAAACCATTTAAAGGCAATGGCATTCAATAACCGAGCAATATGTCGTTCCATTTTCCATGACTAATATATTTTTACGGTTGAATTTTAGTAATTGATTAATTGGTTAGTATTAAACTGCTATGATAATAATATAATTACCTATTTAATCTAAGAATCAGTAGATGGAATGAATTCAGTGGTGTACATAAGTAACCCGTAAACACGACTTCTCCAACATCAAAACAAAATGAACTTGAAATCACGAATCGTGAAAATTTAACAATGAGGTTATTGAGGACGGATAGGGATGTATGAGCGTTTACCGCAATGATTGACTTAAGAATGGTAACTCCTTTAACTCCCATGGAAAATGTATTGACAGGGTCCATGCACAACTGTACCTACATACTTAATCCATTTCAGTCCGTTAGGTCTAGCTTTCGAGATAATCTAGTATGTATTGTACCCAGTCGTGATTTTGAAGCATAGCGAAATAAAAAGTTGTTTGAATTACTAAGTAGTTACAATAGATTTTTGATCTGACTATGAGAATTTTTCGAAATCTGAATATCTGATTTGGTGACACTTTTTTCTTGGAACTTTGTTTTTCTCTACTTAATATTTTATTGGATAACTAGCGTTCATGGCGTTATGAGCGTAATGAGAAAATGAGAAGAATGTTTTTTTTTTTAATTATAAGGGTGGCAAACAAGCATGTGGCCCGCCTGATTGTTGGCGGCTACCATTGCCTACAGCCGCTTGCGATACCAAAAATATCACTCGCACTAGTGTTGCCGAGCTAACGATATTAAAACTATCGACACTTAACATCGAAAATCATGTACCCTATCGGTAGCCCTATCAATAGAATCGATACAATCGATATATCGAAACTATCAATAGCACAGAACAAGGCAATACTATCGAATGAGTGCAATACCATCGATACTGTTGATTTTATTTGCAACAATACTATTGATACTAGCAATTGTTTTAGGCTATAATTTGCGATTGACTATAATACCTGAAAATTGTAAACAATACTATTGCAAATTGTTAACTATCGATATTTTGGTTGAAATTAGATCGACAGTATCGATACTATCGATAGTTTATTATTAACGAATTACAATAGTATCGATAGTATTTCACTCATCCGATAATATTGGCTTGTTCTGAGCTATCGATAGTATTGATACTATCTGAAGCTGATCGATTGTCATACGATTGGTTGGCTATCGATAGACTATTGATTAATCATCGATAGTCGACTATCGATCGGCAACACTAACTCGCACCGTTGCCTACCCTGACCTAAACCCCTACCCCGTGGAGCACTGTAATCTTACTCACCGACAGAAACACAACACTACCAGAAAGTAGTGACATTGTACTGTGATTTTCTGCAAGTTGTTTCCCCTCACGGACGCTCCAATTTGAGCGGAGATTTTGTTATGCCCTACTGCTCTTAAGAAATTTCAATAAAAAACCCCACCCTGATTCCAGAATTTCCGGTGGTTTCTTGTGAAGTTTACAAACACTTTCTATCGTAACCAAACCTAACCCTGGAAATAGCAAATAAAACAAAAAAAAAAAGAATTAGCCAATTTGATAAATACATTATTTTGAAAGTAATGACCTACTATTTCAGTGATGCATTTTTATTTATGTAGGTACTGAGATTTGAAATTTTGCAGTTTTTTTTAAACATCAAGAAAAAAAAATATCCTCCATGAGTAAGAGTATGAGGTTATATATAAATTAAAACAGTAAGACCCTATTATATTAATACTTAAATCTTTAGTTTATGAACGGATAGGTCAAACAGTCATACTCGTACATTCGCCCGTTGCAACTGAACAGGTATGGTGTATTAAATAATGATGCCTTCCTTTACTTTCATTAGAAATTCCGTTAGCTGATATTTCAACTACAAAACTAGTTAATTTATATTATTGCACATTTCTGTTATTTACTCCTTTCAAAAAATCCCTTTTCAAGAAATCTGATACGGCAGTTGCACTCCAAATCAAGCGGAAAATCCACAACACCCTACCTCTCCGCTGATTAATATAAAATGAATGAAATTAACTAAACAGCAGATACCATATATATAAAACCTTTTTAAGTAATTCAAAAAGGAAAATACTTTAAATGCCGGAGACCGTAAATGAAAAAAAGTATCTACTACGCCACAATCACCCCATTTGCTGTAAAAGGCTCAAACCAGAACTACTCGCACCAAATAAAAGAAATACCTATAAAAATAGGTACAAAATGCAGACGGCAGAAACAACTTCGTAACTTGAAGGGACATATCTTGAAAACACATTACGGCTTATCCGAGAAATAAAAAAACCGGCGATAACCGTGGTTCATTAGCATTACGTTTGCGTTCTTGCAGATTCTACAAGCAAGCGTAACGCGAATAAATAATAGTCAATTCAACTTTAAGGACTTTGCCTCAATGAGAGAGTGCAGGCGTCAGAAATAATTAAGAAATCAGTCTTAGCCTTAAGCCCGTCACAGACGTAGCTATAATATATATTAATATATCGAAATATATATTATATTATAGCTAACTACCACAGACGGGAGCTATACTATAATATATATTTTGCCCTCACTCGGTCTGCGGTCGTTTTTGCAAGCGCACGGTTTTAAAGCTTATTTTCTAGCACAGGGTGTTTTAATTTTGAAATAACGTTATAATCGATCTTACCGAAATGAATTCGACAAGAGCACTACTTTTAGATTTAATTGAAAGTTCCTCAGAGGATGATTCCGATGCTGAATTTGATATTATTATGCATGTTGCCTTGTCAGGAACGAAAAATAGAAGTTGAACATTCCGTATTATACTAATATGCCAAAATATATCCCGTCACAGACGTAGCTATATTTATTTATATATCGAGATATTATATTATACAAACTACCACAGACGGGAGCTGTACTATCTATACTTCTATACTAATATTAAAAAGCTGCAGTTTGTTTGTTTGTTTGAACGCGCTAATCTCTGGAACTAATAGTCCGATTTGAAAAAAAATATGTATCGTAATATTAATATTTATCGAAATTAAGCATTATGTTATCAAGAGTATTTATGTAGAAGTAAAATACTTTTTGTTTCATCTCAATCGGATATTTCGTTTAAAAGTTATCACGTGTGTAAAATGTTAAGAGTTGATACCTATTAATGAGTTATGGACCATACAGTTTTTTATTAACATAAAATCCTGTAATAATCTTTTTCGAAATATATTTGTTGATGATTGTAAGTATAAGATCTTTGAAGAGTATAATAAATACATTTCTAAAATAACTCTGCTAAGGAAATCCACGCGCGCTTGCTTGCATATTTTATCTCAGTATTTCCACGGAAACGAGAAAAACGCGGGTGAAACCGCGGGGCACGGCTATAATATATATTTTGGCAGGCGTTCGGTGAAAAATGAAACATACCGTATCATAAAAATATATCAAAATATATATTAATATATCAAAATATATATTAATATATCAAAATATATATTAATATACCAAAATATACACTAATATGCCAAAATATATCTGTCGACATATTTTGGTGACGTCATAGAAATATATATTTTAGCTGCGTGTGCGGCCACTCGAAAATTTATATTGAAAATATGTTGTAATATGTCTTGCTATGATTCATATTAATATATATTATAGCTACGTCTGTGACGGGCTTTAGGACCGCGTGGATTTTTTTTTTGTAATATTTTCTTTAGATTTGAGCAGTTACATGATTAAAAAAATAAAATTATAACAACTATGATTATTTTAATTAAGAATTGATTATGCACATTGGAAGTGACAATGGTATTGTAAGGATACAAACGCGTTTGTGTAAGTACTTGACTAACGACCATAGTCGAATAAATCAATTGGCGGTAATTTATCAATTTTGCTTAACCTGAATCTCTCATTTTAATTAAGATTAAGTAACTAGTGCCCCACCACGAAACGCCTAAAATACTAATCATTACTTGATTGATTTTGATGAAAAATTGTTAATTATGTTCCTGAAAACAATAGAAATTGTTATTATCAATTACTTAGTCAATCAAAACGCGATGCAAACTCATAAAGGATAATTCGTTCACAAATTTCAGCATACTAACAGCTTATTTACGAATGAAACACAACAATTTTAGCATAAAAATCTCGGTAGAATTATTTTTTTAATTCATGAAAAAATAAAGAATATCATTTCGGGCATAAGTCCGAAGAGACGCAAATATAGCAATTATGTATGTTAATAATTTACCCTTATTTCCATATTAACACTACCAGTCCCAGTGAACTTCGTACCACCCTAAAAAAAGGGGGGGTTGGTGGTAGAAGGGTGAAAATTTAGGGTTGTATATATTTTTATATGATGTAAGTACCATAAAAAATTTTACAAAAAAAAATAAAAAAAATTAAGGCTTATTTATTTATATAAGCGTGTTACGGGGATGAAAAATAGATGTTGTCCGATTCTCAGACCTACTCAATATGCATATAAAATTTCCCAAAAATCGGTCGAGCCGTTTCGGAGTAGTTCAATTACGCACCCGTGACACGAGAATTTTATATATTAGATTGAATGTTCATCTATGTTCAATGTGAACGAGACCTTGTTCAGCTAGTGTACGTGAATACATCTACTTATTCACATGTTCTTATCTATCAAGATATGGAGACCAAAGTTGATCAATAAACATGCAAGCAGTCTGATATTCTGTATACTTTAAAGGTGACGCTAACTATCACTCGAATAGAAGTGTGGTATTAATTTTAACTTTATCTCCATTCTTAAGATGACTGTTTATTTCTACAACTTTGTTATGCATGGAGCCTGGTATTCGATATCTTGCTAATAAGACTTTATAGTTTGAGAACTAGGTAAAGATTCAGATATAACCTGCGACCTTTAACTGTTTGGAACGTAGGTGTAGGTAATGGATGAAGACTACAAACCAACGGGAAATTTCTAGGCTACTTTACTGATAATTATGACTCATCTGATTATATAGCAATTATAACTTTTACATATTCTAGGTAGATATTTATCATGCGTAAACCGAAAATCCTACTATGCCTACTTAAATTATTATACTCGTAAATGAGAGTTTGTATGTTTGTTACTCAATCACGCAAAAACTACTGAACGGGTTTTGATGAAATCAGTACAGGTCATAAGCTTAAGATATCTTAGGATACTTTTTGTCCCCAAAAAATGTTAAGTTCCAGTGGGATTCTTAAAAACTAAACTTAACCGCTATTGCTAACTAATAAAGTTAACTGTTAGTAATCATATAAAGATAAGAAATATTACCAACTTGAAAGTATTGATTTTGTATTATCTTAATTTTAAGAAATAACGAACAGATGGGACCACGGGCTAATTAATCCCTTTAAACTAAATTTTACGACTCTAGGTAAGTATGTAGCAGTAATAAAATTCTGCTATAATAATATACACTTAGAAGTAGCATGCTATATCATATTCTTTCAGACACATTTGTAAGCATCGAATCACCAATAAATTTTGTTTTATGACTCCATAAATCAAGGCTTTTGTTATAAATATCTGTTTATTGCAATCTACTTCTAAATTGTTTGGTAGGTACAAACTTCGCCTCTTGATTTTTATGCAAATTATACCAGAAGCCACGAAAATTCAGAATAACGTCCCGCTGTGACTGTATCGGCATATTTTTATGGTTACGGGCATAAATTGAGTCGAATATTTATTTTCCTTATAATCTTGAGCCAAGTGTACAAATGAATTTATACATTTTTAAATTATGATCTTCATTATAGTTACTTACCGTGTCATTGTTAGATTATAAATTTTGCATTTTTTTACGATACACTTCTTATTTCTTACAAAACTGACTTAACACGATAATAATTATTAAGAGTCATTAAGTTAGTCTCTTTAATTTACAGGTAAATGTTATTTAGAAAAAATATTACCGAATCAAAAGAAATTTCACCCACAACTTTAAATATTAACACAAAGGCAAATAAATACAATACAATTATAAGACTAATATGTTAATAAGTTAAAATCACCGTCAATTTTAGTTTTATCAAAACTTAGAGAATACAACTAATAAAGCTCATGTACCTTTATTTGTTTTATAATTCTTCAACTGTTTATATCATAGAGCAATCGCAATAAAATACAATAAAGCTGGACGTCTTCCGGCAATCATCAAACCAAGTACCGCCGTTGCACAACCACCCAACTAGTCCCTAACCCAAACGCCTAGACAATTGAGCGATTTGTCAACTGCATTAGGAAAATAGCCGACACAAATCCCATTCAGCGAGCATCGCGTCACTCCCGTCCACTACCGCTTACGTTAAAGCAACTCCGTTATAAACCGTCTTCAGTCGAGTAATGGGCAGTTCGACAACCGATACTGACGAACTGCAAGCGTGGGCTGCGAAAGACCAACGCGGGAACCGAAGGCCCTTACGCAAGATATATCTGCGAGGTAGACAATGGACGAAGAATATTCGCAGAACAAGCTTTTTGGATATTTATTGGATAGATTTCGCGTGGGATGGATTTGCTTTAGCTCCGCAGTATATAACACCTTGCGAATATTGAACCTATTGGTCCCTATATTATCTTACAGTGATTTCCATTCAGAAACAATACGGAAAGTTAGTTCTCGTAGAAAGACATTTGGATTTATAGGTAACATTATTATTTCCCATAATACCATTTACAATTTTAACCATAGTAGGCTTTTTTCAACTGACTTCAGACAAAAAGAGGCGGTGGTTTAATCGTCGTATGTGTGTTTTTAATTTTTCTATGCTATTTAACATTCAAGTCACGTACAACAAGGAATGTAATTATACTTAATCGGTCATAAAACTAGTTTTCTCTCATAATAGACTATCAATTCTATTTAAGCGATTGAAAACGTTGTTTCTAGCTTTATCATTTCATAACTATCTAAATCGTTACAAGAAAAGAAAAGGAAAAAAGCTTAAAATGCCTAGTCGAGCCGGAGGCAGGACATTCTGTCTGCTATCAGAATTGTTACTTTGTTGCTCTTCCCATATAAAACGTAGTTATTTTACAATAAGTGGAGAAATTGTGGAGTGAGTTAGGATTTCATGGAATGTTATGGAATCTAAAATTCCAGTTGGACAAATTAATGACAACTATTGAAACAGGTATATTGCTAACTGTATAAATATTATAAACCCCTTGCTTTTACTCCATGTTTGGTCCACTTGCAGTAAATTTGGTAGATTTAACCCATAAAAAAATGTTCAATCTTAATTCTACATTTAACAAAAAATACATTCTTGTATAGTCTGACTCTACTTTTAGTTGAATCGAGATTAAGCTTTGCTACTATTCGGATTTGTTTGAATTTATAAAACAGATTTGGATCACCATTACAAACAAATGAAGTCTACACTTTAGTCATTATCAACCTTGTCCCCTCTGCTGGGGCACAGGCTTCTCCTATGGACGGAATGGAGAGATTAGACAATGACCCACAATGTTGACCCAATGACAAAAGGCAAGCAGACTCTACTAGTGTGGCTTTAGGCTCATATTAACAGACTGATAATGACCTAAGTGTAGACTTCATTTGTTTGATGAGACAAAAATGATGATCCAACTATATTAACAGTCGAACATCCTTTTCTAATTTCAAACAAACCCCAAGTTTGAACACATATTGATTTAGCCACGACCCGCGTGAACCGCGGCCGCTACTCGACACCAGTGTTAGTGGGTCGATCGGTGCGAACTATTTGTACCGTTCAAGCCCACAGCTAAGGTTGCACGCGTGCTATTCCACACCAGATATATGATACCTTGAGTCGATGAACGACGACGGCGCTTAATTGCAGATACAGCTTTTTGCATTTATAATATCGTAAAGCTTAAAGTAAAAATATCAATGATTCAATTTAGGCTTTTACTTTTTACTTACATAAATATAGAAAAACTACGCCATCAATTCACTAATCTACAGCGAAATACCTTATATAGAGAAGAACCAGCTAGAAACTTAGCAGGGGCTGCTCATTTCCCTGTTTTATATATATAACTATAAAATTTATTGAGGTCAAGATCCAATAAGTTAACTTTCTATTAAACAATTTCAAATCTTCTATTTACCATTTATTACATTAACAAATATCAATACCTATGTCAAAAGGTGACAGGACATCTACAAAAGAAGGTTGATATGAAAGAAAGGACAAAAGTATCGTATGCTTTACAGGAATGTTAGGGCTGAAGTCGTGATGTAAGCGTACGCCACAGCTAGCATAGAGCATTGTAGACGTATGGAGGGTACCCTGTAATCCCAAGTTTCGCCTCGGGCGCGGCTAACGGACCTCGCCCACTAGGTGTCGCTAGCAGCGCCGGCTAGCCGTCCCACTCCAGCACCGATTTACGAGACGTCTCTTACTTTATTGGGTAAAGCGAATCCCATAAATCTACTAAGTACAACGCTGCATAATAATTTTAATGCGTAGGGCAGTTTGTTTTGTGAGACACTTTTTTAATGCCTATAAGTATCACGCTGATACGTGAGAGGTCTCGCTTACATTAAAGCATTCAATTGACATCTTTATAATATATCATAAGGCAAAGGCTGTGTATAAAAAATTATTTGACTATGAATATTAAAAAAAGAGCTGAAACAAAGATGAACATGAATGAATTACGAAATAGATAAAATGTTTTACTTTATTAAGTAACTTTATATAATTACGGTTTAAATTTTATATTGCGTTAATAAAAACAAGGCCCAAGTGTGTGCAGTAAATGAGTCCTTATTAACTTACTTACATAATGATTTATAGTTCAAATCAAACGATCCCGAGAACCGATCGACAACGAACGTTTATTGGTGTAAACCGTCAGCCAGGACTACAGGCTGTAACCCAGGCGGGCGATATTTTCCCAGCGTGATGTAGAATCCCGGCATTGTCATGACAGGTACGGTATTTCACCATCATTGTAGCGCGAATTTGTTCAGCATCCCAGCAGTACAGTTAGATAGCTGTACAATCTGTGGCGGGTTGACTGACAACAGAGGCGATGGCACAACCCGAGTCTTGATGCCCGTTAGCCATTGAGGCTCACACAGATTGCCTGGAACTGACCAGATACTATCTGCTTGTTCGATTCCACCGAGGAAACAATGATGTTCTTAACGATATGAAAATATCTTATGGTTTATTCATTTCAAATTACATTAATGACAAAACGCTTGTCGTGCATGTGATTGTGATTTGGCGATGGTATTCCGAACATCATTTGCCTAAATAGATAGAAGATAACAATAGGGTATTTGACAAGTTTTAGAAAACGATCTCACTTATTTACTGATGTTTATGGAGTCCATAAAAAGATATTTGTTCTTACGTGTTCTTACGTTACCTTTCTTTCGCTAGTAAACGTCACTAGAGAAACTTTTTCGCGGCACCACAGTGAGACGCCATGATTGGCGTCTCACTAGTGTGCGTATGACGTCACACGACTGTCATTAAAACGTCAAGCGATACAATGTAATGGCACTTTGGCCGGAAGTATACAAGCGTGTGACGTCATTTTAGTTTTGGTATTCCTCCTTGGCAGTCCTGGGATTGCCCAGGCGTTTTCGGTCACGTGACCACGGTGCAAAAAATCGTTTCTATTTAATGATTTTTTAGAAAAATTATTAATAATTTGTTCCTTCAGAATAGTAAAATCGCTACTAATATTCATATTAAATACAGATGCCAACAATTGGTACATTATTTTACATACTGTCAAATAGCTTATTAGTTTAGCATAATTAAAGGTCATGTATAATATGTAATACTAAATATGAGGAATATTTCACATGAGAAATTCGTAAATGCTTGTCAACAGCACTTGATGTGTTTATCTTATTTACTGAATATCTGTGTTTTTTTGTTATTTCATTTGACGCATGTAAAACTTGGTACCACGAGTCTGAAGTGGAAGAACCAATTAAAGAAATTTACTGATGTAGAGTTATTCGGAAGGACTCAATACAGATAGGGCTGCCATCCGTCCGGGTTTCCCCGGATTTGTCCTAGTTTACGGGGCGTCCGGGGAGCGTCCGGGCGGGGTTTTATTTGTAGTCCGGGTTTAAAAATTTACGGCAATGCATGAGTGACCCTTGGTGCTGCAAGTGTCCATGGGCAGCACTTATTATGAGGTAGACCGCTAGCTCTTTTGCCTAGATCAACATAAAAAAGTTGATTTGTGACATTTTTAACTGTTTTTTTATTGGTCTGTCCGGGTTCTGGGCTTCAAAATCCGGGGTTATCACTCGTCTTATCCTGGTTGCCACATTTTAGAGATGGCAGTCCTAAATACAGAGGGCTGTGTATCCGCTCGGTAAAAATTCTGTACCGAAAGTACTCTCATTTAATTATATGTTATAGAATCTGTACATATCTGTACAGAGACGAAAACGAAACGAGCCCGCACCGACACGATGAGACAGGCGTCTAAAGAAAGTACCTATATAACAATAATTTGAAACACAGTCATACTCTTTAGCTTTAAAGAAGAGACGATTGTTTTAATTGACTTCCTTGTCGCAAACTATTTCAATTAGTGACATGTTTCGGGTAGTTGTGTCCCTATGTCTATTAACCGTGCCAAGATGGGGCCATAAATTGATGTCTCCTAGTTGTCTTGATAACACCACAAATCAAGACGGAACATTTAATTACCTCAGGGCTACGCGCTGCAAGAAATACCGTTGCTAGATGCATACAAGGAACTTATGATTAATGTATAATGAAAGATTTTAAAATATTTCACCTTAAGTATATCTGTAACAAATAATAGTAATACAATATTTGTTACAGATTTATTATTGTATTTATTATCATCATCATCAGCCTATTAATGTCTCCACTGCTGGGGCACAAGCCTTCCCTATGGATGGTATAGGGAGTTGGGCCATGACCCACCACGCGGATTGGTGGGTCCTAACGACTGCAGATGCAGCCGGGACCAACGGCTTAACGTGCCTTTCGAAGCACGGTATTGTATTTATAGCTGGTGCGTATTTATAACAGTGACACCTACCACACCAGCAAACCTCACCTTGTCGGCATACAAAGTGTTTCTTCACGCCATAAAATAATAACGCATAATTTATGGTATGTCTCTTGGTAAGCGATCACTGCTACCCTACCCTGACATTATTCCTAACCCCGTGGAGTCATCGTACCATACTCGCCAAAAGAAACACAACAAGGCTAAATGGTAAAAAAAATATTAAACAAGCAAGCACCTTTATATTATTAAAACTGAAACATAAAAAAATACGTTTTCATGTCATACGCTTGTGCTACGAGTACACAAGCATAGATTTACCATAACGGGTTGATGCTTCTTTCTTAACCAGCACATTAATTAAGATCCTTAAAAAAGTTAGTCGAAGCATCCCTGACAAGTTTACCTTTATAGACATTTACTTATCACTGCAGGAACGGTTCGGTGGAGGCTAATCGCATTTGCGGTTCCAATTCCAATGAACTAGTCTTGTGTAGCTTACGAAGGAACTAGGTCCCACGAATGAACTACGCGAACTGGTTTTCATATCCCTTGCTTAGTTCATTAGATCGTTTTGACATGGAAAATATGAAAAACCTCTTAAGACCAGGATAGGATAACGGTATGGACAGAGTATGCTTTCTTAGCTTTGTTCCTAAATGACTAACGAAATCTGTAGTTGGATGTGAATATTGTCACACTAATATTATAAAGGCGAAAGTTTGTGAGTGTGTGAGTGTGTATGTTTTCTACTTCTTCGCGTCTAAACGACTGGAGCGATTTGAATAAAATTCGGTGTGGAGTTAGCTGACACCCTGGATTAACACATATGCTACGTTTTATCCCTAACAAACCGCGAGTAACACCGCGGGGCACAGCTAGTAATATGATAAACGTAATATACCATTTTTGTATTTATTTTTAGCTCTTGCTCCTAAACTAAGTAACTAGTTGACAACAAGACTGGCTCTCAGTTTAGCAAAACTTAAAATTCCCTATTTTGGATTTCTACTTGTATTTTGGAATTCACTTTACATAAAAATAGCGATATGTTTTTTTCCTGGTTAGACACGCAAACTAAAGATCTTAAAGACCAAACTAGTTCACAAAATTATTCAAAAAGTCGCAAAGTTTTCTGCGCAAGCCTACAATGCACCAATCGAACTGGTTTCATACCTAAACTAGTTACAAATTGAGACCCCAGCAGTGAGTCACTTATGCTAGAGCTTGTTTCCTGCAAACATTTACTGAGCACAATCTAATTACTACACGACGCAATCACAAATTGCATGAAAGTTAATTAAACGTATCTCTCTCTATAAATAGTTGACTTGTGATTCTACCAATAATATAAATGTGGCAATTAATTTTGATAATGGGTCCTGCAAAGTGCCCGAAACGTCAATAAAATAAAAATTGTCTGTTTTACCTATTTAAGTGTTTCATTTATTAAATGTGAAAGAAAACAATATTGAAAGAAAACGTTTTTAGGGTTCCGTAGTCAGTCCTGAAAAGGAACCCTTATAGTTTTGTCGTTTCCGTCTGTCTGACCCCAGTTTTGCTTGAAGACTATTAGCGCTAGAGAGCTGTAATTTTGTGGAGATATGTATATCGATCACGATGACAAAATGGTAGAATAAAATTTTGATGAATATTTTTTAGGGTTGCTCCCCTACATAACCATAACCTTTTGTTTTTGACGATGAGAAATGGGTATGTTTTTTTTTCATCATCTACCCTATTGCGTGGGATATCGTTGAATAGGTCCTTTAAAATTACTTAGGCGTTTCTAAGACTATTTTTCGATTTAGGGATCTGTTTGCAAAATATTGAACTGTAAACTGCTAATTCTTGTTCGATTAGGGCGTTGTCGTCATCCCCTCTGAAAGCTAAACTATTGGCTTGAAAAACCTGGAAAAATCTTGTAATGCTTTCATGAACTTTTAAGGAAAACTGTAACGGTAAGGATAGATTTGTCAGTTTAAGAGTAATAGTCGTTTAACTTTGGTTAAAGTAAATTTCTTACATATTGAAAAATCCTTAAAAGAAAACATTAAAAGTGGCATGTATGAAGATATTGTAGAGTAAATCCTTGCATATCAAACAAAAAAAACTATTTAAAAACCACAAATAAAAGATCAGTGGTTATACTACATGATCCCCTTCTCTGGAGATGATCGCTTCAGATGAAGCTTGCAAGGCCCTTCTGGTGTGTTTTAGTCAGTAAGGCCCACTTGCACGTTCAAGGGTTAATTTATTTACCTCCAAGTTAACTATTGAACTAGGCTTAAAAAAAATTTTTCTTGCACTGCCAAGAGTTAACACTAAAGCTTAGGTTAAATAATTTACTTGCCAAAGTTGTAGGGTTAAATTGGTAACCCGAGATTCAAAACGTCAAAATTGTTAAAAGTTATTATAGGCTGTGTTGTTTGTTTTTATAGAGATAACATTTAATTTTATTTATATCTGAATGATCGATGATTTTCTGTTTTCTGATGATGAGGAAAAAATTGTCGACTATATAAGTACATATTTTTTGACCGTTTTTTTAAGCGATGATGACCAGCAGTAACAGCATTAGATTCTTCTATTATATCCTGTCAAACTTTTTGTTTTCGAAGAAGTGCAGTGCCGTCATTTTTTATATTTTCAATAATATTTTTATATTTGTATAAAATATCATATATAAGTAAAATGTCACTACTAGTAAAATTCGGGGCACTCATACGAAATTTCTTCTCCATTTTACAAAATAAAACCGCACGAAATTGTTGTCACAAAATACAAACTTACGAGATAGATAGTTACTTTAAAAACACCATGTAATCGGTATACAAACACCTATTTGACAGACACATTGCAGGACGCCATTCAACTTAAACGCCCAAAAACACCACGTCTTTTCAAATTTTATATTACGAAAGAGACATATGCAAAACACTGTTATGTGAAAAGGGAGAACAATACTTATGTCATTCACCATTCACTCTTTTTGTTGGGTTAGTAAACCCTGGGTTATTTTCTGTTCGTGCAAGATAAACTCTGAGTTAAAAAAATGTTATATTAACTTTGAGTTAGTAAACTCGGAGTTATTTTGTTATCTCAAGATTGACGTGCAAGTGGGCCTAAGAGTCAGACATAACCTTTCAGCCGACTGTAGGGTATCAATGAGGATTTCACACCCACTCCCTCGCCTGGGAGGAAACCAAAAAATAGGCGGTTATCATTCGTATTAAAAAGAAACATATCGAATTGATTTTGAGTTGGAAACGCAGTTTGATTTTGTATTAAGCTATTTTAGTTGAGATACATAGATTGATATTAATTGGTTTTTCTAATTTCCGATACAGAAAAAAAAGACTCCTGCTCAAATATATTGTGGTAAGTATATGTACAGGCAACTACGGAACCCTACACTGCGCGTGGCATGACACGCACTTGTTTTATATATTTTAGGGGACATACGAGCTGACGGCTTACCTGATGGTAAATGATCACCGTCCCCCGTCTATGGGCGACGGTGATCACTTACTTACTTACTTACCTGCAACACCAGGAGTATCACAAATGTGATGCCGGCCTTTAAGGAAGGACTACGCTCTGTTTTTGAAACTATACTATATAACTGATATGTTTACTGTAAATCACAACAATATATCCATTATGTGATAACAACATCTTATACACACGTATATTCTAAGATATCAGTATAATTGACTGATTTCCAACTCATAGCTTAAAACAGCTTACGGTACACTTGATTTACATACTTGCTACAAATAGAACCTTAGTTATAACTTAATACGTTTTATATTCACACGCTAATTTCTAAATATTTGTAAACCTTTTAACTAAATAGAATGCTTATTACATTAAACCACATAATACATAATAATAGTACAAGTAATTTTAAACTGAAACGTTTACAATTTTGTTTGTGTTATGGCCACGATATTTTAATTATATAATTTTCAATATCTTTTTTCCATGAAATAGGATTTATTTTGCTTTTCTTTGCCTTACCAGCGCAATAAAACTGTGAGTATTTGTGATTAAGAATCTAGAGACTAAATATCCATCCAAACGGGCATTATATATGCAAAATTATATCTATCTGTCTATTACCTCTTAACGCTTAAATAGCTGAACTTATTTACATGAAATTTTGATATGGTTGAGTTCTAGGAAATGACATCCTTTAATGGGGTGAAAAAGGGGAGTAAAAGTTTGTATGGAAAACCAAATGTTTCCAAGTAGACGATGTCGCCCCTCTAGTTTACATATAACTTAGATATTTAGCACTAATAATTAGGTACTTACTTATATACAATTCAGCACAATCGGTAACAACAAAAGAAATATTTCTGTTACAAAGTCATCATGTTTCATTTTTGACATCTGCTATCGTTCGTATTGTATAGGATAGCGTAGAAAAACCCGCGCTATATCTTCATCTCAATCTCAGCAAACGGCTTTGTAATCGGGTCAAGTAACGTTCGGGCACAACCTAACGGATGTTTCTTGTTAATTAAACTAAAAATGTTAGACATTGTCTTAATCGATAGTTGTTTAATTGTATAGAAAATTAGGCTACTAATATTATTGTTTTATCACCATGCCCACAGAAAATGATTAATTAACTTCAGGATTGAGTGTGTTGAGTTTTAATTATTCACTTTTAATTAACTACATTCATAATTATGATTAAGCCTATATTGACTAGGAATTCTGATTATTTTTATTTTTTTATAATAAGTAAGCGATATGATATGGATAAACAATATCTTTAAATAGAAACAAACGTAAGTAAATTTATACAATGTGTTTGTGAATGTAACTGATGATAGCTTAATTAAACACACGCACGAATACATAAAATCAATTTATCAGAGCACAGGTCAACGCACTACCTATAGCTGCAAGAATCCCGGGTTATTATATTTAATCGCGTACGTATGGTGTTGGATTTATGACACGGCCCGATGTTCCCAATATATGCACACGCAACGCGCTGTCAAGGCGAAACCAAAATAAAAAGTTCCCCGCAACAAGGCCTGCGGTTAGCAATTTTATAATCATTATAAACAATATAATAATACGTAGTAAAAACTAAACACTTGCGAGGCCTCTTATTTACATGATTGTAGGTAATAGTTATATACCTACTTAAAACACAGCCGTCATGATGTACTGTCATATTTGATAGAGGCTTACACATTTCTTTGGCCACGAAAGCCTCTAATAGCCCTGTAGTAGATTTTTGTCTAACAATTTAATTGCTATATTAAAAGCAGTTTGCGCACGTTATACAAGGTACGGTTATAGGTCCGGAAACAGTAATACACACTCCCTGAAATAAAAAAAAGAGTATTTTTAACATTTAATTTAATCACACAAAATAATGCGGTAATAAGAGCTATTTTCAAATGCAACTGTGCATTTAATCATTTTACTAACCTTGAGATATAAGTAAAACTGATAAAATGTATTCATTTGTATATTTGTTAGGGTAGCTACACATATATTTGGTTCGGCAGTATTTGTCGAACAACAAAGCCGACCTGAAAAAATTACTACATTTGTTGTAATCGAACAATTATCTTACATATATTATTTTTTTTTACCAGCCGACTGTGTCGATTAATGCCGGCCAGCTTATATGTGTAGCTACCCTTAAAAACTAATTTCAAAGTTTGCATAATTTTGATACACGCTGTATATAACAAACACTAATATCAGGACACAAATCAATTGTAATCTACCTTTAAAAAAACCTTAATTGAATTTAAACTATGTCTATACCAACAGGGTAACCACAATTTTATTAATTTGAATAATATTAATGTGCTCTTAATATCTAATTAAATAATAAAATTCAGAGTAATATATTAACGATCATAAAATGAATGAATAAATCAAAAGTAAAGGACTTTGAAAATATACTTATTTTGCAGTATTCAAAAGCAGTACGTAACAAGGAAAGTAACGTTGACAATAATGATAGTAAAACCAAATCAGATATCGACAAAATAGTTGTATTTCACATTAACGAATTCTCCTTCTTCCATTGCAAGACGAAGAAATACAAAACCATGATGGCCGTTATTCAAAGCCAGGACAATAATGACGAAAGACAATGAAATCTAAATCATTGTATAGAATGCCCGATGCCGTTGAGAGGAAATTGGCTGATGCAACGATTATTATATTCAATAGCGCGATTAACCATAACAAAGTTACGATAGCTTCTTGATCCTGATGTAGGTACGGAATATATTATAATACAAAATGTTAATAAACATTCGTTATAATATAATAAATGGAGGTTTAGAAATAAACCTCACAGTTGGCTACAGACTAGGAGTTTTTTGACTATTACAATCCCCTACTGCGCTACCCCTGACCGCGCCATGGACAAAATTGTGATAAATTATATGTGGGATATACGAAAATTGCTTATCGTCCAGGAAATCATGATGTTAACTTTCCGTCATCCAACTAATGACCAGGATGCCTACTCTATTTCAACGAAAAACGAAATTTCAATCGAAATTTCGCACGTTCCTTACTCTGTTTCTATTTCATTTCGATAATTCGTTCGTCCGAAAATAGTTTGACATTTAAATTCTCTATGCCTACTTTAATTCACAAAACTTTTGAATTAAAAGTTGAATTTGACATGTAATTGCTCGAAATTTTAACCTCAAATTGACAAAATGAAAAGTGTTATCTTTTCATTTTCGTTTTGGGATTTTTGTTTAAATTAAACCTAAAATTACTACTAGAGCATTTTTAATTAAGGCTGCTTAGCGTGAGAAACATTATTTAGTATGAAAAATTTACAAATAAATCAAATTTGTGTATTATTGTATTGCCAATATTTCAAAGTGTTACACGACAAATTTAGGTTGATAAATTAGTCGGCTAACACTGTCAAAAGAGGTTGTTTTAATGTAATCAAAAATGTTGTCATAAAGTAATATTGTTTTGAAGTAAAAAACGTTATCTAAAAAGTGTAGACAAAAATAACTCACACACATAACTCGTTCCATTCGTTCACGATAATTGTCTGTGATTCAGAACTTTATGTGCATGTTCGAAGATGAAATAGAGTAGAGTCACTGGCGAAATTTCGTTTAAAATTCGTTCGTTGCTGAAATTTCGTTTCGGAGAAAGAGAGTAGAGCTCCAGTCCTTGCGGAGTTTTTTACCTCCGTAAGATTTAACTCAACAAACACTAAAGTTATTGCTACCCACAGCGCCTTAATTCTTATATATTCCATAGTGATTTACTGATTAAACTATTAACAGTAGGGTCTGTTTCATTTAACATGATGATGAAGGAAAATAAGCGTATTCCCAAATAAAAACTAATTCTGATTAGTTATTAAATACCTAGAAGATAAGATGATGCAAATGTAAAAAATGTAAAATGTACTAGGAATCTTTGCTAATGCGTGATTTATTCCCTAGACGATGCTGCGAGCTAGTGCGCGTGAGAAGACTAGATATTACGGTACAACACCGCATAAGATATAGTGGCTTAGAACAACAAAGATATATGTCTCTTAGCTCATTTCTCAAATTTAATTGAATCGTTAGTGGGATAATATACAAAAAAAATCAAGCAAAAGTCAACAGATAGTGTACCCTTAGGTTGGGGTATCTGCATCATCCTTATTATGTTTTCCATGATTTGTTCGTTCTTTTCCACTATGATTTTTTTGTTCTTTGCCAAATTTCAATTTATATGTCATTTTGACTTGTTTTTTTTTCTGAAAATAATGAATAGTAATATATCTTAAAGGGGCAAAACAATAATTGTTTATATCTGATATCATTGCTCACTAAAAAGTTATTGAACTATCAGAAGCCTTAAAATAAGTACGCAAGTTAAAAAGGAATTTTTCTTTCACCTATTTCCAGATTCAATTCAAAGCGCTTTATAACTAAGTATTATATTAAGTGGAACTAAAGACTGCCGGTAAAGAGCTCTACAGCGAATAGGTAAATAATTGCATTGTTTACCAGTTGGATGGACAGAAGTGTGCCGGTAGTAATCGGTTTCGTGATAGCGACGCGCCGTGTGAACTCCTCCACTACAGACGACTCGAAAGCGGCGCTAGTGCATAAGATTTAGGTTGTTACAGATTTTATTTGTCCCACTGGCCTATATTTATCATTCAGGATTCTGAAATTAAGACGAAATCAAAGAATCATCATTAGTAGCCCTATGACATCCTCATTTTTAGAGCGTTTGTCTGTAGACAGAATAGGAAGTACGGGCCATTTTTGAGTTACCTGATAAAATTTACTAATTCAGACAACGGTATATAAAGGTTAGCAAAAGATTTTTTTTTTTTTCAAATATACTTCTGCGAGCCCTCGCTGCCACCTCTGAGATGCCCAGACGGAACACTAGCCCATAAGCCGCAGGAGAAAGCCGATTTACTGGCAAAACACTTTGCGGCTAACTCCCGAATCGATGATTGCAATGCACTGCCACCATTATTACCTCACTGTGGCACAACGATGCCTGATATTAAAATCAGGCAGCGCGAGGTTCGTGGCGAATTGCAATCACTCGACGTTCGGAAAGCTAGTGGACCTGATGGCATCCCAGCAGTAGTACTTAAAAAATGTGCAGCGGAGTTGTCTTCTGTGCTCACGCGCTTGTTCCAATACTCGTATTCTTTGGGGCGTGTGCCGGAGACTTGGAGAGATACTAATGTGCAACCGGTGCCCAAAAAAGGGGATCGCTCAGACCCGGCAAACTACCGGCCAATAGCAATCACCTCAGTTTTATGTAAAGTTCTAGAAAAGGTCCTTAATAATCATCCCGCTCCCTAGAGGATCACTCCCTGATTAATGATCGTCAATATGGTTTTAGACCGAAACGATCGACGGGTGATCTTCTAGCGTACTTAACTCATATCTGGAGTGAGGCTATCGACAAGCGTGGCGAGTCGTTGGCTATCAGCCTTGACATTGCCAAGGCGTTCGACAGAGTATGGCACAAAAGCCTTCTCTCCAAGCTTCCGGCATACGGTCTGCCAGCCCAGTTCTGTTCTTGGGTAGCTGACTTCCTGCATGAGCGTAGAATTCGTGTCCTTACGGATGGTAGCAGTTCGCGGTTCATGTCAGTGAATGCCGGCGTTTCCCAGAGCTCCGTCCTATCCCCCACTCTCTTTCTGCTGCATATCAATGACTTAATTCCTCTTGGGAATATTCATTGCTATGCAGACGATAGTACAGTGCATGCGGGGTATCTCGGACAAGCAGCGGCTGGGCTGGCGGTAATCAAGGTGAAACGGGAGAATCTTGTCATTGAACTCAATCAGGCTTTGGACCACATTTCCGAATGGGGTACCAGGAACTTGGTTGACTTCAATGCCAAGAAAATTCAGGCTTGCGCTTTCACGGCAAAAACATCGCCATTCCTTCCCCTGCCCTCTCTTCAGGGCACAATACTACCGCTACAGAGCAACATTTCCATGCTCGGTATGGAAGTTCGCTCATACCTGAATCCAAAGAACTAAATCGATACCGTGATCAAAACAGCTTCACGCAAACTCGGAGTCCTGAACAAGGTGCGGCGTTTTTTCACGCCCGATCAACTGTGCTTGTTGTACAAAACGCAAGTGCGGTCCTGCGTGGAATATTGCTCGCACCTCTGGGATGGCTCCGCCAAGTACTTGCTCGATGCTTTGGATAGGTTACAGCGGCGCGCGATCCGCATCATAGGCGATGAGGAGGTGACTAAACACCTTGAGCCTCTTCAATTACGCCGTGACGTGGCGTCACTAAGCGCGTTCTATCGTCTGTACCACGGCGAGTGTTCTGAGGAGTTATTCTCTCTTATCCCACCTTCTCCTTTCCTTCAGAGGACCAAGCGCTGGCCTACGTTGTCACCGTCTAACTGTGGCCACAATTCCAACGCGTACAAAGAAATTTGGTGACTCATTTCTTTGTCGCACTATCCGTAAATGGAATGTTCTGCCCGCTCACGTGTTCCCTCCCTCTTACAACCTGGGATCCTTTAAAAGAGGCGTGAAGAAGCAACATGCAGGCCGGCTGGGTGAGGATGGCTGGTGTGGCAGGTAAAACTGCTGTATCAGCTATCTTCACGTCGGGACTTCACCTTCACTTAACATCAGGTGAGGTGGAATAATTTGTCGGACCTATCTATAAAAAAAAAAGAGTCTCCACGTCGACTCCGTAATTGTGCAATTATAATGTTATTAATTGATTCAAATAAAATTACTTTTATTTAGAATCTTCGTAGGTACTTTAAACGATTAATAAATTCAATAACCTGGCATGATTCTCTATCCTAAACGTAAATTTAACAAAAGTGTATCCTTGTCATTCTATACGAATGAAATATGAATGATATATACGAAATGAAAATGAGAGACTGATGTTAAATTTACTGATCCTATCACCTGCCAAACTAGCTTTAACTTCCAAATTGGCAGATCGAACGCATTAGCCAATCAATGGTGCCATCGCGCTCCTCGTAGTTACATTATAAAAGAGTTACTCATAAAGAAGCAGTGGACTTTCCTAACTTCAGAAAGTTATATAACTGTACGTTTCCACAGATTTTTTATTCCACGGACAATAAAATTATCGAATGAGCTCCCTCAGTACTATAACAAAGTCCACTGCAAGAGAGTCTTAAATAGATTGTTGCAGGAAAGGCAGCGGCATGGCTGTGTCACTAGCATTGCTGATGTCCAATTGTCCATGGGTGACGGACGGTGACCATTTAGCATCAGGTGGCCCGTCCGCTCGTCTGACTTCGAATGCAATATAAAAAAAGTAGAGTTTTTATTTTTTAAGCATTTAACTGCTAGATGTTTAAATCTAAAGAAAAGTTTACTAGAAAAATTCGACACGGCCATCAGGGCCACGGTAGTATAATGGTCAGTGCATTTGCCCGGATAGCGAAGGGTGCGGGTTCGAGTCCCGTCTGCTGCCTGGTCCGTGTGGATTTTTATTTCTAGTAAACTTTTCTTTACATAAAAAAAGTTATCAATCAATACAAATGTGATTCAGATAAGTATTCATATATATTTTTTGAATAAACCTTCTAATGTTCTATTTTTTTTTATTCTAACAAGTTGGTACTTGCTATTGATATATTTATGAAAAGTTAAAGCAAAATGGTGAAATCAAGTCTGGATCCACCCACTATTTAATTAAACGGTAAACGCTTCAGCTTATAACTCGTATCGCCTTTCTCTACTTTCATGGTAACACACGAGAGAAAGATACCAAGTTGTGTGTACCAACAACATTCCACAAACAGTTGCTAGTTCAATGCCGATTAAGTACCGTTCAAAATAAACCATGCCGTACTGAAAGATGGCCTGCGATGCGAATTATGAGTAATCCTCGAACACAGCTCTTATGAATAGCATCAGAATATTAAAATATGTTTTGAGGCTGTCTTATTTTAAAATGTTTATTTCAATTACGATTATCGCATTGCTACAAAATACGTACTTTATAATTACTGTGGCCAAGAGTTACCATTTTCGGTCAATAAAATTCTTTGGCGCACTGTGCATATGGAATGCTTTGCCTCCTCACGTCAAGCTCAAATTCCCTTCCTCCTACGAGTTGGGGTCCTTTAAAAGAGGCGTGAATAAGCAACAATCAATCAATCAATCAAAATCATTTATTCAGTTTAGGTTGTTACAAGCACATATGAATGTCTAGAAGCTACGCCATCGGTTCGTAAATCTACGGCGGGAGACCTTGTACTGAGAAGAACCGGCAAGAAACTCAGCAAGGGCTGTTTTATTCTCCCTGTTTTATCATTTACAGAGCTGCAAGTTGAAAAATGACTTCAGAGATGATTCATGAAGTCACCTTTCATTACATAATTAGTCCAGTCAAAATAGATTAAATTTTGATTCCAGTTTGCATTAATTCCCAACAAGCTGGATTTTTGTGCAGGCCTTGAATACGTCATTACAAATGATATGTCAAAAGTCCCCATCGATCCCGCTTGTGCGTTATTTTTTATTCGAGGTCAAAGGTCACAAATTTGCGTTTTTTGCGTATATCTCTGAAACAATGAGAGCTACCGAAAAATAAGTTTGTAGATCGTAAAATTGTCTACAAAAAAGATCTCAACATTTTTCTTCTACAAAGCATCGCTTTCGAGATATCGTGACTTTAGACCGCAGGAAAGTCGTATTTTCGACTATACGCACACATTTCCGCACCACCTCTGAGGTAGTGTACACGGCGCTTTTTTTTAACGAATAGGAATACTCAGTAGCAATACTCCACAATATATTTTAATCGAGAGAATGTAATGGGACACTATATATTTCACTATATATATATACTATTTTATTTATGAAAAACGCAATCGAATGCCTTTGATAAGTCGCAAAAACGCATCATGCGAGTTCTCCCAGGCATCAAAAATTTGCTGTACAAGCTTAACACCGGCATCGGTTGTTGAGCGACCCCTTGTGAAAACCAAATTGTTTACTAAGAAAGTTATTACTATAAAAATATGATTGCATTTGATCTAGCATAATCTTTTCAAAAATCTTACTAAACGTGGGTAGCACGGATATGGGTCTAAAATTTGTGGGGTCAGATGTGCTACCCGATTTATGCAATGGAGTTATTTTACTATGTTTCATTAGATCAGGAAAAACACCACAGTCAACACATTGATTAAAAATGCTAGCCAGAATAGGAACTATTGTCTCAATTACTGATCTAGAAACATCCACGGAGTTACCCCACAGATCCACGATTTTCTTTTTATTCAATTGGTAAAAATATTTGATTATGTCTTTAGAGTTAACATATTTAAATTTAAATTGACTAGTACCTTGTTTTATGTTTTCTTTTAATATTGTTTCAGCAGCAATGGGGGAGGAGTCCAAGGATTTTGTAGTTGAAACTGGAATATCAGTGAAAAAATTCTTAAATGCTGTAGCAACTTCAATATCTGATGTAACATTTCTATTTTGAATGTTTAATTTAAAACTGGTATTTCGAATGGTAGATTTTCCAGTTTCATTGTTTATAATGTTCCTTGTCACTTTGATTTTGTCATTACTATTCTTAATCTTACAACATAAATAATTTGATTTAGCTGTGCGACACACCTTTTTAAATAACTTAGAATAATTACGTACATACTCTCTGAAACTTTCAGTAGTATTAATGCTACGTTCATTGTATAGTTCATAAAGTTTTCTTCTACTGTTATGTATGCCTGGGGTGGCCCACTCACTAAAGGTTACTGCATCACTAACAAATATGGTTTTGGGAACGAAGACGCCATTAAATGCTTTAAAAAAATATTAAAAAAATAATTATACAACTCATTTGAAGACAGTCAACTTGTAAGACAGTCAGGTGAGGATGGCTAGTGCGCCCGTAAAACTACTGCGTCAGTTATCTTCACATCTGGATTCCAGCGTCACTCAAAATAAAGTGAGTTGGAGTCATTTGTTCCGACAAACACATACAAATTACCGTTTAATTGTCCATACAAATTATGATTTTGCTTACTAGTTCATTGTTTTAGAGAATTACTTAAAATCACTTTTTTTTAATATACTGTAGTCTTGGATCGTATGGTTTTCCTTTACTTAAATGTGGTCAATTTATCGATCGTATTAAATCATGTAGCTCTCTATTGGTAAAATAATTTTGAAATTCAGTTCAGTAAATAAAACTAGTTTTAACTTGTTTATTTCTCTTGACGTTTCACAGCCTTTTCAGGTCTGCATTGTCTGAAAATGAATAAATGCGAAACGTCAATAAATAAATAAAGTTCGTGCATTAACCCGTTAAAACTAGTTTTATTTAATGAGTTATGTGCGTGAAGACCTAAGAAACAAATTCAGTTCAGTAGTTCCATTGATTCATTCCTACAAACAAACTTACATATTTAACTTTTTTAGGGTATTAGAAAATTAATAAGACACTAATCATTGGGATCGCACTATTCTCATTTTAGTCTACGTCACAAATTTAAAAAGGATTCCAAACATTAAAATAATATAAGAAACTATGACATATTTTACAATACAAACAAAATATTTACCCATAACATCAAAAATGCTTTGCAAAACCGAGGTATTCATGGTAAATCCTTGGTAAATGTCAACCGCAGATAAGTAAATGTACTTACCTGCAATGCAAACACGTTCCGAAGAGCTGCAAATCAAATGCTATCACATCTCAAGTGAACTATCGGAAAATGAGAGGACCAACAAAAATGGATGAATCACAGCCAGGCCACGGCTCGCCAGTGGCTTAACCATTACCAATAACAATTTCCCGGCCGCCATCTTTGTTCATGATCCAGTAAGCCAAAGGCATGGGCCCGAAGACTACAATTAATGTGAGTTAAATTTTATGTTTGGTGACTGGTTCCGTTTAATACTCGTAAAGTTTTTTAAAGTTAAGTAAAATTATTTTTGAAGTAATATTAAAATACACAATTTATATATTTGTCACTTTTAAAATATGTATTCGACATAAATTAGGTACAATTTAATAAATAAGTATATTAAAGTTATTATATTTTTATTATAACCATTTCAATTATTTATCTAGAACAAAAAAAATACGTTTGAAAATTTTAAGGTTATAATAACATTCATTGTAATTTTTTTTATATTCATTAACAGTAGGTATTTTTTCATTCTTTTTAATTCCACGTATATGTTCTCTATCGATATGACGTTGTTCACTATTGCATAAAAATGAATATTATATTTTAATATTTAAAACTTTGATAAAATATTGTCTTATCAATCAATCAATCGAACTTCGGATCATTTTGAACTGCAGTGCTATTCTGTACGAACATACTCACTTTTCACAACGAAATCTATCAGTGTGATTTGAAATTCGTGTTCTAATTTTAAATCACACCGCGGATTCCGAGTCGGCATGTGAATTTGTCGTTACAGAATTAGTACAGTCAATCTGTCGAAAAAAATATCGTTTCAGTGAAAAAAAAAACCAAAAGATTAAGTCTTGCTTTTTCTGTTGCCAAATGACGTCAGTAAGCCACCTTGGCGATGGGCATGTTCAACTCGTAGGCGTTTTTTGAAAAACTCAAAAAAACCGTCAAAAATTTTTTGAAACGCATTTTTCTTGTTTTTTATGCATTTTAGAAACTTTTTTTTCGACCATAATTGTAGAGGGCGTTGAGTACTACAATTTATGTCATTGTTGCAATCTCGTACAACAAAAAATGCGCATTGTAGGTGGCGCTAAAGTCTCAAAAAAAGTGTTTTTTAACTTTTTCACCCTGAAAATATCATTTTAATGGAAAACTTTAAATGGCAAAGTTGTTTCGTACGTAATTACCAACAACTTTTGTATAAACAATTTTTTTGTATTACTTACCATTTTCAAGTTATAAATTGTGCAGGTATGAAAAATCCAATAGAGCGGTTTTGGGCAGTTCAAGTACACATTTGCAGTGCAGATTTCAATGTACGTTTTTACTATTTTTTTTTTCAATCATGAAAAAAAATAAAAAATAGTAAAACGTAGGTCTTTTTTTCACCACTCAACCTACAGATTGACTGTAATAAATAGCTCTGCTGGTTTCATAGCACATAGGTTCGCACAACCCGTTTAAGCAAATTGTTTCCTTTAGAATTATTGTTTTAAAATAAACTCTCAATAACAGTGTGTGAACTGTGCACATTAATGAAATATTGATATATTCGAATATTCGTGGCTCGGCACCCACCGCACCGTACCGGCCGGCCGATACCGTGCGCTCAACGAGCGATTTGATCGGACACCCCGCCGCCTTATTGATAAGGTTTCCATACTTCCTGTGTGTATCGGAATGCTCCTGAGTTTATTTAATATAAATCCATGTGTACGTAAGCTTATGCCTTAACGCAAAACGATCGATACAATAGTTTATTACCGCTCTATAACAAAAACGATAAGGGATATTTGGTACTAGTTTTATTGAATTTATTATTTCATACTAGTTGTTGCCCGCGGCTTCGCTTGCGTTAGATTTGATTTTGAGTGAATTATTGAATGTTAATCTCAGTAAATAAAATAAAACTCTTCAAAACTTATCTTTTTCTTAAAAAATATATCTATATTATTTTTAAGCCTTTGTTGCTCCATTTTACCCCTTAAAGGGTTGGAGGTGGGATTTTTGAAAAATCCTGAATCAGATATTTGCTTATGTAACTTTGAACCACCGTTTTACCCCTTTAGGGGGTGAGTTTAAGAAAACATTTCTTAGCGCACGCACATATTATAATAGCCATATGTGTGCCAAATTTCAGCACAATCCGTTTAGTGGTTTGTGCTGTGCGTTGAGAGATCAGTCAGTCAGTAACGTTACGCCTTTTATACATACAGAAAATACTATAATTAAATAAATAAAACATCATTAAATAAAACAAGTTTCAATAGGTTAGATGCACGATTGATTGATGCACATGATTTTATTTATTTATTGACGTTTCGCATCCTTTGCAGGAATGTGTCGTCGGAATAATGTTTTTTGTTTAAAAAAAAATCATTTTTCCGACGAGGCATTCCTGCAAAGGATGCGATGCGTCAATAAATAAATAAAATCAGTGCATCTAACCCGTTGAAACATGTTTTACTTAATGAGTGATGTGGGTGAAAACCTAAAACACAAATATACTATAATCAATTTAATAGAATATATTGAAAATATAGATTGAAGTTTCAATTCTCAGCGAAGATTTTAAAATCGAATAACGTCATACGTTAACCGATAAAATAGCCACCGTAAATTGAAAGCAGCGATTATGATGGGCAAAATAGATTCGAGCGAGGTCGGGGCGACATCACGAACCGGCCGAGGGTTAAAGAGCGATCCTTCTAAGTTTGTTCGAGTTACGAGCTCAGCCAGCACAATAGCCAATTTCTGTGAAATTTCCTTTGATGGATTTGCAGTTAACATAAGTACTTAACCGCATTTCACAATGGTTTTAACTAACCCCATGTAATTATATTTCCTAGACATTTATAGCTTTTAAGCGTATTTATTGACCTTTAAAATCATCTTTTATTGACGTGCATGAATTTATAATAAGAAAGAAACTTTAATAAATAATAATATATATTTCCAATACTCACACCAATTAACCTAGCCAAAGGTAAGCACTGTAAGTCTTGTGTTATGGGATACTAGGCTAACGGATACAATACATATATTGTACATATATAGGTATATTTATATAGAAATAGATATTAAACATGGAGTACAAATGCTCGTATTTATCACATAAACATCTGCCACTATCGAGATGCGAACCTATCGAGTCGGCGACATCATGAAACCCGGCGTATAAATCACTCGGCCATGGAGGCCGTCAAATGCATAAGTATTTGCAAATTGAATTATATTTATTGACTACCAATTTAAGAAAATGTTTTAGGTAAGGGACTTAGGCCCGTATTATAGAAAGATTCTCAGTAATGAATCTAGTCTTGAGCATAGTCAGACATCCGTTTCTAACTATGCTCAAGACTAGATCAATCACTGAGAATCTTTCTATAATATGGGCCTTAGTGTTCATCTATTATGTAATGTTTATGCAAAATTTGCAGTCAATAGGTCCAAGGGATAAGATTTTACGAACAAAGGATTTTTTGCAAATCCACGCTTAAGAGGCTAAATTCCAAAAAAATCTCATCTTATTACTTGTCTAGACAATAATAGGAATCTACTGTCCAAACTTCATCATTCTAGGTCCAGCCGTTTCGGTTGTGCGTTGATGAGTCAGTCTGTCAGTGTATCCTTTTCTCTTTTTATATAATAGTATAGATATAAGAAGATCTGTCGTCAAATTTTCTGTAGAATACTCTGAAAATGAATTGTACTCCGTGTCGTATCGAAAAGGTTTTTACATGAGCAGTGATGATGCAGCACAAAGCGGTGCGCGCTCAAACAATTTGTCGCGGGCGACGATGCCGTCACGACGACACGCCGCGTCGGTTATAAAAATGTTTCCGATAAATCATAATGTTACGTCGGCTTTCTTGCACATTTTTCTTATGAAATCGATAGAACATAATACATATCTAATATATAAAATTCTCGTGTCACGGTGTACGTAATTGAACTACTCCGAAACGGCTCGACCGATTTTTGTGAAAATGTAGGTCTGAGAATCGGACAACATCTCTTCCCGTCATCATCTTCATCCCGCGAAATGTTAAGGGTTAGGTTAGGTTAGGATACCTTTAAAAATTTTTTTTCGAAAAAAATTTTTTTTTTTTTTTATGATACATCATACAAAAATACAAACAACCCTAAATTTTCACCCTTCTACCACCAACCCCTTTTTTATGGCGATACGAAGTTCGCTGGTATCAAGGCCACTAAATTCTTATATAGGACTTAGTTAAAGAAAAACATATAGAAACCATTAGGTATAAAAAATATGTTTAAAATTTTACGTAAGTCTCCTTAGATGTTGCTCAAAATTATTCACAATTTTTCCGACTTTGGTGGTTCCTTCGTTTTTCAATATTTATTAAAACAAAAGATACAGTATTTATCTGAAGAAACCCCAATCGATGGGCTAGCTAGGTCAAAAATTATTTTTCGTGACCTCTTTTAGCTTTATGAACTTAAAATCATTTAAAACTATTTTTTTCTTATTGTTTAAACCTACTAATTCAATTAGACACTAAAACTTAAAAAAATGCAAAGTATAGCTCCAAGCTTAAGTGACAGGATAGACAGACACGATAGTGACAGCAATTAATAGGTTGGGACCATTCAAGTACGGAACCATAAAATTAAGCAAAACACAGTCGTGTTTATCTTTAATAATTATACTGCATATAGGTTCCTTAAAACGTTAAAAATAGTTTATTAAACATTTCAAGCCATAAAAATGGTGCAGTTATAAATATTAAAGAAATACACAGTTTTTCAACGTATTAATTTTCTCTTTATAAAAAGCTACATCTGTGCTATTTAAGTGATATTTATATTTATCCCTATGCAATATAACTCTGTTATAATTCAACTATCAAGGTAAGTAAATAGCTTTATTATTTAATCCGCCATAATTCATCCTTATTCTAAGGAGAAGGCCAAACAGCTGACTATAAATTAAGAAGCTCTTTAAAGGGGAATTCTTATTAAAGCAAATTTATATATCTCGGCGGTTGCTTCAAAAAGCTTTTGTATAGGTCGCAAAAGGTTATAAGAACTTAACACTTGTTAGTGCACCGTGAAAAATATTAAGCATCAATGGCTTAACCCTCACTGGTCCCGTAAAATAAAAATTTAAAGAACATCGTAGCGACAATTCGACACAGAGTCGACTGGCCCAGCACTCACAATGCTTTCTCATTAAAACGTCACCGTTCGAAGCCGTGACACTAAAAGTCATGTCAAGTAAAAAAAAAGCTTCTCAACCCGTTTCGGTACATTTCTTAACGCTCGGGAAAAAGGCACAAAAGATTTTCTTAGTCGAAGCGTGACTGTCTTAATTAAGTGGCGAGAAAGTGCTCGGCGTGTTATGCTGTTTGGAAATCGGCATCACCAATACAGCTTCACGTCTACGCATTGCAATTGCACACCAAGCACCAAACACTAACATAAACATCGAAATAAAAATATTAAAAACTTAGCACTTCATAATGTCGAAAAATGAAATACGAAATCATTCATTCGGAAAGTATACTTACATATTTCTTGTAAGAAGAAGACGCGATGAAAATGTACCTCGGCATTATGTTGTTTATTTTCTATTACAAACTAGCTATACTTCAATACTTACCTACAATGAAAATAAAAAATTACGGGCAATTCATTTTTTAGCCAAGAAACTTCGGAAACAGAAAGTTTCTTCATCATCAGACGAATTATTTCGATAAACCTCAATGCATTGTATAACAGGAAACATATACAATGATTTCTATTCATTTTATAAATTATTTATTAATTAAGTAGAAGTATTTTTCATTACGAATTATTAAATGAAAACGAATGAAAGTTGTCCGAGCGATGAGAACATTAGCTATGAAATAGTGACTTAGCGTACTGTTACTTCTTTTGAAATTATGTATAAATTAAAAGCTATTATCTTAAAATAATTTATGTTATTAACGGGATTGCTAACATGTTTTCTACGAGTCCCCGATATTTCAGCACTGTCGCAAGCGCCATGATCATGTAGTAAATGACAAACAATATTTATCTTTAATTAAATAACATAAGGCTATCTTAACATTCTTCAATAACGAAAACAACTTCTATCAACTGCAGCGATACTGAGACAACAACGTTGGTACCAACCATAAGATCAAAAGTTTAATGCGTTGCCTTCAATTTAAAAATTTCCAAGACTGTCTCTATAGAGGACCCGTCGGGGGCCGGATTGTAAATCATATTAAGTGCCGCGTTAGCCTGCCGGGATGGCCCCGACTTGTATCGAAATTATCGCCCGCGAGCCGCACGTAAAATATTCAAAACAGTTTCAGGTTACCGCGTCAAATATTTCTTAGCCGCCGCTTTCAAAATAAACCACGCTGACTCATTAGACAACATTCTTCTCTTTTATAGTCCACCTTCGATTTACCTGAGGTTAAGGAATAAGTAGGTTTCTATGTCCAATTAATACTATAAAAAATAATAATAATAATAAATATTCTTTATTGCACACAAATAGATAAATATTATATAGATTAAAAAAAACACCAGTTTAGGAACTTTGTAATAGAATATAACACTACCTTCCGGTAGTGTTGTATTTCTGTCGGTAAGCAAGGTTCCAGCAGTCCACTAGGTAGTAGATTGGGTCAGAGTAAGCAACGGCGCGAGTGTTTTTTTTGTATCACATGAGTCTAAGGATATGGTGGCCGCTTAGTGTCACGAGGGCCATGTGCTTGCTTGCCAACCTTTTAGTATAATAATAATATTCTTTATTGCGCACAATCAAGGACACACGACATAAACTTATAAAATGAAGAAGAGTATACAATGGGCGACCTTATTGCTAAACAGCAATCTCTTCCAGGCAACCGATGGTAACAAAGGAATAATAATAGAAAAATATAGAAGGGTGCAAAAGTAGATACAAGAGCTATACTTACATAAATATAAGAAAAGCAAAGAAATAGGATATTAAATGATTTTAAGATATAAAAAAGAATCACTCGATAAATAACAGCATTTTGTCAAAAATCAAAAGTACTCTCTATTTATCAACTCATAGTATTTTCTTCTTTATAAACCAATATAATAAGTTACTTCCTATGAAAACAATGAATTATTTTTGGTCCAGGTACTTATTGTCTACATTTCAGTTAGTTCTTATTGCAGTTCTATCTGTCAGCTTGTGTGATGCTAATTTCAAAATGTAGTCTGATCAACAAAAGATATCCCTGATACGACACAAAAATATCAAATTCTATGACGTACTTACTCAACGTAAAAATGGCTTCTTTGAAAATTTTTAAATTCCCGACTGTATTTTAAATAATAAACAAAGTGGTAGGTACGTAATTTACGAGCATAATCGAAATTGAAACCGAAACTTTCACCAGAAAAATCAAAGAAATTCCGCCAATTGCAGCCAATTACTACAGCGTTTGGCAATTATGAATTAATGAGGGGAGCACACCGCTCTTCTATGTTCATTGATTAACTCATTGATAAACTTAAGCGCATGATTAAACAACTCGATCAATCACCTGGCGGACCTCCCATGCAAACTATAACGGCTACCTATTCTCACAGTCGACTTTACTTTTACGAGATAGAAAACTTGCCTTCACTTCCGCAGCTGTAACCGAAAATAACCTTAACCAAACGACAACCGTTATTTAAAACGACAAGCGACAAACACATATCTAGTTTTTATTGGCCCAAATGTAACGATTCACTTCCTTTAAACAATTAAGTGTCCAATATCACTTTCGATTAATTGTGTACGAAACTTTCGAAACAGATGTGATTGACGTTGTAATCGATATGTGTAGATATTAGGTTGTGTTTAATGTCTAATCAGCTGTTCAAAATCATGCTGGCGTAGAAAATTTATAGTGAAAACTTTTAAGCAGATTTAAGACAATTGGGATAATTGCTAAATAACTTAAGTAACAGGCTTAGATACAAACGCCTTATTCCAAAACGCGGAATTAAGATAGTCATGGTTTACACACTTTGTCTTACAACAAAGTAACTTTATTTATTTTATTTAATAATTTATTGTACACGAAATAAAAAATACACAACTTAAATAATTACATACAAAAGGTGTGGCTTATTTTTCTAAGAAATCTCTTCCAACCCACCTGCGATAGGAGCTATGCTGGGAGACATACATGTCGCGTGTCTAAAAACATATTAATAAAAAATATAAAATAAATGCATTTCAACTATGTATATGAATAAAAATATGTAAACAATATTTAATAAATACATAAACATATACAAATAAATATATAAATGAACACACAAGAAGTTTCGATAAAAAAAATCAACTAAGAGAAAAAAAAAATCTAAAAGTATCGCAGTGGCATTATTATAAAACAATAACGAAAAAAGTGAATCCTCTAAATCTGATAAAACTATTTGCATATATTTTACATTTACATCACTAAGCGTATCATAATTAAAATGTTACTGAAATGACTTAACGGGATGTCTGATATATTTATCAAACAAAATCAAATATTCAATATCTATGTGTCACGTATGCCTAGACAATACAAGACTTGTGTGGGTTAGAAAAGATAGCACATAAATTACAACTAACATTGTTGCGAAAGGCGTATATGATAAATGTATGGACGGTCTTAATTTCGACTTCTCTATAGGTAAAAGTGAACTTTACGAAACGAGTTATGGAAAGCTCGAAAGCAGCTTCGGCCATGTTTGGTTCGGAATTAGAATTAGGTAAGCATGTTAATTGATCAATACTTTAGCAACTGACTTGGGCCGCGTTGTTTGAAACATAGTTAAATTTTACTATAGTTAAAATACTAAAGGAAAATAACCAACACCATTTGAACAACATCATACCCGCCTGCGCAGTAGCAATTTTACATACAAGAACGTTTCGTGCGCAAGTTTATTTGTCTGAGATTTACTCAAGAAGTTTGCCGCTACTTATATTTGACGTGACATTAACTGAACCCAGTCAAATTTGAGAATGTTTTAAAAAACGAGTCCTTCCTTAGTGATTGTCTTAACTTGCATAAGTAACGATTTTTATTGCTTGAATAAAATTCTATTGCATGCTATAAACTTTTTATCTAAATCGGTTCAGTGGCTTAGGCGTGAAGAGCTAACAGCCAGAAAGAAACACTCGCATCTACAATATTAGTATGGATATATCAAATTAGTTAACTGTACGAAAATTTCACAGTATAAATATTTCTTATGTATTTACATATGATAATAAATTAATAATATTTTTGTTTCCTTCATGGATTTTTTTCTTAATGTCGCGCATGATTTCTTCAGCACAATAATGGCGAAATAATAATAATATTCTTTATTGGCATACACCTCACAGGACATACAAGACATTAAACATGACAGTGAAAACGTACACAGTACGCGGCCTTATTGCTTAACAGCAATCTCTTCCAGGCAACCCATGACAGTGAAATAAATAAGAGGAACAAGAAGTGTAACAGGTATGGTAAAATAAATAATGAATAATAAATGCAATAGATATATCCAAAGAGAGAGACAAGAGAGAGGTAAGGTAATTCTCTTTATTTATAAAAATATATCATTCCCTTTGCAAAAACTGGTGTCAGATAGTCGTGACAGTAATCACAGAAGCAAAAACGTTCACATACGCCTCCAATTACAAACCATTTACGGGAGCTACGTGCCTAACATAATGGTTGAAATCTAACATTTTCTGTGAGCTGTACACTAAATGTAGTGTACAGCGGGGAATGCCCCACTACAAAGTTTCGCAATATCATGATGAATACACATAATATTTTCAGATCAATAAAAACATCATATAAAAACATTATTGGAATTGTTATAAAATATTAAATATATACAGGACCTCGATGGCGCGGGTGGTTAACGCGTTCGGCTGCGATTGTTGAAGTTAAGCAATTTTCGCAGTGGTCGGTCAGTGGATGGGTGACCAAAAATCTTCTATCTTGAGTTCCTCCGTGCTTCGGAAGGCACGTTAAGCCGTTGGTCCTGGCTGCATCTGCAGTCGTTAGCACCCGCTAAACAACACTGGGCCCGCGTGGTGGGTCATGGCCCAATTTCCCTATTCCATCCATAGGGAAGACCTGTGCTCCAGCAGTGGGGACATTAATAGGCTGATGGTGAAGATGAAAACATTATAAATACTTACAATATATAAAAAAGAAACCTTTGATTACATACATGCCTAGATAGAGCAATCCAAATAAACAAAGAAAACGGCTCATGTTACTCTAATGTTGAGATGAGATTGTTTTAAAGCAGTCAATGTATGCGTGTGTACTTGTTTAGCGACGAAAAATTTTACCATAAATATACTTATAGTAGAAAGGCCTCATTTGATAACATTAATAAAGCTTCGGTCCGGATACATCCCATTAAATAAAGCTCACTTAATTTGGAAAACAATCTCACAATATTGTACGGAGTGTGATAAAGTTGAGAATGTAGTTTACATAAACATGGAGTGTGTCCGGAACGAATCAGAAAGGATGGAATTGATACATAAATATAATATTACATTGTACGTTATTGGTGAATGCATAATTATTCTAGCTTTTCCGCTTTCAGAAAATGCTAGATTATATTATTGACTAAAATTGTTAGAATTGGTTTTAAAAGTAGGCTATGATCATATATATAATGTGATCTTCGAGGGTGACTTAATAATGTAAATTGTATGGTAATGGGTAGTAATCAATTTGATTAAACCCTCCATAATAAATTAAAGATAAAAAAATGTTGTAACTAGACTCTTTGAAGTTTTATTTCATAATTTTGACAGGTACAAGGAAATCAATAGAGTTACAGTCCTTAAGATCTACAAAGACTGAGCAGACTAGCAAGGTCTGAGGTGAGAAGAGATTGCAATCATGCTAGATTGAGAACGAATGGTCCAAATTTAAATTTCTAGCGCAGAACGCTCCAGAACAGCTTACAAAAAATACTGACTTTAATTGATAACGCTTCCATACCGTCCAAAATCAACATGACAGATTTTACTGAGACTGACTTACGTTGAATTTTTCTCCGTTGAGCTCTGGCTACGGCAATGATAATATTAGGTAATACAATCTCACTTACGATTTAATTTATTCGGATTTTTGAAAATTGTCAAATACCTATTAATGGCTGTAATGCATACGAAATTGGAGTTATCGAACTCGGAAGTGAGTTTTCTTTTATTTTACCGAATCGCCCTACAGATCAATAGAATAGAAGTAACTGCTTATTAATTATGACAATCAGTCACGCACGACCGACGGCCGAGCGACAGTGGGGCTTCGCACTATTTCAGAAAAACAGCCGACGGCGAATTGCTTTGCAATTACGGTGAGCGTCTACTCATCCGTCCGTCTGTCCGGCGGCCGTCTGCAAGATGGCGGCCGCATGCCTACTCAAGATTGACTAGTCGACTGGTTGACTAGTAGCTGAATGCTTCTTAGCCAAAGGCGATCTAGCTCGCTCCGATCTATCTCAGGGCACGCTGGCATGCAGGAATGAAACCTTGCCTTCGGTAAATTAAAATTCTTTTTGTTTGATAAGTGTTCTGTGATTATCTCGTATATAGAATTTAATGGTTCTACCGACGTGTCATTAAAGAGCGATTGTAATTTCTTGTAAGTACTCACCGTTCGATATCCATTTATTTTCTTACTAAGTTCGGATTCTTACCTGAAAAGAAAATCATTACACAATTAAAACATAGTTCTAATTATCAAAGAATATTAAAAAAAGTACAACCAAAACATAGGCATAAATAAGTTGAATATAGGTATTTATATAGAAACTAGCTGACCCAGCGAACTTCGTACCGCCATAAAAAAAATTAATTTAAAAAACATTGTCCAGCGGACAAAATTGTGAATCTAAACCATTCTCAGATCCCCTTGAACACACACAAAAAATTTCACCAAAATCGGTCCAGTCGTTTAAGAGAAGTTCAGTGACATACACACTCACAGAAGAATTATATATATAAAGATTTATACATAATAGAATGTTGTAATTTTTATGCAGTAAAATTATAATTAACTAGCTGTGTCCCGCGGTGTTACCCGCGGTTTATTAGGGATATTTTCCCGCAGTAAAACGTAGCCTATACGTTAATCCAGGGTATCAGCTAACTCCATATAAAATTTTATTAAAATCGATCCCGCCGTTCAGACGTGAAGAAGTAACAAACATACACACTCACAAACTGTCGCCTTTATAATATTAGTGTGATAATATGGGACACATTTCAATTTTATTAAATGCCATAAATTTCATTTCATCACAATACCTTTTTTACATCAGATCAAACTAAAAGCATAATAATAACGTTCACACATTAAACGATGCCCGCCTAAACTGCACAAAACCGGTCATTATCAAACGCAGTCGCCACGCGGCCAAACCGCATAAGTCACATTCGTCGCCACATCAAAAAGTAATCAGACCACAAAAGCCCGGACGAGTCATCGAAAGGGTCTCACGAAATAAGTTCGAAACGAACCTAATCGATTCAACAAAGGACGCGACCACAGGTAAGACCTGCCCTAACATAATTTATGGCACAGCCCCATAAAAACAAACCACGCGGGAGCTTGATAGATTTTATTAACGACAATAAAACGCATTTATTTATAACAAGCAGATGAGCAATCCACATGAGCAGTACAAATCCGCATCGTTAGAGAATTTTATAGTTATTTAAGATAATTTTAATTATTTTCTAGCGTCCACTCCATTCGTCAAAGGAATTTCCACTTTTTATTGACAATGAACAATAAAATATTTTATTAAATACTCTATGTTTATACGATTCACTACTAGTAGTAAAATTTTTAAGATAAAATTTAAAAGGGAAAATATTTAAATGATTCCCAAAAACATGATAAATGATAACCTAAAAATGCATTTAGTAAACTTAAGGTTTTTTTTGTTATAATCTATTGTACGCTTTTGTTTTTTTTACTAAGTATTTAATGCATCTGTATTATTATTATTATTTTCCGTTGGGTACGCAACCCCATAAGTCCCCGCGGTAGCCTCGTGATGCTGCCGTGGGAGATGCATGGGTTTAATTATAGAAGAGAAAGAGTAGGGGTCGGCACAGAGACAGAACGAAGAAAGTCGGGAGGAGAAGAGTAGAAAAGAAAGAAAAATTACAAGCGGGAAAACATGTGGAGATGGACTGTTGCAACACTGTACACAAATAAATACGGCAGTGGTCTTACCTGGGACAGGTCTCTGGTGAGGCCAAGCACGAGTAGTACCATTGCTTACATTAAAATTACACAATACACGTTTAAAAATAACATATATATTAAAATTAAACCATACAACATGATATTTAAAAATATCTATAAACAAAATTTTATACTGTAACTAAGTATACCTATTACACAATCTATATACAACAACTAAAGTTAAGGGAAGTTACCAATTGTAGTTTTTTGAGAATCAAACGTTATTCTTTTGATATTCATTTAAATATGTGCGAATATAAAATCTAGAGGATTATTATATTCACGATGACGTAACCCTATAAAAAAACCGTTAAGATATTGAAAGGGTAATATTTATAGGGAAGTATTTGGATGGACCTCGCGCTAACGACTTAAATAGGTACAGCCAACACTCCCGCGCATCCTGTAACTGCCCCAGACCCCAGACGGACACCCCCCGCTGCCATAAGAAATAAATGTTACCTGAGCTGCGCCCGCGCGGAGGAAACAAATACTGAACCATCGGCTACGACGCCATAAATATCTGAAATGACCCAGCGTTTGATTAAAAAAACTATTTTTGAGTTCGTGTCTTAGATCATCTTTAAAAGTTTTTGTTTTTGTTAAAGGTGCAGTCAACGTTTAATTTTAATGCCATAATACACTTCTATAATTTAAAACAGATGCTGTCACTTGTATTTGCTGAAAAAAGAAGACAGATACAGAATTAGGATTTAACCATGACTAACTTTAGTTCGCGTTTTGGAATAAGGTGGAATAAGTTACAAAATTAGGATATTGGATGGAATATACTCGTATCTACATTACTACCAATGCACGATTTAAAAGTCAACCTAAAATATGTCTAAAATAGATCGACTTCAATTGTCATTATCTAATCAGTACATAAAGCAAACAAATTTAGCACTAACAATAAATAAAAGTAAAATTTTAGCCGTAATTCGTTAATGTGAATGCTATCCGATTATAATTTGTGAATGAGCTTTTAGCAATTCGATAGGGCATGTGAAAGCCGGAAGCAACTCTCCGATAATACACTGAGAATCTGCACAGTTCTAACCGGACATAACGACTAGTTGGCTCTAGTTAAAAGCTGGTTTACTTTTGAATAGATACTAATTATGTCGTTTGCGTGAGCTAGACAAGTCAGTCCTATATCGTATTGATAAACAGTTGTAAATGCTGAGAAAGTGACCTCAATGGATTATTTTTCCTATGTTCAATTAAATTTCATTTGATAATTTAATATTAGGAAGATAAATAGAAAACCTGTAGCATAACTAATACAATGGTGCACGTATAGTCAAACCAGTTTTCTTAGAAAAAGTATCAAGAAAATGAAAAGGAGTCTTTATTACTGATTAAAAAATACGTGTGACACAAGTTGTAAAAAAATGTAGGCAAGTAAGTGGACGCTTAAAAATACTGGTCTGGCTATAAAAATGTTTATTGCTTACCTTCCCACTTGACCGTCGGGTCAATGACCTCATATATTGTGGTTTAAATTTTCAATAGTATTATATATGTACATAGAATTATCATAAATATATACATTATTGAAGATATTATACACCAGTAACAAGAATATAGTAAGTATCAATTTTCTTGATAGTGATTATACTTATATAAAAGGATCATATAGCAATACCAATACAAAACCTGAATGACATTTAAAACAGTGAAAATTTGTTAATAGACTATCTTGCGCAATAATAAAATAAAAAAAAAAAGTTAACAATACATCCTGTTAACACAACATCTAATTTTTTCTAAGCCAGTTGGTGTATTTAAGTAGTTATGATAAGAATAACTACACCTGTTTTTTGACTTTGCATTATGCTTCAGGGTAAATTTGTCTTTTTTTAAGTTGCAATATTTTGTGATGAAATTCATTAGAATAAAAATTAAGAAAACTCTTTTGACAATAGGTGCATACCTATGTATGAAACTAAAAAAAATGTTTTTATCACAAAACTTTGGGTGATGTTAAAAATGGCATCTTGATATATAAGAATGAGGATTAAGCAAACAAAACGGAGCTTTCCCATCATAAATTTTAATCCTGTAATACATTTAATCCCATTTTAAATTTTACAGGAACATGAAATCAAAAAAAAAACTTGTTTTATTTCTTATTCCTCAAATCTACTGAATGTAAAGTCTTATTGCATACATAGTACGAATATTGATGACCTAACCGCATTTTCTAAATGTCCTCTTCCGAATTCTACGTACAGAGAAGGTTACTGTTTCTGTTCTTATATCATTTTTCAGTATTTTTATTTGTAGACTCGTTTAGCAAGCCAAGCGTCATATCTATGAGTAGGTACACATACAGTCATACCCGCGACAGTTATGAGAAAAGTCGTGAGAATTAACGTGTGGCAGCATTTGCTCTCGTGACTTATAACACCGGCCGTCGCCGTGGCCGTGGTTTCCACACATTTTCAACTTTTATCACATTAGGAGTTGCCGTTATGTTACATTAAAAATCCAATATTACTACATAGATAGCATAAAGCGTATAATTCGGTACCTACGTGACCCGTGTGTCCAGTGTTAGCCTTATAAATTCGACTTTGTGTACAAAGGTTTTTTTAGAGTTTGATGTAATCAAAGATTGTTGACGGAACCTATTACTTATCCGCTGTTTAAATATAGGCTGGCTTTCTCAAGAAATATTCATGTGTCATCATTAGCCTATTAATGTTCTCACTGCTGGGGCACAGGCCTTCCCTTTGGATGGAATAGGGAGATCGGGTCATGACCCACAACTCGGGCCCACTTCGGATTGGAGGGTGCTAACGAGTGCAGTTGCAGCTGGGACCAACGGCTTAACGTGCCTTCCGAAGCACGGAGGATCGGAAAATAGTAAATTTTTGGTCACCCATCCAATGACCAAACACTGAGAAAGTTGCTTAACTTCAACGATCGCAATCGAACGCGCTAACCACTTGCGCCATTGAGCTCCTCGACACACATAAAATAAAAACTTCTTGATATTTGACGCATAATGTGTATAATGTAGTGTCAAAGTGTTTTGAATATCTCAAGGTAGAAAGCGAGACAGATTAGACCCTGAAAATACGTACCCATAGAGCGCTAATACCAAGAAGAGAATCGATTTTTTCAAGAAAAAGTAAACTTTATGCGAAATTGACTAGCAATCGACATTTTTATGCAGTACATTCCAATTATTGGTGTCCTGAAAAGCGATAAAATTTCACATTTACGCATTCGTGACCGATTGAGTTAAAACTTACACTCAGCGCTCTAGTTGGCTGCTAAATGAGAAATGTATCAGTTTACAACTGATCCTGAACAGTCGTAAAAGTCAACGGAGTGAATGAGTTTTACGTTTCCCTTTATGAGGGCAGGTAACCTATCACTATTTAGTGTGGGTACTGAGTACAAAACGGTGCAATTCCAATGGTCGTCTTTAAGTACTTCGCACACAAAGGGTGACAACACAATCTTTTTTTAAACGATGTCGATCGGTCAATAAGTTCGTGAATCTGTCAGCAAACAGTATCTCTCATGAACTTAATAAGACAGTATATATCAAGTTCTTTATAACAACACAATCTGAGGTCCTTTAAGAGAGGCGTGAAGAAGCATTTTTGCAGGCCGGCAAAGTGTGGATGGTGTAGCAGTTTATAACTGCTGTACCAGCTATCTTCGCGTTTGGACTTTATCACCACTTAACATCCGGTGGGGCAGAGTCATTTGCTTACCTCGCTATAAAAAAAAAACAGAGTATAAATGTAAAGAATTTTTTACTAGGTAAATTTCAGGTGGTCCAGGCAGCAGACGGGACTCGAACCCGCACACTCCGCTATCCGGGCTGTATATTTTTAAATCTAACAGTAAAATGCTTCAAAAATCAATCAATATAACAAACAAGAAAGTGTTTAGTTAGACCTCCATAAGTGATTCTGCTATAGGGAAGTACAGTGCCCCAGTAATCCGGACATGATGATGATTATATTTTATCCATGGTCTATACAAAGTTAAGGTTTAACTATAATAAATTATTAACCCTAGTTCAAGCTAAATCCTTGATAAGATATAACCACTATGGGAAACGCTGGATTCTATTAAATCACACAACTCAAAACACGCTACCGGCGCCGGGGCCTAATTGAAAATAGCGAGGACCCAGAGTCTAGATCCCCCGTATTAATTAAAACTAAATATTCTCGCTTTAACTCGCTCATGCTCAAGTACCTGCTTACTTGCTACTATTTGTTACCACTCATCTCTGTGCCGACTAGCACAAATTAAATTTTAATCCCTGGGTTTAAGGATTAAATTTCTGTATCTCCGTAACAATAAAAAAGCATATAGCATTATAGACTATCAATAAAAGGCATAAAGCACATTTTAAAGTGACAAATGGTTAGTATGAATGTAAAATCAAACATGGAGCGTAGTTAATAATTTATTGATATAAGACATGCGAAGCCCATAAAGTTACCTTTGGCACACGTCTCGGTCTCTTTTAATTTGTAACTCGTTAGCATTAAGCAGCCAGTGAACGAAGCATGCTTAGATTAAGATTTTAGCTGCGGCCGAAGCACATTGCAACATTGTCGTGTTTTATTGGCTCCGTGGTTATCTGGAATGCTTGTTAATTTATGTTAACCGACACCACATTTAATTGTTTGATAAGACTTTCTTATTCAATTTAACTATCTAATTATATTACTTTGTTAACAGTGATAAAAAGCTAACTTGAAAGAAATACCTAGTTATTGTTTTTGTCCAGAAATTCGATGAAAACAACAAAGTGTGTAATCTATATGCATAGATAAACACGGAAGCAGTGGAACCATTGCTGTAGGTGACGGTGTTAGATGTGTAATAAAAATAATAATAAAGTATCGTAAGATAAATGATGTAATAGAGCCTCATTAGAAGAGAGCAAACACTTGGCCCTAACCAAGCGTAACAAACATCAGTGTCTCAAACAATAGTCATAACTGTTGAACAAACACAGGTTAGCGTTCAAAAGACAGGCGTTTGGCCGAAACGGTGGGGGCGGCGCGAGCGGAGAATGTTAGAAAAACTTATAGAAAATGACAAGCGGCTGACAAGGACGGGTGCAATTACACCGTAGAAAAGAGAGAGATGGATAGAAAACTTGTTCTTCGGCATTCCGCCGCATGGTGGATTTAGGAACGGGGGCAGAGCGATACGATTAGAAGGTTATGCCGTGTTATTTTTAAAGTTCTATAGGTTATTTTTCAATAAAGGAAAAATTACCAGCTGTTGTGAATAATTGGCAGGGTCTATTAATGGTTTTCGAGATGCATTCGGTTTGTATATATCTTACAAAGCAGTAAAAAATATTTTCAATTGTTTCATTTATGCCAGATTTAATTTTTAATAAAAATGATGTCTAATGAGAATTTTGATTTCGAATATGTATTTGCATCTTCGGGTTTTGGTTTTAAAACTTATCCTCGTTTCGTATATTAATAACGCAAGTATAACAAATAAGTGTTAAATAAATAGAGGCATTACAGACAATTTACGAAAAAAGTTTAAGTGAAAATAAGAAATATTTACAGAATTAAACATACAAGTACTTAAAGGATAATGTTATGATAATGCGTGTGACATTCTGACTGGTTCACGAATAGATTACGTCGCTGGAAATCCACGTTTGAACACGTTCATTTGGTCCGGTGCGTTTGCGTTCACGCAGCTACCACAGTGCATAATAAGGAATTATGTTTGCTTGTTATATTTTTATTTTAATCATTTGAACTATACAAAATGTTACTAGAAACAATTCCACTTGGTCCAGGTTTCAGGCGGGATTCCAACCAGCATCTTCCGCTGTCCGAGTGGACGCACTACGCAATTATGCTACAGTGACCTTATGGATGTATAGAATTTCCTCTAGTATTTCTAAGCAACGCTATCTCTTCTCATTGTTCGCCCGGATAATACGGGTTAAAATCCCGTATGAAACCTTGACCGAGTGAATTTTTTCCTAGTAATGTTTTTCTTTAGTATTATGTTTGGTCTTAGAATAAGGCATTTAGTATACAACATAGATAATGATGATGAAGGATTAGCAATAAGCAGTATATTCCTTTAGAAAGTATAATACTGCTTCCCGATACTTATACATTTCAAATTAATTAATACATACTAACTACATCGTTTTTGAACTGAATTAAACTCCCATGCTCACACCGGCTCCTTGCTTTCCAGCAGAGATAAAGCTACGCAAATTATTAAAAGAAAATATTGACGATGTCCTTACATGAGTATATTCGGCAAGTGAAAAATTCAGGTACAAGTTCAACCCAAATCATGCTTTTTTTAAACTAATAAATTTTAACTTCAATATAACTTCTTTTTAGCTTACAATTTTCGTGTTGTCATCGTTCGTCATAATTTTTCTATAATATAACCACTATACTTTTTCTAATGAAAACAATAATGGCCCAAGCATCAGAAAAAAAACCACGGAGCAGAGAAAACGAGCAAGAAAACTTACAGCATAGCACAGAATGCGTATTCACACCGCTTTTAAAAGACTCGTAGCGAATAGGGCCATAGCGAGTAGAGCCCATTCAACTTATCGCATAAGAAAGTGTTGTGTGTTTCCCAAGATCGTCGTATGTATTTTTTTCAGACCGGTCTTAAAAACATCTGGTTTAAAATACACGTTAGGTTAAGGTTAATGCATAATTTCGTTTTCAGATTTGTTTCACATCCACTTTATGGTTTAAATTTGAAATAAACTTGTATTAAACTTGTACTATATAAACTAATGTTATATAAGTATTTTGACTCAGTTAAGATTTCTCAACTCATGCTTTTTACAGAGGCATGTTACTCAGCCTTTGACGTGGAACTTAGAATATCTACTGTTGCACCATCAGACATCGAGAAGGGATAATTATGCCTTACTGAGACCAATTATGTTTAGGTTATTGATTAAACCACAATTACGTCTTTACTGTGACCAGATTTGTTTAGATCACTGGTGAAACCGCAATAACATAAATTTTCCATACTTGAAGCAATCGTCAAGATTTAGGTTATAACGATCGAGATCTAACATCCAATCCTATTGATTGATTGCGGAATCCAAGGTTCTCTGATGGCTATCTCTGCCGAAGTTGGTGTGACCGTGGGTTGGGTCTCACGCAACAGGTGTCCGGTTGCGGACTCACCCGCGTGTAACGAACCTCGTCACGACAAGTTATGACATGACAATAAGTCCCGACACTACCCATAACAAAACTTTTTCCTTTTTGCAATGAACCCCTACCAAGCGTCCGGTACTGAAGAAATAATTTATATTGACGGATCACTTGTCAGTGCCGAGATTATATTGAATATAAATTGTTGGACCCATGACGAATGTAGATTCGGTAGGCAAACCAAGCAAATTACATTTTTAAAACTGTAGTAGACTAGAAATTATTAAATGCGTCATTCGTCATTCAGCCTTAAGATATGCCGAAACGCAAGCAATCAGTCCGTCGATTGTTTTATGTCAACTACAATTACAAAACATTTTAATTTCACAGTGTAATTTGGAATTTGTCCTTGATATTATTATATTTTCAACATAATTATAACATAGGTATAAATATGTTGTATCAATGTCAAAGTTTCAGAAATTTGACCTCAAGGTTTGCCAGGAAGCCGTGAACGTAATACTATGGGTGAAAAGTTAATTCACAGATCACAAAATTAAACTAAACGTTACGAAAACTTTAAAAAAATACTAATAAAGAATCATTTTTTGGACCGAAAGTAGCGGTAGACCACGGCGCGTTCGTCAAAGACTAGAAATGGGAGACAGCTAAAAAGAGGGAGACACAGAAGAAAAAAAGGAAGGCTTTTGCCCAGTAGTGAGATTTCTGGTTCCATTTCAGCCTACATCGGGCTTGATATTTTATAAAACTATCTTTAGATACAAAAATCTAGCATTAAAAATCACACTAATATTATAAAGGCAAAAGTTTGTGACTGTGTGAGTGTGTATGTTTGTTCCTTCTTTACGTCTAAACGGCTGGAGCGATTTTAATAAAATTTGGTATGGAGTTAGCTGACACTCTAGATTAACACATAAGCTACGTTTTACTGCAAGAAAATATCCCTAATAAACCGCGGGTATCACCGCGGGGCACAGCTAGTTGTAAATAAAAACTAGTAAGTTACAGCTACAATATATTATTCTTAAATGTTTTATTATATGTATAGGTAGTTACATACATTATTTCAAGATGGTCCTTGTGACAGTCAATTGAATAATAATAAACAAACCACGTTTATTCAATTCGTCATTAACGTTCTAGCCATATCTTTCCCTTGGAGTGTTATAGATCTCCCGTGCCAACGGTGCCAAACGTATCAATCCAAGAAGCTTTCCCCTGCCAATGGAGTGATTAATATTCCTAACACTGTTTTCCCAAGAACGAAGAACAAGCTCCGCATAACGAAGTAAGAAATAAAACTCGTTATTAATCTCATATTTGCAAACTTAGTCAGTGGACTAGGTTTGCAAATTTTTATTATTTCGAAGTGCTATTTTTATTGATTTAAAGGGGATTTTTGAAGTATCAAAACAATGCATCTATTTATTAAAAAGAACAATTCTATTATTGTTATGTTTTTATTTTTTAAGCATTTATAATAATAATAAATTTATTTATTTCTTCTTACAACTATTAAGGCACATAAAATACAGCAAAGCAACACTTAAATAATATTATTAGGCGTTGTAAGAAGCTGGTGTCCGAAATAGGCGTTAACCTGTGCTACAGATCACCAGGTCCTTACCCCTGGCAAATAATCTCTATACATTATTCTTCATAACCATAATGACCCAGTATTTCCTAATATTTATTCATGGTAAATACCTTTTTTCAATTTAACTGCTAGATGTTTAAATCAAAAGATTCTGTTATTTTCAAATAACGTTATTATTTTCTTTAAATTTATACTCGAACGAATACATAATAATTTTAAAATTAACATCATATAGCATAAATGGACATCTTGACATGAAAGCTCTAAATGAATTTGTTTTCTGAAACCAAATAACCTTGTACATAGAAATGTCACCAATTAATAAGTAAAGCAAAAATTGCTAAATGACTTCTATAAATAATCTAAATCTTCAAACTGGTCAGAAGATCAGTAAAAATATAAAAAGAACTAATAAAACTTAGCAAGCTGCCGTAACAAGGTTATGGACGCTACAAAAACGCGTTGATGTCTATTCAAGGAGACTGCTTTTATATCACGTTTGAAGTCCAGTGAGCGATATGATACGTATTAAACAAATATTTTGATTACTGCAATTGCGATTGAGAAAAAGACAGTTATCTTTCATAATTGGCAAAAAAGGCAGAACAAGAACGAGTGAGCCCTGCCTAGTTGTACGTGGGCACATATTAAGATGATACATGCCATCATTATACGTGTAACTACGTATTTAGTGCATTTACATAAAATAATAAAAATACCCATCATAAGGCCAATCGATCGTAGCCGCAACCCTCGAGCAACAAACATGGCATTTTTAAAAATTTAAAAGCAATACGTTATATAAATTCCGAACATGGGCGCGACAATCCACAACCAGAAAAGTGTCGTAATAACACAGCTATAAGTCATAAAATTCGCTGAAATAATTCCATCCTCCAATACTCATTATGAATAATTCGCTTGCGAAACTTTTTCGAAAACTGTGTACACAACAGGAATTCATAAGCAGCGAGCCCATTTTTTATGCTCATTAACCGACTTCACCGTGAAAAGAGTAAGTGTAAAATTAATAAAATTATATAAAGTACACAATCGTTGCCAGATATACTAACCTCGTATGCTTACTTTAAAAATATAACAGTAAATACCTAAACTTCAATGCATCTAATTACTAATTCACTCATGTAGGTACTCTAAAGTTTATATGCTTTTGGTGAATTAGCATGAGAAATCATTGCGTTGGCAGCATGAAAATGAGGTACGCAAAAAAATTGCACTTTTTTCCTTTGTTTCTCGGAAGTGTCTAAGCCGACGCGCGAAGTGATAAAATAGTTGACCGTATACGGTAACGAGTGTTGAGACAATGCGCATGTTTTTGTGCGCAGTAGCTGCTCCTAGATCATTACAATAGCATAAAGTAGCCAGTTATGAACCATCTTGTGAGAACGACGCTTGCAACCGGTTTATAGGGCTTTTTATTGGAAAAAGTATACTGCGGCCACGCTGGAGCGATTTACGAAATATGCGTTCTAAACGCAGAGCAATAGTTGACGGCCGAATTATATTCGCGTATGACTAATACCGCTACCCGTGTAGGAATTATAACATAAAGGGCCGATCTCGAATTATCGATACACCGCGAACAACCGATCCATAAAAGTCAGAAAAAGAAAAATCGAATATCGTATAAAATCGTATCGACAGAGATAAGGGCGGGCGACGCGGGCCGCGTAGCCCACGGCAGCGACGCGATATTTCATGAAACACCCGATTTATATTCGCTGCTGCGGTCCAGCAAAACTTTAATGTTCACCGTTGGTAATTACTGACGGAAAATAAAAACTTAAGGATATAATGCACGCGTGCACTTGCCGTCCTATGTTCGTGCGCATTATGAGATTGATATCAATATTCATTCACATAGCGAAACTCACATCAAATTTAATCGATACTTTTTTCGTTAACGAAATATCTAATGTTATTTTTACTCGATTTTTCTGATGCACTTTTAACACTTTTGATCGTAAATATCTTCGGGCAGTTTAAATACACAAACACTTACGACACATTTATCCGGTCACACCAACTGCAGTTATTATTCCATTACTAAACCATGAAGTTGTATAAAATGACTAAATTTTTTACGATATTTTAGTAATCCGAGGTATAAAATCAGATCGGTGCGGGATATTCAAATTATGAGAAAGTAAATAACAAAACTCATATGAGTGCGTGGAACTATTAAACTAATGCAGTATTATTCATTAGGTATTTTATGACCACAGTTATTGTGGTCTACACCCGAGCGAACGTAAAATAGGATTGTGAAACTAAATTATTTGATGGTATTCATAAATTAGATGTAGTAAGTCAAGTAATGGTCTCTGTGGTCCCAATTATAGAATGCAATGGGGTGCTTGCTATTCTGAAGATATCCTGAGGTCGATGACATAAAATTATTACTACATCATTGCAAATAGCAAAGTCTTAGACTGTGACTTAAACATTGCCGAACTAAAAATAATTAAATATAGTGACGTTGTGAACTACATAGTTGATTAACATTTTTCTCAAGTCAGCAAAATGCTGATCAACTATGGAATTGGTTGAAGTTTCTCGTCTTTGCCTAGCAAAATTACCGGCAACCAAACCAATTTATTGTTTTAAAAGAAATCCCACCAAAAACATGCTCATTTAAGTGTTGCAAAGACGAGACCATATGACATTCACTGTCAAAAAGTTATCGGATCTCATATAAAACCAAGCTTCTAACTCTACAAGTTCTAACTTCACAAACTCTGTTCCTTAGTCAAATATGTAGCTTGGCCGTTTCGCTACATTCACATGGGTGTAAGGTAAAAAAAATCCACTGTACATGACTATTCTGTTATACAATAGTTCTTGAAGTAACGGAACTTGGCTTAACTACATAGAATTTCAAGAATCCTTAAATAGATAATACTACATTGGTATGGAACCGCAACTGTGTCGTTATATTATTAGGTTATATTAGGTAACATTGCTAATGCACACAACTCGTCAACTATATTTAGAAATAAATTGCTTTATCAACAAGGAAATTTTAAATTAGTTTGTTACAGTATGTTTTTTGGTTACACAGTTTAAGACATATGTAATTTAAAATATCAAATACGCGAGAACGCACCGGCGCGCGATGTTGTCGCGTAAAACTGCGTTTCTACTTAGGCTCAGAAAAGTTCTGAACTAGCAAATATTTGCTCGCTTGGTAAATGGAAACATCGGAGCGAGCGAACGAGATCGTTCAAAGATGTTTGACTGGACTCAGAGAACGAATGCTCTCTTACTTAGTCATCAATGAAAACTACGTAACTATTTTGAGCTTTCCATTTACCGAGGGAACAACAAATGTTTGCTCGCTCGGGACTGTTTTGAGAGCTATATGAAAACTCTAGAGCAAAATCTATAGCCCATACAAAAGCGAAGCGAAGGTGGGTCGCTTGTATAAAATAATTTTAGAGTTTCTGTAGTTAACATCCCTATTGGAAGAGAAAATCCAATTAAAATGGTACTGGATATATACCACTGGAATAAAGTTACCACAAAACAATACAATAAATATTAAAAAAAAAGTGGGAAGGTAATTCATCAAATTAACATATTCATAGTTATTTGATAAACTTTCGAGAGTTCAAAACACGTTTTATACAAAAAAATTGCGTGAGTACTAAAGCTCTGGAGGCATATTTTAACGTGTATAAATTGGTACGTCTTTTTCAAGTAGTCGCTTCTACTTGTCACTCGTGGCATTATCGGGGACCGTACATCTACAGCCGACATTAGCCTTTGATACACAAAGTACATCAGATACTTATCTGGTTACACAACCTTTTTGGGACAGTCATGATCAAAATGAGATTGGTATAAAAAAATGAAGAAATCGGTTATGCGCGTGAATCTCTTTTAAAAATAAAGACTGGGATCAAAATTTTGTTGACATTATGTATACTGCATTTATCTTCATTATTGAAAGTTAATGATATATCTGCAAAATACCTATATCTTAAAATCCATTTGTCAGTTAATATACTATAATGAAAGAAAGTTTAAAAAATATATCAAAGATTCATCTACCAAAATAAATGAGCTTCAGAATTTTATGTCGCCATGGCAAGAGTCAGGTCTTTCCTATGAATAGAATCGCATATGGAGAAAGCCATAACCTACCACGTGAGCCCAGGACAGGGCAGTTTGTGACAAACACAATAAAAAAACCATTACAGTGCGTCGCTTTAAATAAAATTAATATTGTCGTTATTATTGCTCATGTCACAATTATTTCAGGAGTTATAAGTCAGTAACTTTAAAGTTTTGATTCTTTTATGTGGAATACAATTTATATTGTGAAGCAACCAGCCTTCCCCTCTCTCCTCAGCGTGAGTTATTATTGGGTAAATATTATCTGTCTGTAAGAAAATACAATAAAATAAAACCCTTAACTTTCAAGATTTATTTCTTTGTTAGGTAAACTTGAATCGACATCCCTGACACTGTAAAAGCTGAATGTAGAGTTTCAGATATTTTATATACAGAAAAAAGAACAAAAAAACATTTGTTTTTTAGTGTATGTAATATCTTTATTCATAAAAAGTTATACTTTCATTTAAACCATGCCTCGCAAAACTGCTTACGCAGTTTGACTGCAGGAAACTCGATTTATATATACATAGCTTATAAATTATTTAAATTAGGTTATATTAATACAATTAATTTACGTAAATGGTTACAACGTATTTAACAAGTGTTTTTTTAATAAACTTTTAAATTTAGTAAGTTTATGCTCACGTCTTATGTCCTCGGGTAAAATATTGAGTAAGTATGGAACTCGTTTTTTTAACGTTCTATATCCATAGTAATTTTGTACCATGGGTATTTCAAATTTACCTTTGGACATTGACCTTGTGCCAGTTTTATGTTGCACCAAATTAGTGAAACGATCCTGTTTACTGTGATTGTTTACAAGTAGAAGATATTTATGTTTCAGGCTAGCCGGTAAAATTTTATATTATATGTAAAATATTATTTTATATGTCAAGAGACAATCGAATTTTTCGCAGAGTTTTTTCACATTTTGTCCAAGGCTGTAATCAATTAGAATATGAATTGTTTTGTTTAACCAACGGATTTAGACAAATGGCCGTACGTTTAAACGATACGATAAGATAACACAAGACATACGTAACTTTAAGGTATAAAAATAAACTCTAAAATTATATGTTGCAAGCTTGTTGGTTCCGTACATAATGTAAAGTTTGAAACTAATAAAATTTAAGGGAAGTAATTTCATTGATCTCTTGCTTAATTTTAACTTTTAAGTTACCGTAATCGTTCAAACAGAAAGAATACCACTTGTCTAAGTCCCTGTTATGATTAAATTACTTACAGGTAATTACTTAAGACATATTACTACAATGCTTCAATAGCCTTATTAGTATTAAATAGGTCATAATATCGAATGAACATCATGCGAGTCACAAGAGTTTTCACCAAAATGATATGAAAAACATATATTCGTATGGAAATAACAACAATAACTTCGCTTATAAAACCAGAATCGCGGAGCAGGAAACATAAATTATACTTACACTTTGTGGAGTTATAAAATCTTATATTTAGCTGGCCAATATTTACGCTAGTTAAAAGTTTATAGCGATAAAAATATTGTACCTACGCAATTTACAACAGGATTGTACCATAATGGAATCAAGGTGCCGAGACGAACCAGTCCAAGTGACGCTTCACAACACTACCATTTAACTTTTACGACAAAACATTAGTTATTTTTGAAGTTAAATAAAAGCATTTAAAGTCATTAGTTCGTGGCGTAACTTAATTAATTTTCTTTGTTTGGAATATAAGTAAACATAGATTGCAATTTTCAAATAATAAAAAAACTAGCAGTAGGTATCTATTGAAAATATCAGTATTTAGATCCTTCAAGTCACAAACATGGCTTAAAAAGCATGAACATTGAGACAAGTTTTAAAGGATATTATGTAAATAAGCTTCTCAAATTACGATTATGAACTTTATCATCATGACGCTTAAGTTCAAAAGCGTAACACAACGTTATAGAATGAATATTTTTCGATTGAACAATGAGGACTTCTTTTTTGTTGTATACAACTTTAATACTTACGAGTGTGACAGGTATAAAGCCTTACAGGCCCAATGTCTGATGGATCGATGTAAAAATGCTACTTTTGTTGCTCACGCGCATGCTCCTAATCGATGCCCTTTACTTTGATCCCCGGCATACAATTTTTTATTTTTATTTTACGAATAATAATTTTATCTGTATAGAGTACGTACAGGTTATTTAAATACATTTCGTGGCAACAATAATTTCGGTTACATAATTATGCTTACCCAATAAACTGATTTAAGCAAAGGTCAGACTTAATATAGGTCTGGAAACTTAATTCTCAACAGGAAAGCGATACAAATTGTTTGTTTGAAATGGCTGGATATTTATTGTAAATTATTATTATTAAAAAAAAACAGCTACAGAACAGTGTTTCTTCACTAATAAAGTAAAATATTGTAGGCAGTAAGCCTACATACTATGTGCAAGAAAAATCGCAAGTAATATAAATTATGTATGAACTGCATTCTCAGCCTTCCTGTAGATTTATGTTTAAGCTTCATATTTTTGACATTTTTCACAAAATATAAATTCTCCTTATTTTTATATCCTATAAGATATAAGATAGATCATCTCAAGCTTAAACATAATACATATTGTATATAACCTTGAACAATACACACAAAGACTAATACAGGCATTCGAAAAGGCAACTAAATACCGGCCTCCTACAATAGAATATGTCAGATCAAAGATAAATGGATTTTAGATTCCGACAAATCTACCTGTGATAAAATACATCGCCTCAAAAAAGGCCATTCCAGATTTAAATCATTTCAAAGCAATAGGTAGAGTAGAAAAAACACATGCTACCCATAAACACAGTTTTTAATTAAGCTGTAACCAGAAATTCAAAATGGCCGATCGTGAATTCATCAATGCCATAGCTAATTATGGCGGGATTGCGTTTATTTAGGGTTGAATTGCGCAATGGTCGGGCGAACCAGGACTGCATAATAAAGCTAAGAGTGTCGGATATCCGACGTCTATAGTACAGCCAGCATCAGAACCAAATAAAACGTCAGTGATTTATAAAAAAACAAATACAATACGTACTAATTATATCAGCATTCGTCTATTTCTTGCAATAGCAAAAACATTTTGTTTGTTATATAAAGATTTATCTTAATCTTGAATTATGTATTAATCATACCATATAAAAATAGCATAATGCTAGTTCCATTGAGTTTGGTTAGGCTGCACAGCGCTGGCTGACTGTACCTGAAGCTCGAACAATGGTTGCTAATAATAAGGGACTTCGTATTTACGAGCATACGTGCCTTCAGAGCCCAGACGAGCAACCCTATTGTGCCAGACCTCCTATGATTATTTCAGAGGCTTGCACTTCCAGAAATCCCCTTTTTAAGTTAGATTTTATAGCCTCTAGATGAAATGAATCAGCCATTTGGCGCGTAAATCTAATTTACGATATACTGAATCAGTCGAATAGTAAGAACGAGGTTATTATTCACTTTTAAATGCTTTTGTTCCTTTTTTTACTTTAATGAAGTCTTTAACATATAATATCTTATTACCAATATTATTGCAGAAAATAAGTAAGGTTGTGTTTTTTACTTTTGATATTGAAAGTGTCTGGCAATTAATATTGGCGGTAGAAGATGTCTGGCAGTATTAATTTCAATTTTTTTACAATATGCTCTACAACCTACGTAACAATCAGTCTTCACTTCAATGCCACCTGATAACTGAAAAAAGGCCCAACGCACGAGTATGTATTCGTTCATTGTACACACTAATACTACTCGATTATCCATATTTTGTCCATCAAAAAATAAGTAAGGTCTGGCAGCCTTGGGATCCTACTCTATTAGCAATTTACCAAACTTTACTATATTTCAAACAGAGTGAAAAACATTATGACATAATGAAAAAATTGATGGGAAATATTTTTTCAACATGGCGTATACGCAATAGCAACTGTTCTACTTCGAAACTTATTAAGGGTTTTCGATTTCGATTTTACTTTTGATATTGAAAGTGTCTGGCAATTAATATTGGCGGTAGAAGATGTCTGGCAGTATTAATTTCAATTTTTTTACAATATGCTCTACAACCTACGTAACAATCAGTCTTCACTTCAATGCCACCTGATAACTGAAAAAAGGCCCAACGCACGAGTATGTATTCGTTCATTGTACACACTAATACTACTCGATTATCCATATTTTGTCCATCAAAAAATAAGTAAGGTCTGGCAGCCTTGGGATCCTACTCTATTAGCAATTTACCAAACTTTACTATATTTCAAACAGAGTGAAAAACATTATGACATAATGAAAAAATTGATGGGAAATATTTTTTCAACATGGCGTATACGCAATAGCAACTGTTCTACTTCGAAACTTATTAAGGGTTTTCGATTTTGTACTAAACGTCATTCGATTCCGTTTGGACGCGTCAGCAAATAACTGTTTTAGCAATATTCAATTCAATCCAACAGCCTGATGTCATGATTTTGTAATGATTACACGTCGCCTTTTTGGTGTTTGGGAAACTTAAACTAAACTTTTTTCACTCTAAGCATCCGATGGTTATGAAATGGCCCTATGCATTTGCTAGATTCAGCCCACGCGTTGACCTAAATTTGGCGCCTGCGCACAAAACCGCCACTCACAAGTCGCAATTCTATTCACGGTCGGCGCCAATACTGGCCACTATAAATCTAGGCACAGATATAAAATTATCGGCAATGTGCTACATTAATATTATCAAAATGCCCTTTAATATCTACCAATTGTATAATATTAAAACATGCCATTCTAGAAATGAATTAGGACGCGAGACCTTTTATGCCTATTATTTGATACAATTTTATATATAACTTCAAGTTTTATATATGTTGGCTTCGATTCGTCTACTTTACTCATCGCTATCGCATATATGTGTACATGTTGTTTAGTTTTCTTTTCAATCAACAACGTCATTTGCCAAATGGGAAATCGTGAACTTGTACGCATAAAATAATCACAAAAAATAAATACCATGTAATAAGTATAAGGGCATGAATTTGTTCAATATTGCCAACATCGCCCGTGGCCGTGGTACGTGTGCAACATCGATTTCCATCGCGATCTCAAATAAGACTCCATCGCGAAATATATGAAGTACGCCTCGAACCGATATTTCGATAAAGCCGTGTATAATCCGAATTCCTTAGTAGTCAAAGTCTCTAGCTATCACACGTCCGCCCTCCCGTCCCGCCAACGCGCCTCCGACTTCTTCCACACAGGCCACAAACACCAACACTACACAGCTATCATACTTGCACACTAGCTTAGCATTAGGCAGACACCGCACCCGTAGGATAAGAGTGCGAAGACCTGGTCTACACACTATACTAGCTATACTAGATACTGGTACGTATCTGGGCGTTTTTTCCCGCCCCCTGCGACAACGGCTAACTAGAGCCGAGGTCCGAGTCTCAGAGACGCCCTCTAGTTGAGCTGAACCCCTCAGGTTCGAGTGGTCTAGAGGCTCCAGACGGAGAGGAGACTTCTCTCGTGCGGAGATGCCATCCACCTAGAATCCCTCTAGAGGCAATTTCGCTCGCCAATTCTCGGCTTGAGGTCCCCTTAGGATCTCGCCGTGACGCTGTAAAGGTTAACTGCAACCATCAGCATACACGCTCAAAAAGAAAAGAGTGGCTTCGTTTATACACGTATATGTTTAACACATAACGACCGCGCAATTTAAGACTCGTTAAATTCAATGTTAGTCAAAGTGATGTGTTTTCATATTCTCAAGCAAAGTGGCAACCTCAACTGCACGGCTTTAGAGTCTAAGTAATATTTTTTCTAAGGAAAACTTAAATAATAATCTGTTCAAGATATTTAGAAAGTAAATTGCATTAACGGACCCGTTATGGTAGACTTTTTCTTTAAATCAGGGGATTTACTTTAAAGTTATAAAAAAATATCGAGTTCAACAAAAGACACAATTAATTATGTCAGGAGAAAAACAACCTTTCTCTTGAAAACTCTTTACTATTGTCTGAAAAAGAAACTCTCGACAAAAAAGGGGAAATTGCAAGCGTTACTTTCTACATAAATAGGTAGAATTTTTTTAGTACTTATTGCTTAAAATTTTATTTTAGTGTGAACTCATTATATGTCTTTTTATTGTTACAGATACGAGTCTTATTTACGAATAAAACATCAGCAAAAGCGAACAGTTAAATACCTTGTCTCTTTTAACTCATCAAAATAGCAGCTAATGTAGTCTGTGTTCTTCTTTTACTCACAAATCAGTATGGGACATCTTCCTTAATGCACTGCCAACTACAAAGGGATTCATAACTACGGCGTAAAAAAAATATGTATGTACTACGTGGATTTTAGAATTGATCAATACATCCTTAAATGACAAAAAATTACAATGGTGGGAAAAAATATTGGACAATTCAAAAGAGCATAATTTCATTTTATTTCAATAGTGCATCCCACAGGAATCTTAATATTTGTCGGTATAAAAAGTAATATAAGTATATCTCAATCCACGTGTTAAGATTATATTCAAATTAGTAATTAATTGTTTTTGCATGTTTGACTAAAAAACGATATATGAATAATTTACATATTTAAAAATTCTTTTATCGGCTACGTACGACGAAGGCGCTACTCAAGCGAAACTTGTAACTAAAAAACAAAACACAATGTTATAAGCTCACAATGTGAGCATCGGTCGCTCGGGGGATGAGCGAGGCTTTTAAAAGCTTTTCCGAAGGCGAGGCATTAAGGCGAAGTGAAGATAAAAGTGGTAACATCCTTCGCGCGATATGTTGTAGCCATAAATACATTTATCTATGTTGCTTTTGTTCTGAGATAAATCGGGTCGTTTGACCGGTGCACCGTGCCAGATTGAAATATACAAACCATGCCTGTGTTAGCACTTTGTCTACAATGGGTTCGGGTAAACGTTCCTAGTATTTGTTAGGCACTGGGTTTTTTTTTGCAGCTTTGATCTCATTTTAAACCTACAAGCACCTCAACAACCACTGCTAAAAGGATTAAGCAAAAAGAAAAATAAACAGATCAAGTGTCTTTTAAGGATCAAGTACGCAAAGGGGAAAAACGACGCCGCTATTAACTTGGGTTAATAGGGATGATGACTGGGTAAAGTAAATGAAATTCTATTTAGTCCGTCAGTTAGATGTATCAAGAAAAAATTGTCACTTATTTTAATTCTTTTGTCAATCAACCCAGCAATTACAAAACGCGTCAAAGTTTGGGAGAGAGAATTCGTGACGTCACTCTAAGTAAAAATTGTGCCAAGACGTGACGTAAAATATCTCTGTAATGATTATGTGAATAAAGAAAAAATACGTGGCCAATACTTTTTGATAATCTACCAGATAGACGAAGAAATAAAAATATTGTCACTATTTCTTAGACTTTAAGGCTGCAAATATACCTTATTTAAAAAAAATGTAAAGGTGTGTTTTTAACTTCTTTTTTGGAATTAAAGTAATAAATCAATCTGTAAAACTGGATTTGGTGTCTACCAAATCACTGTTTATTGATTAACTAATGTTTTATTACAAATATTAACCGATACTGTAATGAGTATACTTTGAATTTTTATTAGTTTAAATATGGAGTCTGATTACGAACAAGTAAGTGTATTTTTATACAAAATGTGGTGAATTTCTTGATGTTAAGTAATGCAAGAGGACGCCGTTCATCTTTTTTTAAAGGTTGCTAATACTTTGTGGATCGTTCTAACGGAAAAAAAGACGTTTGTTGGGTCCTCTTACTGGCGTACAAAAAACAGTATCTATAGAAAAAGCGTTAAAATTCAGTATTCAACAAGCGCAAGATAATAAGTTCCATTTTTTCTAAGATTTTGTCCTTAAAGGTCTATGCAATTACCCAACTCCCAACAGTGGGCTATCCCCATGTCATCATCATCAGCCTATTAATGTCCCCACTGCTAGGGCACAGGCCTTACCAATAGATGGAATAGGGAGATTGGGCCATGCACCACCACGGAGGAGCTCGATAGCGCAACTGGTTAGCGCGTTCGGCTGCGATCGTTGAAGTTAAGCAACTTTCGCAGTGGTCGGTCATTGGATGGGTGACCAAAAATTTACTATCTTGAGCTCCTCCGTGCTTCGGAAGGCACGTTAAGCCGTTGGTCCCAGTTGCATCTGCAGTCGTTAGCACCCAACAATCCGCACTGGGCCCGCGTGGTGGGTCATGGCCCAATCTCCCTAATCCATCCATAGAGAAGGCCCCAGCAGTGGGGACATTAATAGGCTGATGATGATGACCACCACGCGGGCCCAGTGTGGATTGGTGGGTAACGACTGCAGATGCAGCCGGGACCAACGGCTTCACGTGCCTTCTGAAGCACGTAGGAACTCAAGATCGAAAATTTTATGGTCACCCATCCAATGATCGACCACTGCGAAAGTTGCCTAACTTCAACGATCGCAGCCGAACGCGCTAACCAGTTGCGCTATCGAGCTCCTCCGTGGTGGTGCATGGCCCAATCTCCCTATTCCATCTATTGGTAAGGCCTGTGCCCTAGCATCGTTGATACGATCGCAGCAGAACGCGCTAACCACCTGCGCCATCAAGCTCCTCTCATCCACATGTATAATAATTTAACTCTGACAAATGTGTTGCTCATCGCTTTGCCGTGTTGTCCGTATGACACATAAAAACGTTTTATTCGCTTACGCGGTTTGTGTTGTTTCACAAAATACTTAACGAGGGATCGTGTCACGCGTCGCACCCACCTTATTTGTTCGTATTCAACTTTTCATGTTAATTTTTAGGGTTCCATACCTCAAAAGAAAAAAACGAAACCCTTATGGGATTGCTTTGTTGTCCGTCCGTCTGTCAAGACCGTTTTTCTCAGGAACGCGTGGAGGTATCAAACTGAAATTCATATCTAATACTCATGTCTACTGTCCCTTGGAGCTGTGAAAAAAATCGAACTTCTAAGCCAAAGCAATCAAAAGATACAGCTGTTTATGCCACACATTTCCTCAGATTTTCGAAACTCGCGCGGGAAATTAAAACCTATAGGGTACTTCCCGTGAACTTAAAATCTTGAAAGGACATTGCTCGTTCCCCATACATTGAATGCCCTAGAACGCCCAGCAATGAGAAAATGCTAGTTGTGTTCGGAATCATTCATAAACTCTAATTAGGCATTTGTTGAGATACGGACAACTTGAGGAACCGTGGCCTACTACAGAATGTATTTGATTTTGAGGTTATAATTATTATACTAACGTAAAAGATGTACACTTTATATGTATATTTGAATAGATTTAGTGTTTACCTCTATGTAAGCACTTAAATAATATGCATTAAATGAACATAAAATGCAATTAATAATAAAAATAATAAATGCTTATATTCATATTGATTAATGAGTGTTGTCAGTTGGCACCTACGATACCTATACCTTATCTGTAGTAATAATAGATTTCTTTTCAAATGAAATGTTCAGTCTTTCTATTTACCTGTTTCTATATTTTACTATCGGTAATTAGGTATGTACCTGGTTATCATTATGATTTTCATAAAAATAAACAGATATTACATGGGATGGGAGTATAAACTATCTTTACATAATTTCAGAAATAATCTTTTTATAAATATAATACTAGTAATAAGTATTATTAACTAAGGTATCTCTATTTTTCTATTGATAAATACCTATGGTCGCCTCTAATGCATTTATTAAGGTAAACAATCTTGGCACAACTTTTTAACAGAATCACCCATTTAATAATAAAATATTAACGAAGCCAATAAACTATTCAAAATAATCGTTATTATAGACTGAAACCTTTGGAATCCAGTTATCAGTTGATTTTTAATGGTGTTTTTTCAATAAAAAGGAGTGCCAGGTTGGATGAATAGACTGTAGTATCTAGTAACAGAACTTTAATTTTTTATTTTTTTAAACAGATTGTCCGTTTACTATGATTAATTGCTAATATGTTAAAAAAAATAATAGAAAGATAATAGTGAAGGACATTCTTTTGGGCATGCTAGGGCCGATTTCGTCGATGTCCTTTGTTACGAACAGACGTATTATAGTACAGATAAAGGAAAAATTTCGAAAACCGTAAATTTTTAGTGACATCATATAATTGAAAATATTTTTGAATTTTTTAAAGTTACTACCTCTTTTCTCATGAACACGTAGAGATATTAAATTGAGTTTGTACGGAACCCTCGGTGCGTGAGTCCGACTCGCACTTGGCCAGTTTTTATCGTTCATTTTTGTCACGTAGGTTTTAAGGTGTTCAGAAATGAGGACATTTCAAAGAAATAAAAACACCACGTTACGTAAATTCATCAAATGCGTTTGTTCTTCAATTTACGTATGTGGTCTTCTTAAACGATTTCTTAATATTGCCATTATGTTTGTGATATTTTTTCTGTTTTCTAAGAATACAAATGCTTTAGTCACTTTGGTATCACAACAATGTTATTACCATAAATTTGGTCAATATTTATTTACTAAATTTACTAATGGGGTGATAGGCCGTAGATCATCCGATCACGTACAGTTCGAACCAAAAGGATCTAATTCAATCAGTAATCAGTTCACTCTCAGTCAAAAAATATTTTGTTGACCTTTTTAATGTTAAACTTTTTGCTAGACTGGTTATTGGAGGTTTTTAGTAGCTTTGATGGTACTATCATACTAGAGTCATTTGCCTACCTGGCTATATAAAGAAAAACTGTTTTTTGTACCGTTTATTACCCTAAACATTATATTTATATTTTTAGTTGAAAATCTACGTAGCTGCTAATATTTACGCTACATATTAAGCTTTGCATTGAGCTTAAAAATCAATTTAAACAAAATACTAGGTTAAATGTTTGAATGTCATTTTGTTTTAAGTGGCATTATTTGTCTGTCGCACAAGACAAAGCTTACAGCACGCGTTGTCTTACAGGTCAACCAGTGATGGCGATTGCATCTCCACAAATAATAATACAGACAGACCGACAGAGAGGACGGCACGAAAGCTCGACGATCCGGAAACGCATTCTTAGACCACATAATATATGAGTGTCGCTTAAGCAAAAGTAACTTCGATATTTCAAGGCATAGTTAAGTTATTGGCTGTTATTAATAACTCGCTTTTCCTTACTTAATCTGACTTGAAAGGCGTAGAGTTGCACGTCGTCGAGGCGTTGCATTGTTCGGAAACAAAATAGAATTCTTAAAGTCTCCATACTTTGTGATAAAAAAAAGCTGAGCCTTCTTAATCTACTAGCACCATTATTTATAATATATAAAGACTTCAATGAGAATACGTTAAAATACTTTATAAAATTCAACTAGGTACCTATTCATGTCTTTTCGTACATTTTAGATAATTTTATGAAGGTAATTTTAATATTGAATGTGACTCATTTGTTTATATTAGCAAAAGTATATAATATTCTAAGGCCCACTTGTACCAATTCTTATTTCAAATTAATAGTACAGTCATTTGGTAGTTTTACCTGGAAAGTTTTCCGGGAGTTTTGAAAATTGGTAATTTTATAGATTTTGAGTTACCCTTTCCGAATTTCGACTTTGCCACCTCGTATAATGCGATTCAAATAAGAATAGGAAACCAAATGACCTTTATCTGTCAAATGTCGCTTGAAAAGTACGGTTTGTAAAAAAAAACTTGGAACCCTTTTTTAGCACTGCTAATTCAAGAATAAAAACCAAATATTTGTAAAGAAACAATAACAAATATTGATAATTATTATCGGTTGATATTTTTTTTTCACTTATTGTGCTTTGGCCATGAATGGTTGATAACCTAAATCGTCAACCAAATGTCACTTTATGTTGCGTCCAGAAACTGGATTTAAAACTTTCGTTTACATAAAGGATGCATGTTCGTATGTGACCTAGTAATAATGCATGATTATTCATAACTACTCCGGCGGTAATGAGAGATGAGCGGAATAGAAGAGCTAGATTCTGATTGATGTTTTTTCTCACAGTCTTAATAAATAAATATTATTAAAAATCGATGGTTTTTTTTCTCAATCTTAGTAAATAAATGTTATTAAAAAAATCTGATGCTTTTTCTCACTTAATCTTAGAAATAAGTTTCATTAAATAAAAACTTTTTTTGCTCACTCTACCTATTTGGTTTGAATTGACAGCTATGACATCACAATATGGCGCCCAGTCGGTCCTATTCTTAGTTGAATCTCATCATATTTTTGCCACTCGCGCCGCCATATTGGAAAAATAGCGCTTAAAAGAAGTTTTTTGACAATGTCTCCTTTCCGACTCATTTTACGATTAAAAAAGTTATACATAAAATAAAACTAGAGACAATTGCATACAATTTATGTATCTACCTTTTTTTCATAAAGTCAATAGTTTTGGCGTACGAGCGGCACAAAGTGTACTCCACTACATCACAAATGCCTCGGGAATACTTTTACCATTCGTAAAACTGTAAAATCAATGTTATTTACGTAATCGCCATTTCGTTATCAAGAAAAGGACAACGCTCGCGCTGCGTTGAAGCGTACAGTTTTGTCTCGCTCGCTTGTACGTGTGTGAGAGTTGCTTATGTAGTTCGAGTTGGATCATATTTTATTTGATGCTAGTACCGTATCTTCGCTTTTTGTTATAACCTAAGACTAAGGTGTAGAGTTTGTGAAATTAGGCTTTGTAGAGTTAGGGCGTGTAGAGATAGAAACTTGGCTCTACATGAGATCTGATAATTTTTGGAATGGTTGGAACAGTTCAAACCCAATAATTTTTATCTGTAATATAATAAGACATATAATACGTTTTTAAGAAGTGATTTCTTTATGGTATCTTAAAAGTTTTTGGGGTTCAACATAAGAAGTGGATAAGTTTACAAATCACAAACTGCAAAAAAGAGAAGGCTGACAATAATTATCCAAGAGCCATGAAATGGCGCCAAACTACAGTGTAACAAACTATGCTATAAAAATACCCAGACAGTTCAAAACATGTCACACTAAAATCGTGCCACCTAATTTGAATTGAATATGAGAAATAGTTCCACAGCCTGTGTAGGCGTGGCCTACTTAATCTTGTTCCAAATTCTAATGTTTGAATACATGATGGCTATTGGAGTTTTTGAGATATGCAATTGCAATTTTTTTGTTGAAAGTAAGGAATGGTACATAAAATCTATTCCTTTGCAATAATTGAATTAAATTTGTAATAAAATATACTAAATACTACAGGCCTTGAATTGTGGTTCATAAGTATCTATCAAAATAAGGTAGTATGACTACAGACATTTAGTAGTAAACTTTTAACGATATTTACTAAATCAAAAACTACAATATATCAAAGACAAAAGGAGTGCTTACTTGGAGGAGAATTTACTTGCCTTTTGCAGACAGTCAATACCTCATGAATTGGACGGTGGAAAAAGACTATTTTAACTGCAACCGACGGAATTGGCCTCAATCACCACATAATTATTATTGAAATAATTTCTGAAAGTCAGAATGTTTAATAACGAGCTACGATAGCTTTATATTTACGCATCCACGTAAGAATACCTTTTTATACCACTCCATACTGAACTTTGCGCCGGTAATAATATGGTTGATTTTTGTTCAATTTTTATCAGGCGATGGTAAGTCTATAGCGATAATATAAATAAGGCGTCAGATGCAAAAAACATTTGGTCATACTCAAGTCAATCGTTACTCGTTAGCTAGGCCCGGCTCAAAGTTAACTAAAGAATCGAAGTACCTCTTGAGTTAACGCTGTGTCATTGCTCGGACTAAACAGAACAAGAAACTCTAAAGTAGATTCTACTTATTTTTTTAGAGTATTCGACAGATATGAATGATTAATTGAATTCAGTGAAACTCACGCCATTGTAGTTTAGGTAAACTACAATGGCGTGAGTTTCACTGAATTCAATATTTAAATAAAGTATACGTAGGTACGTATACTTTATTTAAATATTTTATGTCTGCAACACATTGTAAATAAGTACGTTAGATACTTCCAGCAAATAGGAATATAATATACTAAAGTATTTTTTATTATTAGCGGGATTGCTACCATTTATGTATATAGATACCTTGTTTTTTGCGAGTCCCCATGATCACGGAGTAACTGAAGTAATTGCGGGTAGGGTATTATTGGCAGACGTATTGATCTACCCTCCGGCGAAGTCTTTTTTGCGCTCGATACCCGTACGCTGTTCACGTTCTCAGTATTTATTTCTAATAACCATAAAAAGGATGGGGTGTGGTGGTGGGTGGTAATTCTCGGGCGAAATGACGACGAGCGTTCAGTGAGCAATCCCCCATTTCAATAACTTATCCTTCATCTTAGATAGATACTATATGGTAGCTATGCTTAGATCAAAAACAAAAGGGGAAGATACGGCACTCGCGGCTCAAAAGTGATCCGCTTAAATTGTGGTGCATGACGACAATTAGCTTTAGTCACAATCGGACATTAAAACACGCTGCATGTGCACTCAATATAATTATAATAATATTGCGTATATTCTGTGTTATGAAGATAAAACAATGCCCTCGAATTTTTTATAAAGAACACAAATAGTTCAAAATCAAGTAACAAATGCCTCGGCAACACTTTTCATTCGTAAAACTATAATTTAAGAAATCGTCATTTTGCTATCAAAAAAAGGACAACAATACAGTTCAGCCGTGCGGACTCAGAAGCGGACTCGCCGTTTCGCTCATCCTGAATTGAAGCGTACAGTTCTGTCTCGCTCGCTCGATTGAATGTTTCTATTTTATCGACGTGTGCGTGTGTGAGAGTTGCTTATGTAGTTGAATCGGAGCATATTTTATTCGATGCTAGTATGAGCGTACCGTATCTTCCCTTTTTGTTTTAATCTCAGTAGCTATGTCATTTAGGCTAAGATACATAATCATTTTAAGAAGTGTTATCATCACGTTGAAGACGTGATTTATAATTCAGTCTATGTAAATTAGTTAGTATCGTTTAATTTACATTTTATTCAATAAATTTCAACAAATTACCGCTGCACTGCACTTTCAAATTGCATAAATATAATTGTTACGATTTAAAAAACTAGTTATAATTTTAATATTATAACTAGTTTTTTTAAATTTAATATATTATTTTAATATATTATGTTATCAAATTACTACTTCTAACTAATGAAGAACAAGAAATTTCTATAATGCCTCTTTACTAATCAGGTCTAAGATGGTTGCAATCATCAAAAATCTAATATAATAGCTATTATTCAACCCTCAATATACCTATTAATTTATATGGACCATTAAAAGGCGGGTAAAATAATGAATCAGGTTGTGAACGGGAAGTCATTTTCATTTAACTTAACTAGATGCACTAAGTTATTATTGAGAAGGAATGTTAGGCGTATTCCATGAGGTTTTGTCTCAATTTCGACTCTAAGAGTTTTTGCGCTCTTTCTATAAGGCTACGTACGATTGAGTGGCTATGGGATGGCGTGTGGGCCGCAGAGGACCATCCAAGTTTTTACTTTTTTTTTGCTTACGGACATTGCTATCTCCAAGCGAGCGTATGACTAGCAAGTCATTCCTCCACTAAACTACTTTCAACTTCAAAAATATTTTGACAATGCAATAATACTCATATACAATTATATTATCACAACACTCGCTCATCTCATTCAAATGCATATTGACTGTTTTTTTAATATGTGCAACTTATGGAAATTTTATGCCTTTTTTTGATGTTACTGCATTGATTTAAGAGTTATTTCAAAATTTATTAATTTTCCTTTCATTTTACATAAATGAAATATACTTGCAGTGTAAAACCAGTAAGGAAAACCTTTTTTACAATTAAATAATAAGCATAAATTAAAATTAAAAAAATAGGTGTTTTTAAAAAACATTTATTAAAAAATCTAAATATTATGGGACATTTTCTCTAACAAGGAACCATTACGAGATTTAACTGCACTTTGTTTCTACTTACGAAAGTTGTTAATTTATAATATGTGTGCTGAAAAAACACATATGAAAACTGCCCAACCAGAGAAAATGACAATATTGCGACTATAAAAACGCTATGAGCGTAAAAGATAGATAGTTACTATCTTGGTGATTACTCACTGGGACATTCGACTAGGGATGTTGTACCTCCAAAGATAAACTCTTACCATTTCAATGACTTCGAGCATGGGTGTTCCACGATGTCCGACGTGATGAATGCAAACAATAACCACATATTTTCCCAAGAAACTCTAAGAGGTTTCTTGACTTTAGGACAGCAAGTAATAATGTGATAGTTTTGACGTGACATCAGTTTTAAAAGTATCTTGCTTGCATTTTCTTTTTTCAGTACATTTGCAGAGCGTTATACTGTTTTAAAACCTAAATTCCGGGTACCTACCTATGAATATTGAAAGCTCTATAAGGAGCTTATAAATACTAGTTATATAAATATCATATACATAACACAGTTACATTATTTTTAGCAGACTTTGCATAGTTAGTACCAGTATTTTAGGTCTTTGCGTTACAAGCTCAGTTCAGTGCAAAAACCACTGTTTAATTGAAAGCTAAGTTAAAATTTTGTATTGGTGAATAAATATATTTTCGATATTTTTTTTGATTTGAGTATTGTACATAATATATGTAGTAAATGACTGATGATACTTGATAATTTTTAAAGACATCGGCTCATAGTTCAGCAACCTCGTGCTTTTAATTCTCTGATTCACTAAACATCGTCGTCCCAGAAGATAATAAAACTTGATAAACAGTTTGGTACAATAAAAATCAGCCTCAATGTGTCACAAACTGATGAATAAAATAACCGGCCAAGTGCATGTCGTGCCACACGCGGTATAGGGTTCCGTAGTTGCCTGTAGTTACCATAAATATTTGAGCCGGAGTCTTTATTTTCTATATCGGAAATTCGAAAAACCAATTAATATCAATCTATGTATATCAACTAAAATACCTAAATCAAAGCCAAACTGCGTCACAAACTCAAAACCAATTCTATTATATTATTTTATTTAAAAGAATGATTCTTTTGTTCCTTCCCAGGCTAGGCGGGGGAGCGGTTGTGAAATCCTCATGGATACCCAACAGCCACCTGCAAGGTTATGTCAGACTCTTACTGACTAATAGCTTCATCTGAAGCGATCATCCCCTGACAACTAATGATATTTTATTGTGGTTTTTAATAGTTCTATTTATTATTTTATATTTTGTTTTTAAGCTACAATAACTTTATCTAAGTCACTATTAATGTTTACTTTTTTAGGAATTTTCAAAAGGTAAGAAATTAATTTTCTTTAAACCAAGTTGAAAGATTATTACTCGTAAACTAACAAATCTATCTTAACCGGTATAGTTTTCCTTAAAAGCTCATAAAAAGCACTAAATTATCATCATGATTTTTTCACACACTATTATCATGATTTTTTCTAGGTTTTTCAAACCAATAGTTTAGCTTTTACAGGAGGAGGACGCCCTACTCGAACAAAAATTAGCACTTTAAAGTTCAATATTTCACAAACGGATCCCTAAATCGAAAAATAGTCTTAGGAACCCCTTTTAAGGGACCTATTCAACGATACTCCACATGATAGGATAACGATGAAAAGATAAATTATCCCCAGGGTACATGTAGTGGAGCTACCATAAAAAAAAATCCTTCAAAATTTTATTTTAGCAATTTTTTCAGTGTGAACGATATACATATCTCCACAAAATTACAGTTCTCTACTGCTAATAGTCTCCAAGCAGAACTGGGGACGGACAAACGGACATGACGAAACTATAAAAAAATTTGCTATGCTGTCAAAACCTGATTTCTGATCTTATCACAATGGACATCTCTATTACCGTAGTCGGTCGTTGATGGTCAGCGCTATGCCACGGAAGTGACAAATATTTAATCGAACTTCTATCTTTATTGCTCAGACATTGAATAATTTATAGCATCAATCACAATAACTGCTAACTCCGCAAAAATTCTATTGTTTTACACCTGGTCCTGTTAACACGTGAGTGGCCATTTAACCAATTTATCTGGTCTAGTGTTTTATAACACCAATTAGAAACATCCAATGAAGGTGGTTAACTACTTAAAAAAACTTTGCTGCTACATTGCGACGTTTATTTTGGTATGTCTAGTCAAAAAAAACCATAAGTAGCAAAGCAAAATATTATAGGCTGTATAAATATAACGTCTATAATAATGAACTGAAGGAGAGCTTTAAGGAATTTACTTATGAAAGTAATTATCTCATAATAACACGGTCTAAGAGAACTGAGGAGAAATTTAAGCTATGCATGTTGTGGACCTCGATAAAATCAATTTTGTACTTTACTGTCCGATGTCATAATAAATACTGCAGTATAGCTTTTCATTTGAAATCTCGCATGGAATTAACTACCGCACCGTTGCTCATCCGAAAACAAGACTTAACTTCTGTAATATCGGTTCAGAATTGAGTTGGCAAATGTTTTATTATGACGATCTTACCTTTCTCAAGTTTCGTGGACAGTATTTATTTTTGTACGAGCCGAAATTCTTGTTAGAACGGAGGAGCGATGCGATAGAACTGGTTTTTGAAATGTATCTCGTTTTAAATATGTAGATAGTAACGCCCCCGAAGTGATCATCATAGTTGTCACGAATCGATTTGACTATTACTTGGCTTTCCGTATAATATAATACGCCGTATCTACTTTAATAAGAACAATAATTTATTATGGTACATTAATCATAATGTAACAATAAATTAAAACGAGAATTAAAACATCAAATCTAAGATTAAACAAATGTAACTTGAGCCATTAATCTTTTGTAGTACATCGTTATTTCGTTTTTATGTTTTTCCTATACGAATTCCGAAATATTTCAAATACGACTATTAATAAAAAAATCGTATCCTGTTTTCACAGATTTTGCAGTAATATTAACACGATTTTACACTATACAGTGACATTGTCTTGACGACCTCCGTGGCCGAGTGGTTTGTACGCCGGGTTTCATGGTGTCGCTGACTCGAGAGGCCCAGGGTTCGAATCCCGGTGGGGGCAGATGTTTGTGTGATAAATACGAGCATTTGTACTCCAGTCATGGATGTTTCATATGTATCTTTATATAATTATACTTATGTATGTACTGTGTATGTATTCATTCCGTTACCCTAGCATCCCATAACACAAGCCTTTCAGTGCTTACTTTGAGGCTAGGCTGGTTGGTGTGAGTGTTGGAAATATTTATTTTTTATTCTTTATTGTACACGGCTTGTTAGTATTGACATTGATCAGTGACATTATATTTATATGAATTATAATGCCTGGTACCCATATACTACGACACCGGGCAAGTACCGATACGTGTACCGACTATCTACTTCATTTCTTTGATGTTTATTCTATTTTAACCCCTGGTCTATGTAGCCCCTCATTTTGATTTACACGGCCAGAAAGTCAAACAAAAGTCGGCCGATTTTCCTCTTATTCATTCATTCATTTATGTCTTAAATCAATCCTGAATAGTTTCGCTATAAACTTATCTATATATTAGATGTGTAAATTAAAGAAAAACATTACTAAATATAATAAAACGCAAAATATGAGAAATGAAAATATTTTTCTCAACTCGTGGCACAACATCCACTTACACAGACGAGGGGAGGACCTATGATATAAATTTTGATTTAAATTAAACTAGCGGGCGCCCTTACCTTTATCTGCGAGCTTTAATTGGTTTCTCATACAAACTTCCACCACCTTTTTACACCCATAAAGGATGGTTTCTGAAATAAAATCTATTCAATGTCCTTTTCCAGGACTCGACTCATAGTAACATTTTTTTATAAAAATCGTGTTATTTAAGCGTAACCAGGTAACAGACAGCCACGCTTACGCATTTATAATATTAATACCTATGGATTTGTAATGATTGTCTTATTGGTCGAGAGGAAAGCACACCAAATTTGGTATCATTAAATTCCGACGTCTAGAAACCGAAGAACTTTTTTATGAGTAGATAGATATATTGTCTCGAATCTGGGTGTTTGATGCAGTGAAGACGACGATGTATTTTTATAAACCTTAATTTCACAGAAATAAAAACGATATGATTTAATAGTGCAGAAGGAGAGCTATCATTGTATTAACTTTACATTTCATGGAATCCGGAATCAAAATAAAGTGCGCCGTTCATATTTTTAATTTCCTCATTTAAATAATATTACAGTTTATAAAGTTCAGTTACAATTAACAATTACTGGATCTTTTACCATCATCGGCAAAAAATACCTTCAAATTATTGAATTTGGTCCGAGTATGTTTATAGCAGTAATTTCGTTCATCGTTTTTTCACAATATCAATTTCGATCATTTTGTGACCACGAACATGCTAAAGTTACAATGAAAATCCTTAAGTCAATCAGTATGCAAGCCTCATAAGGCAGTGAGAACGAATTAAGGGCAACATATTGTGATCGGACAGAGAACAATAGAGACTACAGGACACAAAAACCTGCGCGCGAGCACAAAATACTGGCCGGGGCGCTCCTCGGATCGTAGCGGTCGCAAAGGGTATTAATTAGTCGTGCTAGGGCGACAATCAAACGACCGTAATCTGGAAATTACTTTGAGCTTTATCACGCATCCATTACTTCTTGATCCGAGCAATTAATTATTAAGTCCCTTGCATAAAAAAGCTAAAATGAAAAATTTAAGTGCTAACTAGATAAGGAAATATATTCGGGTGATCAATGTTCTCAGAAGTCAATGTCCGGAAAATTAGCGGTAATCATGGTACGCCTAATTAACGAAAAACTGTCGCCAGGACGGGACGCCAGAAAAGGACGCTCGAATATAAGCGTGCATTGGTCGTCGCCAAACTCAAAAAACCGTTTAAAAATCACTTGCTCCGCCCACAATGCTCGACCGACTCCTGCGCACTTATGATTTATCGTTCCGACGACAACCCGCCCCTTGCACTAACTACCGAGCTTCCGCGCCGCTAATTATACTTACATACACATCGCCCTCCGAAAATCTTAAACTGCATTCCAGCTTCAGTCATCGACAGTCACAATCAGCATTATAATCGAATTTGAAACAGGTGCTTTTTGTTAAAATTATTTAAAATGTGATTAATGTAATATATGCACCGAAACAATACTCATAACATTCATCATTATAAAATATTGATTTCCAAATGACATAAAAAGAATGCAATAATAGCACTTACATAAGATGTAACATAAGTTTTTTATGTGTTTTATAAATTTGGCGTACCAATAAAAATTCTATGCGTCAAGTTGTTTTGAAAATGATCACGTTTGCTATTCATAAAAGTCACACAATTATAATGAACAGATTCTGAACACCCCACAATAATGTATTTAACACCAAACTAAGCAGATTTTTCTATTGCAACTAACTAACGTTTGAAATACAGATTATAACAAATTTGTATATACGAAAATACGAACGAACATTCGTTTCATTATACGAAATAATAATGAAACGAATGTGCTGGGATGCAAACCCAGCAACTTTAGTCTTATAACATATTACAATATACTAATCTGGGTGCAACTTAGAGATTTTAGGTGTAATTCTCAAACATTAGTGGAGAACGTTTGAAACTTAATCTATCAATTAATTTTAGGAATATATTTATTCAACATTGTATCACAATATTTTCAGTTAAATAAATTAGAGAGACAACTTTATCGTTTGCGTGGTGAGGCAAAGCTATGGGCTAGCCCAATCTAATTTCTGATCACGCATCAAGGACGCAAATTGGACGTACCGAGAATAATTTGGAAGTTAAGATGGCATGTTCTCACGCCACTGTTCGCGACCAGTGAAGTTTTATACATAAATATCAGACGTCCCTCGAATAGAATATTGAGATGTGTTTGTATCATTCATTAGGTATAGTTGTAATAAGTACGTAATTGTAACATGATTCTCCAAACTTTAAATTTTATTTGACAAAAGTCTCTACTTTTCATTCCGAACCGACATGTTCAATGAAAGAAAATACTGTTGTCGAATTCCATTTTAGATTTGGAGACTCTTACCAGATTCGGAGCCACTGTAGCATACCTACATTTAATATTGACATTTGAAAGTTCCAATTATTATAACACAAAAACTCTTTATAGTCTCAGAGGCAGTGATACGAGCCGCTCTGTTTGCCTATTCAGAGTGATCTTTCAGCATCCTCTGAAGGTGCCACTGAGAGTGCTCGCCTTCTAGCGGTCTTTCAGGCAGAGTCTGGTTCAGCCAATATCAGGTCTTTGCTTGACAAGAGCACTCTGTTTCTTGCGATATCGCTTAGACTTGGCTTCAAGACTAATCGTCCCCATCGCTGTCTTTGCGGTACTCGCGTCGGGGAGCTGGGACACCATGGCCACTCATGCCAAATGAGCGCTGGCCGAGTCTCCCGCCACGCCTGCATCAATGACGTCATCTACAGAGCTCTTGTCGCTGTCATTGTAGCAGCGGTTCTTGAGCCTAATGGCATCTTCCGTTGCGATGGCAAGAGCCCTAATGGCGCTCATTCATTGAAAACAGGGTAGTTCTCTTGTATGGATTGCAACTTGCGTGGATACGCTTGCTTCGTACCATATAGGCAGTACCTCCCTAGCTGCAGGCGCGGCGGTGGCCTCTGCCGAGTGGTCCAAGCGACGCAAATATTTAGCTCTCAATGAGAACTACATATTTGCGCCATTTGGCTCTACACCAAATGGCCCTATGGGCCCAGGATGTCCCAGCACTCGTTCCTTTTTTAAGGAAATGTCAAAGAGGCCCACTGAAGTGACTGATGATCAAAAGGCTGGCAGCTAACTTGGTTAACGGATCAGCCTTGCCATCCAACGTTGCAATGCAGCCAGCCTATTGGGCATAGGGTTGCAACGATATATCGGAATATCGATAGTATCGAGACCAAAATATCGATATTTAAAATTCATTGATATCGATAATATCGATATCGGAAATTTAAAAATATCGATATTTCGTAGACTAAATTTGAACACAATAATATCAATTACCTGCTATGACTATCTAAATTGAATAATATCGAAATAACTATTGCTTTGAAATCGCAAGAGCTTATAGATGTATTAAAAAAATCTTGAACCCCAAGAAATATACTAAACTGGTGTGGATTCTGGCATGATTCTCCTAACCTAAAATTAAATTTGACAACAGTGTATCCTTGTCATTTTCTATACAGAATGAAAAGGAGAGACTGATGTTAAATTTAGTTTTAAGTTTAGATAATCATGCCAGAATGGACACCAACGTATAAAGGTATAATCGTATACTTAATGGTAACTCATGTACTTAAATAAAATCCTTGCCTCTCTTTCTAGATAATTGTCAACTACTGATTAATTGAAATTTAATATCATTGTAATATAACACAAAATAAAATTAAGAATCTTATACAAATCGTAATTTTTTTAAGCTCGCCAAGTCAAGAAAGTAAGATAGGTATAGTAATTTTGAAAGCTTTGGGCTTACCCTTTCTAAAGCCATGGGCACGCCCCTGATGTTTTAACATTTTAAACAAAATAAATATCTTTAATTCGAAATTGCTTTTGATTTGATACTTCTTACAGCGCTATAAACATATAGAAAATATCTATAAACATCGTGTTGGAAATGTTGGAATGGCTGATATGTCGGATCGGATATCGATATTTACCTGCCCACATTATAAATATCGATATTTTGGAAACCTTTGCTTCCTTAATTTTAGGTTTTTGCTTTGCAAACTTAATACAAAGCAAAAAAGCAATAAAATATCGATATATCGATAATATCGAGTTAAAATCGTCGATATATCGGATATCGATATTTTCCTGACTTCGATATAAATATCGATATAAATATCGATATTTCAAAAGACTTTGCATCCCTAATTGGGCACCATTCCTGATAGCAGCGCAGGAGGTGACATACTTTTTATTTTGTAAATTATTTATTTAAAAGTAGATTAAGCTAAATAGTTCTTAAGTTTGAGTCCTTTAAATATCTAATTAATAAAATATATGAGAAACAATAAAAAAAATATTAAAAATATATTTTTTCCTAGTGTCGTTATTTACATCTTTATAACTATTAGAAAGATGTAAATAACGGCACTAGGATATTTACGATGAATAGATAAGAGACAAATTGCAACATTTATTTAGGTACACACGCGCTGTTGGACATTCCGTTAAACTAATACAGAATTTACCTGTGACAAATTGAACGCTTACTCTGCGCGTCATGTACTGAATATATTATGAGTCAAAGCATTGATTTACTTGAAAACGCTCTAGCGTTTCCATCTATTTATTACTCTTTTGTCCGTCAACATATTTTGTTAAGTCGTCGTTGATGTTAGAAAAATAGTTATGAATTAATATGTCTACACTAAAAGATTTTTATTTTTATAAAAAAACAAATGCTCCATAACTTGGATGTAATACCTATAGCAGTTCTTAAGAACTAATCTTTAAAGTTTAGAAAAAATATGATTTTTCAATGTATTATTTTTATCATTAATTTCGTTGAGCAATAAACAATGGTCACGTGTAAGTATAATTATAATACAAAAAGAACATTTAAAACATGACACCTGAATTGTTTTAAACTTTCATGGTCACTAACATTATAGCTATTAACGGGATTGTTACCATGTACCTTGTTTTTTATGAGTCTCCGATATTTCGGCACTGTTGCAAGCGCCATGATCACGGAGTAACTGAAGTAATTGCGGGTAGATGTTATTGGCAGACATATCGGTCTACCCTCTGACGTCGTCTTTTACTGCGCTCGATACCCCTACCATTGGTCACGTTCTCACTATTCACTCGCACCTGTTCCCGACACACAATACTCACAGTATCCGATCGCGGAACGACACTTTTTTGATTTTTACGGTTTTTGCACATACGAACCACTGGATTCCAGACACTTGACAATTTAAACCCATCCTCACGATTGAAATTTTTGTGTTTGGTTATTTCAATCGCTTCCCTGACCAATCTTGGTATGTAGTGGCGTTCTGTCGAGATGATTTGTGGATTATGGAGCTCAATCCAGTGATTCGGACCCGAATCGATTAAATGTTCCGCGATAGCTGATTTCTGCGTATCATTGTTTCTGACTGCTTTTATGTGTTCTTTCATTCGGCACGCTATTGTCCGCTTCGTTTGGCCAATATATGAACTACCACAGCTGCAGTCGATCTTATATACACCAGGTTTCTCCAAAGGGAAGTTGTCTTTGGGAGATCGTAGAAACTGTGACACTTTTTGTAAAGGAGTGAAGACAGTATTCAGTGAGTACTTATTAAGTATGTTCGAGATCTTGTCTGTCACTCCTTTGATATATGGCAAAAATACTGGTTGCCTGCTTACTATGTGTGTCTGGTGCCTTAATTTGTGTTTGGGTGGAAACTGTCCCTTGTATCCATTATTCTGTAGGACCCGCCGTACATACTCCAACTCTTCGTGCAGGTGTTCCTTGTCACACAAGTCATATGCACGGTTTGTCAGTGAAGTCACTACAGAATTAAGATGTCTGGGGTGGTGATGCGAAGAGGCGTTGAGATAACGGTCTGTGTGTGTGAGTTTGCGGTGAATGGAATGACTCAGCGAACCATCATTCCGCACCCGAATCTTTACGTCAAGAAATGCCAGACTTCGGTCTTCTTCCATCTCATATGTGAAATGCATTTTGGTATGGACTCCATTTAAATTTGCCAAATGAGCCTCGACATCTTCTTTGTTTCCTCTCAATATACAAAATACGTCATCAACATACCTCTTCCATAGTGCAATTTCTGTGGGGGCGGTGGCGAAAGCTTTTTCCTCAAAATACTCCATCCATATATTGGCAACGACTGGAGCTACCGGACTGCCCATTGCGACCCCATCTATTTGGAGGTAGTACTGACCCTGATATATAAAGAAGTTCGTCGTCAAACAATGATGCAAAAACTTGGCATATTCCGTCGGGATGTTATTGTCTTGCAATTTCACCTTTACTACTTCCAAACAGTCCACCACAGGTACATTTGTGAAAAGTGATTCCACGTCGAAACTAACCATCAAGTGATTGTCTTCCACCTTGTTTTGGTGTAAGATTTCTACGAAGTGGCGGGAATCTTTTACAAACGACGATGTTCGTCCCACTATTGGCTGCAATATTTGCAGCTGCTGCTGATCATGGCGCTTGCAACAGTGCCGAAATATCGGAGACTCATAAAAAACAAGGTACATGGTAACAATCCCGTTAATAGCTATAATGACACCTGAAGTTTCAAAAACTCGTTCTTGTTGTGTATAGAATCGCTGGAATGAACGGTATGAATATTACGGTTACTAGCGTGGTATAGCACGCCTTTACCATAAGGGCACACGGGCCCAGGGAGCTCAGGGGGCCCGATGGACCGACAATTATTTCTCTCACATTTATTCTATAAACATTTTATCGGTGATATCATACTCTTTTCTAAAAAAAGTTCAGCTCAATCACACTAATATTATAAAGGCGTAAATTTGTGAGTGTGTATGTTTGTTACTTCTTCGCGTCTCTTCTTCTTTAACGTGGACAAAGTTGCGGGTGGCCGCTAGTTATAATTAAACCTCTGTAATAATTCTAGGCTATTTTGAAAAATCTTGTTACAGTTATGTAACGTTAAAAAGTAATGTTGAGTCTCATAAACGCATATTCTTTGAATACATATTTAAATCAAAGCACACTGAATAGTGCTTTAATTGATATGTAAGGTACTGAATTATAATGCTTGAGCTTGTATTGCACCGCGGGCGATACGATACTATTGGTGCATTCGGAAATAATAATAATTCACACAGATATAATACTTAGCTGCAATGGTATGATAGTGTTTAAAAATTATAAAGTATAAGGCTACTTAATAAAACAAAGTCCTCCAATGTTACTGTTTCTATGTATTTTCTCAATATTTTATAATTTATTTTCGAATTCGGTGGGTATGTTTTTTTATAATAATTTTTCACAGAAGGTTTACAAATATGATCATAAACATTATGCCCAAAAACAAAAACTAACTATCGTCTACGCCGTAGCAAAGCAAGGGAAGGTTAATATTTAAATACTATTAAATTATAACGAAAAACTAGGTAATCTTATTTTGAATTTTGTAAACCATCGTCATTAAACTAAAGTATTATTTGATGTTATAATGTTAAAACACAATTATAGTATTGTTACGAGAAATTATCTCAATTAACTTATGTATCTTATAGTTTATCAGAAGCAGTCCTTAACACGCCATCCAACACCAACATTGGCTAACGGCATCCAATGTCTTAGATTCCAAAAGAACTAAAACAGTTTTGCAAAGGAACATTTGCACAGCAACTATAAAATGATCAAGATGACATTATAAACGGCAGGCCTGATGAATATGCCCAGTTATTAATTTATAACCCGGTTTTCTTCGGGTCGCTCGGGCAACCTGTCTTACGAACAATTAATCTTAAGGTGGTTTACCTTTTTTTAGGTTAGTTCCCAATTAACATTTGCCGACAAAAACACATTTTTTTCTTCTATGACACGATAAAAAGCTTGCTACTGAATAGAGACTAATAAGTTTCAATAATAGTATCGACATATCGTCATCATGGCAGAAACCCTGCAGGACCTACAAAAAATGCTGAATGACCTGGCTGACTCTTCTATACGCATCGGCCTACGGGATGAACTTGGATAAAAGGTCATGTTCAATGAATATGTTCTACCGGAACCGATTGCAATACTCGGTGCCGTTCTCGAAGTTGATCAAAAATATGTAAATACCTCGGGCAGACATTGCAGTTAGGTAGAAACAACTTTGAGGACGAGGTGAATAGAAGAATTCAGCTAGGTTGGGCAGCGTTTGGGAAGCTACATCAAGTCCTGACATCGTCGATCCCATAGTACCTAAAGACAAAAGTCTTCAATCAGTGTGTCCTACCTGTGATGACATACGGAGCCGAGACGTGGACACTGACGGTACGGCTGGTCCACAAGTTCAAAGTCGCTCAGCGCGCAATGGAAAGGGCTATGCTCAGCGTTTTTCTGAAGGATCGTATCAAAAATGAAGTAATCCGACAGAGAACCAGAGTTATCGACATAGCCCACTGGATTAGCAAGTTGAAGTGGCAGTGGGCTGGCCACATTTGCCGAAGAACCGATAACCGTTGCGGTAGACGAGTTCTGGAGTGGTGACCGCGTCTAGGCAAACGTAGTGTAGGACGTCCTCCCGCACGATGGAATGACGATTTGCGCAAGGTGGTTGGCAGGAGCTGGATGCGAGTAGCCCAAGATCGATCTGAGTGGCGTGCAATTGGAGAGGCCTATGTCCAGCAGTGGACTAGGATAGGCTGTTGATGATGAAGTTTGAATAGGTACATTCGGAACAGGTCTCTCATTATTTGTTTTGCGCTAAAATACTTCATACCTTTCTATTTTTTTTTTTTTGCCTATACAACATGTGCTATTAAAACTCAACAATCAATTGTAAGTATTAAAAAACACAACCCACACTGGGCCCACGTGGTGAATCATGGCACAATATCCCAATACCATCCATAGAAAAGACCGCAGCTGTGGGGACTACTCTTCTAATACTACATCTGATGATAATTTAAAAAAAATCTAATAAAGTTTCTTGAAATAATCATGGTTCTACCGCAGTCTTAATTAATATTACTTCATATTGGTGTCGATTCTAGCATGATTCTCTAAAACCTAAAATTAAATTTGACAACAGTGTATCCTTGTTATTTTCTACACAGAATGAAAGAGAAACTCGTGTTAAATTTAGTTTTAAGTTTAGAGAATCATACGAGAAACGACACAACATATCGCATCAACCTACATTGCTATGAAATGTACGTAAAATTTGGCATTCTTGAGAAAAGGGCCTGTTTCTTCCTAGTCCATCCATAGGAACGGCCTGTGACACAGAAGTGAGAACAATAATGCTGATAAAGACCTTAACACGCTAGGTCGTCCGTCCTCTTTAAATTACGCCGTAAGCAAATAATGTAATTACCACCTTTAAAGTAATGCCAGTGTTCCGAAGATCGTAGAGACAGTAGCAAAGGTCAAGAGTTATCGCTCCTTAGAGGAATCTTGTCCTTTGCTTCATATAGTATTCATACATATATGGCTCACTTATATTAGCCCAAAGGCAAATCACAGTATTCCTTGTAGATTATTTATTATCATCAATTTTATATCAATCTCAATATCTGAATGAAAAATCGTGTCGTGCACTTACATATTACTTTTCCAGGCTGAACAAAAAATATTTTATAAAAATTTACAAAACTCTTATAAATTTTTAGCCTTAGTGGTTAAGTTCTAAGTTAAAAACATTCAAAGACTAACGAAGAATTTCGACATTTTGTGGTGGTGACTTGACGATCTGTTGTTCGTACCATAAAAAATTTGGATTTTAAGGTAATTTGTACAAACCAGTTAGGCCAAATAAACGATATTCAAGGTTCTTTTTGTTCTACAGTACCATTCCGAGGCAATTGCACATGCATTCAATGTACTTACCCTTTAAATCCTAATTAAACGAAGATCGCCGATTGACCAAATATGTTTAAAATGACTATCTCAATCTTAATGGATACAAGATAGACTTTTAAGCAAATAAACCGAATACTAAAAATATCGTATACCTACTAAAAGTAACGGAACGGATTTTAATTTCATGTATAATTTTAACAGGGTTGCCAGATGGTCGAGAATCATCTGGATTCTCCCGACATATGAAGTGATCTTCCAACTCCGTACAAATAACGACATCTCCCGACAAACGATCATAATGTTACTTTACCCTGTACCTCAACACAGTGCACTGAATGCGACTCCACCTCCTCGCTTCGGTTTCCCCAATGCTGAGGGTCGTGACCACCTCCTCGCAGTAAAAATTTGTTGCGGATTACGTGACACCATCCGTCTCGATCTGCCGCCGATTGTAGAGAGAGCGGCGCGAATCTGATCAGTCCAACGTGTCGGGCTTCTCCCACGTGGTCTTTTTCCTTCCACTTTGCCAGTGACCAAGTAACCTCTCCAAGTTGTCGTCATTCTTCCTGTTAATGTGGTCAATGTATTCCAGGATCCTACGGACGCAAATGGTGGAATGCCTTGTGTGTATTTTTAGTTCCTACGGGATCAACACGTTGGTGATCCCGTAGGAACTAGAATTCCCGTAGGAAGGATGCTGAGAATTCCTTGGACAACACATGTTGTCCAAGGAATTCTCAGCATCCTACGCCAGCACCATATCTCGAAACAACAGTACGGTCACTGTCAGCTTTCTTCAGGGTCCAAGTTTCCACTCCGTACAAAAATATAGAGAACACCAGAGTGCGTACAAGATTGGACTTGGTTTTCGAGGATATTTTTTTGTCTCTCCATATGTTATGGAACTGTGTTATGGCGCCTTTTGTCATCGCGATTCTTCAAATTTCCCAGTGAGCTCAAGCTGCCTGTGCGATCTATGACTTGAAATGGATAATTGATGGTTTATGGATGGATGGATTTGAAACTGTTTATTGAAAGTCCCAGTTCTGAACTGATGCGCTCCATCCTATCCATGAAGATGATCATCTCTGCTTCAGTTGTTGCTAGTAAGGTGGTATTATCCAGATATTAAGACTTCTAGATCTGGCAACCATCTGGGCCCGTTGTTCTTGTTCTGTAGTTAGGGCGTAATATCAAAATAGCATAATTCTTATTTAATAGCAAACCGGCCAGTGCGTTGGCCTCGATAGCCAAGCCAATCTGCTAGATTTTTGATACATAAATCTAGCAGATTATTTATTGCTATTTAGATGATTTGGCTTTTGGGCCACTTCATCTCCCAAAAAATTAATTAAACCCATGACTTAAACATAAATATAACTATAACTACTACATGAGTGAGAAGTATGACAAATTATAAACTATGCGGTGGGTTATCTAACTATGTATGGCTTTGGGTTTTTATCAGCCAATTAGGCGGACTAAACAAAATAATCAGTTCTTTAATAAACGACTTTCCTATGGATATTAGCGATAATAAGGTAACATAATTATCGCTTATCATTTTAAATGGTTCCGTTTCTCACACATTGTAACCACTTAAAACGGATGCTACTACTCACAAATTATTCGATTTGTTTATTTTATAACAATTCACCCGCCCTAGCTTTGCACGGATAAAATAAAGTCTATATTACTTAGAAATAATATAAATGTTGCTATTTAAAAATATCTACTTTTAAAGCATTTGCTTAACATATTTATTTTTTTATCTTAAAAGGGTGGCAAACAAGCATATTGAAAACGTCAATAATTATGCTATAAAGAAAATAATCCTAGATTGGCTAAATAGACTAGAATACAATTAATTCATTCAATTCAATTCAATTCAATATATTACATCGACAGAATAAAAGCGATAGAACAAATGCACATACGCTACACAACACGCACGCAGGTACATATACAACACACTCACACACACCGGTTAATGCTATAGCTAGGTACTTTATTTAATAATATTTTTAAATAATTCTTACATAGTATTTTTAAATTATTGTAGCTTTAAAGTACTATTAACCGCAACTACAATACTTTGTAAACGTAATAATAGTGGGGAGAGCACTGTATTCTGGTCCTCAGGGTAACCTTTTCCAGAGGGCAGGGTTCACATTATCATGTACTTAAATATAAAGTGGTACCAATAAATTATTATTCTTATTTTTATATTGTCCGCCTGATGGTGAGCGGCCACCATAGCCTATGATTATGCGCTTGCAATACAAAAAATATCACTATCGTGCCGTTGCCTAACCCGACAACATCCCCTACCCCGTGGATTCTTACTCACCGACAGTAACACAACTCAACTAAAAGGTTATTATGTTATAATATATAAAAGTCTCGTGTCACAATGTTAGTAACCATACTCCTCCGAAACGGTCTGATCGATTTTTATGAAATTTTATATGCATATTCCGTGGATCTGAGAATCGGCTACTATCTATTTTTCAGATCCTTGAGTGATAATGGTTGTCCACCTATAACATAGTGTTTTGAAACCTACAATGCACCTTTGCACCCAAATTCTAACTACTGGGTATTGTAACGTAGTGTTCTCATATGGGTTAGGAGGAATACTATCCCAGGAGATTGATAAAACACCACGTTACACACCTGTAAAATTTTTTTTGGACAATATTTATTTTTTTATAATGTGCTATCAAAAAATACATACAGCCCTAAATTTTCTCTGCCCCTATTTTTATGGTGGTACGAAGTTAAAGGGGCAGCTAGTAGTAATATAAGTTATTTACGGGATTGTTACCATGTACGTTGTTTTTAGCGAGTCCCCGTAATCCGTGATCATGGTGCTTGTAACAGTGCCGAAATATCGAAAACTCGTTAAAAACAAGGTACATGATAACAATTCCGTTAGTAACTTATATTACTATAATGTTAGTGAACATGAAAGTTTAAAACAATATAAAAGGTTATTTTACTTCGGCCTTCTGCAAGGTGGAGATTACTTCTCCAGACAGGCGCTCCAAAATCTTTTAATATCTCAATTCAATGTATCTTAAAATTAAATAAATCTTGTCTTAGTATTCAGTTTAAAACATATTATGTTAGGCAATTTTGGAAGATGTATATCAAAAATTAGGATTTTTTTTGTATGAAAATTAAATTACAATTATGTTTCTAACATTGTGGATCCTAATTAATATAACTGATATGTTACCACGAACCAAGTGATAACTTCCACTGAGCCTTTTACAAGCAGCTTCCATGACCCATAAATTTAACATAATGATCGTTGGAATAAAAATAAAAATTGAAAATTCAAAGTTAGTATAAATAAAGGATGCTTTACAGCTTACGACCGGTTGTGCTGTGTGTATTATATACCTACCTAATGGGCGACCTTCACTCTCGCTTGGTGAAATCTTTTTTGTCATACTTATAGTTCAATTCATTTTCAGTCTTCCTTTCTTTGTCACCCTTCTCCGTATGTCCCAAAAAAGCGCTAAGCTCGTAGTTTGTAAATCTATCGCACCCAAAACTTATTTAACCTAAACCCAAAAGAAACTTAGTATGGGTAAAGAATATTGAGCAAAAATGTATGGACGCTCCACCCACGGGCTTAAACTACATTTGTTTGAAAGGTATTATAGTCATGATCATCTGTGCCTAAGCGCATTAAATTCCATCACGGGGATCTTAAGTTATTTTAATATAGGTACAAGTACTATAATGAACGAACATTCTTTAAACAAGGGAATTAATTTAGATAGTTAGTTCGATCCTACAAAGACGGCTTAGGTATTATTGGAGTACTTCACAAGGTGCTAGGGTGCCTCCTTATGTTATTCTGCCGCGCTAGAGTAAATCCAAAAAACTGCGTTTGGGTCGGGTTGTTGTCAAACACTCTGTTCTTAATATTATATTGTCTTCTACGTAAAACAGAGCGACCACAAATCACACAAATTTGTCCATGCCTCGGAGAAAACATTTCATCCATATAGACCAGGGTCGATAATTTTTGAGCCCAAAAAAATTATAGTAGGATGAAACCCATTAGAAAAGGTAGAGAATATAACAAAAATGAAAGGAAAAATAAATTACGGGCGATCTGAGGTCGGGAAGGGGGAGGGGGTGAGTTTTTAAGGGTAAAAAATGGTTAATCTCGATTTCCGGTAAAACTGCAAGTCCTATGAAAAAAAGTTAAATGGCAAAGTTGTAGGTAATAAAAAGATCTACAACTTTTGTATCGACACTTTTTTCACATAACCTCAAAATTTATGTGAAAAATGCGAATAACCGAGTTTTTGGTTTTTGATTTTTATTTTTTGCAAAAAAAAAATATTTTTTCACGAAATTTGGTGAAAACTTACCTTTGTATGTCCCAAACATACAGTATTTTTTTTTATTTAAAATATTCATTTTTCACCTTATTTTGACTTAATATCGAAAAAGCACCCTTATTTTCAATCGAAAATTCTCACGTCAAAATATTTGCTTTTTTAAAAAAGTTGGGGTGTTTTTTGTTTGTTAAAATCTCTACTTTCTGATGGTATAAAAAAAATATACACTACTATGGTAAATGTACTCAGAAACTGCAAATTAATAATGATAAAAACTCCAATCCGAAAAATTGATTTGAATCATTATGTATAATTTTGAACTATTTATTAAAATTTACACTTTAATTACTCGAAAAACGTAAGATTTCATGTTATATTGATAAACAGAAAAATTACAAATCCATAAAACATGCAAAAATAGTTGTTGTAAGTAGGTATTAAAAATAGGATTTTCGGATTCGAGTTTTTTTCATTATTAATTTTCATTTTCTGAGAACATTTATCATAGTAGTGTATATTTTTTTATACCATCAGAAAGTAGAGATTTCAACAAACAAAAAACACCCTAACTTTTTTAAAAAAGCAGATATTTTGACGTGAGAATTTTCGATTGAAAAATGAATATTTTAAATAAAAAAAATTACTGTATGTTTGGGACATACAAAGGTAAGTTTTCACCAAATTTCGTGAAAAAATATTTTTTTTTGCAAAAAATAAAAATCAAAAACCAAAAACTCGGTTATTCGCATTTTTCACATAAATTTTGAGGTTATGTGAAAAAAGTGTCGATACAAAAGTTGTAGATCTTTTTATTACCTACAACTATGCCATTTAACTTTTTTTCATAGGACTTGCAGTTTCACCGGAAATCGAGATTAACCATTTTTTACCCTTAAAAACTCACCCCCTCCCCCTTCCCGACCTCAGATCGCCCGTAATTTATTTTTCCTTTCATTTTTGTTATATTCTCTACCTTTTCTAATGAGTTTCATCCTACTATATTTTTTTTTCACTTTTCACCATTTTTAAAATCATCGACCCTGGTCTTATACTAATTGACAAAACCGAAAATCGTGTTCCTATGAACGTGTTAGATAAAAATCAATCAAGTGACAGGAAGCGCACAATCACAATGAAGTAAGACGTGTCGACTATTTGTAACTGCAAGTTCTTCAACCCCCATTAACCGTTTCGAGGTGTCTCAGTAAGTGCAAGCGCAGGATGGTCGGCAGGCTTTGTCGTATATCTGGTGGTATAAGTACGATATGGCATATTATTATGGTTACAAATAATATGAAATGAAGGTACTATAAAATGAATCTATTTAGCTACTTAAATTAGTGATGTTACGGTCTTGAATTTTGACAAACCGGATTTGATCGGTTAGTAGTACATGCAAATCGGTTTCCGAACCGAACCGCCAAATTTTCAGTAAACCGCGGTTTGAACCGGTTTGAACCGTTTGACGAGTTGACGAATGAAACTTACGAAACAACAGGTGCTATTTTTTTTAATTCTACATATTTTATTGATATTACATCGTGCAAATATTTAAAGGTAATTAAAAAATAATAATTAAAATATGAAAACAAATAACAATAATCAGAATTAAAAATGTTTAAATAAAAATAAACAAATATCTATGTAATACCGTGTTTAAAAAATTACAAAAAAATATATAAACTCTATTAATTACATAAAACCGTACTTCTTAACTTTGAGAATAAAATACAATTTTAATAATCAACAGTATAATAAATACGTAACTTATTTTTGTAAAATCATTTGAGTCGTAGAAACTTTATTTGGTACAAACAACTTAATTAAAAAGTTTTCTTACAACTATTTAGGAATAATATTTGGTCTATTTTTTAGAAGCTGGGCAATTACGTCGCATATTACATAATAATGAAAACAAAATTACACCGTCAAGTCAGTCAAATCTACCAGAGTCCGTTTCATTTCGGTTCGGTCGGTAAGTCGGTTATGGCTGTTGTATTTAAATTGACGATGCGAGCGAACCGTATCCGCTGCTGTAAGTCGGTTCGTATTGGTCGGTCAAGTTTTATTAGGGTCGGTAAAGCACGTCAGGAGCCGCACGCGATTTATGGATGGCGGCATAAACAAGAATTGACAGGCGCGCATGCGCGCAGCGCGATACGAACGAATGCCACGGTAGAACCGGTTTATGAAGACGTTAACCGATTCAACTCGGTCCATGCTCAAACCGGTTTGAATCGGTTTGAAAAGTCGAGTCGTTACATCTCTAACTTAAATATACCCATGTGTCATATATTTTGACTACCAGGATATTTTTTTACGGTGTTATAATAAAAAAGACTAGTTTTTCTTTGATCTATCAATTCAAACTAATTACATTGTTGGCGGAGCTGGGTGTGTCTTGCCCATTGTCCTTTAAACTTGACATACTGTTCATGCAGTATCAGACATACCTTTCTAGCATAAATAACTATTACTTACATTGTTTTTTAAGTTTTCTTATCTGAAAGAACTGGTCCAATATGGACGATGAATGGTTGAAGAATGTGATATGCGCTTACCTGGAAAATAACGAAAATAGTATTATATACTACATTTTTTATTTTTATTGATTTATCGGTCTCATTTTCACCATCATCATATTGATTTTCCCACTGATGGGGCACAGGCCTTCCTTATGGATGGAATAGGGAGATTTAGCCACCACGCGGGTTTAGTGTGGATTGGTGAATGATAACGACTGCCGGGACCAACGGCTTAACATCGTGTCTTTTGAAGTACGGAGAAGCTCGAAATTGTATAAATTGGTCACCCATTTAATGACCGACCACGGCGAAAGCTGCTTAAGTTCAACGATAGCAGCCGAAAGTGATAACCACTTGCGCCATAGAGCTCCTCGGTCTTATTTATGACTAAAAGCCTTACAATAATTGCATTATTTATAGGTAAATGTAACCCTCTATTTAAAAAGAGAAACTGAAATAAAAAAATAAAAAACTGGAATTATAATGAAATTTTGCTATAATAATAATGCCTACAAAAATTAGTGCATCGACATTATCCACTTCTGTGTGACTAGTTTATGCATATTTTCATATGCATTTTGAACGAGTTCCATGTTTTTTCTGCGATGTAATCGCATCAATTACGTTAATATCCGCCTTCGGGTTATACGAGTATCAAGTTACACATGTTTTTTAAAATGTCATATGTATACTATAGTGAGCTGACTGAGTCTATAGAAGTGTACTTCAGTGTTTCATTGAAGGAAAACTGCAAAAAACTCGGGTAACAACATAAAGCTGCTTTGTTAAAAAAAAACAATCTTATTGTTGCAACAAGGTCGTTAGCATTGTTTTAATAGTATTTAACCGGATATAACAATGCACGAAGCATAAATAGGTCACGAGTAGCCCTTGCATATGGCCAGTAAGTAATAAAGCATTTCTCGATCGAATCGACATTATAGTTCAGTTCCTATTAGTAGCTAGATCGTACACACAAGTTTACAAGCTTATCGTGACTGGCATTATATCTCGCGTGGTCATTTAGATCATAAAACAATAGAACAGTTCCAGGGGAATGCAGTGCGGAGGTATGCAAATAGTTGGGGTCGCGGCCCAATGCATGAATATTGATATAGCGGAGATCGCCGATCTGGAGATAGCCTCTGCGCCGAGGCACGATTCGTAAGCGAATTAACTGATTATCTGACAGACTGGGATCGAGAAGTTTCGCAGGAAGTGGATGCACATTTAACTTCACGCGTTCTATTGTGCTCCCTAAGTAAAGTGCCGGCGCAGGTATCGGCGGGGAGAAATTGTGAGGTTTTATCTCTTTACTCGAAGATATGATAACAATAACGGTCAATGAAAGCTATAGCACGCAGTCGTTTCTAAGGATATGTTCAGATGCGTTCTCCTTAAAAGCTTTACGATTATTTAGAGTTTCTCTTTTCAATGCAGGAAACAGTTAAGCATAATGCATTTTAGAAAATACCAAAGCTAGAAAGTATCCGCTAATATTAACAAAAAAGTGTTATTCCCATGATGACTCAATTTCTAAAGCTTACGGCGGCGCAGCGGTTGCTTTTGAAGCGCGTCTTTTGCAGTGACAAAAACATCCCGTATCATCTTGTCAGCTACCAAGGGCCCCAAGGGGCTATAGTTATTCATCTCTTTAATAAATTTAGTTAACTCTTGTGCAAGTTCAGTATGTCATAATTCATTTACACAAAACACACATTTTTTTAATACAATCTTTTAGCTTCTTCGGTATTTCTTATGAAATGTATAAAAAATAAGATTACGTATTTCAAACAATTATCTATAATATTAAAAAAACTACCAGTGTACTAAATATTATGTAAATGCATTAAAAGAGCATGTTTTTTTTTTCTTATTAAAAAAGCACATAATAACCGAATTTCCAGACAACAAAGTTTGAACGAGAGAAATATATGCAGCACAAAAGGGGAACTTTAAGCACTGCAAAAAATTCATTCCATTGCATAGCGAAATACTTTAAGTGTAATAAGAATGGCGCAAAGACGCAGTGCAGTGGTCACGCGGCTACAATGGTCGAGCGGCTGAGAAACGACTTCAAAAACGTATATAACTCCGTCAAATGGTCATAAAAGAGACCCGTTTTATGGCTTACCTTTATAGCCATGCGCTGCGTAAGGATGCGCGCCGGATGCCGTGTTGGCGCCAATGTTGGCCCAACACTTGCCATTCGCAACAAACTTGCGCACAACGACTGATTGTAAAGCTGATGTAAGGTTGTTTTTATTTTGCCGCATTCTTTTCGCAAAATAGACTCCTCTTTTGCAATACATCAAATGATTCTTAATAAAACCGTAGTCTAATTAAATAACAACACGAATTGCATTTTGAAATCAGTAGAATATTACCCGGACCAAATAAAAAAGCGAACTTTATACTTGGAAGTCGTTATCACTATATTTTAAAGTCTACTCAGAGGAAATGAATGCAATGCAACTATAAATCAGGTAGTTAATAATTATCACCTTTGTTTATGTTTAGATCATTCCTTTGTTGGATATATTCGAAGAACGAAGTTAAAATATGTATATAAAATAAGATTGATATTTGTTTTTCAAAAAAATTCATTCAAACAGAGCTACCTGCCATATATTGTATTTCACAACCTAACATTTAAGGCATTAGGTTAGTATGAATCCTTTGATTATAAAGCGGCGTGAAATTTATGAATTAAATTGCCACCTTTAGAACAGTGTTTAGGTAGTTACTGACCGTAAACCTTTCGATGGGAGACTCAAATCATGATCCTTTATTTTATAAATTCATAATATAACAACCAACATTGATAACTGCCTACTTCTGGATACAGCGTTGCTTAAACCCAGATTCTAGGATAACTTTCGAATAGGATTATTTTTTTATGAACCATCTTCACCTTTTAATAAGTGCAAGTCGAACGAATAGGAAGTTTACTGCTTTATACAGGAACACATAATACTTGAAGAATCAAATCAGAAATCAGTATATCTTATTGGATTTATAAGTACAATTCTTTTGAATCGTCCAAAAATTTTTTTCCCCTACCACTCGTTATTGGACATATTTTTTTAGCTGCGGAGAAAAACGAGCGAAAAAAACTCCACAACATTAAATGTATAATGTAACAACATTGACAAATCATTATGTTGATACAAAGGCAATACAATCATGATTTATTTAATATAGAAAAACTGTTGGAATGATTGGAACAGTTCAAACCCAAGCATTTTTGTCTGTAATATAATCAGACACTTTGTAATAAGCTTTTTTGATAAGTGCTTTTTTTATACTATCTTTGAATTTATTTATGAATGAATGAAATTAATGTTTTTATGGTAACAGGGGGGCAAACAAGCATATGACCTGTCTGACGGCAAACAAGCGTATGGCCTGTCTGATGGCAAACAAGCGTATGGCCTGTCTGATGGCAAACAAGCGTATGGCCTGTCTGATGGCAAACAAGCGTATGGTCTGTCTGGTGGCAAACAAGCGTATGGCCTGTCTGATGGCAAACGGCAACCATAACCTATAGACGCTTGCAATATCAAAAATATCACTTGGTTGCCTACTTTGACCCAATCCTCTACCCCGTGGATCCCTGGAACCTAACTCACTGACAGAAACACAACATCACCACAAAAGGTGGTGTTATTTTACTGTGATCTTCAGTAAGGCAACCACCTTACATCCCCAGATGGGTACTCCCCCTCCGGGGTATGTTGGGCCAAGTGTCATAATGTCTAGTGTATCAAAATGACAAGGAAATAATGCCCAATTGTTAAAATGCCCAGTCGTCATAACATTCAGTTGTCAAAACAACAAATTCTTAAAAATTCTAATTGTCAAAATGTCCTGTTATCAAAACATCCAATTGATAGAATGCCCAGTTGTTATAATATCTAGGTCTCAACACAACAAATTGCTAAAATATAATTGCGAACCGTCGAAACATCCTGTCAAAGTTAAAAACAAATTAATTTCTATATCAACAGAAAACATAACAAAAAAAATCCACTTTGTCATAATACCTAAATGTAACATCATCCAATGTTATATACTGAACTAACTATTGTTGGCACTTGTTTATTTACACTGATTCCGTAATTTTATGCACCCTTGAAGAAACTTTTTCATAGATCTTTCGCTTCATACTACATGTTTTTTGGCGGAGAAGGGTCTTTTGTGCCCATTGTACTTTAATTTTAAATCAAACAACAAGCCCCAAACGTGTAATCATGCAAGTTTTCATCTCAATTGATTGTGGATAACTATTTTTGACCCATTTACGTCACAAGTTCAATTAAAGCTGAAATGATTGCCATGAATATAAATGAAACAGCTAAGATTCACATATGCTAGTTGCGCGGTCGCTGTGCCCAGGTGCTGTAAAGTAGTAGCCATATTTCTATCGCTCGCGCATAATTTAAAGTTTGAAAACGACAATAAAAATTAATACTCAACATTGTACAGTAAATCAAATCTTTGATACATACACAAGTGTTTTAATGTTTATTGCTTATTTCTATACTTTAAACTTTATATTATCGGCCAAACGAATAGAAAGAATGTCACTTGTCGAAACCCCCAGTTGAGCTCCAACTCACATGATGCAAGCTTTTGAGTCTCTTTAGAATCGATTCACACCGGAATGGCAGCTGCCGGCAGCGACGCGTCTAACATTTTCAGTGTTGAATAATTTTTAAATTTATCATCACACTTAAAAGACCAATATCGCTTGAAAGCTCGAAGAAGCTGCGTGGCCGCCCGCGCTGTGGCGCGGTCGGTGCCATTCCGGTGTGAGTCGACCCTTAGGAATGCTATCTGTTTACACTGATGGTGGAAGCTTAGTAATTGGGGTTACATTGGTGGGTATGAGCAAATAATATATAAACACATGACTGCAAATAAACTGGGCCACTTGCTACCACAGAACTCTGATTTGATTTTCTCAAAAAGTATAAAACTTACAAGTATGAAAATAAAAACTACAGAAAGTACGTTTCGTGGTGATTAAAATAAACTAGAATTTATTTAGATTAATTATTTATTTTTATAATAATTATTAAATTTTTATTTTAAAAAAAGCCAAGGAACAATCGTTTTTCAATTGTAGTATTCGGAAGTAAAGAACGCAGCAAAATATTCACGTCTGAGAAAACTATGGAGAAAAACTAAGGAAATGATAAGAAGTATCAGACTATCTTCATTTTATAAAAAAGAACGATAATCGCGACTTTATTAAAAAAATAGCAAATTGTTAGCATTGCTGTTCTTGCTCGATTACAAAGTAAGTTGACAGTACTTTAGAATAAATTTTTACTCATATTAATAATTATGAAACACACCTTCTGTAGATATAGATTTAAAAGTTGTAAGTTTTATACTTTTTGAAAAATCGAATTAGAGTTCCAAGGTACTAACGGTTGGCCCAGTTTATTTGCAGTCGAGTGTATTATGATAATATTTTGAAGTTACCTATTTTTTAATAAAAAAATAACAATTTAATAACTTGTGTTGTTATAGAATAACCATTGAATAAAATATGTAGTTACAAACATTCCACACAACTTTTCGGCTGTTTTTGAAAGTATACATCTCAAATTTATTCACCTACCGATAAATTGGATGTAAATCAATAAATTACGGAATTAATTTTGTACGTATGTCGCATAAACAACTATTAATTGTTACTACTAATTATGTAACACAAGCTCAAAGCAATTAAATAATTTAAAATTGTAACTAGGGTGCCGTGGGAAACGCGAGCTAATTCCAAAAGGAACGCCTTTGGACTTTGGTTTCGGTTGCGTGAGCACTGATACTGAGATTGTAGTGATTTCAAATATTCAGGTACTGTCTATTACGATGCACACCCTTTTAATTTAAGACTAAGACCCTTCGGCTGCACTTAGATAGAAGTAAATTAACTTTTAAGTTTGACTAACAAAGGTAATACGTGACTTAATGTAGCATTAAATAAATTGATCTTTCTAAGTTTTGAAAAAGAAACAACATTTTCATATATCAACATTCAACAATGTGGACGGGAAAGGCATAATGAAGTCATAAGTATTACTTTTCAAACAGTATAAAAACCTGTTGTAAGCGGAATGTAATAGAGTTGATTTATTAAACACTAAAATATTCGGTGATACAGCTACATATTAACAATTTTGTTTAGTTTATTATAGACTATAATTTATTAAAAATCTACTGACGGCTATATAAATTTCAACGAAGCATTAGTAACCAATCGCTAGCTAAATTTACGTACAACTTGTATAACGTGAATATCTATGTTGCTAGTAATTACAGGTTACGCACCAACCAAATTAAATACTTTAACGGACCATTTCCTTTCAGAATTAGTGTTGGGGCAATGAATATCGAAACTTAAATCGTTTAATTTAAGCATATAGGTAATTTGAAAAGAAATTCATTGTTATTTGTTTAAAATCTTTAACAGCATGACACTGCATGAAATTATTGAAAATTAAAGACATTTAACTAAAATATTTGTTAATTGACAAAAAGTATGCAAATCTGTCATTACACTTAGTATCTTCTGATCTGAAAGTATATGTTTCAAATAAACTATTTTATCTATATGCACCTACGTAAGTAGACATTACGGTGAAATAATTTCAGTGAAGATTTTAGAGAAGTTTAAATAGATAGTCAAATTTTATCGTAAAGAAATTACAAAATGTACTAAAAATTAAAATTTTAATATTCAAGAAAAGAAACTATTAATGTATGTTTGTATACGTATTTCATATGAACGTCTGGTTCCGTATTAAATATTCACATTGTTCATTCACGATGCAAAAGTATCGATACAGAGGCATCTCTTTAATGGCGTTTAGCTGCCGTGCGGCGCTTGATCACGGGCGCTCTGCAATTACCAGATGAAATGTAGCGCTGGCCCTGTCTATTGTCTTCTCACTCGTAGGCTGCGCAGTGACATGGCTGTTAGGCGTCTATATTGAGGCTGCTAAGGGCCTAGAACCATACAAACGTAGCTTATGTCGCAGAAAGCATGCTCGACTCTTTATTCTTTCTCGGAATTCTCACCAATTATATAATACTTTTTGATGGTTATCCAAAGGGTGCCCAAGGAATCCCTATTGCTAAAGCCTCTAATGCATATCCGTCTATCTGCCAATGTATTTTAAAACATGGTCATCATGAAGGTAGACATTCGATAATTTTTCACGTGTTGTGTAAATTATTTTGCCGCGTAACAATAACATTTTGTGCGTTGGATACAGAAACTTTCCTTGAAGTTTATATAGGGTAAACCTACCAATAACAAGCCCCTTAGTAACTTTGGTATTTTTTAACATATAGTACTAGTTTTATATTCATAGTAGCAACTTTTTCTTTATATATTTGTTAGGACAACTTTTCAGATCATCGTAATTTTTAGATTTCATATAGGTAATATTTTGCTTTATTTTCTTTCAAATAAAAAAACCTGTTGCACAATTGAATCTAACATATTCATAATTCGTGTATAATGAAAAACAAAACAGCAAATGAACCAGTTTAATAAATTTACCAGAAAACAACAATTAGTTGAATGTTAATTAGCTGTGGCGAACCGATCTCCTTATGTATGTTTATCATAAATAAATTATTTTTGAAAGTTTTTACTATTGTTGTTTTCCTTGTCACTTGTCATTGTCTCGCTTATAAATAATATACGTTCATTTCATATATTTTTTTACCTAAGATTTGTGAACTTTATTTGTTTTACGTAGTTCCCTGATCTCCCTCACATCTAATTATAATAACATCAATGATGTCGATGGGGGGTTGGCACAGTAAAAATGCAGCTTGAAAGTAAAAAGTTTATTAATAAGCATCAGTCTCTACATCTCAACGATGTTACAATTTTATACAAAGAGGGTGGCAAACTAGCATAGGGACCGCCTGATTGTAAGCGGCTACCCTATCCCAAAGTAGATTGCGATACCAGAGTAGGGTCAAGTGTAACATAAGGAATATCTCTGCCCTTTTCTTAATTGTCTATGGTCTGATTTGACGTGTTTATGAGTTTCAAATGGCCAAAAATAAAACAGGGATACTCCTTATGTTACACTGTGCCCCTTGTTACCCATTACCTCACTTGACCCTATCACCAGCGCTTTGCCTAATCCCATTGAAATTTCGTTAGTTAATGCAGTATCAATAACTTTTTGGTTGTTTCTAATTAGTAAACATTAAGTTAAAATAAAATATTAATACAAAATAGTAAAAAAAATTGCTAAAATGTAAAACCATGTATAAACACTGTTAAAATTTTACCAACAATATTTCATCAGGCCCAAACACAACATTCTCGAAAATCCAAATGAATATTTTTTGATAAGTTTTTAGCAGGTCATATTAGGTTCGAAAAGCTAAACTTATCAAGTGTAAGGTGGGTTAACGGTGTTAGAGCGGGGCGTGGGCGAAACATTCTTAACATTTTACTATCGCCATTTGCATTTTACAACTTTTATCGATGTACTAAACGAGGCTTTGGCGCGGAAGGCGAGAACTAGTGCTTCTCCATATTGCTTAAGTTTTATTACCTAGGTTTGTAAGGTGATTAACTTTTAGTCTTATAAGAAATCAAGGCCTCCATACATAACTGCTTGATCAAAATATATACATAATTTGATCTTATAAAGCTTTAATAATTATTTTCAAATATAATTTCATTTCTTTATTGCCGTTTAGGAAAATATGAACTTGTGTACGTGTATGTGTATTCAAAACCTAAATCCTAAACTTTTGCCATGGACAAGTTTAATCGAGTGTAATGGCAACAAATATATTTGGTAGACAAAATTAAAATGGGAACGCTAATGTTTCAATATTATTAATACACGATTGCACTATTTAAAATAATTTACCTTAGTAATAATGTTAAACTGAAATGTTTTCATTAAAGCTCTTACTCTAATGAAAACTTTTTAGTTGGTCCCATCAGTTGAATTTATTTTACACTGACCTGAAGAAAACATTTATTTTAGACTGATCTTTTTATCTTATGTCGATGATATTCGCCTACGAGACCATTTACCCCCCTAAAAGAATTCACACTAAATCCCTTAACAAGAAAGACACCAATTGAATAATTATTGTTATTGGACATAATTGCTGCAAATGTCTCTAGCTATCACGATGTAAGCAACATTGTATAGAACCGCATTAAGATAGTGCCTTGAAATTGTTGCATCTATTACATGGTTCACTTTATCGCGCCTGTACCATGGCGCGTGAAACATCATTAAATATACAACACACGTAAAAACATAAAACAATTTTCTCATATAAATCTATCTACGTACATGACCGGTTATAATTCAATCGGGTAGGTACATATAAAAGAAATATCCTTTACATTTTTTGCTCTCATTGCTAATATATAATGCTTCACTTCGCTTGGCTATTCGTATTTGCTATTTGTAAACTTGACAACTGCCTGTTCTTATCATGCATAATAAGGAATGAAAAGGACAGACTAATGACAAGTTTGAAAATAGCAATCACGAATAGCCAAGTGAAGTGCGAGTAGAACCCAAATTAATTTCAGTGAATCAGAAAGAAAGAAAGTACCTACTTAGGTAACCTCTCTGAAAGAAAAATATGTTGAATTTCTTATGTTGCGTTTCCACAAGTTCAGAACCACAAACTCAGAACAGTTCTGAACGAGCACACATTTACTCGCTCGGTCAATGGAAACATTAGAGCGAGCGAATGAGTTGGTACAACGATATTTGACTGGTCTCAGGTAACGAATGCTCTCTTTTTCAGTTATCAATGGAAAAAACGCAACATTGATTTGAGCATTCCATTTACCGAGTGAACAAATGTATCCTTGCTCGGAATTGTTCTGAGCTGGAAACAGCATTAGCAGCTATCGGGCTAAAAAGATACTTAATCTTGGTGGCGAGTCACAATAGATCTAGGTCACAATAACTATATTTCTATTATTACTAAAACCTGAAATAATAATAATAACATATAACGCATATAACGTACAATTTCGACAAACAAAATCGATGTCAGATTCCCCGTGCACTCAGTAAGTACGCAACATAATATATTCACTCTGGAACACTTGACAATATAATAGATTCGGTGTTAATCAATATTTTAATGTTATGAAATATAATTTTATCTTCAGATTTTTTTTATTTAAATGGAACAAGCAGATTTGTCTTTAGAGGATTAAAATTTAAAATTGAAAACTGTTTAAAATTTATAAAAAATAAGTGATTTTATGCAATTATTTCGGTTGCAATTTGTAAGTCCTTAATATTTTTCAGATAATGTTACTGCTTACCACCGGCTTCAGCTTTTGTTATTATTACTTTAAATGTACTTTAGATTAAAGAAACAGTGAATTTCTCATTTTTTTAAGTTTTGATTTTAATTTGAATGGATATGTTACGCTCAAAGATCGAAAACGCTCAGTGAGCGGAAAAATAGCTCACAACGCGTTGTGGTCACAATAAAACATCCACATCGCGAAATTCGTGTTATGGCTATAATGAAAACGCGCACGACGCGTTGTGGCAATCACAGAAAGACGAAATAGAGAAATTCGTGTGGTGGCTGACATTCGATCTCAACGCGTTGTGGCAATGAAGAAAAGCCATGACGCGTATGGAATATTATTTAAATCCGACGCACACTACTTTCCGATATGGATCCTACTAAACCTCCTAAACGTTTTGGTAGATGTCTTTAGGAAATATTTTATAAAATCACTGCATAGCGTGTTTGTCATTATTAAATATAATTATATTAATTAAAATAAAACGATATTTGTTATTTATTGAGATTACTTTATATTTAAAAAAATCAACGTATTAAGTAATAAATTACTGAACACAAAATATTAATCTATTGTAAATTACTTATAATTCATTTAAAATAATTAGGGATTTTAATCTTTTTATGACAATTTAAAATTCTTTCAAGTAATAAAAATATTTAACACAAACATAAATGTTTATTGATCACCAATAAACAACAACAATGTACTTAAATCAATTACTTATATTAGAAATTACTATAATTGTGAAAAATAAGTATTTGATTGCTATTTATTTTTACAGGAACTATTACTGTGGTATTTTGAGTTGCATTTTATATATTGGAGCGGCACTTGCACTTTTTATCAATACATTATCTTTTGCAGTGGCACATTGTAAACCCTTCTTTACTTCCAGATGATAACATAGATGCTGAGCAAAGTGTTAATGACGAAGTTGAGGGCACATCACAAAAGTTAATAAAGTTGGTTTCAGAAAGTGTAAACTCATTACGTGCATAAAGTCTATCGAATGTACCTTCCTTGTTTCCTAACTGGTAGAGACCTGATGAATTAATGATCATAACAACACACAGAACATTCCTGGGTGCTGCACGTCCTCTATCAACTTACAACCTGTCTGTAGTGATATGGTTAAAACAATGAATGCTCAGAACGCGTCATGGCTTTTCTTCATTGCCACAACGCGTTGAGATCGAATAGCATGTCAGCCACGACACGAATTTCGCTATTTGGTCTTTCTGTGATTGCCACGACGCGTTTTCATTAGAGCCATAACACGAAATTCGCGATGTGGATGTTTTACTGTGACCACAACGCGTTGTGAGCTATTTTTCCGCTCACTGAGCGTTTTCAATCTTTGAGCGTAACTTAAATATTAAACAGCTGTCAAACTTCAAGTTACGTGCAATGTGCTAATTTGTTGTAGCGACCCGTGATTTTTGTAGGATTGTATACGATTAAACTATGTATTTGTTCTAACTGTAAAAAAAATACTATTAGTCTTCAATTAATTTACTTAAGATCCAAATTAAATATGGGTTATGTTTTTATTTATTTTTAAGCATTTAACTGCTAGATGTTTAAATCTAAACAAAAGTTTACTAGAAAAAAAGGTGCGGGTTCAAGTCTTTTTTTCTTTAGATTTAAACATCTAGCAGTTAAATGCTTAAAAATAAATAAAAACATAACTATAACTGCTATTTCTTCTTTCAAATGTTTAATACTTGAAAAAGTATTCATTTGACATTGTGGGCTGCCTATAGTGCGAAGAGATGGCGCTGCCTTGCAGCTTAAGGCTAGGAAAATTTCGACGCGGCCAATAGGGCCATAGCATAATGGTCAGTGCATTCGCCCGGATTGCGAAGGGTGCGGGTTCAAGTCCCGTCCGTTGCCTGGTCCGCGTGGATTTTTTTCTAGTAAACTTTTCTTTAGATTTAAATATGGATTGTTCCGTATTCATACTATGACGTCTTATTCTACTCATTTTTTTTTAGATTTTATTTTATATGAATGTAACGTTCAGAAATAAGGCAGTTAACCCTATACATATATGAAAGTCAGCTATTAAAGTTATGAGCTCGCAGCTCTAAGACTCTTTTATTGCAATTATTCCATAAATTAAATGTAACCAGCTTGGTTATTTAAATATTAATCAAATAGAAAAGACTTTGACTTTTTATATTGAGCTCTTCTATAATCCCTTGAGGCTCTAGAATGTGAAAGAGAGCAAGTACAACAAAAAATATATTTAAATACTTCTTAGCTCTGGGCAATGGTTTTAAAAAGTACAAGATAGGAGTCCAGATAGGAAAATTTCTGTTAAATGTTGTGTAATTTTAAGAGAAAATAATAATAAAGATTAATTCCTACTTAATTTTTTGTTTAAGTTCACTTTGCGTGAATGAATTTTATGTTGCTTTCACTAAGTGAATTAATTGTCTATCTGTACCTAGCTTTTCATATTTCGTTTATACCGATGTGTTCAATATTTTCGTCAAATATTATGGTACCTTTTTCTTTTAATCAAGTTTACAAACCCATAAAACGCAAGCAGGACATATCTATCCATGCTTATGGCATACACATATAGCACAGCGAAACATCAAACCATTCACGTCAGAAGCGCGCGATTAAATATAACGCGATATGTCAAAACTTCTGACCTTAATTGTAATTTAGTAGTAATATTTGTGAGAGATATCAGATCAGAGCGCACGGCCGGTTTCGGCCTTACCGAAATTTATTTGACTTATGCATCGAGGGTCGTACGTTGGACCATTTACAATAACGCACTAAATCATATCAAAACTTAATGCGACGGAGGTGTGTCGACGATGGAATTAAAATACAATAATATCTCCGGCGAGCTGTAATTCTGGGTTGTCTCGGACCTCCGAAGATTATCGCAAAGTATTTATTTATCCAATGTTCCCCGGGGAGGTTAGATAACATCGGGGAATCAATTTCGCAACGAAACGTCGCGGAGGCGTAAGGAAGGGTTGCCTTAACTTACAGGTGCCGTAACCATTCCGATCGGAAAGCTATTGGGGCTCCAATACCGACACTTTAGAAGGCGGATTTACAGTATGCCACCTTCCTAAACGCAGTATCTTCAAGCGACATTATTTCTATACATTAATTGAAAATTAAAAATTAAAATGGCTTTTAATATTTTACGAACGTCTTTCTCAGATTTCAGAAATTTGGAGAGCACGGAGTTTAACTTTTTCAAACTTCAACAGAAGGCATTGGCGAAAGTGTATATGGGCATAATTATTATTTCGTATATAATACATATTACCAGCAATCAAAATATATAAACGCAATAAAAAAGACAGGTACAAGCCCACGCCGGCTAAACTCCCATCACGCCTCCATGAATGATACACAAATCATAATAAACTTCATGCCAGTACAAACTTACGGAGCGCACACAACGCTCGCTCTCGTATCATAACTATTCCTATATATAAAACGATGTATGACGTGGAAAGCAACAGACCCACTAGAGAACCGGTTCACGTCACATGAATGCACACACATAAACTGTCCAATTAAGCTTGACCTGTGACAGCAACAGCCCTGTCACCGCGCAGCCTTCGCTGAAGTTATACACCGGGGAGGCGGGGCGGATCACGCTCCACTGGTCGTTACAGTCAACCGCGATAAGAAAGCTGAGCAACGCGAAGGACTGTCATGGAAGAATCTATAATGATTACCGTCTAATATTGGAAAAATCTACTAAGCGTAAATCTAAAGATATATGGGATATTTTTAAACATTATCGAAGTAGTTAAATAGACATACATGTACATATTACACTTACTTTGAATTTAATTATGCAACAAATTGAACTCGTTGGGTTTATATTTTAGAACCCATTAATGTAATTTTGCAAACCCGTGATCTCGCAACCCGTGCAATTTCTATAACCATTGAGCTACCCACGCACAGATTTCATCTTCCAATTTTGCAAATTCTGGCTATACAGCTTACATTAGCTAATGGTATGTAGGACTAGATGAAATAGAAGATAACCCAGGGAATACTAATGCATTACGTAGGTGCCACATCAGCCATCCTCACTGGAGAATTTTCAAAGAAGTTACGACTTAGCTAATTTGCCAATCGAATTAGAGGTCTCTGTAGAAGTTACACAGAGGCCACAGAGAAATGAAATCTCCTTTGGGTGGTGTTGTATTTCTGTCGTTGAGTAAAGCTCCAGATATCTGGGTTGAAGAAGAGTTTAAGGGTAAGACACGCCCGAGTGATATAGTACGGTAACTCAGACAGACAGACGGACAACAAAGTGATCCTTTTTTTCTTTTGAGGTACGGAGCCCTAAATATACGCCAGAAACGATTTTTTTTATGCATGGGTGCTGTGCCAATCAGTGAAAATGTCAACTGAGTATATTGTAATCATACATTTTTGTATAAAAATATCTTAAACCTTAATGATTTAATAATACATATATTATGTCTATTGCTTTTGCTAAGATATAATACGTACATTCTCCCATACATATCGTACGCCAGTTGTTAATAATGATTTTCTAAGTGAGATCTCATGACACACTTTGCTGTTTGAAGCGAGCTTGTCTATACATATATAACATAGTTATCGACTAGAGAGAAAAAATACAAGCAGCTGTTCATTTTCTCAATAAAGTCTTGAAAATGACTAAAGCAATAAGTTTCAATTTAATATTGTATTGCTCTATTTTGGGATAATGTCTTAAATAGAAGATTTCTACGGGAATGCAGCCATGCCCAATTTCCCAACGTAGAGCGCATCCTATCTGATTGGATAATCCACATGATTGATTAACCTGGTGATGTGGACCTAACCTAAATGTCCTGCGAACGTGCCATGCGCAAGAGTCGCATCTTGTTACCAACTTAGGATCTTTCCCTCAAAAGGAGAGTTCAAATTTGTATGGCGGGTAGTAGTGAGTTTCCGGCAGACCTCATATTTTTATGAGATGTAGTACACTTAATTGTAAATCGTTTGAAAACAAACTTGAATTTAAATTATCCCCGTTTGTATAGATAATTATTCTTCAATGCTTCTTTTATCTAAACACCGGTACTTATCAAAAGTTAGTTCAGCGATTTAGGCGAGAAAGCATAATTAACAGACAGACATATTTAATTTGTAATTCTAAATATTGGTTTATCAATGTCAATTCAAATTATTGCTCTCTTTACATACTAGTATATTTAAGGTACACTACAGAGAAGTAAACATCCCACGACCGAAGGTATTTGCGCAATCAGTTTTAGCTAAGGATTTCACTATTACCTACCTACTAGTGATGTAGGTAGTAAGATACAAGGATGAAATATTAAATAAAAAATAAAATAAAAAAGATGAAACATTACACCGACATAATAAAACAACATTCAATAACAAAATACAATATTTTGTTTACAGATAATTTTTTTTGGAATAAGTACTAATTTTTTAAGCCCTTAACTAAAGAAAAATATTAAAAAATATTTCCAAGACACTCACAACAATTAGCCTAGCCCCAAAGTAAGCACTATAGGGCTTGTATTATGAGATACTAGAGTAACGGATAGAGTATTCATAATCCAAACATTTTCACACAAACCTGCATTTGAACCTGGGACCTCTCGAGTAGGCGGCACCATGAAACCGGCGTACAAAGCACTCGATCACGGAGGTCGTCAAAATTATAGCCTGTTCATTACAATATTTGTAATGAACAAATGTGAGTGGGTGCTTTTCAGGCAGTTGGGCTCTTCAATCAGATCGAAAATACAAAACATTGTTTTCATAAAAAACAAAAGAATACTTACAGGTTTGGACTCTTAGCGTTAGTTGGATAGATCATACCTTTAAATGATTCTTTTGAAATGTAATGTTTCATATTACTTGAATGTAACACAACGAGTGTACATTTATCTGTTACAGCTAAATCCCAACCCTATGGCGTGTCAAATACTGAACACACCTTGGTTTGAGTCACGAGCTTTCAGCAAAGCGTCACTCAACTCAACTCTATCGGTGCATTTCTATGTGCTAATTACCATGTGACACGGGCTTTATGTAATCACGAGAAATAATGTTAACGGTCCATTGACCGGCTTGGTGTTATCCAGGCGCCAAGCTCATATTTAAGCAAATCCATTGATAATAATAATAATTCGCGTTTTAACGGCTTTTCAGAGCTTATATTGAGGTGTGTGATGTTATTTAGCAACCTAATTTAATAATCCTAATATTATATAAGAAGCAGATGATTTTTCATCTGTTGTTTTAAACTTTCATGATCACTAACATTATAGTTATTAACGGGACTGTTACCATGTATAGGTATAAATTGTTTCAATGAGTAAAGTTTTAAGGGAAATTTGCTTTTTTGTTTTTACCGCATTTAAATAAAAGCTTGTTTTTAAAAAGTTTTTTTATTTTTACTTTTTAGCTATCGCTGGTACTAATCGACAACAGAAAAAATCCCATATTCCCAGCTAGTCTTTTCATGTGATAGGTAGCAATATTGTATATACCCACACGCAGTGTAAGGTTCCGTAGTTGCCTGTTGTCATCACGATATATTTGAGCAGGAGTCTTTATTTTCTATATCGGAAATTAATATCAATCTATTTATCTCAACTAAAATACCTGAGTCAAAGTCAAACTGCGTCTCAAACACAAAATCAATTCGATATTATTATTTTAAATAGGAACGAATGATTACCGCCGATTCTTATTTTGTTTCCTCCCAGGCGGGGGAGCGGATGTGAAATCCTCATGGATATCCTACAGCCGGCTCCAAGGTTATGTCAGACTCTTACTGACTTTTTATAAAAACGTAACATTAGCGCGACTCAGAAGCCGTCGCCGTTGGTACTCGCGATAGCGTTTTGGTACTAATGATATTTAATTGAGGTTTTTAAATAGTTTATTTTTTATTTTGTTGCAATGCAAGGTTTTACGCCACAATACCTTAATCTATGTCACTATTAATGTTCTCTTCTAAGGAATTTTCAATAGTTAAGAAATTTTACTTATCGAAGTGAAAACTTCTTTAGCGGCGTTGTACACTTTTTTTGTAATGGGTAAAAATGTTTAACGCGCGTCTCCTTTCAGGACACGTGGCCTGATCGCGTCAGGATACGTGACTTATTGAAAACTCCTTCGAAGAAGACATTAATAGTGTCATCTATTAGGGTATTGTAGCGTAAAACCATGCATTACAACAAAATAAACTATTAAAAAACCTCAATTAAATACCTATATCTACTATAAAAAAAACTTATACCTACTACTATACTACCGAATAAATAAAATTGTTTTGATCCTTAATTTAACAACGTCTCCGCAAATATAGCAAACAGAATCCACGTAGTTTTACCCATTATGGAAGACATTTTACGCTCAAGCCTTACAAATACGCCGTTATCTAAAATGTGTGTATATATGTGTACATATATGGAGTGTCCGTTCTACTGCTTCCTGCTCCATACCCGATATCCTTCTGCACTCCTTTCTCCCGCAAGAGAAAGGAAATTATTTTTGTAAAAGCCTTTTATAAAATCATATATTTTTATTTATAATTGTATCGAGTACAAAAGCAAACTTTTTTGAATAATAAAAAAATCGGCTAAGTGCGAGTCGGACTCGCTCACCGAGGGTTCCGTACAAACTCAATTTAATACGCGTTCATGAGAAAAGAGTAGGCTGAAATTCATATCTAATACTTATGTCTACTGTCCCTTGGAGCTGTGAAAAAATCAAACTTTTATGCCAAAACAATCAATAGATACAGCCGTTTATGCCGCAAATTCAATCAAAATCTACAGGGTACTTCCCGTGAACTTAGAATCTTGAAATTTGTACGAAGTAACGTCTTATAGTACAGATAAAGGAAAAATTTCGAAAACCGTGAAGTTTTAGTTACATATGATATTGAATTTAGTATAATACTGCATCTAAATTTTTACCTTCATAATTACTCTATATATATAAATACCTATATAGAACAATGAAACTAAAACTAAAAACATTAAAAAATAAAATTAATAACTAAAATATATTTTTAAAAGGTAGGCAAGGATCCCTTTGAATGGCTAGAATAATTCTTTGTACGAGGTAGCTGCCAGCTCTTCTGTTTCCTGTGATGTCGACTAACCTTTTTGCCATTTCCTTAAATAGCCTTAAAGTGCTAGGACCCCACGGACCAAGGGTCTCGACACCGAATGGGACAAAATCATATTCGGAGCCTAGACCCCTGTATTTGCTTATTTTTGCTTTTTCAGCCGCTTCACAAGCCGCACCAGCTCTGCTGTTGGTTCCATGTAGATGGGATGGGACCAGCGTGTCTGAACAGGTTACATCCCATACCAGCCGGTGAGATTGATATAAATATCTCCATAAAATTACAGCTCTCTAGCCTAATGGTCTCCAAGCAAAACCGGGGACGGACAAACGGGCATGACGAAACTATGAGGGTTCCACTACGTACCTCTAAAAAACGAAGGTCGCCATCTTTAAAGTCCGCGACATTGTATTTAAGGTGACGTCGCTTTACTTTTCGAGTTATTCTCATAAAGTCCTTTCATTCGATACCAATATTTTAGGAAAGCATAAGAAACTTAGTCTGCTATGTTTTTAAGTCTGCCATGTTGGATTTAAGGTAACGTCACCGTATTTTCGAGTTAATCTCAGCAAGCCCTTTCATTTGATACCATATTGTAGGAAAACATAAAAAACTTGGTCCGGCAACTTTTTAAGTTCACCATATTGGATTTAAGGTGACGTCACTTTATATTTTGAATTATTCCCAGCAAGCCCTTTCATTTGATACACATGTTGTAAGAGTGCATCAAACTTAACTAACCCGCCATCTTGTATGTTCCGCCATATTGGATTTAGAATGACGTCACGAGACTCACCATGCATTGTCACCCAAACCTAACGTGCGTACAAAATTTCAGATAAATGTAATGAAGACTGCTTCAAAATTGAGTTACAAGATTCCACCCGAACAAACATACATACATTATATATTGCAAGTTAAATAAAAGCTTTTAAAAAAACTTCTTTGTCCGAGTCAGAAAATCTTTTTTGTGTAAGTCGGTTCTTTTTTCTTTACGAAAATACTTTTAAGGGCGCTCCACTCAACACTTTATCAATGATGCGCACTTAGGCGACCCAACGGGTACGGTATCCGTTGATTTAAACATTTCAAAGATTCCTACCAATCAGCGCTTTGCCGTCGCGCCCTCCAATAAATTCATTGATAAATGGAACGTTAATAATTTAAGAATTGGTATCGGCAATTTCAGACGCTTCTTTCTCATTGATAGAAATTATCGAAATTTGTCTTTCACAAATCCATTACCGAATGATAAATATTAAAGCCATTAACTTTTCCAAACAAATTTATTTTTATGCTTTTGCATGTTTATGGTACATAAATTTAAGTGATTTGCTAAATTAATAGATCTCTGTTAAAACAGGTAAAAACGTAAATTCTAAATACAATACATTAAAATATTTCATTATGACGTGTTGAGCTGTAACTTATCTTTGACACTGACGGGACACGCATTATCCTTGATGCTCCTGACTTTCAAACCTATATGAAGTTACAGTACCTGTTCTTCAGTCTATTTCCCTATATCCTATACATGTATATATATCTAGTGGGTGCCGTCGACTTTATCTGCGTGGAAATTTTACCCCTTTCCTAAAACATCATCCCAGTTTAGAAAATCCTTTCTTAACACACGCCTACATCATAATAGTTTTATTTATGTATATTATATATAACAAATTTCAGCACAATCCGTTCAGTAGTTTGAGCTGTGCGTTGATAGATCAATCAGTCGTCAAATCAAAAATTGTTATGAGATATGAAATAACGAGTTGAAAATTCAATGTGGCTGTGAGATCGAATGTCGTCTAGCGACACTCCATAGCCGCGTATCCACTAGAGCCTAGCCTCGGGTCGAGCGGCTGCCTCACTCCGAGGCTGCGCAAGTGGAGACGCTGCCTCAACCTGAGGCAAGCCGCGACGCGAGGCAAATTCGTCGCCGCGAGCCGAGCCATATTTTGTCGGTTTCTGTGCCGTGCTCAAAGGCGCCTCAGTCCGAGCCGTGTGTTTAATGGAGACGGTCGCTAAAATTTCAAAAGCTATCGCCACCTTCCAACGTCATGTCCAATAGCAAGTGTTAACATCCATGTATAGTTCTATTGCGGTATAATTCTTTTATCCACCAGCTTCCTCTTTTGTATAACTTTTTGTTGCCTCCTCTTTTTCTTAATAATAGTTATTGCTATTAAAGCAGCAGCTACTCGACGCGCGTCTGGTGCCATCGCGTTTTGGCTTTTTACTGCGCAGTGCGCAGGCAGCGGATCAAGCTGAGGCGACACACCTCGAGCTGATCCGTTGCCGTTGCCTCAGAGCGAGCAGCCTCAAACTGAGGCTATTTACTTCAAGTCGAGGCCGCTCGACGCGAGGCTGCCTCTAGTGGATACGCGGCTTAAGGCACATGCTTAGAAGCTTGAGCAATAAGCTTACAGTATGAATCGTAATGGTCAGCATTTGTAAGAGCCCCGTTGGTCCAATGGTGCATGTATCAAAATTATTTGAGGTCGATCCAAAGACTCCAACATATTTTAAGTTTTATTTGTTTTCCTTCATCATCATCAGCCTATTAATGTCCCCACTACAAGAGCGCTGGTCTTCCCTACGGATAAGATAGGGAGATTTACTCACCATGCGGGCCCAATACGGATTGGTAGTTCTTTTGCAACTTATATACCTATATATTTGTTTGTTTTTTCTTGTAAGAAATAAATTTCGATGTTTCACATTTGTCACGCTTTTCGTGTTGAAAGTAAAGCATTCTCACTTTTATTTAGCTTATCATTATTCATTTTTAACAAGGAGTATGCGTGAGGTAGGGACTTTAGCAGTGCCTGCCTGGTATTATTTTCCACCACAGAAAAATGCAGCTGCATGTATATTATTCTACAGAGAAGTATACCCATCTACCATGTATGAGGTTGCCGGAGGCATGAGGGGCGCTTACGTTTAACCTGATCATATACTTATGTTTCATGCTTTTCTCATTAGAAATTCTACATTTATTTGGAAATACATCAAACAATCGCGTATCACGTTACGTTAATACTTATTCCTAAAAAGAACATTTAAACAAATAACCACCACTATTAAGTTCAATTAACTAACAGATTCATATGTATAAAGGGGAAAAATACCTAACTCCCATTTGACACCTAATATCCTTATAAATACAGGAAGAGAGAAGTTATTACACTAATTGAGGGCTGAACTCACCGCATAGAAACTGGCGAATGGTGCAACTACACATGGGACTATTAGTATTGGCGTAAAATAATGAAAGCCATTTCACAGTTTAACTTAAGTTGTGCGTTCATTAAGAGTGTGTCGATGGCCGGGCGGCGGTCCGCGCGGCTTTGGGTGCAACTTGCATAAATCAGTCGGGGGGAATGCAGTCCGGAGTCCTAATGCGCTTTTGGTGTCGGTTGATAGCTCAACCCCTCCTGCACTGCATTAAATCGGACCTTGCACACAACTCGGTGACTTTTATGGCAGCCGGACCGTCACAATTATTGACATTGCTTTTGAAAACTTAGCTCTGAACAATGAGGGTATTCTGGAATGACAGGCGCCAGGTGGCAGCACGAAGACGAAAGGTCTATTCAAATATATATATATATATATATATATCGCTTCACAGTCTATAGTTCAATTTAAATACTCGTTCGATCAATTCGCGCCAAAAAAAAGGTGATCCAGAAATGGTTTATAAATTTTAAAGTAGAGAGAATAGCGCAAGTCATTAAAAACATTGTAAAAGTTAAGTCTTAGTTAACGGCAACGGCAACTAAAATCTTTAATTATATTTAGTCGCGGGCACAGCTAGTTCAAAAATAAGGGCTTGTCCGCACTGTAATATTTCACCGCTTTTATTCCCGCGTTTTATATTCCATTGACGGAATTACAGCTAGCATGCATAGGGTATTTGATAAATTTTAGAAAACGATTTCACGTTATTCACTAATGTTTATGGAGTCCGTAAAAAGTGAATATTCATCATTCTGTTATGTATTTCAGTAAAAATAACCAAATCAAAAACTCCATTTTCAAGTTGCCGCAAATACGTTTTGATGGACAATATGGCGTCTTACTAGTGTGTGACGTCACACGACTGTTATTAAAACATCAAACGATACAATGTAATGTCACTTTAACCGGAAGTTTACTTACGTGTGACGTCATTTGAGGCTCCGCCAATCCCAAGCGTTTTGGGTCACATGACAATAGATAAGAAAACTATTATCTTTTTCGTGGATTTTTAGTAAAATAATGAATATTTTTTTTTGTAAAAATAGTAAAAGCCCCTGCCAATATACATTCTAAACACAGATGCTAACAATTGGCACTTTATTTTTAATATTGTCAAATACCATTATGTGGTTCTCGACTGAAACAACAGAAAGTCCGGCATCACATCGCGTTAAATTTGCATCCTATCAAAGATATTTATGCCGCGTAAATTATTTACTGCTAGTACGGATACTCTTAAAAAGATTCTATGTGTTACAGAATTGCTAGAGTAGTAAAAACGGGCAGTGAAATTCGCAATGCGGACAGACTCTAAGAATCAATCTTTCTTCCATTGAAAAAACTTGGAATGCTTCAATTGCTTGTTTCTGTGCTGACTTTCCTTTACAGACCATAAAATCTATAGACGCAAAAGCACGGCCTGTGTACTTTCGAAAGATATTGCAAGCACTCGCCTGACAAGCTGACAAGAATTACCCAAAGTTTACATAGTTTAGACTCCGCTTAAAATAAAATGAGATTTTTAAATACGACGAAAAGAGAAAATGTCCACAAACGTAGAAATATTATTATTAAAAACGAAACAACTAACTTTTGTACTCAGAAATTAAATGTCATATTGTCTCATTGTATTGCCATAGCAAAGAAAGAGACAATAAACATTTTATTCAAACTTAAAATATAAATTGACTTCCCTGGAACCGTTAGTAATGTTATGTTACCTACTTAAAATAACCCAGAACCCTCATTAAAATCGACTACACGTTTTATGAAAAAATATTTTGCGGCAAATGTGACGTTTCTCACTTACACGGGCCCCGTTTTTAAATAAGATATTCGATTCGTGCATTCAAATAAGCAAGATTAAAGTTTTAATACACACTTTTATTATACACCTCGTTCTGACGCTGCTCTGTCGTTGGTCGGCCGGTAGTTAAAGATAACGGTTCTGCCAGTATTAATAAATTTGTTCGAAAATCACTATCTATATAAACACTCATCTAAATTGTAAAATTTAAATGTTAAGTAGATGTAATAATCGAACATTCCAGTAAATTTTGTAGCCTAATAGCTAAAGTTCCCTTGTAGAATTGGCAATATTTAAAGTCAAATTTAAACTATCTCTATTCAAACCGGACGCACAATACAATTCTTTTGAATTGACCAAACAAAATTCTCCTATCAATACTATCTAAAAAGGACTGGTATTCCGTTGTGGTCTTCTATTAGGTGGAAATTACTTCCACAGGCAGGTGTTTAAACCCGCGAGAACAAGATGAAATTAATAATAAATAAAACTACTTTTCAACGGGCTTAAAATGCGTTTCTTAATACTCTTTGATGTGTAACATCTTTCATCTCGCTTTCCTTCAATTTGTGGGAGTGATTTCGTGAAATGGCACGAAAGTGTGTAACAGAAATCGCGAAGGCGCGCGCTAGTTGATTTAATTTTAGAACATAATGTTCAGATGTCATAATTAATTCCTTTTGTAGTAGGTTTTATTTCTTTTTTTAACTAATATAAGGTGAAGTTTCAAATGTTATATATTATACGTGACTACTGTAAGGCTCGCTCGTTTTTTTTTAATAACTCTCCGTTTCGCATCCAAAGAGTAAAAGTATTAAAAAGCATTTCAAACCAGTTGACGACAAACTTCTTTGTAATAGTTGAAATTTAACTCAAAAGTTATTATGCCATAATCCTATAAATAGTTATACGGTAAGAGATACATGTAATGTGTCTGAAGTTAACCATTTTAAAAGTCTTAAAGTGAGGGACAGTATCGTAATGCTATGTGACGACATCTTTTACGAGCTTGCGACCACTTTTAGGCAGTTTTGTTCCTTTTCCTCGGACATTTAAGAAAATTGCTTTTGAAACTCGGCTCTGAATCAGTTTTTAGGTTCGAAGGTTAAACTGTTTTAACATTTGAAAAATATTCCACGTGTAGGCAGTAACTTACTTCTGCGAATTTTTTTGTTTTTACGACTTGGAGTTATGTGAGGTTAAATAGTTATGAAGAAAAAAAACACATTGTAATCATTTCTGAAGTTTGTAACATTTAAGAAACGTCTAAGGTAGATCGTCTAACTAGAACTAGATTTAGTCTATACAATTATGACAAATTGATACTTACGTTTTGACATTTTTCTATGCGTTGAAGCTAGTTTTACTTGAATAACGATTTAGCAAATTTGCTGCAAGTGAGCCTAAGTAATTTATAAATATACTGTAAATTTTGAGTTAGGCACCTGACAAAGTTTCGTAGTCAATTCAGACCCCAACATAGGTTATATTTCAGTAAAACAAAATTCTTCAATTTTTATTTAGGGTTTTGTATCTTAATCATCAAAAATGAAACCCTTATAGGATCAGTCGGCTGTCTGTGTGCCTGTCACAGTCTAATTGCTCGGAATCTACTGGACCGATCAAGTTAAAATTTCGTACATACTTGTATATTTGTGACCCAAACATGGACGAATAAAGTAAATAAAGAAGTGGTAAGTGTAAAGTGGTTACTTTTGGGGGGTGAATTAGAAAATTAAAAGTTAGAACTGTACCGTATTACATATCAAATGAAAGGGCTCAATATGAAGAGTTCAAACATAGTTTTGAAGTGAAAACTTCTTAAGGGGCGTTGTACACTTTTTTGTGATGGGTAAAAACTGTTAAACTCGCATCTGGACACGTGGCCTGATCGTGTCAGGACACGTGACCTAATCGAAAATTCGTAAGACGAAAACAATAAAATTGGAAAGGTTGTTGACTTTCAATATATTGGACGAAACATAGTAATATTTTATTTTATCGTATTATTATAATAAGTCTCTAATAAGGACGTCCAGGTGGCAGCTTTATTGCGAAGAAAATGCTTTTTTATGCAATAGATGTCGCTAGGTGCGCTTAAATGTGGTTCATGTAAGTTGATTTTTCTGAGAAATTAAATCTTTAATGTAATATAAATTGTCATGTTTGTGTACCTACGATAGCGCAATAAATAAATATTGTATTCTACCACATAAATGATACTACATTTATACTGATAATTAAAGCAATTCGTGCAAAACTATTCCCTAACTATTCAAAAATATCAAGAATGCACAACGTTAATATTCAAGTTTTCACTTCTGCCGGCACTCCCAGACTGCAACCCGTCGGTTTTTTTACTAAGTAATGTAAAATGAAAATTTAAAAATTATTACGTAAAGGAGATTGCTCAGCTTCCATACATGTTTGGCCTGAAGACCAATAATCTTGAAAAATTGTTTCCTAGATTCGAAATTATATAAAAATTACTGTAGAAACGAATATTATTGACGGACACCCCTGAGAACTTCTATAAATCATATACACTGAATGATTTTAATAGGTACATTGGTATTAAATAATAAAAAACAAATAAGTTATATTGTAAACTAGGGAAATCAAGCCAAGTACTGAAATTACGTATTAGATTCAGGTATATAGAGCAGGTAGATTAACAGATAGTTGCCTGTTTATAAAGTTACAAGAATAACTTTTAAAATCAGGTACCATCTATGCATTTCCGGATATAATAAGGTACTCTGTGACAGAAACTGTGTAATGATTGTGAATGAGCCACAGATTAGAGAGAATTTTTAAACTCTCGTTAATTTAGTTAGTTAAGCTTCATTATTTTTGTTATGTTTATATTTTATCCATATTTTCGATTTTTAGTGTATCACACCTTATAATGTGTTATGGAAGTATTTGGCGAAAAATGTATGGCAATAGACTTTATGATGTCGCCTACCATCAATAATAATTGTCTTCGCACATTTGCATGTAGTGAAAATGATAATATAGTTGTGGATATTAATACTACAGTGTAATAAAAAAAAGTTTTATTTTATCCATCTTTACAAAATAGATTTGTTTTGATGATGTTTATATAACATAAACAACTTCGATCAGTCTTTGGCTGAATGTTACTACACCCATAGCCATTAAAAATGATTCGTCTGTTTTCCAAACCGGTAAAATTAAAAGACCTTTTTAAAATGAATATATTATACGAAGGTGTCCGTTAAAATCTAATGACTGTAAAATAAAGTATAAATTACGCCAAAAATTACAGTATATGTCAATATTTTTTGTACATTTTGGCCAATTTGAGTAATCTCCTTTAACTTATCTCCAAAAGTACAGCGTCTAAAAGTTTGAAAAGAATATGGAATAACTTATAGTAATAAAAATAAAATATATAAAGGGGGCTCCCATACAACAGACGTAATTTTTTTGCCGTTATTTGCAAGATATAATATAATGTCTAATGTTGTATAGATAATGGAACGGAACTATTCGTGCGCGAGACCGACTCACACTTACCCGGTTTTTTTTCTAAAAGTGTCTCCTCTCAATTTGAGGATGGATGGAAATGCCCACTTATTACCTCATCAGCTATTTTTGAGGCTGAACTCTACTTAAAGTTAACATCAGGTGAAGTGGAATAATTTTCTGCGTTTTTTATAATCAACAAAAAAGTATTTCGCGTATAGTTAATCTCGAGACGAGTACAGAGCGAGTGTCGGGATATCGTTCGGGACAGACTTATCGTAATTTAGAGCCTCCGATTAGGTCGCACCACCCAATGTACACTAACGAGCATTCGTTTTATTTTACTTTTATTTTTAACAACCGTATGCTGCCGAGCTTTTGTCTTCTACAGACGATTTCGAAAGTTAATTGGATTGTTCGCGCGGATTGCTGATCTCAGTTACAGTGAACTTGATAGTGAAAGGGGTGCTAATTTTAAGATCAATTCAATATCATCAATTTCCAATTACGTTTTCTTCAAAGTTCATATAAAAACTGTTGCGCTACGATTCGTAGGGAAAGATATTTATTTATTCTCGATGACACAGAAACGGTCAGGTAATTTCTAATTATCAAAAAAAATCGAAACAAAAAAAGATGTATGCTACAATATTGCAGTCATTAAATTTCCAAGTACACCGTGAATTTTGAGTTACCTGAAATATGAGTTACCTAAACTTAAAAATCGTATAAAGAAAATTTTGGAAGAAGTTATAAACAGTAAACGTACAACACCCCCATACAAAAAAAATATCATTTACAAAATGTAATTAACATATCGCACAAAGTACGTAAATACTAAAAGTAGTTTTATTTCAATCAAGTTATGACAATTAAAATTGATGAGTTTGCATCATTGCATAATTATTAAGTAAATGTTAAGTTTCTAAGGCAACTCAAAATTCACGGTGAAGATTTTTTAAAAGTTGTTAAAGATCTACCCTGATTACTGGTTAGCTTACCTCAGTAATGGTTGTATCAGGAGTTTGACCATGTTTTTATATATTTGTCATTCTAACCTTAAATATTCATTTACAAGGACATTCTATGTTTTTTCTTTAACTCGCAATCCAGCATACTTATCAGAAGTTATTATAAACATAATTGAAAATGTTCATACCTTAGTTTTTGTACTCTTGAGCGGCGTCCCGGATGACACTGCGCAAATTTCCACTTCATATCTGTCTGCACCAGACTCACGATCCAAAGAAACAGCCGTAGATAAAATTCCTAACGACGAATCTATATCGAACAAACGGTCCACTTGTTTACCTTCGCCAGTCACATTCACTATGTAATACTCTAATACAGATTTATAATTATTTGTTAAATTTAGCACAGCAGTTCCTGCCGGCTCGTTTTCAGCCACAGAAACTGATTTCACGTTTGTCCAGGTAACACCTTCTAACTCTGTTCCACCCAAAATAACACTAAGGTATGTTTCAGTACTTTTCTGTTCACTTAACACTGCCTCATCCGTAGCTTTAATAACTAAACTCCACCTAGCTTCAGGCACTGACGGAGGATACCGTAAAACTAGAGCACCGTTACTCCTATGTAAATCAAAAAGATCGCTTCCTCCATGTATGAGTTTATAAGTAACCAGACCATTCGTTCCAGAATCTAAATCTCGTGCCAAAACATTCATTATAAATATACCTCGTCCAACACTTCTACCCATTCGGTCCATATTTATGACTGCAGCGTTCATGGATACAAAAACGGGTGCGTTATCGTTAATATCTTCAACAATAACAGTCACTAACTTCTCTGCTGATAATCTCGTTGAAGGTGGCTCGGCGCGATCATAAGCAACTACAGTAATTCGAAATGTATCAATGCTTTCTCTGTCAATTGATAATAATGTGTGTATTACCCCAGTGACATTATTTATAGCGAAATGGCGTTTCCTGTCTATTGGATCTTGTCTTGTGATAGAATAATAAACTTTCCCATTCAAACCAGAATCTGGGTCTTCTGCAGTTACCGTAACTATAGGTGTATGTTTCGGAATTCCTTCTCTAATTTGACGTACAATTGCAGTATTAGTAAATACTGGTGCATTATCATTGGCATCTATAACGTTCACCGTAAATGAAATACTTGAATACAAGTTTGGGTTGCCATTATCTGTCGCCGTAATAACTAAGACGTATGAGGTTAAATCTTCATAATCCAGTTGTTTGTGTAAGAAAAGCTCACCTGAATAACTGTCAATAAAAAATGCATCCTTTCTATTTCCAGACGTAATAGAAAATTGCAACTCACTGTTAACTCCTAAGTCAGCATCGGTAGCATGAAACTGACAAATTTTCTTATTTATTGGTTCAGTTTCTAAGACTGACACTTTCATATTTGACTGAGAAAAAACAGGTGCGTTGTCGTTTTCGTCCAGAACATCAATTGTTATGGTAGTAGAAACGGACAGTTGAACTAATTGACCATAATCATGAGCCAAAACTGTAAGTTGATATCTGTCGATAGTCTCACGATCTAAAGGTTTACTTATAAAAAGCTGTCCTGTTGCTTCGTCTAATGAAAACTGACCCATATCATCGCCACCAGTCAGTTTATAGTAAATGTCACCATTGAGACCTTCATCTGCATCCGTTGAATATACACGCATAATTGAGGCACCCACTGCAGCTCCTTCTGAGACTTCGACTTTGTATGGTGTTCTCATAAATATCGGAGCGTTATCATTGACATCAGTTATATAAATCGTAACTCTGACTGAGTCGGATAGTTTTGGTTTGCCGTTGTCACTCACTGTAACTGTCAACGTAATAAAATTTTGACCTGTACTGTGAGCTATGCTTTCACGATCAAACGATTTCAGAGTTTTTATAAATCCATTCCTGGAATCAATCCGGAAGTCGCTTTGTGCTACAGGTAAACTGAAAGTTAGTTCTGCATTACGTCCTATATCTTTATCAGTTGCTGTTAATTTACCAACGAATGTATCGGGTGGTTCATTTTCCTTTATTTTGAAGACAAAAGTTGTGTTTGTAAATTGTGGACTATTGTCGTTTTCATCTAAGACATGTATGACTAGAGGAACTTGAGATGACCTAGGAGGTGTACCATGGTCAGACACCATCAGTGTTAAAGAATAATAATCTTTTTCTTCTCGATCTAGAGTACTTTTTACATACAGAAACCCATCAGGGAAAATGCCAAACTTTCCATCGGTATTGCCTTCAATTATTGAATATGAAACTTGGCCATTTAATCCTAAATCAGCATCTGAAGCAGATACTGCAAAAAATCTGCTGTTGACTAGCGTTGATTCTAACAAAGAGGTCTCATATGAGGTGTGATCAAAAACAGGCGTATGATCATTAACATCATAGATTATAGCGGATACTGTATGTTTCGTAGCAAGTGAAGGATTTCCGTTGTCAGCAGCGGTAACCTCTATATTCATAACAAAACCGGGTTCACCGGAGATAGGTTTATTCAAATAAATTACTCCTGTGGTTTCTGATATTCTGAAACTGTTATCACTGTTGCTCAAGCTATAAAATATTGTGCGGTTAGATCCAGAGTCACGATCTATAGCTCTTGCAAAGTAAACTTCTTGTCCAACTGCCATGTTTTCCGGAATATGAACTTCATCTTTGTCTTCAATGAATGATGGGTAATTATCATTTACATCCAGCACTGATATGTTAACGGTTGTGAAACCAAAGGAGACCCCACTCTTAGCCATTACTTTTAAACTGTAAGTCATTTTATCTTCTCTATCTACATTTGAATTTGTAGTTATAATACCACTTCGTTCATCAATTATAAAAATTCGTTTAGGGTCACCTTCGATAATAAAATATGATAACGTATCACTTGAAATTTTCGCATTAACTTTTCCTACAAAGCGCCCAAGATCTGGCTTAGATGTCCCTTCATCTTCTACAATTTTGAAGCGATAACCATTGTATCCATCAAATTTGATGCTTTTTTGATGAGAAGATTTCACAATTTCTACAATTGCATTCTCACGAGCTCTTTTATTGCCTTTATCTTTACATGATATATTTAAAGTGTATGAATTATATGGAGATTTTCGGAAATCTTTTTGCAGTGTAATATACCCTGTCATCGGGTCTACGTCAAAGTATTCGTTACCACCACTTTCTAGTTTGTACATTATTTTTGCATTATCTCCTTCGTCTAAATCGAATGCTTTTATATGCAAAATATTTGTACCAATAGGGACCTCGTCATTAATAGTTTCTATGTAACGTTGTGGATAAAAAATAGGGAAGTTGTCATTAACATCCAATACTTTAAGAAATATTGTAGCAGTTGATGATTGAGGCGGAAAGCCTTGGTCTTTGGCAAGGACCTGTATTTCATACATAGGAATTTTTTCTCTGTCTAACTCGACAATAGCACTTAACTGCCCAGTGATAGGATCTAAAATGAACGTATTTGGATATTTTCTTTCTATGTTTGGTGTTAAATAATAAGAAACTGATCCATTTGTACCTTGGTCGTTATCAGAAGCAGTCAATATCATGATCTCTTTTATGGGTTTAATATTTTCATAAACAGTTGCGTTAATTTGTGACTGTGGAAATGTGGGTGCTTTATCATTTTCATCTAATATAGTAACTTTTAGCCTAGTGTATGCCCATTTTGGGTTGGGACCGCCATCTCTAGCCGAAACATTAAGTTCAACTGTTCCTTGAATTTCACGATCCAGTGTGGATTGCGTAGTAACTAATCCAGTTAAGTGGTCAATCATAAACCACTGTTGCTGATTTCCATCATAAAAATCATAATAAATTTCAGCATTTACTCCGCTATCTTCGTCTGTAGCAGTAATACTAGCAACATAAGTTCCTGATGGGACAAGTTCGCTTAGAATGGTGGAATATTCAGACTTTTCGAACACGGGCTCATGGTCATTGACATCATTAACATGTATTACTAAATATGAGGTAGATGTTCTTGATGGTGTACCTTCATCCTTGGCAACTACAGTTAAATTGTACTTACTTATTTCTTCTCTATCCAAAACACCATTTACGTGAACAATATAAACACTTGAAGAATTTTCTAGTCGAAAATGGTTGAGCTCATTACCTGCTACTATGCTTATACTGGTAATACCATTTAAACCTGCGTCTAAATCTGTAACCGTTATAGCTGCCACCAAAGAACCATTTTTTGCATTTTCATCAACTGTAGCAAAGTTAGCCGTTGGAGGGACATATGTAAAAGTAATCACAGGATCATGATCATTTGCGTCAATAAGATTTACTGTAACGTATGTTCTTGCATCTTGTCGTGGCACACCGTGATCCTTAGCAATTATCGTAAGTACGCAAGTCATATTACAAGTTGTGTTAGTGCAATATTTTGGACAGTTTAGTTTTTTAGTAGTTGTTATAACCCCAGATTCTGGATCCACTGCAAACTGTTTTTCTGTATCAGTCACTTCGTATGTAATTTTACTATTGTCACCCAAATCGCTATCCGTAGCTGTTACTTTTAAAACTGTCGTCCCTGGAGGTACACTTTCATTTAAAGATACTGAAAAATCACTCTGATCAAATATAGGAGGGTTGTCATTTACATCCAAAATTGACACATTAACTTGTAAATATCCGTATTTTGGCGGACTTCCCCCATCACGTGCCGATATATTCAAAATATAAAAATCTGTTGTCTCGCGATCTAATTTTCCCGTCGTTTCTAAATGTAAATAAGACGTTTGCCCACTCGGATTCACAGTAACATTCAAACGGAATTTTCCTTCGTTGTCGCCGTCGATTATTCTATAGTCATTTGTAATTCCATTTTCCCCCAAATCCTTATCAGTAGCCGCATCAAGTAACAGTTTCGTTCCGGCTGCTGCGCTTTCCGAAAAAGCTACGGCGATACTAGGTTCAGGGAATTCAGGATAGTTATCGTTCACGTCTATAACTCTCAGTCTCACTTCAATTGGATAGGTCGGTTGACTCGATAACACAACAAAAGCATAGCGATCCACAGTCTCCCTATCAAGGACGACGTTTGTCTTAATTTCGCCAGAGAGGGGATCTAAAATGAACTCTTTTGGTGGTTCATTGAAACGGTAAGTGAATCCAGGCTTAATGGGTATCATTCCCACGATAGTTCCTACGGGTTGATCTTCAGGCACGCTAAAATCAACGCCGGTATCGACGGCGCGGGACTGCATTTGCTCGGCGGTGGCAGATAATCGTGCCCCGGCGAGTGCTGCAAGCGCCACCAGCGCAACGTGCCATCGCTCCATCCTCGTCATGACACCGACAGAATCATTGCAGAGTTGTTTCTTCGTCAGCAAAGTACCGGGAACGCTCGCTGTGTCCCGTTCGCGCAGTCTCGCGCGCTCACTCGCCTCAGGTATGCAGCATGGCCGCGACGACCTGCGCGCTCACGAATATCTCACGGAAAGTGCGACCACTGCGCCTACGCCGTCACATTCATTCGTAAACACACGTGACACTCACTACACCGATCTTTTACGCTGTGATTAAATCCAAAGGGTACACTGTGTCACAAAACTTTGTTCAAAAACCACAATAAGGTTATCACAATTCAACAGCACTTTTCAGTTATGTTTTGGTTGCATTAATACACTACTGAGTCGCGTGGCAAGAGCGGCATGCGGGCTGCGTCGCAGTCAGCGCGGCACTAGCAGGCGGAGGCTTTCACGCCGCCCCGCGGCCCACCCCGCGCAGCTCCGGCCCTCCCCGCAGCTTTAAAGCTCCCACTGTGGCTGCGTGATGATGATGCCAAGATAATGGCCGCCGAAGGATTCTACTATTTATTGTTCGATACGAGTCACTCACCATTCTGAGAAAGGCTCACGGGTGCACAGGTAGATTTTTAAATACTTTTAGCTTGACTACATAATTCTTGCTCGAGTAGAAAACTATTTAACTAGTTAACTATCTAAAAAAACTATTTAAGTTGTTAACAACTCTAAATTTAATCTGATTTTGTCGAAGGATTATAAATAATAAAAAATATATTACATTATTTAAATCTAAAGAAAAGTTTACTAGAAAAAAATCCACGCGGACCAGGCAGCGGACGGGACTTTAGATTTAAACATCTAGCAGTTAAATGCTTAAAAATAAATAAAATCATAACTATATTACATTATTGTTAGGTCCAATGGAACGCGTTGAAGTCTTTTATATAGGATGACAAACTCTATAAGCGCTTGCGCAATGGGTAAAATATTTTTTATTTCTACTTAACGCAGTAAGACTTTTTCTTTTCCTATTACGTGTTTCGAAATTTATTATTTCTAACGTAAAAAAATATGTATTGAAAATAGAATATAAAAATATTGGCATTAGCCAATAATTTTAAGTAAAATGTGAATTTTGTTCAAATAAATAATTTATTGGGAACGACTACGTGCCTACACTCCTTATAATTACTCCTTGCAATCAAAAAGTTGGCCTTCCTTAAATGGTACAGCATGAGAAAGATAAATACGAGTATAAACATAACTTTAGCTAAACTGCAACGTCGCCATACATTTGGCATAGGCTGGATCTGTAATTTTGTCCTGAAATAAAATGACGAGTTGCCAACTCATTCCCTATTACATTTTATGAACTTATGCGTGTCCGTTGGCAGTGTTCGGTAAACAGTATCCACCTTATTAATAAAGGCGGAATAATCTTTGACCAGTTACACCGTGTTTTCTTCCTATCACTCAAAAGCCATTTGCCATTCAATGAACAGAGATTCCAAGCTTATTCTTCGTTTATTATAAGGAGGTATGTATATGTTTCATTGTAAATTATGTTCTTTTTAAACTCAAACCTATTGTAGACAGTGAAACTTTTATGTTATCTTTAATATAAAAAGGAAACGCTGAATGTGTTGCTAAGCACAAATCTCGAGAACAGCTGAACCGATTTCGATAATTCTTTTTTTATAATATTCCTTGAAGTACGAGGATGGTTCTTACGCAGAGAAAAATTAAAAAAAATGCCTGAAAATGTCCAAAAACAACACTTTTCTATACTTTGTATGGGACAAACGATTGGTAATTATACTTAAAAGTCAATTTGAACTTTAATACCATACCATAAATTTCAAATGTTTGTGAAGTGGTTACGGAATGGCAAAACAATTGAGTGACGTGATGTCAATAGAAGTTTGGAAAAGGCAAAGACATATAACCTTTTCAGTTTTTTTTATAATTATTGGAAGAGTCATTTTAGTCTACACTATAGCTCTTCACTAGCCGGGCCACTAGTATTAATACAAAAATGTGACGTAAATAGTAAATTGCCCGACTGATGGTATGCGGCCGGCATAGCCTATAGACGCTTCATCATCATCATCAATAAGCCTGTTAATATCCCTATAATATCCTATAATATGCTGGCACACAGGTCTTACTTATAGATGGAATAGGGTGATTGGGCCATAACAACCAAAATAAACTACTAATCTGTTATTTTTATTTCATTTATGGCGTAAATAACGCCATATTTATTACTGTTTGGGGAAATAAACAGATAAGATCTATCATACATCTGTCCCCACTATTCTAAAAATTTGACGACCTCCGTGGCTGGGTGGTTTGTACGCCGGGTTTCATGGTGTCGCCGACTTGAGAGGGTTCGTATCCCGGTGGGGGCAAATGGTTGAGTGATGAATACGAGCATTTTTACTCCAGTGATGAATGTTTAACATATATCTTTATATATATAATTCTTCTGTGAGTGTGTATGTCACTGAACTTCTCTTAAACGACTGGACCGATTTTGATGAAATTTTTTGTATGTGTTCAAGGGGATCTGAGAATGGTTTAGATTCACAAAGACGTGTAGACAGGATAACGTCTGTCGGGTCCGCTAGTGTCTATATAAATCTTATATATAAAATTCTCGTTTCGCGGTGTTTGTGGTTAAACTCCTCCGAAACGGCTTTCCCGATTCTCATGAAATTTCGTGTGCTTATTGGGTAAGTCTGAGAATCGGACAACATCTATTTTTCATCCCCCTAAACGTTAAGGGTAATCCACCCCTAAATTTTTTTTTTTTCAATTTTAGATTTTTTTTTTATGATACAGCATTAGTAAATACATATAACCCTGAATTTTCAACCCTCTACCACCAAACCTTATTTTTATGGCGGTACGAAGTTCGCTGGGTCAGCTAGTATACTTATATATGTACTGGATATGTATTCTATCCGTTATCCTAGTATCCCAAAACACAAGCCTTACAGTGCTTACTTTGGAGCTAGGCTAATTGGCATGAGTGTTGGAAGTATTTATTTATTTATCTATAGATAGTGACGTTTAACATCAGCTAGGAATTAATTTGAAAAAGCAAAACCTACGACGGTAGCTTCGTTATTTATATTAAGTCCCTTTCAGTAGTATACCAATTAAATAATTTACTACATATGAAAATACATGTAAATAACATACCTGAAATATAGAAAAGGCGAAAGTACTTACCATCAAAAAACAACTATGGTATCGTACAGGAATAGCACTAAAAATAAATGTGTACAACAAATTATCTAAGCATTAACTCGACTTACTTTAAAAATATTTTAACTTCTTTGCTGTTTAAATTACAAAATTGTATAAAGTTTATGAAGATTTGTTTGATTTGTATGAACAGTTTTTTTATATGAAATGCAAATCTTGCGATACTTATAATATTAAATAACCTACTTAGTAGGTATGTACATCTGTTTTGACTTTTACATAATAATGTTTACAGACTGTAAAATTTAATGTTAACTAAAAATTGTACATGACAAGTTTCAAATTTGTATGGAGTCACCTTCCACACAAATTTGGACCGTCTCATTTAGTAAGTTTCGGACAGACTCCAAATTTTTATGACAAATAGTGCTCCTAATTGTAATTCTTTGACAAAAACCTAAAATTTATTTCATCATCTTTTTTTTAAATATTATTTATTTATCATAATTACATACTTATTGATTGGCAAATGGCAAGTTTATTGATCTACTTTTTGTTACCAAATCATCAAATATATTCTATTCAATATATTTGATGATTTGGTTCATCTCCCATTATATTTTTAAATTATAATATTGTGGATATTTTATTCCAAGAAGAATCAAACATAAATTGATATAATAACTTCACCACGATTTCACGACTATCATGCATGACTGGGCTGATTGACATTTGTCATGTTTGAGTTGGCATTAAAAGCTGCCACAGACAAAAAACATATCGTTACTAACGACTGGATGGCCAGCATCCTTACAAAATGGTGCAATTTTAGAACACAATATAAAATTAATCGGGGATCAGTAAAAGCTATAAAATCAAACTTCTATAGTAGAGGCTGAATACAATTTGATAAAACGAATAGTGAGTGCGATAGAAAAACAGCACAAAATTATACATACACAACTAAAAAGTCTACAAGCTGCAACAAATATTCGGGTTCGAGTCTCGTCTGCTGTCTGGTCCGCGTGGAATTTTTTCTAGTTATATTTTCTTTAGATTGCAACAAATATGTTAGAAATGGAAATTGCATACCAACACCGACATTTATCACAGACAAATCAGCCTACACCTAAGCAACTGCAAAAAGAATTACATGTCATTAGCAGCCAAATGTGTAAAACTTACCTTAGCTATCAATAATTTACAATGTAATAGCTTCGGCTAAATTACCGGTTAGGTATAAAATGGTGCACATTTTACAATAGTCAAAATGACGTCATAATTTCATGGTAATAATAAATGCTCAAGTGAAGCCGGTTAAGTTATTGTTAAGGTTAATTACTAACAGATGTTTTCAAGACTCTTTTCAAACGTAACATTTCCCAAGTGGTCACAATATCTAAACATGACATTGCTGCAAGAAATAGTTGCAGAAAGATCTTCTGAAGATTAATATAATTTAGAACTTTTCGGTACGAGGTCTAGAAAAAATAAAACATAATATTTAGACCGATACATTTACTACGTGGGATAAGGAATCATTCTTAGAGCGTGCGCTCCATTAAGCATGGAGCGGGCCTCAGCTCGGCATGTTTGTTTCATGATATTTCATATAGGAGCGCTGCATGAGGCGGGCCTCCTGACGGCGCGGGCGACGGAGCTGTCTTCTGCATCGTGTGTTGGGTATATAGTATTATCAACTAAAATAATTCATTATCTTCTGTTCACCAGCGTGATGGAAATTATACTGGCGATGCTGCAAGAGGCACCCCAAGGAGGTGTCCCGCGACGGAGCACGGAGCTGATCTCCGTGACGGCCGTCCGCTCCGTCCTGCCGCTTAAGGCAGATCACGCCCTTAGTGAGATTCCGAGTCTCCACTCCACTCCACTACACAAGACTCGTTGTTCCGTTCTTTATTTGTGACCCTGGCTAATAACTCCAACTTTGAAGTAAGGTTTCGCTTGCTTATTAATAAATCACTAGATTACCGTAGTAAGTAGATAAATGTACTAACTTATATCGTCTAACTTACTACTTATCTAAAGGTCAATCAAATATCCGAAATTATTGGAACAAGCAGTAATAAAGTCTTAAAGGCTTCTGCTATACAAATCGCAATTAAGGCCCCACATGAAGTACTACTCACATCTCTTAGCTGGAGCTCACAAATACCAGTTGGATACCCTTGGCTCTATACAAAAACGCGCGATTCGGATTTTCTATGATCCCAAGCTAGAGAAAAAATTGGAGACTTTAGAACTGCTGTTTTCGGCATGAATAGGATCTTATGTCTCTTTACTAATATTATAAAGAGGAAATATTTTCATTGTTTGTGTTGAATAGGCTCCGAAACTACAGGACCGATTTGAAAAATTCTTTCACATATAGAATCCTACATTATCCCTAATGAACATATGCTATACAGTATTTTCAAAAAGTTAGGATATTATATTCCGTATGAAAAAACTTTAATGTAACCCAAAGTATAAAAAAAATTTCAACAAAATAACCTTATATCAAGTACGGTGCGAAAGTCACTGACAATAGAGCAAAGTGATGTAAGTACTAAAGTTCTGTAGAGGGCATCAATATCTACAAAAAGGTACGCGATATCATATGTCTAACTATTACATTTATAAAGAAAAACTAGAAAAAAATCCACGTGGACCAGGCAGCAGACGGGACTCGAACCCGTACCCTTCGCTATCAGCGCGAATGCATTGACCAATTATGCTACCGCGTCGAAATTCCTCTAGTCATTCTTAAGCTGCAAGGCAACGCCATCTCTTCGCATTGTAGGTAACCCACAATGTCAAATAAATACTTTTACAAGTATTAAACATTTGAAAGACGAAATAGCACTTATAAATAAACTAATAACTATTTATAGTTATAAATTTTATTTTTAAGCATGTAACTGCTTGTTCGAGTCCCGTCTGCTGCCAGGACCGCGTGGATTTTTTTCTAGTTATAATTTCTTTAGATTTAAACATCAAGCAATTACATGCTTAAAACGATATAAATTATAACTATTACAATTATGTCACAAATAGAGCTCCCCCGCGGTTTGATCCGCGTTAATTTAATACTATCGCAGTTTTTTATGGAAGTTTTAAAGGGGAGCAATTCCGTCATGCATGATTTTTGTGAAACTTTAACTGTGTACCCAGCGCACGCGACGCAAGTTCGCAAATGGAATATTTTTACCCGTTTTTTCTAGATTTTTCATCGATACTCCGCTCCTACTGGTCAGTGATAAATCCTTTCGCGATAAATGCACTATATATTTTATGTTAGATAAAAATATTTTTTTTCAAATCGGAGTAGTATTTTCTGAGATTAGCGCATTCAACCAAAAAAAAAGAACGGACTCTCCTGCTTTATAATATTAGTAAGGTTGTATATCTAACTACTTCTTAGTGTTAAAATATGCAATAGTAACGCGGTATAATCTAGGCCACATTTTCGTACCCGGGTATTAATTCTAATCCAAATAAATCACTTCTTATTCTGAACTATATCAGGGAGGTATACGGACCTACCTAATATAGTCTTGAATTAAATTCCTGAAATTACTTTTTGGATTAGACCATTTCCAAGTTTCATACCATTCAAAAGTTATCATTAGTGCAATAATCATGAGTGATAAAAGTGATGGATGTTTACAATCCACTGCGTCACTAGATACGTTTAATAATACGGGCATGGACCAATAGAAACTTTTTTTAGCAGCAGAGCAATGATGCATTCGATACAACGGGTCCTAAACAACGCAACAAAATTTTCTCTATAAGTTAACAATTTTTCATGGAAGGTTTATAATAATGGGAAGAAAGACATAGTGTATAATGCAAGCCTGAGAACAGAAACTATAGTTTGCACTACAACTCTACACTGAAGCGAAGTGAGGACAGGCCACTCGTAAGTTATATGTGTGTTAAATTTCATACTAATTCGTTCAGCCATTTTTGCGTGATTTAGTAACAAATACACAAACATACAAACTTTCACATTTATAATATTAGTAGAAAATAGGATCACAATCACTCCATTGTTTCAAATAGCATTTTTTAAATCGACCAATATTTTTTCCCACCAACATTCAGCACATTTTTAGCTAATGAGAAGAATAGGCGCAAAAAACCTATCAGCATTTAACAGAAGTAGACTCGTTTACATAAAATCATTTCGCTACCAATACAATTAATTACATATATTATTTAAAATACAATAATATCGACTAGATTGCTGCGTCATACAGTATAAATACAAATAGTATAATTTACATCAGGTATAACTAGATCCCACCAAAAACTTGTGCATGCACCACGACGAGACCATATGACTCGCACTGTCAATTTAAACCCAAGCGTTTAACTCTACACTACGGACGACGGTACGTTTCTTTACTCATGTGTCTACACGCCCTAACTCCACAAGGCCTTACTTCACTAACCCTACACCTGAGTCAAAATATGTGGCTTGGCCATTTCGCTACATTCACATTGTGCGCGTAAGGTGTAAAAATGTATCTGTCGCCGTCATCTGGTTGAATCTGCTATTTGATTGATGACTAAGCCGAATGTTGATTGAACAAGCGTCACTCAACGTCCAACTAGTTAGCGGATTGTAACATAGCCACAGAAAAGAGTGGACGTAAAATCAGTCAGGTGATTGAAATTTAGTCCATTTTTCCCCACTGCGGCGCTAATAGTCACCAAAACAAATATGGCGTCAAACAGCATGAACAAAGAAAAAAAACCTACAAATACCTATTTATTTATTTATCTATCTATCCATCAGGTGAAGCTAATCTATCCATCAGCTGGAACTTCGCCGGCCATTGCCGCAGCACGCTCGCTTCGCTCGCTCGACTCGCGCTAAGTTCAGCCCCTGTAGCATGACCACCGAAACGGGATATGATAAAGCGATATATCGGCATTAATTGTCAGACTACAGTAGAGTTTGACAGTAGTCTGACAGTTAATACCGATATATCGCTTTATCATATCCCGTTTCGGTGGTCATGGTAGAGGGGCTGGTCATGAACTAACCTAACCTAACCTTCTTATCACGAATCTGTCGTAAATAATATGGTATTTTTCTTTTACTTACATAATAGGCTAGTTGTACATTTTTTTCGGTCTAATTGAACAATTATTAACCATTGTAATATATTTCCAAAAAGTGTCCTTAAAGTTGTCCTTTAGTCATTCAATTAAATGTCGTCATTCAATGAACGCGTTAGTCATTCAATCAAATAGCAGATTCAAGCAGATGATTGTAAAGTAAAATAAAAAGTAAAAATCTTTTTTAGAACATTATTGTTGCGGGGTCTATCTCAAAATCGAAACCAGTTAAGAATGTGAAATTTTGGTATATGATGATGATGATATGCTGGGCCCATATGCTGTGTTAAAACAACAAAGACTACAAATTCCGAATCATAATGTACTTTGTAAGTTGTAACGTAAACAAACAAATGATTTTTCTTTTTGCGGTATGTTGATCTCCCATACAACAGACTTGATTTTTCTCCACTATCCGCTCGGTGTTATAATATAGTGTCTAATGTTGTATATTGTATGGAGTCCTTGGTGCGCGAGTGCAATTCGCACTTGGTTGGTATTTATTTTTATTTTAACTTGGTCAGGTTTGTTTCAGTAATAGAGATAGAATAAAACACGATTTTGTTGTAAATTTAAGTTATAAACTTTGGTGCAAATTCAAGAATATTGAAATTAGCATTATCTTTAGCATAATTCGGCGACTATTATATTTAAGATGCTTTAACAACTGTTTAAATTAATCATTGAGCGGCGCCAGCGAAGGTCCCATGGATTAGCTTCAACGACGAAATATCTGCTACGTACTCCTCAAGTCATAGAGTTTTCAACGGATTTTCACTTTTATTTTGTTAAATCGATTCATCAGTTCAAGACGCATATTGTGATGGAGCAGGAATTTTGTAATTTACAAAAAATAATATAAATTAGTATATATATTTTTTTCAAAATATTTTCTTTCAAGTTGTTAAACACACATTTCCTAGATTTCACTTCAAAGCTAACATGTGACTATTCACTATATGTTCACTTTATTGCTCCAACACTAATGAATGCTCTATTAAAAATTATATTATGACGCTCCGCTACAATTTCCATTATAGTACTTGCGAAGCTTCATATATTATATGAAACTTCATATATTATATGAAGCTTGTAGCGGAGAATGGAAATTGTAGCGGAGCGTCATAATGTAATTTTATGCTAACCTAAGCGACTGCATCGAACTATAAAGTAATTTTCTTAAGCAGTACCACCTATAAAATCTTATGGAAACCAATACGTCAGCTTCAGGACACAAACAGCTTATTTCAAAATATAATTGGAAACAGAAAGCTCTAAGGCTGCCATTAAAAGCACTTCAACATAAGCGCTCCTTGTGCTTCGAGTTACTCAGTAGTACCAAAACTTTTCATAGATGGCGCCAGACAGACATTGTACAGAAAAGCCTCCTAAATATTTCATCTCCCTCGACAATGAAAATATGTGGTAGCTATTTAAGCATTACTTTACATAGTGAATGGTCTCAATATTGAAAAAATAAGTTTGCAAATAAAGATAACTCATAGTTGAATTTTAGATACTAAGCAAGATGATTCATAGTCTAGAATTATTCTTGATTCAACCACTAGCCAATAAGATTTTCGTATGCGGCTCTACCTGCATGAATAATAATGTTAATTCAAAAAACCGGCAAATTGCGAGTCGGACCCATGCACGAAGGGTTCCGTACCATTATCTATATAACATTAGACACTATATTATAATATCGAGAAAAAAACGTCAAAAAAATCACGTCTGTTGTATGGAAGCCCCTCTTAAATATTTGTTGTATTTTAATTAAGTACCACAAACTACTTATAGGTTTTCTTGTAATCTACAAGCAAAGAGCTACATGTCATATTTTTTTTCAAATTTTTAGAAGCAGCAGTTTCTTAGTATAGGGAGCGCAGTTCAATTTTCATCGATTTTCTTAAATAATTTTTAACCTATTCATATTATATTTGTACAATATTTATATATATGGAATTTTCAGATTGAGACCTTATATAAAACGGTATAGTGAGCAGAACTTTATTTTTTAATTTTTTAATGCACCCTCCAATAGCAAGCCCCATAGTCGGAATTTATTTATTTCCTTCATTCGTCCGTATTTGGGTCACAGATATACACATGTTTGTACCAAGTTTCAAATTGATCAGACTGTGACAGACAGATTATCGAGTAATCCTATAAGGGTTCCGTTTTTTTTCGATTGAAGTACGGACGGTACCCTAAAAAACAAAAGATCCAATAACTTAGTAAAATATAAGCTCATGTAAAGTATTAATTCCGATTTAAAATCTCAAGTTTTAAAATCTAAGCATGTTAAGAAATCAATATCGGTATCTTTATTCAAATTGGCTCTTTTGAATCGTCCAATTTTTTTCCATACCACGAGTGGTACGGATTGGATAGGGTACGTACGGTACCCTAAAAAACAAAAGATCCAATAACTTAGTAAAATATAAGCTCATGTAAAGTATTAATTCCGATTTAAAATCTCAAGTTTTAAAATCTAAGCCTGTTAAGAAATCAATATAGGTATCTTTATTCAAATTGGATGTATAGTACAGCTCTTTTGAATCGTCCAATTTTTTTTTCCATACCACTCGTTATTGGATATATTTTTTAGCTGTGGAGAAAAACGAGCGAAGAAAACTCTACAACATTAAAAGTATAATGTAACAACATTTACAAATCATTATGTTGTTACAACGTCAAGGCACAGCGTACTGCTCTTTTCCATGTTTGCCATATAATTTCCCAACTTATGATATAGGAATTAGGGTTTAACTTATATTGTTAACTTCTCAGTATCTTCGCCGTGCCTTTCCAGGTGTGAACTGCGTCTAATCAACCTTCGTTTCGCTTCGCTATGAGTTTTTTGTAGACTAGTTGTAGGTACTTTTACTTAATAAGTGTTCAATGTTTTTTGAGAATTTAAATTTTAGGTCAAATAATAAAATTAAAAGTTCTTTTTCGCTACCAATAGGGCGAGACGTAGCGCTTGAAGCAACTATAAGCCCGCTAGGAAGACAAAGACCCCATTGTTTGATATTTAAGTAGTAAATTTTGACAAAATTAATAAATTTTAAAGTTGAATATGTAGTTAAATAGGTAACTTTCTCTTTTGGTGGGCTTATAGTACTGAAATGATAGTGGCTTTAATCTGTAATATCTTCTTATTTACAATTTTGTGCTAAGCTATAAGAAGCAATTATAATGTTTATTAAATGCACAAGCCAAGAACGTATTAACATGGTTAAGCATTAAAAACATAATCGTCTGAAAAATAACGTATAATATTTTATTATTAAGTAAAAAGTAGGTAACTGCGGGGCTTCTGTGCACGTTTTGAAGATTATACAATTCCAGGACGCATTATTTTGATCTATCTCATAGGGTTTACTAAGCTTAAGCAATGTAAGCACATAAAAATGTGTTATTTATGTTACTAATAGCGAAGCATAGAGTTCCGTGACGACACACTGGCGTTGATGGGACTTGCAATAAGTTAAAGGAATAAACAAAAATGTATGATCCTAATTAAATCAGTCGAGTTATGCATTCATTAAAATGATTCGAATAATCATCGAAATGTATTGTATGTAGCTAATAACCTACCCAGACGACCATACTTTGGGTCTACCACAATGAGCTTATAAAATACCAACATTAGTCTACTACCTTGTAAAAGTACATACCTTTTTTTGTGACGCAGGCAAAACCTCTATTTACAGACGACGGCGCCTATAAGAGGCACGCCGCCGAACGAACCTCACACCTGGCTCCCGCAAGCCATACGGGCTTACCCCGTAACTCTTACGGACGCTTTACTGCATAATATCCGCTAAAAACCCTGTGAATACCCTCTAAGCTGCTTAAGTGCGAAACCCCATTTAGGGTTTCTGCTGCGTCACCGCACCCACAGCCTCCCGGCCTAGCCGGGGCTCCACGCCAGAGGTCTCCCGGGGCATTGCGGGGACCCCGCAAACGTGCGCAGGATGGCCCGCGCGTAAAGGTACATACCTAGATAGCACATACACAGACCCGAGATAATGTAAAACGGTGTTTTTTTCTAAGTTGATGAGACCCCCCGGTCTTCGAAGAAGAAGCGACTCCGGAAACCCAGATATGGCGGACACCATGAAAATCGGTGTGTAAGTCACACCGCCACGGTGATCGTCAAATTGACATAACCTCAAAATTCCATATTTGTATTTTTGTATTATCTAAGTATTTTTTTGTTAGAAGTTCATTAGAATTTTTAATGTCAAGGAAATGTTTTAGTTTTTGAAGTACACACAATAAAACTATTATTAAAATTTTATATCAATCCAAAGTTGCTATGTACACTTGGCATTGTTCTTTGATTTAAGCAATTTGGTAAAAGCGTAACTTTAGTAAAAAAACAAATTTAATATGAACTCTCGTAGTTTCATTGGTGTCAGCACTGTTATTCATTGCGATGCGTCATTTCCCCAAGCCTAGTGTATAATGCGTCATATTGGCAAGACTTCAGCGCCCCTCCGCCCACCATTGATAAATTTCACAAAGCCTTATGTGAAACGTACAAGCATGTGTGGGCGTGAACCAGTCTGCCATAAGCACTTTGTGTTGGAACATGACAGCTATTACAATGTAGTGTTATCACATTGCTGACCTTCTGGATTTCTGGAAAATTATGAAAACTCCTGCTGTTACGCAGAAGAAAGAAAGAAAACATACATTTGAACCGAAAAGGTTCTGTTTAAATAACGAATATTCAAACAGAACCTTGGAGTTTTTAATAACACGAGGTTTTATTTCAATGGCAGAACGATTAACGCCTATATGTTACCATTTATTTATGAATAGGTACCAAATAGTTAAACTAACGTTTCAAATGTATTAACATTATAACATTAATCCATAAATTAAAATTATCAATCTTCTACCATAACATTCTTAGAAACGGCTCTTATAATTTATAGATCTAAATATCAATAAAAAAATGATATCTGCAAAAACGAAGGTTGGAATTTTTTTGTGCTAATAAACATATCTAGTAAATGGGTGTCAAAAATAGCTTTTATTCAGACACCTACACATCTACGCAATTCCAGGCTTTGTTGCGCTCTCAAAATAGACCGAATTTATATATAAATTTAAGCGTTTTTGGTTAAAAATAGCCTTGTGCCCAATTCTGAAGTACCAACCTATTACATTTTATCGGAACACTTGTTGCATGGTACGTTTGACGTCACCCCCCTTTCCAGTGACCGTGCTGGTAGGGGAGGCGCGCCCCCACCGTGCTGACGTAAGGACTATATTCATGAATGAAATGGAACCCGAAATTGTCATGATCCACTCTATCCAAAGCCTAAACGTAACGAAAAATTTAATAAAAAGCACCCAATTAACGTTATTTGTGTATAGAACGTATGTTACATACTAATGAACTGCTGAGTCCTGAAACAAACATGGCACAGAGATGTTATTTGAAAGCATACCTATTACTATAATTTAAGTTACGTGTTTTAATAAAAAGCTCCCAATTAAACGTTATTTATGTATAAAACGTATGTACTCTACATAATGAACTACCGTTTCCTGAAACAAACATGGCACAAAGATGTTCTTTAAAAGAATACCTTTTACCTACTACCTATATTATTTTGTCTATTTTTACGTAACGGAATTCTAAAACAACGTGGGACGAGACGAACGTCAAGTTATGTTATTGTTTGTGCTCCGAACGGGATTTGGATTAGAAGTCGCCGCTATATTGATTTTACTACTGGATATTTCTATGTAACAAAGTGGGAAAATATAGAGAAACTTTTTGCCCCTTATTCATCAGAGCTGTGCGGAATGAAGTAGAGCAGAGTCGTGTAAAATAGGCAATAGGGCCATATACAGCTGAAGATGAGCTATGCAGAGCTGATCTGTGGAGCTGGCTGAAATTGAGCCGAGCGGAGCGGCGTGAATAAGATTTTATTCGCAGTCAGTTAAAATATTTAACAAAGCAATGTGGCCGCTAAACAAAAAGAAAACTCCACTCCACTCCGCTAGTCTCCACTCCACCGTGCTCGACTCCGCTCCGGACAAGTTTGTATGGAAAAGCAATTTTTCCACACAAACGAACTTGCGAGCGCCCACTAGTAGTTTATAATATTTCGCAATAAATTTCTAGTCACAATTTTCAAACTATCTAAGTACCTGCCTCGTTTTTTTTTCCGACGCTCGAATAAAATGATGTCATTTCATTTCATTTATTTATTTATTTGTGGTACAAGTAATAAATGGTTATTAATAATTTAAAGGTTTATTTATACATGGTTATTATGCTTAAATAACCAGTCCAACTACGACCAGCCATCAGGCATACAAATATAGAATTGATAACGGTACTTTAAATTATACTACATAAAAAACAATTAAAATTCAAAATAAAATGTCATCATAATAATAATTGTCAGTAATCTTAACTAAACTTCTTATCAATTATTTAAGTCCTTATCCATCAGATATTCATTACTATACTACATAAAAAAATTTACATTGTTACAGTCGCACAGTTTGGGAGATATTCGACAGTGGAAAGGAAAAATCGCTTAAACGCCACTTTGGTCGGAAATGAGTTAAATGTCTATATAATTTTAATCAGATTTTTTTTCTGTCGATCTGTTTATATTTCGTGAAGATTCGAGTACTTTTTTACGTTTAAGCAAATTATTTTTTTGAGTTTTTTATTGTTCACAATGCTGATACGACATAAATTTCGGTGTTTTACGAACCAATGGGAACTTTGACTCATTTTCATCTCAAAAATCTATAACTCCTGTGTTAATAAAAATATCATCATGATTATTTTTCTGATAAGCTTGAATATATTTGCTTTGAAATAATGTATAATTTGTGTATAAAAGTTTATTTATAATGATTACAAAAAAATAGGAAAACAAAAAATATACGATTTTTTCGACTTACATATAATGTTATTATAACAGTATAAAGGTAACTAGTAAAGTAATTGCTTAAAATTAAAAAAGAAACACCATAGTAGCTCAAAAGCCACATAAGAGCTCCTTTGCTTCATCAAGATGTTCTAAACATTTTTTATTTTAAGGTTTTCTCAAGCTTGTAATTAACGGATCAGAGGTATACCATAGTGTATGGAGAACATCTGCGTTGGTGGCTGTCCTAGAACATTTTCTTGCCTGATGAAGCCTGAACTATTTGTAGTCTTTGTTCCGTGACTCTTGAGCATCTCCCGAAAATTGCTCAAGAGGCAATACCGAAAAAGCCGGCCAAGTGCGAGTCGGACTCGCGCACCGAGAGAAACGTACAATCTCAATTTAATACCTCTACACGTTCATGAGAAAAAAGGTAGTAACTTTAAAATTATCTAAAATATTTTTTATTATATGATGTTACTAAAAATTTATGATTTTCGCAATTTTTCCTTTATCTGTACTATAAGACGTTACTTCGTAAAAAATTTCAAGATTCTAAGTTCATGGGAAGCACCCTGTAGGTTTTGATTCCCGTGCGAGTTTCGAAAATTTGCGGAAATTTGTGGCATAAACGGCTGTATCTTTTGATTGCTTTGGCTTAGAAGTTTGATTTTTTCACAGCTCCGAGGGCAGTAGACATGAGTATTAGATATGAATTCAGTTTGATTCGCGCGCGTTCCTGAGAAAAACGGTCTCGACAGACGGACGGAATGACGGACACTGAATGGTTCCGCTTTTTCCTTTTGAGGTACGGAACCCTAAAAATTACGTAAGAATAAGGGATCTAATAATGTTACACACTGATACTGCAAAAAAAAATTGTTGCCATCACATAATATTATATTACCTAAGAAATAACACAAAAGACAGAACTTTGGTAAGCTTCGGCAAATGTCAAAACTCCAATTCTGAATTTATCAACACGATCCAGAAATAAAGCGTCAGTCGACAGTTTGGCTGTTTCAAAATGAACCAACAACACCTACGAAAGTGAAGCGATCGAGGAGCGCACGGAAAATTTTGATCGCTAGTTTCTTCACTTTGGCGGGGTACCTAATTTCAATTCCACTTCGAGACCTAAGCAGCATCCACGGCGAATGTATACCATTCGCCGTGGATGCTGCACAAAATGCCTGCCAGCAGTTTTTTCCGCAATGAGCAACATGTGGACACCGGGCTCCGCGGGGTCATTCTTTACCACGAAAACACGTCCGTGCACTCTGCGATCAAAACAAAGGACTTCCTGGACTCCACACCAGTCACAGTCTTGGGACACCCTCCTTACAGTCCTGATTTGGCTCCGTGTGACTTCTTTTTATTCCCTAAAATAAAAAATCTGCTCAAAGGAACACAGTTTTCATCACCGGCATAAGCGCTAGCAGCGTTTAAAAAGGCCGTAGAAGAGGTGTCTGCGGAAGACTGGAAAAAATGTTTTGAAAATTTGTTCAGACACATGAAACTTAGTATAGAGGCTGGTGGAGAGTTTTTGTTTTCATAGTAGTTAGTTTTTTAGGTTTTCAAAACTTTGTGAGTGTCCCACGTATGCAATTAAAACAATACAAATTTATAAATACACTAGAGGTGACCTGCGGTTTACGCAGCGCACGCAACGGAAGTTCTCAAATGAACAGCAAAACAGTACGAGTACATTGTATATTGATGACGATCTCCGTGGCCGAGTTGTTTGTGCTCCGGTTTTAATAGTGTCGCCGACTCGAGAGGTCCCGGTTCGAATCCCGGTGGGGGCAGATGTTTGTGTGATGAATACGGGCATTTGTACTCCAGTCATGGGTGTTTAATATGTATTTCTATATAAATATACTTATATATGTACAGTGTGTGTATTCTATCCGCTATTCTAGCATCCCATAATACAAGCCATAAAGTGCTTACTTTGGGCTAGGCTAATTGGTGTGAGTATTGGAAATATTTATTTATTTATATTGTACATAGTACATTTTGCGAGTGTGAAATGTCGTTGTCAAATATGTACTGGTTTTTAGTTCTAGTTACGTCCGTTGTGGCGCTGCTGTTCAAGTTTCCGTGCAAAATTTGACAACGACATTTCAAACTCACAAAATGTACTATTTACAATGTACTCGTATTGTTCTGCTGCTCATTTGAGAACTTCCGTTGCGTGCGCGAGTCGGTAGTCATTTGGGACCGGGACCACTGGTCCTGACGGGGACATGGAATTAATAAATTATTTTGAGGCGGCATTCGGGACCGAAGCTAGTGGTCCCGAATGACACCTATGTTTAATGATTATTTTGAGTGGTAAGTTGGGACCAAAAATAAAGAAAGAAGTGTTTGATTAAAAAGTACAGTTAACGACAAAAGCTCGTTAATATATTAGTATTCGGGGTGATGACAAATATAAATCAAACATCATGATAATCAATCCAGCCACTCTAGAGTAATAAATGTATAACGAACTGAACTAAGTTCTTTATTTAAATAAACTTATTCAAAGTAGGTAGTTTAATTTAAAACGAACAAAAAATAACATGGTGTTTATGTTATCGGTAGGAAATGCACACACTAAAATGTTGTGCACATGCGTAGTGATATCTCTCTTATGCATCCCTATTGTTTTTATTTAAAAGTATATTGAAATAAATAATTGTATTAAATTGTGAAACTGTAAAAACGAGAACCATATCTTTTTATATAAAGTAGCTTAGCTTTTTACATATTAAACAAAAAAGGGCCCAGTTACTATTTAGCAAATCAATCCTGATTGGTTAAGTGATGATTATGACATCTCATCAATGTTATGGCGATGGTAATGTCAAGTGGGTCAAACTATGAATACATACTCAAAAAGACTCATAAAAATGGATCTTTATGGAGGTGCCGAAAGAAGGTTTTCTGCAATGCTACAATTAAAATAATGCATGGAACAATTGTTAATTCAACCAATCACTGTCACCCTCCAAGAAAAACATCAGAGCAGATATTGTATGTGATTTTACCTGATAAAACCCGTGAAACATACGCCATTCTTTTTTCTTTAATAAGAAGTCGTATACCTCAGTGGAACCCTTTAAAACTAAGCATGGATTTTGAAGTGCCTGCCATATTGGCAATCCGGAGCATTTTCCATTTTACTAGATGTTTATGGAGAAAAGCAAAACAGTTGGGCAAAATACACGTAAAGTTATATTCAGTACTGTTCCACCTCCCGTTACATTTGTTCAGTGAAGAGTTGTTTTATAAAATGGAAGAATGTCCGAAGGGCAAAGGCAGCTTTTGATGATTATTTTGTCAGCATCTGGTTAGAAAATGACATTTATTTTCCAATATGGTACAGCTAAGATGAAGGCCATAAAACAAACAATATAGTAGTATGGCACAACCACGTAAAAAGATATATGAAATCAAAACCTAATATAGTTAAATTTTTGGAGGGCATTAGGAAGGACAGTAGCTTTTACTGCAATAAACTCAAAATGACGAATAATATATCCAGAAGATCTGCAGAGAGTGTAGCAACCAAAGAAAAGATCAATCTGACATTGCAGGATTTAATAAATGGCCAAATAACTGTCGGTCATTGTTTAGAGAAGTTAAGATTTTAAATACAGTAATGTCCATCAATTCCTCATGAGACTGATACGGAATTATTACTTATTATTAGCAACAATATTTACAAAAAAATTGGTATCAATATAAATGTTATATTTTTTTAAAATTATATAATGATTCTGAATACCTTAACAAAATCGTTAAAGGGGGGTTGAATATTATGTTGATTATTATTTTAGTTGATTTTTATGTGAAATAAAAGATTTAATAATAGTAAAAAAACGGTTGTGATATTGATTTAAAAAATACCATCGAGTAACACTGATGTTTTAATTGAAAAGTTTGTAAGTAATTTTTATTTGTAACTAAAACGTAATAGGGTGACATTGTTTTAATTTGTTGGAATGAGAGCTACTATTTTGTTATTTAAATATTGTTAATCTTCATTTAAAATGTGTAAGTACAATTTTTTATTAGCATATGATTTTGAATGCAATCATGTAGATTTAGGAGAAATAAACACAAATATTTAGCTGGTTAGGTTTACTTTCAATTAAAGGCTGTGTTTTTTCAAATAAAAGAAATATTTTATATTATAAAAGCCGTTTTTTATTTGACTGTACTTCCTCGACATAAAAAATTAAGATACGAACTTAGATCATATTTATGGTCCCAACTTACCACTCAAAATAATCATTAAACATAGGTGTCATTCGGGACCACTAGCTTCGGTCCCGAATGCCGCCTCAAAATAATTTATTAATTCCAAGTCCCCGTCAGGACCAGTGGTCCCGGTCCCAAATGACTACCGACTCGCGTGCGCTGCGTAAACCGTAGAACACCTCTAGTGTATTTATAAATTTGTTTTAATTGCATAAATAATATTCATTATTAAGTATGTAAATAAGAATGATGCCGTTATTGAAATGCAAATAAGTAAATCGTTTCAACAAGTCACTAAACTTTAAGAGCGTGCGTTGTGTTAAGCGAGAGCACTGAGCGTGCGTTGCGTTAAGCGGGAGCACGGAGCGTTAGTTAGCGATAGTGTTAAGTCGCTTTTTCTTTTAGTTGCTTACTCTTTTTAAAATACACTACTGTGATGATTTACCTGATAGTGAAGTTTTATCTATGAATTGATAAATCAGAATGGACAAGAAATCTGCAAAATTTGGTCACTAGGGGCGCAGGGTGTAATCGCTTGACCCAAAATTTCTATCAAATACATACCTATTAGCTTATATTCATTTTAAAGCTTTTTATTAAACAAATTACAAATGCCGCATTGTGCAGTTCTTGGTTGTTGTAAGAAAACTGCTGCTTACCGACTAACATATAATTTTATATGTTTCTTTGAAAGGGGCGGTAAAAGTGAGCTGCTGTTTACATCATGGTATGTATCTGGGGCAGGTAATTGCATCTGGATGTCTTCAATTTGATCAGAAAAAACTGCACCAAAATTAAAATTGCGGTCTTATGCCTCAAGACTGTAAAAAAACCCAATGTTATACTTCCCATTTTAGCCAGAGGTAACCTAACACTATGAAACGTCTGACTGAGCAAAAATAAGATAGATTTGACTAATGAGCCCGCTAAAAGTTACTGAGAATCATGAATTATTAAAATAATCATGGAAAATGCATCTATGTACCGAGAATGAGCATTCTAGCTTAATAATAGAAAGAGTACCTTTCTACTAGATCAGCTTTTCTGTCTTGCATAGATGCTCCTCTCCTTTTCAACTCTGTTTACAGCTATATAACATACCATGTTGAATACATGTTCACCACTTATTTAATATATTTAACAATAAAAAAACACATTCAATATTTGACAGTTGCAATATTCGGCTGTCGTTTGGGTCAAGCATTTGCAGCGCCATCTATGTCGAGCTTTGCGTATACTTCTCCATTGTTACTTAACTACACATTTAAATTTTAGAGTTGCAAAATATTGACATATAATTATAAAACAACTTTAAGTGTAAATAAGCAAAAAAAGCAAATAGAGGATAAATTATAAAAAACACTGTTTCAGCGGGTTTAAGATGCGTTTTTCATACTTTTATCTACACCCATGCTTTAAAACCTCTACCCAAGATTCTGAAACAACTTATTGCTAAAATTAAAACATCCAATATCATCATTAAAACCACCCAAACGGGTGTTAAACCAGATATTAAGCAGTCTAGTTGGACGTTGAGTAAAGCTTGTTCAATCAACGTCCGACCTAGTCATTCCATTAAATGTCATCATTCAATGAACGCGCTAGTCATACAATCAAATAGCAGATTCAACCAGATGACTGAGATATATACAAGTTAAGCATGTTTTGTATGCGGACGCGTAAGGCGGACTAACTGTGTGTGTTCTATTTTTTCTTCGTGGACTCAAGCGTACTTTTGTCCCGCCCGGTCTCTCAGTATCCTCTGCTGTCCGAGGAAGTTACTTATCCGTCGCGTGCGTTTCTTGATGCGAAAAAAAACCGCGGACAAAAGTCCCTCGTATTGCGCATACATAGCTATTATTATTATTTGTGTGATGCTGTTTTGTTTCCCTGTTCTGCCCATAGTACGAACCAATATCGAATTCGAATAATTTGCGAATGCGAAATATCAATGACAATTTTTGTATGGAAACTTGAACAGCAGCGCCACAACGGACGTAACGAGAGCTAAAAATCACTACATATTTGACGTATATCTAGATGGAATTCAACTATTTAAATTCGATAACGGTTCGTGCTAAGGGTAATGAGAAAAAAATAAAAATTGGAAATATGTAAAGAAAGTGTGTGTGTGTTTTTATTTTTTGACATCCTGTCAACTTTCATGGTCCAACCAATAACAAAGTTTCTGGCAAGAACGGTTCAATTTGTTTTGATAAAACAATGTTAATAAAATATATCAACGTCAGATCGATTCTTAAGTGAATGCTTTGTATATCCTTTTAAAGACTCAATTCTTAATAGGACATGACGTCGTTCGACAGTATTCGTTGTACCACATTATACGGTGCTTCAAAGGCTGAAGTACTGAAATGGGGACTTACAGGGGTTATCTAAAAATAGAACCAGCTGCCCCCTACACTCGTGCTCGGCATACAGCGTCCTCGCAATCAAGGCTGTGGGAAAAGGATAGCATCTCACCTGCGCAATACCGTCCGGAGCATCCCCGACAAGAATGAAAAAGACAAAACATGGGGGTGGGAATATAGGAAGACTCATAATAACAAGTCAGTTCCAACAGCACTATTGACGGATAAAAGCTTTTAAAATATAAGTCCCTTACCTAGACTAATATTTGATGATAATGCTTAAATACTTCAAGTCAAAATTTATTTTATTCAAATTGGATTGGAATCCGAAGCCTAATAGGATTCGTACGTAAGTACTTTTTAATAGTAGCTTTAAATTATATTGTCAGGGACTTTATAGTAGTTGCGGACACAAAGACCATTAAATGAATTATTGATTTTGTGGTGCCTAGTGGTTGGTAAATTTAATTAATTATTTCAGTATTAGATGAATGTTTATTACTATGTATAGGAAATAATTGAATAGTTTTTCTAACATAAATTAAATTTTCATAATAAAATAAATTAATTAAATTTTCATAATTTTTGACATTTTTCGCCACTGAAAACCCTCGAGAAGCAGGTGGCGGTGCTATCTTCGGAATGTGATAATGCAGAAATGCGGAGTCACCGTAGTATGCTACTGCTGCATGGTGTCGCTCATGTTCCGGCCGTCTGGGTCCGGTTCGTCAAGAAAAACGGCGGCCGCTTCTTGTGAAGCTTCACTCTGAGGCAGTCCGCGACGGCTTGTGGATGGCGAAGAAAAAGCTCAAGGGCATGGGCATTACTGTGTCGGAGTTCTTGACGAAACCTTTTTATGGTTGCTCGGGAGTGATTGGGTGTTACTAGATGCTGGACCAGTGCTGGGGGCATCATCGCTTTGGACGACAGATGGTTAGCGACATTAGATAACATCTCTGGCCGATGTCAAGAAACTGCGTCCACAAGCCCAACATACTGTGGACAACGCGGGTTCGGCTCCGTCAGAGTCCTAGCGGTAATCTTAATTTCTTACGATTAGATTTTTTGCTTCCTAATGGGGTTTCGACGAATTCTGGCTTTAACAGCATTAACAGCCTTTATAGTTCTAACAGCACGCGGCCCAATCTTTTCTGGACTTCGATAGACTAAGTGTTGTTGAAACTGTTGATAGTACGAAATACGAACATACGTCTGATACCAAGCTTTTGAAATGTCTGGAATATGACCGAAGCACGGCTTCATACCCACTTTGTGCAAAGCGAGCCCTGCAATCCTATTTTCTTTAACACCCATTTTATATTGTAATTTGATAATGAACACGAAAAAATATGTGAAATGGCGGAAAATCGGCGAAGTTCTTAAAATAATATACGTTTCCCAAATTCAAAATAATTAAAAAGTTGAAAAAATATAAGTTTTTATGTAACAGTATTTATGGCCAGATTAGTTATAACCTCCGTGAATTTTACCATACCAGGCCACTCAGTAAGTTTTGTGAAAATAAAGTTTTTATGTATAAGACACTGGCCACTTGTAATTATTTTGAAAACTTCGATCATTTAAAAGTAAAAGTACCATTGTCCGATTTTAAAAAGAAGAAAATTTTTCTTGGCTTATTGAAAATGGATCTGCATCGAGAACATTTTCGTGCTATGATTTTGTACGATTTTAAATGTGGTTTAAAACCTGAATTTGATCGATTTCGAACTGCTTTTATGGATGCAGGACCTTCAAAATCTACCGCTGGTGTAGCGAGTCCAAACGCGGTCGTCTTACTTTGGGGGAACTTTGAACAAAGGAGTGGTCGTCCTACGACGCACTATGGAAAATCAAGGCGTGTTTCAGATCAAAAATCGATAACTTTTTTATTTGTTTAGAAAGTCAGTTGATTTTTTGATCAAGCATAAAGTATTAAATAAGGCTTTAGATAAAGTTCAAATACAAAACTTTTATTTAAGTAAATATGTATAATAAATGTATAAAAATAAGTTTTAAGAAATTTCCTTAAGCTTATTTTTTTCTATTTATATTGTGAAAAAAAATAAGATTATAATTATACATTTGTTTATTATAAAAAAAATATTAAAACACACCTTATTAATTCCGCAAAAAAATAAAGTTACAAGATACTAATTTATAAGTACAACTAATATTAGAAAAATTATGTTCTATATTTGTAGCGTAGATATTCATAAATAAAATTTATTAAAATCAGCTGCGAATACAAGTAAATTCGTAATAAAACTAAACAGGCGTTTGACTGTTACGTATTATATTTTAATTTTATTTATACTTGGTAAACTTCAGGATCCAAGATGAGAAACTACATGGCTCAATCCATTCAATGACGCTTTGTCGTATTAAAAAAAATATTCCAAATTTATTTCAACCAAAATTATTACATAAGATACAAATTCCACTCTTATACAATAAAAAAAAGATAAAGTGCGTCAGTAACGACATTAGTAAAAAAAATATTTTTGATATGCCGTTGTTCTACCATTTTCCATAGTGCGACAGCTATCACCGAAGAAAGTGTGCTGGCAGTAAAAAAAATTATTCTCGAAAACAGACGAATTACGTACAAAGAGATTCAGCATACTCTGCACATTGGTTCAGGAAGTGTTCACAAGATTTTGCACGAGCACCTTTGCGTAAGGAGGATAGGGTCCTGCTGGGTGCCGCACAACCTCACCCATGTGGATTGGTGCAGTGATGTGATACAAAAATTTGATGCAGGCTCGTCACGGCACGTTTACGATATTGTAACAGGTGACGAATCCTGGATTTATCAATACGATCCAGAAATAAAACGTCAGTCGACAGTTTGGCTGTTTCAAAATTAACCAATGCCTACGAAAGTGAAGCAATCGAGGAGCGCAGGGAAAATTTTGATCGCTAGTTTCTTCACTTTGACGGGGTACCAAATTTCAATTCCACTTCGAGACCAAAGCAACATCAACGCCGAATGATATAGCGCAAAATGCCTACCAGAAGTTTTTTCTGCAATGAGCAACAAGCGACCTAACACCGGACTCCGCGGGGTCCTTCTTCACCAATACAACGCGCCCGCGCACTCTGCGATCAAAACGAAGGGACTTCCTGGACTCCACACCAGTCAGAGTCTTGGGACTTGGGTCGTAGGACTTACAGTCCTGATTTGGCTACGGGTGACTTCTTTTTATTCCCTAAATTAAAAAATCAGCTCATAGGGATACAGTGTTCATCGCCGGAAGAAGCGCTAGCAGCGTTTGAGAAGACCGTGCAAGAGGTACCTGCGGAGGACTAGAAAAAATAATTTGAAAATTGGTTCAGACGCTTGAAACTTTGTATAAAGGCGGGTGGAGAGTTTATTGAAAATATTTTTTTTTTTCATAGCAGTTAGGTTTCTAGTTTCTTAAAACTTTCTGAGTGTCCCACGTATAACACACTTCCGCTCGAAACTCAACTTGCTCCCTATTCGCCGGCGCAGCGACTTACATACTCTTACGCTCCTTTATTCAGTGCTTTTCCTACATACTTATCCAACTTATATAAAACAATGCTTCGCTTTTCATTCATCCTCTTCACAATGCATTTTGCGCTCCTCTTCTAATCTCACTCTCGAAATACCTTACCATTTAACTAATTTCCTTTCTCACTCCTGCTCTGTGAATTCTGTTCGTATGTGGAATTCATTACCGGAATCCATTCGAAGGGCTCGCACTCTGGAGTCGTTCCGTGATCAAGTTAAGCGTCATTTTCTATCCTTACTTTGAACATATCTCTTTCCTTTCTTTATTTATTTATATCTTACTTTTTTTTTTGTTTATAAAAATGAATATGCATCTTATAATTACGTTTTTTATTTTATTTTATTATATTGCTTTTACACCCTTCCCCCCTATTTGTTCTTATTCATATTATTTCATTTTCCATCATGGGTTGTCTGGGAAAGATTACTATTAAGCAATAAGGCCGCCCATTGTGTAATATCGATCTGTCAGTGTAATCTTTCTTTTATGTCCTTTGTGGTGTTTTACAATAAAGAATATTATCACTATTCTTATTAAAAAAAACAATTTTAATCCATAGGGACTAAAAGTGATTTGAATAAGGAATGTGGATATTGTTTAATCACCAAAGAGGGCAATCACGAAAACTTTTTGAAAAAATTAAAAAAATAAATTACTAGAAAAAAATCCACAGCAGACCATGGCGAATTTCGTCTTGTATTTCTTAGGCTGCAAGGCAGCGCGATCTCTTCGCATTGTAGGTAACCACAATGTCAAAACAATTCCTTTACAAGTAGTAAACATTAAGAAAGAAGAAATAGCAATGGTAATGGATTATATTTTTATTTTAAGCATTTAATTGGCTAGATTTTTTTTTTCTTTAGATTTATCTAATTTCTTTAGATTTATCTAAAGAAAATTTTACTAGAAAAACAATTCACGCGGTCCGAGCAACCAACGGGACTCGTATCCGCACCCTCCGCTATCCGGGCGGATGCACTGACCAATTATGCTACCGGGACCTTAATGGACGTAGTGAATTTCTTCTAGTATTTCCTAAGCTGCAAGACAGCGCCATCTCTTCGCACACACCCACAACACCCAAAAAGTGAATGACGTAGACAGCGTGGGTATCGGACGGGTGCCCTCGGTGGAGGGTAGATGGGGCCAGCATCAATACTCACGTGTTCTTTTAATAATATTTTAATTTTTCAGCCCTGAAATTGTGTTAGATGCCTGGTACATTGAAGAGTTTACTACTTGGTAAATATAGATCTTGAGGATGCACATCGAAGTATAATAGTAGAAGTATATTGGACTTCGACCATGTAAGTTTCGCAGCGACCCAAAGACTTCTTTTACCTTTTTTACTTTATTTAAGAATACTTCTCCATTCTGAAAACTGATTTTCTGATTGATTTTAGATACACTTAATATATAAATGAATATTTTTTTCTAGAAAGAAGCAATTGAGTTTTTTTTTTATCTTAGTTGTTTTATGTTATTTTGAAAACTATAAAAGAAGAAACTGATTGAGTAAATGACGGACATATCAATGCAGAGCCCAATCCGCTGGGTCTAGATCTAGAGACTACTTTTTTTTACAAAAGACAAGAAATAAAGAATAACGTGTATCAAGGATCAACCCCAAAGAGTGTAGAAAGGGGGAAGAAATATCGTATGAACAATCTTAATCTTTGAGTTAATAGACTTAAATATTGGTGCGAATACTTATTTATTTAAATTATAAAGTTTGTCATTTTTGGTTTGCATAAACGGAGATTATGAACCCCTTAGAGTTAGAATTTCAAAAACCTAGATACATGTTACTCTTTATTTCTGTACCCTTAGCACAAACCAATATCGAATTCGAATAGTTTGCGAGTCCGAAATGTCATTGTCAAATGAAAGGATTTTCTAACACTCACCCCTTAGCAAATCCACGGGCAAAAGCCAGTTACATTAATAATAAAATAAGTTCATCCAGTGACGAGAATTGGACGTTGGCTTCGGATCATTATTTTCCCCTAGTCAATGGAAAAAGTATAGAAAATACCAGTGAAAAAAAAACCTTTCATCTCGGTCCTCGTACCTCACGCTTCACTCAGGATTCTAATTAAGAATCTTCACTGCTCTCGGAATCCTACTAGTCTCACGAATTGTATTCCTTATAAGTATTTCACTTTTTAACAGACTTCAAAAGAGGATTTTCTCAGTTTCATCTATACATATGTTTGTCCGAGATTATTTCAAAAACTATTTATCAGATTTAGATGTGGTTTTCGGTATATATTTGCGTATTTATCAGGGAAAGTTTTAGTATATAAAATACATACAATATTCCACGGTTTCACACCTATGCGTTTAAAATTTCTAAGCAGTAGCGTTTTCCGAATTACACGAAAAATGGAAAATAAAATATTTTTTAGTAAAAAATAGAACCAAATTAAAAAATAACATTTTCCGACTGATATATTTAAAGTCGATACCAATCCATGTGATTAGCAGGGAGATTATGATAAAGGTATGGACTTCAAATATATCAGTCGACAAATTTTATTTTTTTCATTTTCAGTTTTCTTACACTAATCTTCAGTGAAAACCATCAGAGAACAAATTTAACTTAATATCACAGTAGGACTAACAATGTAACAAATTAAAACATTAATTTCCCAAATAGGATTTCGCTTTGCTTTACTAAAAAGCAATGGATACTCCGATCAATTTACAAAGAAAATATTTTGAACCATAGTTTCCTGCATTTCTAAAAATAAAAAATACATAATGACACATTTTAACTATAGAACAAATAGTAAGATATTTATAACTAAAAACCTTAAAATAGATAATAACTGAAATACATTATTAAAAGGAGTCCCTTTAGGCAAGGTTCCAAAGATACTGGCAGCGTTAGCCCCCTTTGAATAGCTAGACTAATTCTTTGTCCGAGGTAGCTGCCAGCTCTTCTGTCTCCTGTGATGTCGACCAACCTTTTTGCTATTTTCTTAAAAAGTCTTACAGCGCTAGGACCCCACGGACCAAGGGTCTCGACACCGAATGGGACAAAATCATATTCGGAGCCTAGACCCCTGTATTTGCATGACTTAGCTTTTTCAGCCGCTTCGCAAGCCGCACCAGCTTTGTTGTTGGTTCCATGTAGATGGGAAGGGGCAAGCGTGTCTGAACAGATTGCATCCCATACTAGCACCCGGCCCATCTTCCATGGAATCAAACTCATGCCGTCGGATCTCTTGCCATCGTCTCTTGCAATACCAGTCGACTCAAGTAGATAAGTTTTGACTATTGTTAATTATTATGTAGCCCATTTTGCCCCAAACCTCAAGTTAGACGAAGCATAATAATGATCCCGCACTGGTATTGCCGCCTATATAGTGTACGTTCTGTCTATCGTGTTTTTTAATGCACTTGAGTGTCTTGTATGGTGTATTACAATAAAGAATATTAATTAATACGTTTGCAAGAAAACGAAGTAAGAAAGAGAATAAAAACCGGCCAAGTTCGAATTGGACTCGCGCAGGAAGGGTTCAGTTTCATTTACCGTCCGTCTAATGTTGCATATTGGGTATATTACAATATCGAACAAAAAACGGTAATTATGTATTTTTAAAGTTAATATAAAACTTTCTACTTGATGCCGTTATTAATATATAGCAAGAAATGGAAAAAAACACGTTTGTTGTATTGGAGCACGTCTTATATTTATTTTATGCTGTTTTTAGTATTTTTTATTTTGCGGCAACAGAAATACAACATATGGGAAAATTTCAACTGTCTAGCTATCACCGTTCATTAGATACAGCCTGGTGAGAGACAGGCGGTCAATGGAGTCTTAGTAACCCTAGTAGGACCCTAAACAATATAAGTAAGGAGTTTTTTAGATTCACTGTTTTATTAGGGACTAGTTACTAGCGTCCCGGGTCCCGACAGATGTTGTCCTGCCAGATAAAAAGTACAAAAATCCTAAAGCCCACTTTTAAGTTAGATTTCCTGAATTTTGAAATCTGTTTCCACCGCAAATTTAAAAAAATAAACAATATTTCTACAAAATATTAGAAAACATAAAAAAATATGGATGCAGTTCTCAAGTTATAGCGTGACCAAGGGAAAAAGGAATTAATTTTTATATTTAATAGCTAACATACAAAATTACTGGCATTTATATAATTTAGCAGTTACCTACATTGTGTGAAGTCCACCTTTGTAACCGTATATTTATTATTTTTTACACTCGTCTCCATACGGGCTTCAATTAGAAAGTTTAATTAATTAGGTGGTCAAAGAAAAATATAGCATACTCTACACAATATAGCTCTACTCTCTTTCACCGAAACGAAATTTCGGTAACCAACGAATTTTAAACGAAATTTCGCCAGGTACTCTACTCTTTTTCATTTCGAACACACACGTGGCTTTTTTGGCGGGCATTTAAATAGGCAAGGCACAATTATTAAGTTTTATTTCATTTATTTTATTTTCCGAGTTAAATCTTAGAGAAAGTTCAGTTTCCTTAAGTTTAAAAAATGAACGAAGATAGTGGAGTTAAAAATGATAAGAAGAAAAAGCTGGTTAAGAGGCGTAATAAAAGATGTTTTTTCTGATGCTTCGGATCATACATCCGATGATGAAGCAGAAAATAATTATATGCCCTACCGCCAGCAGAATCATATCCGTATATATCCGCCAAATTTTCAGGGATCTGTGTTCTCTGTATATTTAAAAAGTTCAAAAGCAGAGGTAAAGTTCGGTAATAAAAATCCAATTTATTTAAATAGCATTTTTAATAGATTCATGAAAGGATAAAACTAGTTTTTACGGGTTAATGTACGAAACTTTATTTATTTATGACGTTTCGTAGCCTTTACAGGCTTCGTCGTCTTCATTAAAGGAGTTAAATAGTTAAAATGTATAAATGCTTCAAACATGCCGTAATTTTTGATAAATTAAAAAAAATGCCAATGCACTACTTAACAACACACAGTTTTTAACGAGTCAGGAGTTGAAAGGCGATATATACCAGTATCACAAGCTGAGTGCATTGGAGTGATAAATTTTGTACCAACCGAGCTAAGCAATAAAACTTTATTCAACAAACTGGTATCCTCACAGAAAATTCTAGGAATAAGAAGATTCACAAAAAAAATGAAAATTTAAAAAATCAAAAAACCCGGCTTCTTAAATATTACTTCAAATAAAAACTGAAAAGAAAAATCAAGTTCAGTGGTCTATAATTAAGCAGCATGATTAAAAATACTCTAGCACTCATTTCAGGTTTAATTTGAACAAAAATGCCAAGACGATAATGAAAAGGTACCACTTTTCATTTCGTCTATTTCAGATTAAAATTTCGAACAATTATCTGTCAAATTTAACTTATGTAAAAATAAACAACAAAAATCAAGTTAGTACTATAAAATATATTTTTTCATAAAAATTGCTGCTTATTTTGAATCTTATTCGGTAGTGACGTCGAGTACTGGTCGCGTGATTGGTCGGTAATGCAGTGACGCGGATCTCGCCGTCTCGTTCGCGCTAATTCATATTAAATATGAGTACACATTTTTTGAGTATAAGAAATCTCAACTTAAATTCTGAACACAAGTTCAGAATTACTTAGCAGTATTAGTTTATTTCTGCAGAAATGCGTCAATTGCGCCCGATTTGTGCCTGCAGGCACATAGCTATATTTTTCTATTTATACTACATAATACTTGAATTTTCGTTTTATACTAATCACATGAAGAGTTTTGTATACGGATTTTACCTTCATTTCCCTTTACAATTATTTTACCCTTTATTTCTGCTGCTTTATAATTTTTAAGGCTCACTATTGACTTTTCTATCGCCTCCATTTTAAACTGGACATTTTAACATGGACTTCACCATCACTTAACATCAGGTGGGGTGGACTCATTTGTCGGACCTATCCACAAAAAAAATGTTTTCATAGGTCGCTGGTAATGCTGAGCCCTCCACAGACTCACAAACAGTATCAATACTACTACTCCAGAAAATCATACATTTTACTAAAGTATTCACTCCATCATCACATTTCGTGTTTGCCAAAAATAATTTCAACAACTTTAGGCTTAATGTTACCCATTTTAGATTCTGACAAGCAACATGGAGACCTGCTTACCTTCCTCCTAAAGAGTTTGGGACTCAATTTTAATTTCTAGAGTCATAAGTACTTTCTTTCACGCATATCTCTAATTCTTACAACAGCGGTGTTTTTCTTTCTTCATTTCTTTTCCCTTCAACTGTCAGATGGTCATAATATGACCGCAACATGTATCTTTGACAGCCAGTCATATTATGTCGATGTTTATTCCCCACTTCTTAGTCTGTTTTCTACACCCTAACGAATTTTGATGGTGTCTAGTTCAGTTTAAGTGGTAACACAGGATGTCAACTTGTATATGCTTTCACTCTGAAGCAAAAAAGAAGCAAGAAGTTTTCGCTATTTATTTTTGCTACAGAGGATTCAACCTCCTCGTCACATCAGGTATCGCCTTTAACTATTGCTCCTCCTCCATATACATCTTTTGCACTATCCTCCATCAGTTTGTTTTAAAACTATCCAACAATAGTATATGTTTAGGTCAACAAGGCTCACGTTTGTAAACTTTTCACTGACCAGAGCTGTCACTGACATACTTGAACCTTATGATGTCGAAAACGGCTACTACTAACGAGAAAGAATAAATATTGTTCTTAGATGATTTCTGAAAAAATCAAACTGCGGCACACAAACGATTGAAGCGATTTACAGCAGAGCAGAACTAAACCTATCTGAAGGTCTACTAGAGATAGACATTATTAAATTTCATAAACGTCATATATCATCGTAAAGTTTAACTGTTCAAAATTTATTCATTCATAATTTCCAAAAAAAATAAACTTCTTCTCTCAAGACGGTAAAAGTGACTTACAGCAGTGTGTTAAAATTAACTAGCAAACCAGTGAACCAAATGTTCACCAAAACCTGATATGTATTTAATTAATTGAGAACTTCGGAGATTTTGTGTGGTTTCGTTTGAAATTCGTGATTTCTCGAAAACCGGAAGTGCTACGTTACTCAAATCCGGTTTGTAGTCTTATCAGACTATTCTTAACTTATAACTTAAACATTCTCTTTATCTATCTCTTACGGTTTGGCCGCTGAAACAGCACCACAGACGGACGGACTTGTCTAATAGATAAGAGATTCTTCTGAAATCGCAGCCTGCTAGTCTGCTTGAGGGTGGGTGTAGTTTATCTTTGTAAACTATACTGTACGGGACAGTAAGACAGGTTGGACTTACGACTTTGTCTCCGATAGCTTATGGAGAAACGGTAGCTTACGGTCTTCCCATTATGTCGCAAGTTTCCCCGGTGCTGTGGGGTGATGATCCACGATAATCCAGCAGGTCTGTTACGAGTTCGTGATTTGCTGATTTTCCGTGATGCTTGTTAAGTTTTTTTCGCGTGATATTAAGTATCTGTCATTAAGGCTTATCATAAGGCAACCGATCACTTGCATGGCGGTTTAAATAGACAGCTGACAAATGCTGCCTGTCTTCCCCCACGTTTGAATAAAAAGCATCGAAGGGATAAAAAAAATAAGGTAGTACGTTATCCTATCCAATGCATTCTATATAGGTATTTGAAATCAAACATGTATTAAATTTAATCATCTACAAAGACCGTGATTACAATTTATCTTTTAAAATATAACAGATAATAATTGACAATTTCTTTTAACAATATTTAGTGCAAATTTTAGTGCTTTACTCAATCATTAGTAGCTATGTAACAGTATTACGCGTGGATCGAATTAAACCAGTACAGTAAAATATCGCTCTGTAACTGATATTTAAGACTCAAATATATAACGCCATGTGACAAATTCACGAATAAAAAAATTATAACACCATAATTACAGTTATAAAATTGAATAAATATACATATTTTTAAATACATAAATATAATGGCGCTAATTTTGTACGTTTTTCGTTTTTATTATTTCTTAATAATCTACCAGTAAATTAGTTTTTTGTATTTCCTGTAAACAAGATCACATAGCGATTCTTGCAAGCGCAGCGACGAAATCGTCTTACGTGTTCAATACAGATATTGTGCAATCTTCAGCTGTCTTTTCATCTTTACCTCTGGGAAATACTTCATGGAATTCTACAACCTAGTTCAGCGATTTATCCTATAAACGGCTTTAAGTTGAACCCGTGACCCAGTTCATCGGCCTGACACAGATTGATAAGGACACCAGGTGCATCGACCACGGCCTGAGATGCGTAGGTAGGCTAAGCTCAACAATATTTTTAGTTTTCTGTTCTGGTAGGTTGTTCCTTCCTTATATAATCTTTCATCTATAATTCACTCAAAATATTTTTAAAAGTTAAACAAAAACTTAGAATTCAAGAACTAATTAAATGAAGAACTTTGGTGCCTAAGTTACCTCAATATTATAGACTATTTTTATCTATTTGAATATTTTACCGTTTATATTATAATTATTGTAGGTACCAAAAATAATAATTAAGAAATACAGTTAGTATAATAGCAAATTTCTCCCTAAGATCCCTTGCAAAATGTTTTTAACTTATGAAGTTTTAAACTTTGTATGACTTTGTCTGGGTTTGTTCACTTTTTAGAATATTTAAAGGTTTCGCACAACGTGAACGCAAGTTTTACGGTATACTTTACTGTTGACGACTGGCTGTGGCTACTTAACTCTTTTGATATTATTATAATAATAGTGGCCCGCCCTCGCTTCGCTTCGGTGTTGAGCTGTAGTGTAGATTTGAATGACTCTTCATTTAAGTAATTATAAAAAAACTGAAAATGGTATATTTGTCTATTCTAAACTACTATTGACATCACGTCGCTCATTTTTTTGCCGTTCCAGAATCTCTCCACTAACATTTGAAATTTATGGTATGGCAAAGTTCAAATTGACTTTTAAGTATTATTATGAATCGTTTGTATAGGAGTAAGTAAAATGTTGTTTTTGGACATTTTCAGGCATTTTTTTTTATTTTTCTCTACGTAAGAACCATTCTCGCACTGCAAGGAATATTTAAAAAAAAAATCGAATTCGGTTCAGCTGTTCTCGATATTTGCGCTTAGCAACACATTCAGCGATTCATTTATATATAATAGATTTTTGAAATCCTTTTACACTTTTCTACGTCACCTTTTGACATTATTCTTTGTTAGTTGATTTTGCTATTGTCTTGTCATACTACGTAGTGCATACGAACTTATTGTATTTTATGTAATATCATTCATTTATTGTAAACAGGAATTATAACTTACTAGCTGTGCCCCGTGGTACCTGCGATTTATTAGGGATATTTTCCCGCAGTAAAACGTAGGCTATGTGTTAATCCAGGGTGTCAGCTAACTCCATACCAATTTTTTTTTTAAATCGCTCCAGCCGTTTCGACATGAAGAAGTAACAAACATACACTCACAAACTTTCGCCTTTATAATATTAGTGTGCTTTACTGCTACGTGTTGTTTTTCTACATTATTTTCATTTAGCTTAGTACATTTCACCGCTCCACAACACTTACAAAAGTCCTTTGTATAAACAACTGTTTCAAAACACATTGCTACCTACTTCTTTCGTTTTTTTCTTTACTGTTTTAAACTGACGAAAGAAACGGAGGAGGTTATCAATTCGACGCGTTTTTTTACAGAGTACGATTTTAAAAATTTTTTTTTTATTGGTGTGGGTGGGTCCTTTAAAAAATTGAAAAAAACATCCGTACCTAAGCGTAAAGCGGTACCTAAGGGTAGAAAAACAGTGGATGATTGATTGTTCATTCACTGCTTGTAATTTATGACCACGTATAACTTTTTACAGAGTATTTATAATTTTTATTTTTTAAGCATGTAAAAGTAAATAGTTTTATGTTTTAGTTATTATTGCAAATAAGAAATCGTATGAGAATATTTTTTTTCTTATTATCCCTCATTTTCTGCAAACGGTTTATGAGATATATATGTTTTTAATTATCGTGACCAGAGTGATCAATGATTATGCCAGAGCAATCAAACAATACTATAAATTATAGAACAACAATTAATATAAATAATATTATAATTTAAATATACCTGTAAATGAACCAGTATTTTTTTTATATATATTAGTAAAAATATATCTGTGCAGTCAGGGAGAAAGAATACTATTCATCACTGCCCCTTTCATTTTCCCGAAGCGATAAAGGAAACTCGAAGCTTCCATCCGCTTAACTAGTGCTAGGGCGCTTAACGCCCGCCTGGTTATTTACCACCGTGTAAAACTTTTATTCAGTTAAGGCTTTTACAAGCACACGTGAAAGTCGAAAACTACGCCATCGGTTTGCAAAGCTACGGCAGGAGACCTTGTACTGACAAGAAACTCAGCAAGGGCTGTTTTTTCTCCCTGTTTTATTTCATACTTGTAGACAAACTGAAAGCTGACACCAAACTTGCAAACATGTATTGAGGTCAACTTCCATCAAATAATGTCAAATAGGTTACAATACAATAATAACAATCAACCAATTTACTAACATTAAGTGTAAAGAAAAGTTGCAAAATAGCAAGAACAATTTTCAAAACAAATTGAGCAATTATAAAAAACGGAGTAAGTGCAAGGTTCTCTACAAAACTCTTTTTGGGGCCTGCAGTTTTGATACAACTTTTGAAAAATTATCTAAAGGTAAAATTACAACCAAGCCGTTTTATCATTCAAATTGTAATACTTGTTTTTGTTGTCAGTATAATATCCTTTATTAAGTAAGCAATTCTTATTTTTTGTGTATTTAAAATTTATGAAGAGCCAAATCAAGAATATCATTAGGAATCTTATTATAGAAATGTACACCTTGACCCGTAAATGATTCATGAACCTTCTGTAACCTGTAAGTTGGTATCTTGAGTTTATTTTTGTTCCTTGTATTCAAAGAATGTATGTCACTGTGTTTGAAATAACAGTTAATATTGCTTCGAACAAAAAGTATACAATTATAAATGAATAGTGAAGCAACAGTCAAACTCCCGATTTCTTAAAATTTTTCTCTAAAAGATGTTCTAGATATTAGTTGATAGCCTCATCTCTCTATCTTACAGAGCTCACTATCGCTTGGCTAGGCTTATTGGTGTGTGTATAACAAATATTTGTTTGTTTATATTTTATGTAGGTACATATAATGAAATCAAGTAACTACATTATACATTAAGCATTTTGTTTCATGCCTCATTTCATTTGTTTCATGTTTTGAATTTCATTATCAGAATTATTTTACATCCTTACGTTATAATTTTTCACAAACAGAATTAACATCTACAAATTGGGCGTGGGTATCAGCTTAGAAAATTCTTAATGTTATTTTTATAATTATATCAGCTGCCTCTTAATTTTTTTTTGCACCTAATAACTTCCACACAAAGTTAAAAGAGCTTTTTTATTTAATTTTAATGAGTGAAAAAAATAAAATAAATTGATATTCGAGACAAGGCAAAACACCTTGTACTTTTTTGTTAAATTACGCGACTCCTTAATAGCTAGGAAGCTGGTGGCAGTCATTTTTATTTGATTTCATCGTCTGACAGAGGTTGATAATATTAGAGTACTAAATAAAATAATCATTGGTGTCGATTCTGGCATGATTCTCTAAACATTAACTTAAATTTGACAAGTGTATCGTTGTCATTCTCTATAGAGAATGAAAAGGAGTGTCTGGTATTTGAATTTAGTTTTAAGTGTAGAGAATCACGCCGGAATCGACATCATTTTAAACAATTTCTGCCATTCATTAATTGCTGCAATATCAAATAGGAGCTAGCGAAAAATGTTAATAAAATAATAATAGTCTTAATACATTGTATTTTATATAAAAAAAATATGCTAGTGGCAGATTTTTTTCCTATTGTGTTTAGAGTAATTTTCTTGTTTTTTCCAATTTTTATAATATATAAAAAAAATTACTTCATCGGCAGGCGGACTAGAATAATTATTGAAATTACATTATAACAGATAAAAAAATTACTTCTGCCAGTATGATGATGCTGCATTAATAATCTGTATTGTTGAAAACAAATAAATTTTAAACAATTATAATAATAAATTATGAGTTCGTTTCTGCCTTTAAGCTTACTATTTCTATTAGTTACTAGCCCGCGTGGAGTTAGTTATTTGCACATACTTATTGACCCCAAAAGGGAGTTTATTTCTAAAGATACATTTTTAGTACACCTCTACACCATCTATAGAGCATTTATGTTAAATTTCAAGTCCCTTACTTCCAAAACATAGGACTTTCATACAAACTTCCAACCCCGTATTACCCCCTTAGATTTATTTATATCCAAAAAGTGCTTAAATATGTAATTCGACTTGATGTTTTTGATATTTCATAGATGGCGCTGCTTTTAAATTGTCTATTATGTTAATCGGCCTAAGTTACTTATAGTGTGAAGCTAGCTTATAGCAAGTGCATGGTTAACATAATAACAACATCCAAATATGCGTCGTTACATTACACATTGTTGCAGAATGCGTTGAAGAAATAAAAGTTCACTGCTCGTTCACCGTAGGTGATAGCGTGATAATATTATGTAGCCTATATGTTGACCCGACTTCTTAATAATATTCGTGCAAAATTTGAAGTAAATCCATGTAGTACTTGAGTTTATCCCGGACATACATACAGACAAACAGTCAAAAATTCTAAAAACTATATTTTTGGCATGGGTATCGATTGTAGATCAAGTATTCTTTTAATAAAATATTCAATGTACAGTTTTGACTTTCCTACCAGTTTATTATATGTATAGATACAAATATTTTTTGAAAAGACGATGGAATGACATAGTACAGTAATAAAATCGTAGTACAGTAATAAAATATTATTTACAGTATAATAATTATTTTTATAAAACCCTCCACCATCCTGACTTATGCCAGCTTTAATTTCACTATCTATAAAATGTATTTAATAGTTATAAATAATGACAAAAACGATAATATAATTTTGGACATTATTTTTTCTTTACAATTTCGAAATTATTTAGAAATAAAATTAAGTTAAAAAAAACCTTTTTAAAAACAAGCTTTTATTCAAATGCGCTAAAAAGAAAAAAAGAAAATTTCAACTAAATTAGTTAAAGATATCTGTTTCTAAATAGATTTTCAAATTTTAGAAGTCCGCCATATCACATTTTTTTCGAGTTACTCTCAGCAAGCCCTTTAATTTGATACCCATATTGTAGGAATGCATTAGAAATGATTGGTCCGCCATTTTGGGTATGCCGCCATATTGGATTTAGAATGACGTCTCACTGTTAATCATGCATTGTCATCCGAACTGAACGAGCATATCAAATTTCAGCTTAATCGGTTGAGAGCAAGTGCTTTAAAATTGAGTTGTAAGATTTGACCGTAACAAACATACATAGCAAGTTAAATAAAAGCTTGTAAAAAAATCAGAGCTACCTAAGCTCACCACTTATTTTATCTAGTTAACACAGGTGCAGAATACATTACGTCTTGGTATCAACGACGATGATACCAGCTCCCTAGCTATAATTCATCTCAAATTGAAAAGAAAAATGTACAAAACCATACTTGAAATCTTTTTACCCAATGTGAAGCAGACACAAACCAGTGTAACTATTAAAGATAAGAATATGGACCTTGTGGACACTACAGTATTCTTAGGGATTACACTAGATTCAAAGCTTCAGTGGGGCACACATATTAAGAAATTGTCGAAGAGACTTAGCTCTGCAGCCTACGCGGTAATGAAGATACGCCAATTAACTGACGTAGATACTGCTCGATTAGTATATTTTGGTTATTTCATAGTGTGATGTCGTACGGTATTTTGCTTTGGGGAAATGCTGCTGACATTCAAACTATTTTTGTGCTACAAAAGCGGGCTGTTCGATCAATTAACAAATTTAGGACTAGACTGTTGCTTCTCAGTACATTTATGAAAATTTAATATAAAAAAAAATATTACATTATTTCCTATAAGCACTCGCTTAATACTAGAAATAAGAATAAATTAGCTGTACCAATTACAAGGCTCCACAAAATCAATAATTCTTTAAAGGTCTTTGTGTACGCTTCTACAATAAAGTCCCTAGCAATATCCAAACATTAAGCGACAATAAATTTAAAACTACCATTAATAGAGTACTTATTAATAAAGCCTATTATAAAGTGTCTGATTATATTTCAGACAAAAATGCTCAGGTTTAAACTGTTCCAAACGTTCCGGCAGGCCATTTCTCTAAGTATTATGAAGATGAAATTATTTTGTATTGACACCGTAACAATATAATATTTTGTAAATATTGTTACATAATTTTATTATTAACGCTGTGAAGTATTTTTCGCCAGTTTTTCTCCACAGCTAAAAAATATCCTTAACTGGTGGTAGGGTAAAAAACATGGACGATTCAAAAGAGTTGTATTATGCACCCAATTTGAATAAAGATTTTTGACTTTTATTGAAAATGAAAAATGTTAAATTTCTTTACCATATTTCAGGTTATTCCTTTCTTCACACAGGGTTTTTAGGGTTCTGGACCTCAATATGCAAAAACTGTTGTCTGTCTGTCACAGTCGATATGCTCGAAATCTACTGGACCGATCAATTTGAATTTTTTACATACATGTATGTCTGTGCTGTGACCCAAACGCACAAATACATAAATTCCGAATATATATATATATATATTTACTTTTGGGGGTGAATAGGAAAATTATTATTTAGCTAACTGTACCAACCCATAAAAAGTTTATTGTTAATGGTACGGAGCCCTTTGCGAGGGCCGGATTTTTTTTAGTGAAGACCTGTACCAAAAATAACCACTCTTCCTTATCATGAGTTTCATTAAGGTAAGGTCATTCTTGCTATAAGTATAATATTAACTACAGTTAATCTAAATTACAAAACTACCTATATAATAATTTAACTAAGCATAATGATTGTTCATGTTTGATGTTGTGTGTGTGTGTGTGTGTGTGTGTGTTATATATACAATACAATACAATACAAAACGCTTTATTGTACACCACAGAAAACATTACATTTAGTACAAAACAAATTAAAACTAGTGTATCAATGGGCGGCCTTATCGCTAAGAGCGTTCTCTTCCAGGCAACCTTTGGATGGAGAGGACTAGAAGGAAGTTGGAGAGAAGGCGGCGTAAATCACCTTAGTGAAATAGGTAATAATATATACAAACATATTAATAAAAATATACAATAAGGTAGGTACGTAATATAATTTATATTACGTACCTACGTACGAAGGTTCTTCAAAAAGTATCGCGAATTCTGTAATTTCAAAAAGTTTTCATTATTTATGACAATCTATTTATTAAGTCCTCTACAAAGTAATTCCTTTCGGATTTAACACATGTAAAAAACGTTTTTTTCGAACATCGGATGATCAAACTGTATAAAGAAAGTGTGTGAAGAAAGTTGATATATGATAAGAAATGGGTGAATATTGATATGATGGCAGCCTAGGTATTCAGCAAATAAAGAACAGCGTTGAGTTGGTCATGTCGTACAAATGGCAGCTCGGATTTTGCTAGATTTTGTAACATTGACACAATATTTAACTGTTCGTTTTATATATTTTTAATGGATGAAATTTCATTTCATTTTAAAACTTTTTGCCGTTATTTGCGATTCCAGTGAAATTTCGTCAATTGAAAAGAGAATGGATAGCTCGACATTTATTTTGAAATACCTAATGATTGAAAACGGCCATTGCTGAAAACAAAACGGCATTGCGCGGTACTTTTTAACTTAAAGTGTTCTACAGGTCATGCTATTGTAGAGAATTCTATCGAGATAGAAATAACTTCAACTTATCCCAAACAATGCTTACAGGCACCAATTTCTTTGGTTTTACCACGTTCCAAAAGCTTAACACAAATTGTTAAAGCGGTCAAAAAAACATAATTTAAGATAATTCTGTAGCTGTAAGTAGGGATCAACGGTTAAGGGTGTGCGCTGCGTTAAGCGGAAGCTTGGAATGGACGTCCGCTCCGCGTGTCTGTTTCTTATTATTTCATAAAGCAGCGCTGCGTGAGGCGGCTCTCCCGTCGCAGCGTCCATGCTCCTGCTTAATGAAGCAGCCTTTTAAAATCTTTATTCAAACTGTAAAATGTCATTATCAGGATTTTAACTCTAAATACAAAAGGCGGATATTATATAACAAGAAACAAAAGAAATGAAAATACATACGCGATAGCAACGTTTCTACCTATTCATCCATGAAGTATAATATTTCATATTATCCGCGGACCACTGGTGGTCCCTGAAAGCAGCCGAAGAAGCCATTTAATATTTTTTTACGTAAGAAAGATCGTTTATTGAATTACAAATTACAAATGGTACGTGGTGTTTCCTGGCAAGACTGAAATTATGCCAAATAGTCCCTCGTCACTAAAAGGTTAAGAACCAATGATATAGAGCCTGCGGTCGGCGAAGGCGCGGTAATGTACGTGGCACAAATCGATTTTCATTCATGCTACTACCTTTGAGCTGTAACTAGGTAAGCCTAGAGGGTACATTTAATATGAACTTCTATATTTCACTGACTGGTGGGACTGCAAGGCGCCGTTCGGTCGTCGACCTGCTGTTTGTGAAAACTTCCGCCACCAAACTGATGCGCTTCGACTGCTAGGGCTGCCAGGTGATTTGTTAATTGTGTATTTACTTTACCTAATTCTCTCTCATAATAATAAATTAAGTTTAGTTTAATCTCGGTCTTCCACTTCCTCTATATCCAACCTTTTTTCACATTGATGTTTTTAACTTTTCATATCTACTTAGATACTTAGACTATAATCTTCTTTACCTAATGTAAAAGTTGAACATATTGAAATTAAATTAAATAATAATAAATTAGATTTAGTAGACTCAACTACATTCTTGGGTATAACTATAGACTCAAAACTGCAATGGAATCATCACATTACGCTTTTGGCTGGTAAACTTAGTTCAGCAGCTTATGCCATAAGAAAGATAAGACAACTTACTGATACAGAAACTGCCAGGACTGTATATTTTAGTTACTTTCATAGTATCTTATCATACGGCATTATACTCTGGGGAACAGCAGCTGATATTGAAAGTATATTCATTCTACAAAAAAGAGCTGTGAGATCTATTTATCAATTGAGTAGCCGAACATCTCTTAGAGAAAAATTTAAAGAAATCGGCATTTTGACTGTTGCTTCTCAATTCATTTACAATTGTATACTCCTCGTTAAAAATAATATCAATTTGTATACCAAAAACAGTAACGTGCATAATTTTAACACAAGGAATAGAAATAAGCTTGCATTGCCACCCTACAGGTTACAGAAGGTTTACCGATCTTTTATGGGTCAAGGTATACATTTTTATAATAAAATTCCTGATGCCATTCTTGTGTTACCCATAAATGAGTTCAAATGTCACATTAAAAATTGTTTACTTAATAAAGGCTATTATACTATTAAAGAATACTTAAATGACAAAACTGCATGGATGTAACTGTAAATTTGTTTTGTATTTGTTTGCAGTGTCGTACAGATAAATGACCTGAATTCTAAGTAACTATTTTACTTGGTTTGAGTGGTTATGGGTAGTCATGCTCTCTTAAAAATCTCTTCGTCGGTGTCGTGTGAGGCGGGTCGTTGCGTTCCCTACAATATGGTTGAGCGAAACGATGGCTGGTTCATGCGTCATGCTCGTGAACGGGTGCTGCCAGCGGAGATGAGTCTGCTCTATACTACTTTATTATTATTATAATGATAATTAATTATTTAATTTAAATTTTATTTGTAATTGTATTTATACTGTATGGCACAGCAATCAGAATCAAAGAATTTAGGTGAACATTTATTATTTCTGAGATAAAGATTTAATGGTGGTGTGGATTCTGGCATGGTTCTCTAGACCTGAACTTTGGTTTTGTAGCGGTGTATCCTTGTCATTCTCTATACAGAGTGAAGGGGGGGCACTGATGTTGGGTTTGGTTTTGGGTTTGGAGGGTAGTGGCAGAGTCGACACTAGTGTTTAGGTAACCACATGCATGTGTCCTACAGTTGTGTTTATAGTTTTTTATAGTAATGTACACTGGTACTTAATTTTTTTTTTCCCCCTATTTTGCTATCTAGTATCCATATGTCGTTATGGGTAGTCATACTCTCTTAAAAATCTCTTCGGCGGTGTCGTGTGAGGCGGGTCGTTACGTTCCCTAAAAAATGGTTGAGCGAAGCGATGGCTGGTTCATGCGTCATGCTCGTGAACGGGTGCTGCCAGCGGAGATGAGTCTGCTCTTGCTACATTGGGTACTATTAATCATTGTATTTAACTTTAATGGTACATTTGTTTTTATGCCTAAACAGTGGGACACGGCATTCCTAAACTTTTTTTCATTTTTAAATCTGTTTTGTATATTTTTTATTTTATAGTCATAATTGTTTTATCATTTACATTTGTAATGGAAAGTGACTTCATGGGTAATCTCATATTGAACTCATTTTTCAAATTGACGACTCTGTATATAATACAGGGAGAAAAAAACAGCCCTTGCTGAGTTTCTTGCCGGTTCTTCTCAGTACAAGGTCTCCCGCCGTAGATTTGCGAACCGATGGCGTAGCTTTTCGACATTCACAAGTGCTTGTAACAGCCTAGACTGAATAAACGATATTGAATTTTGAATTTTTGAATTTTTTGAATCACAAAGAAGCCCACAATTATTAATTACAATTATATTATTTGTGGTTGGAAAGCGATGTCGTGAACGATTGCCCGGAATCCAGTTATTATAATCTTCAAGAGTTCATAATGGAGTTTATCGCTTATGTTAGAGAATTTTTGTCGCTCATAAACAAGAGTCGCGCCCTATTCAGATCTTTTAGTTTTTTCTACAACGATTCCCTCCTGTTGACCTGCTCCGCCCACTTTTCCTGATCTGATCCTGGTCGCGCTTATCAGTCGTTCGAAATGACTTGTTAGTTCAATTAATGGCCAGCGTATGGTACTGGACGTTTCCACTATTATAAACAAAATAATGGCGTTCGTATGCTTTAAATTAGTTTAAATTAACTTTTTTGCAGTGATATTTGTACAATATGTGCAAAATTGTGCCTTGTATTTGATTGAACTATTCTAGATCATGATTTATTGGATTGTAGTGTCCTGGTAGGTTTAATATTGTTATTTTAATAGATTTGTATTATCTGTGTTTACCTACCTTCTAATGTGAGCATAATAATCAAATGTTTTATTCTAGTCCTTATTTTAAATTTTTGGTAAAATATAGTATTGCTTTGTTCTAATATTGATAAAAAATGCACGCAGAAATACTTTTTTACTTTTCAAATTACCTATGATGTTTTGTGCATTGTAAATATTTTTATTTCATTTTAATTTCCTTTCCAGTAATAATACAGTTTGTTATATTTAAATATATTGATAGGAACACTGTGTTTATATTAACAGGAATGGGCGTTAATTCTGCAACACCGTTTTTGTACAACTATAGCAGATTCAACGTTTCATAATTTTATGTACGTTGCACTTGTTCCAAATAAAGTTATTACTATTGTAATTAATTTGGCCATGTTTAATTGAAAATAAACATTAAGTCTGCATTATTAATGACACTACAGTTATAAATGATCGTCTGCAATATACATATATGAAATGTGTTATTCGATAAAATTTGTTTATTAATTTACTCACTTCTCATGAAATCAGTCATGAGAAAGTCCGTTTGTACTACCAGAAATTTATTGATTGTAGCATTTTATACGGGAAATACAAAAAGTCAACGTTATTATCAACACTATAGATTTACATTATCAAATAGAATTTATGTAAATCGCGATATTTCTATGAAATTATTTGTTTGTTTACATAATCTTCGTATTCACAGCCAGTTACTTGACATTCAAATTCCGCCGTAATTGTAACCGCTAGTTGACGCTGTCATCGCGAACCCAGCGAATATTTCAAGGTATTTTTGTGTATTGGTATTCCTACTCAATAGTTTGGACACAAGTTGTGAAGAGTAGCTGTCGGATTGGGAGAGTTTCTTTGCATGACGATATTCTCTTCTCTTCTATTGACAGACATGTAATCTGTATGATTAAACAGCCCAGATATCGGAACACAAATTCGCATATAAACGATAAACACTTTCATATTTAGGATTTTCCCCGTCCAAATCTGGGATTTGGAGGGAGATTTTTTTCTTACATCTGTACCGCACAAAGAAATTTCACTAATTCCTCTAAGATAAAATAAGTCGATTGTAATTATTATTTACAAACATGTTACGAGAATGTTAAAACTGCTTCTTTGAAATGCACAATCGGTAACCCTGAGTGCAACGAGTGTGTCCAACGACAATCCCACCCACTTCTCCCGACCTACCCCATTGTTGACACCACCTACATATTATATTATCTGTACGGGGTGTTGAAGCATCAACTGATTTCCGCTCTGTTCCAAATGCTGTTTTTAAGTAAAAAGTTTTACCTGAGATTTGTTTTTATAGTTGAATTTTAATATAATTTTAGTAATTTTCTTATAAATGTAAATCAGTTTGAACGAATCCATGAACACTGAAACTGTAGCGCTCCTTTTTTTGCAGTTGTGCTTAGAAGTGTATAATTTCCCATTAATGAACCTGAATCTTATGCGAAAACAAAATGAATTTTCCTGGTGCCATTTTAACAAGTTAGAGCATGTACACCAAAAATATAGAAATTATGAAAATGTTAATTTACATTATAATGGATAAGGTTACATATAAATATATCCCAATGCTTTTGCTGTACTGCAACGACTATTCAGCGGCAGATTGAGCTTGAATCGTTGGATTTACGAGTATTATTGAAACCTTTCAAAAACCTTTCAAATACATCCAAACCAAGAACGGCTGCGCTTGAAAATTTGTATTTTAAAGAAGTTATAAAGAAAAATGTAACTAAGACTAGTGTAAATTAAAAAAGAATGAAATCCAGAAGATGATGAGACAAAGGTTGTTAAATGGTTACATTAAGATTTTACAAAAACGTATTGAACGTCGGAACTAACTCCCTGTAAGGGTTTTCAGTAATTATGTATAGATAATGTAACGCCCGAGAGTTATTGAAGTTATACTTCTTTAGCCGCGTTATGAAAAAATTATGAGAGTGAAATTTTAAGATGCGCGCTCATCACTGTAACACAAAAGTAACATAATGAAGATAGCCGCGGGCGCGTTATGAAAAAATGATGAGAGTGAAATTTTAAGATGCGCGCGCAACACTGTAACAGAAAAGTAACATGAAGTCGGCCGCTAAACCGCACATTACTCGTAAGTCTCGAAAAAAAGCTTCCAACAAAATAGTAATAGGATCTCTTAGTCGCACATGTTGGGACGCTCGTCGCCTCTGATCACTGTTTTCATATTTATAATATTTATCCACATGTTTCTAGTTTCTATATTCTTAATACGTGTTATAATGTTATACAAATATTTATTATTAAATTTTTCAAATTAAAACTGAACTTTATTGACTGCGTTGACTATCCTTTTCCAATCCTTTTATTATCTTATTGTAATTAATTATCTGCATGCAATTAAAAACTATTTTTTAATAATTCCAAAAAGAAGTATAACTTCTCACGCGCGTACTTAAGTACACGCACCCATATTTTTTTTTATCATTCTTGCGTCCTCGAGCCAATATGAGAGCTGGCAGCTAATAGGAATAGATTCCTAATTTGAATTTATATTACAATTGACATAAGAGATAAATATTTTGTTCGCTGTCTACGCAAAAATCTCGATAATCTATAGTTGTGTGAGATATTAATGATGTGCTCATAGATAAATGATTGGTCTCGTACCGAGTCACCAATCATTTATCCATGGATGTGCTATTAGAAAATGATAGAAGAGAATTAGAAGGAAAAAACATAAGCGCCTTTTATTCATACGAGTCGCTGCTACTTCTGAGAGATAACCCCCAAAATCTCTACAACGAGAGATCAGCAGAGTTATGATTATATTATTTATCATTAAAATAACCTATGTCCTTCAGGATTGATGTTTGGGGTTAATAAATGGTATAATATTTTTGATTTATTCTAAGCATTGTACTTACCACACTTGTAGGGGCGTGGGGGGGGGGGCATATAGAAGACAACAATGCGATAGTAAGCCACACTTAGGGTAGGCTGCCAACCTTGTGGACGTTGGCCCCACAATGTTTTTGATTTTACCGATAGGAATTTGAATTTTCAACAACCTACTATACTTTCTAATTTTTTTATTACAACGTATTGCATTGATTACCATATTTTATTATTCCTGGAGCTTTTTAAGAACGGCCCGGATAGCGGAAGATGCGGGTTCGAATCCCGTCTGAAACCTAGACCATGTGGTTTTTTTTCTAGTAAAATTGTATTTACGTTAAAACATCTTCTAGCAGATCACTGCTTAAAAATATAAATATAGCGATTTCAAACGCATTGCGAATGGCGTTTGTGCGAAAGTTATAAGTGCCATAACGCACGAGCCGCAAAACTCGCCGGATGTTGATCGCGCGGATGTTAATTTGTATAGTCATGTAAGAACGACAACGTTCAGTTCTTGTAGCTTGAGCAGCACAATATTCATTATATCACGTTTTTTATCACATCTAACTGTCAAACTATATAGTAATATGACAATTAAGCGTGATAAAAACGCGATATATATCATATCGCGATGCTCATGCTAGGGGGGCAGGCATCCGCGTAACCACGTGGGTGAGCGCCATTGGACGCGGTGCACGCAGAAGCCGCGCAGAACCGCGGCTGCCATTTTATTCAGTAGAGGGACCACGCACGACACCGTCAATTTGCGCAGTTTTGTATTCTAAACTTTATTTTCGAGATTGTTTGACTTATTAGTGTGCATAAAAATGCATGAACCGTCCGCGCGGTTTCTAACAGAGCATTCGCGCTTCCATGCGGCACCGCTTACAATTACTTTACAGTGGCTAGCGGTAAAAAAATATGTAAGATTAATATACATTTATTAGAAAGTCTTACATTCACGTAAGTCGGTTTTAATCTTCACTGATCTGTCGCTAACACGTGTCTTAAAATGTACAATATAAAGGATCTTAAAATCGTACCTTTTCAAATCGAAATTATTTTTTCAAGCTTTTATTCACTTTGCAATATTGGTCTATAAATACACAATCTGGCTATAAATTATTAGTACCTACAATAAAAAGCAATAACGTTAGCTATATTTGAATTTGGAACCTGTCATAGTATACAGAAACTTGAAAGGGGTTATACTAGAGGTCATAAGCAACAAATTAAGTCCAGTGAACTAGGGATCAAAACTGGATGGTTACCAAGTTGTGACGGTTCTTCGATTTTTTTGAATTTTTCTGACTTGCTGCCAAAAACCAGTTATTGTGAGTAAACTACTCCACTCTGAACATTGAATTGATACTTTTCCGAAAGCTGATAAATTTGTGATCATTTCAAAATGAAGCGCTTGCCCAAAACTTACATAGTCTCAGAAATAAAAGAACTTTAGTAACAAAAAAAAATTTGTATTATTTCCAATAAATAATAAAAAATGTGGTGGAGATAAAAATAATGTGGTGGAGATCCACCACAACCATTGATTCTGAAAGAATTATAGCACCACAACACCTCCAAAGGAACCTTCTTGCTGGTGATTCCAAAGTAGGACAGATCTGAACCAAAGGAGTACAGTTGCGCCTTGGCTCCATATTAGAGTGTTCTCCAGATTGAAAGCGAGAAATTCCAAATAATCCAGAACCTCAACACATAACTGCTGATTAAATTTACTTATTACACGATAAGAAACCCAGTATTTGTTTTGATACAGAAGCCTATTATAATTTCCTTACTTCCCGGCTAAGGTGAAATATCTTAGTGGGCATCTTTAAGTCAAATCTATCCTAAAAGTCATAAGTATCAATAGTAAAAATTTGGAACGCTGAAATTATATTTAACTCACTTTAACGACACCTTCCTAATCCCACTAACATTATCGAAGTGTCTAAATATACTGCAGCTTTGGGCATCTGGAAGAAACTTGCTTGATTTGACTTTTTATTAGTAATCCCGAATAAGTACCTCTTTTTTTTTAAATATTTCTTTTGGTCAAGTTTGGATCCAAACGATACTGTGGGTAATAAGCAAACTGGATAGAAGCTAACTATATTTAGGGTTATAGTTAGGGATATAATGAATTTAATTTGGTAAAATAATTGAGGTGCCACTGCTAACTACAAGTAGCACAAAATAGAAGGAAGCAAAGGAAAACTATGGCAAATTTCTATTTGATTATTGTTAATTTTATAATATTTAATTATCTTCCATTGAATGAAGGTTTTCAGTAGTTACCTTGTTTTGTTATTTAAATACAAGATTTCAAATATTAACTTTGATTCAATATTATTAAGTTTCCCATGAAACTGTCTTATGCATCATAAATATTTATAAATTACAAGTTTTGTAAATAAGTTGATCTCGTTCCTTAAAGTTGTGGTATTATTATTTGCGATTATAATGGTCACAGTACGCTGAGGCTGCCGGCTGACTATAAACACCTCTCCGAAAGGTCAAGCCGAAGGCACAGGGATGAAATAAGACTCGTTTTCTGTCTCAAAGGGAGGAAAACGGGTATTTCAGGCCTTGCCGAGACTTGACCTGAGTAAGCCTCTTGCCGGCATATTCGGAGCAGGTACTGATTATACGATACGACTCCATTTGCTGACATACACCCCGCTAAGTGCAGGGCACCTACCGCCTACACGGCTTTCGCAGGCTAATTAGATCGTAAGTCGAACGGATTAACACATTGGGTGCAAGAGGTATTCTCCGAAAGGTCAAGCCTCGACAAGGCCTGAAATACTCGTTTTCTTCCCATAGGGTATGAAACGGGTCTTATTTTGTATACCGGTCATGGTTCAAAAATATATGTTATTATTAGGTAACTACTTAATCAAAATATATTTCAAACGTTCTGTCTATTTTAATTTATGCTCCTGTTTCAACGCTACCAAAAAGGGAAAAAATTCACCTGCCCTATATCTATAGAATGATATATTGATATAATATATATTGCACTTACATTATTACACCATGGCCTACGGCCGAAAATAATGTTGACAAAGTAAATAGAAAAAAAAATAGAAATGGAAAGTTTTGCGGTTTTTTTTTTGTTATTGTATACTAATTCTTTGGCGTCATATTTCTAACATTGTTTGTTTGCCAAAAAAGTTTAAAAATCTATACATATAATAAAGACTAAAATGGGTAGGAAAGTCAAAACTGTACATTGAATATTTTTTTAAAAGAATACTTGGGGTGTATCTACAGTCGATACCGAAGCCAAAAATATAGTTTTTAGATTTTTGTCTGTTTGTCTGTATGATGTCCGGGATAAACTCAAAAATACTGCATGGATTTATTTCAAATTTGGCACGAATATTATTAAGAAGACAGGTCGACATATAGGCTACATATTATCACACTATCACCTACGGGGAACAGTAGTGAACAGGGGTCAAAAAGTATGTGCAAATAACTAACTCCACGCGTACGAAGTCGCGGGCGGCCGCTAGTTACTTAGTTGTATCTAATTCGCTGTGTCAGTGCAACTTGGAGTCTTAGTTTTATTGCATGACCGTGGAAAAAGGCAGTGTGAGATAGAAAACCTTGTTGGTGTTAGTCGACAGTTAGTTTCTACGCCAATTAAACATTATAACGAGCTTGGCAGCGTCGGAGACCGCCCTTGTAAAGGACACAAGACTGTTAGAACTTCTAGGAACATACTGTATAACTTAAAAAAATTGCAGTATATATTGGTACGATGTGTGCAAAGGAGACTGATACGATTACATACAATCTTGGGCTTAAGATTGTATGAAATCGTTTCAGTCTCCTTGAGGTGTAAGAAGATGAAAGTGGTGTCATTTAATAGCTTATATATTAACAACCTTTCACTGAAAATTCTGCGGCTTTTGTCAATCTGATATAAAAGTAAAAGTATATAAGTAATATAAGAGATTAAAGTAAAAGTGAGGTTATGTTACAATCTTTAAATAACAGCTCATTCGTGAGGTGCAAAATGTGTTCTTTTGCACTAATAGTTATTATATTTACTAGAACATGTTTGAAAAATCATATGAATGAACGTCAACGACTTCAAGCGATAGGTAGGTAACAGGTAAGGAGATAAGGAAAAGATGTCTAAAATAAAATAAAAAATCATTTAATATGGTGTTTTATTCGTCTTCTATTATAATTAAAATGTCGTCTAGAAATTGTGCAGGTATGAATTAGGTGATGGGTTCGCGATGCAAGACAGCAAAATTTACGGTGGCCTAGTGGTCTTCTTTGGTCATCGGCATGTGGGCTTTGAGCCAAGTCTCATCACGCTTTACGAACACAGTCACAGTTGGCACACAAAACTTGTAGTGTCTCCTGCGGTCTGCAGCTGCGGCCTGTGGTCTGCGGTTCAGTTCGGATTTTTACCTTAAAAATACAGTTTTGTTATATTTAACATTGATAACGCCTTTCTCAATTTAAACGGAAATGGGTTTTAATTCTTCAACACGCAGATGTTAACGTATCATGGTTGTATGTACATAAGTTAAATGAATTTGTTCCAAATAAATTATTATTATTGTCAAAACAAAGATTACCTCATAATACACAGACAAAGGTAAGTAACATGGCATGAGACTTGGGCGTTTATTGCTCCAGCATACTGTTGCTACCCCAATTGTAGATCATGTTTTACTATTCGTTTGTATAATATCGTATTCGTTATTATATGAGTTCATGTTGCAACCTGAACTGAGAAAAGCCCAATTCCTAACGGTCAAAGACAAAAAATCGGCTTGAGAGATGTCGTTTGCCTACGCCCAGTTTCAATAATGAAACTCTTGGAAGATCCCTACTAGAACTTCCTACTTACGAATATTTTAATTATTTAGATTATAATAACAACTGTTGCTAAGAAATGTAAACAGAGTATCCTTACCTTTGCTGGAGGTTAATTTATTGAAACTGGCCGTTAAACAACGCTCCGTAGCGTCAAATTAACATATCAAAATAACACGATATTTTCCCAAACCGTTTAACAGTTTATACAAGCCTTTAATCACCAAAATGAAAGGATCTGGTCTTCTACTCGTCCTGGAGATGCTCCAAACAGCCTATGGTCGGGGGTGCGATTTACGCTCCTGGCAAAAGTCCGCTAGTTTAAGTAGAAAAGAGAATCAAAATCAACCATGTAGGGATGGGACATAATCATCCCACCTGCCCCATCATAGGACTCGGTCTATGGGACTAGTGAGAATGACGGAAAAAACTACCGACAAAACATTCTAGAAAATGTGCTTCTTCCTTGGAGACTACAGCATTTTGCTTCCCATTCATGGATATTCCAACAAGACTGGGCCAGCTTATCTGGTTATATTATATTGATGATCTATCATAGAAACAAGGTCCTGTGCTACGCATCATAGAAATGTGACGAGTTAAAGTCAACTTTTACGCGGGGGTGAAACAAAGTATCTGTGGAGGCAATGCGGAAATTTTTACCAAGCGTTTGTCTCTATGCATCCGTAAAGGACATTATTTTGAAAACAAAAAGGCATTTTTGCATAACATAACGTGTGTTTTTATAATTCGTAACCTTATTTAAATTCAAGTGTATAATTGATGAAATATTTTATTTTTAAAACATCTTGTCAACATTATTATGAGTCACCCTGTATTAAAAATATTGTATATTTTTTTGCCAAAGAAATATACCTCTGCTATTAACCATGATGTATTTTAAGTATGATTCTAAACATAGATAAAAGATTGGTCTCGCTACACTCGACTAGATACCGCGTTGTCAAAAAACAACAGCTCCTTAAATGCGGCAACTCATTATTGTGTGTGTATGTCAATTTGCAATGATGCTATCAAATGTCATAAATCGTGTAGCCAGCTGCTCAACTGCTACCCAAGTAATAGGGAAAATATTGTAGGTGATAATTAATATTTTATTTGTATTAAAATTTATTTCATTTTCCCATTTTTAGTGTTACACAGAATACGCTACTAGTTGAAAATTGTACAAGCGTAGATTCATACGGGTAAAACCGTGAGACATTGCTAGTAAATTATATACTAAAACCTTCTCAGAAAATGCGTATTTACGCATTATTATGCGCTAAAACCCCATCCAATTCGGATCCGTAGCTTTAGAGATTATCATGGTCAAGCATGCATACATACAGATCAAAGTGAGAATATCCTTTTTTAAAGTCTGTTTAAAGACCGACTGTGCAGCCGGAACAGCAGCAATATAAAAAGTAGAATAAACTATAAGTAAAAATAAATGTTTCTTAATACGTTAGTTAAGTTAATTTGTGTTTATAAATATAAAATGAATTGTTTATTTGTCATCTTAACCCTAAAATAATTTAATAATATGATGAAATAAAAAAATATACAACAAGTATGATAGTTAATATTCTGAATTGTGAAACTAAAAACTGTGTAAATAATAAGAGTCAGTTTACGAGCAAATGTGTTGAAAAAATGTTATTAAAAATAATAACAGAATATCATAGGACTAATAGGTAGATTACAAAGATAAACGTTGAATAATATAAAACAAGGTTAAGTTTAATTGCAAGTTTAATAGTAAGTTTAAATAACATAGATTCAATAATAAAATACAAAATAAAATAAATTCACATTATAAATAAAAATCTCAACCATAGGGACTTGATTCTTGCATACGCGGCAACACCTGAATAACGTTTAGGGTTCATATTATTTTATGTTGAAATTCCGAAATTTTACTATACTTATTGATGTTATGTGATCCCAGCGTCCTTGTTATTTATTGTTATTATTTTACTACATAAACTGGCATTTTACTTTCGATTAACACCAAATTTAATAAAACATTCAATACGTATACCTCATACACAACTGTCAGGTTAATTGGCTCGGTGAAAGATATCGGGTATGCCGATTTCGGCATAGTATTATATAGTCGAGTGAAGCGAGACCAATAATTCATCTATGATTCTAAAGATATTTCATACATTTAAATCTGAGCATTTGAAAGTAATCAGGGTATAGACAAACAGTAGCAAGTTATAACCGCCACATATGTATATGCACCCTAAAATGACCAGGAGCAGGAGCATGCACCAGGAGAAACCCCCTGGATGTCGCGTTTGCCCTGAGCGCTGTGTATGACGGGATATATTCCGACAGACCCCGGATCCGGTCGCTCCATCTAACAGGATATACCGGGGCAAATATCCCACCCCTTCTCCCAGATACACTGTATCTAGTACATACACAAGAGGAGAAGGGAACCTTGAGCGCCAAAGGCTATGGAAGTGGGACTGGATCCAAGATCCTTACCATACACGAAGCCCAGGGACAAACATGCAAGAACACCTGCATCATAAGAACCAAGGGGATTCGAACGAAACTGCACGACAGCATCCCGCACGCCGTGGTAGCTGTGTCTCGACATACACACAGCTGTTGCTACTACACAGACGACAGCGACGACGCAGTAAGCCGCTTCATAAAGCGAACGACAGGCGCGGCCACGGAGACAATAATCCGTTATAACACCAAAAGTGCGATACGTATGAGAGACTATGACACTGTAAATATAATGAGAAATTTGACTGAAGTCTGAAACAGCAAAATCTGGACCGACCTCCCCACACCGGACATGACATATTTTTACCATAAGGAAATAACACAAACATGTACTAACATAGATTAAGGAAACAAGTAGACTTAAGTAAAACTGTACCTACATGTTATTTAGCAAAACATAGCAGAAAATGTTGTACCATAGAAACAAATAAATTTAAATAATTACCAAAAAGATAGCGAAACTCGGGCCCTTGCGTGCGATGACAAGGAGAGGGAACGCCCGAGACCGCAAAAACATAACACAAATAGAATAAACTGAAAATCCTTTTGTTCCACAAAGCATGTACAATAGATAATAAGTGAAAAAAAAAAAAAGAAAAAAAAAAAAGCGTATACATATAATAGAATATTCATTAAAAAGGGGATGGACAATATGTCCAAATTATATTTTTAATATTATTAGTTAAGTAGACATAAGTGAGCATGCCGCATGTTTGCATGATTAAATATAAAAGGCCGCACTGAGTGCACAAACAAATGTAAATAACAAAACTTAAAAAAGTCAAACTAAATAATGGCATGGGCATACGCCTGTGGAGTAATTGTATTCAAAAAAAAAAAAAAAAACCCTAAAATGACAAACAAACACCTTCGCATTTATGAAGTGTCTAGTAAATATACTTACTAACGTCATGATTTCAATGCCCTATTCATATTTATTTAACTCAGTCTAGTTCAAATGACAAACATCTATAATAACGACCACATAACTTTTCATCTAAATAAAGACGATGCTCGATATAAAAAGATAAAAATAGATCTTTTGAACTCAAATGGCTACGTTCAGTATAAGGTATACTACTGATACTTAAATGTTTGCTTTATTAATCACCAGTACACGTGAATCAAAAGTTATAGTCTAAAATTAGAAACTAAGAATTTCATAACGACATTTCAATATGAACATCGATGCTTAGAATAAACAGTGTCACAGTTTTGTAAGATGAATAATCTGTAGGAGCGATCGATAGTATAATACAGGGGTTATGGAGTGAGGTACTGCTGGGGGCTGCGAGGACCCCCTCTCAACGTTGGGGGGTCGTTCATTCAACGTGTGGGCGGCAGCGTGGGCGAGCCCCTTATAAAGCCGCACACCCCTCGACCCAGCGTAGTCGTGAGATAGTGCCCGGCCAAATAACAGTGAAATGTGCAACATGTATCCCGCAACCTTAAGGTAGGAATAAATTTTACTATTTAAATCTTAGAATTTGAAAAAAATCTACGACTTTTAAAAATTACAGAAATAAATCATTAATGGTGAAATAAATCTCTTAAATTATATTTTGATTGAAATATACATTTTAAAAAGAAGCTTCTAACAACATTGCATTCTTAAATATATCGTAAGTCATTTAAATGTAATTAATTGCAGGTTAGCTGCAGTCTTGTTTGGCTACATAGTAGCGCAAGCCAAGACGTATCCCATGCAAACCTGGACAGGATATCCTCAAGTGCCGAGAGAGTACCCAGACGATGAATATTATTACGCTCCGAAAATACAATATTATTACGATGCTCCAGCGATAAGCATGTCGGAAGTATACGGACAAATGCCTTACCCCTACTTTTATGATCCATATGGACATTTCGCATCTAACGAAGGCCCTAAGAGACAAGAAGAAAGACTAGCTGCTTTGCCAATCGGACAAGAGACGTGGTTCGAGAGCGACGCTACACCGCGGTGGCAGTCCAGCGACGATGATGATGTTAGTGCAGCTTTCTTAGATAACTTAATCCTCACTCAAATGGCACAAGACGCACAGAGACGACGTGAAAATTCTCGCGCAGCTTTCCCACCCGTTGATTACGACGAGCACGAGCCTGAGGACGAAGATGTTCGAGAACTGAAAGCACTCGCTGGTAAACCCCTGTATCACGTACCGAAGACTGTGCCGAAGATCGAAGATGAGGACTACGCATCCGATGATGGTTTCATTAACTGGAACGGTAACAAGAGGAGTGTTTCAACACCGATTCCGATCTCTACCACTGTGAAACCAAAAATGGGACAAAAAGAGGAAGTACTACCAAGGCAAAGTTCGCATCACCAAAACCATGAACACTCATCCAATAAGAGGGACTCATCTTACTACGCAACTGTTGCGAAGTTATTAGCGGATTCCCCGAAGCCGCATGTTGAGGTGAGTAATAAAATTAAACCGTCCAATTAGTGTTACGTGTAAAACTTTTATATCAATTGTTCCAAAAGTCAGTCCGTATAAACCTCCTCGTCTAAAAATAGCGTGGCCGGGTTGGGGTGGTGGGTGACACGGCGCTCTGAGGCCGGGTCAATCGAAGTGGGAGCGAACAACTTAATATCACGTCAAACCGTTCGCTGTATTCTATCGCCACACTCTTAAATTTTATTGATATCCCAGGTCGTGTTACAAACAAAACTGTTTTTTTTTTATACAGAAAACCCCAAAGAGAAGGATCGAAAAGCGTTTCGTGGCTGGAGATAGCGACCTCGTATTGGAACTCCGAGGCCTGAAACATCGCATTGCAACTTAAACTGATGCCGCCGGATAACCGCCAACAACTTTATGAGACTGAGTATAATGTAGACTAAATAGATATCGAAAACGGCGACTTTCGAGTAACGGCAACTCTTCAATTACTATGTGTATTGATAAGAAAATAGTATTTGTGTGTCGCAATATAAACTTGTCATTTCATAATCCAATACGTCAGCAATTAGAAAAATTATGTAATGTTATAACTTTCCTTGATAACGAAATGATTTTTGTGTTTCTGTTTCTTTCTTTATTTTATATCAATCTCAAACGTAGACTTGAATGTGATTGTGAATCTACGTCGTGGTAGTTTGTGAATGTAAATGTTCGTACAAAATGTGACTATAATCTTCATAACAATTGAGACGTTGACTGTAAAATGCATGGTAGTTATATATTTTGAAAAAATTGCTCCCTTCAATTGGCAGCTACTATATCGCACAAAATGTGCATTTGTAAATATTGTAGGTATGGATTATTTAAGATGTGATTATTGTTTAGATAGAAATAAACGAATGAAACCTTAAATATACATAAGTTTTCGTTGAATGAAAGTACTAACATACACGCTGCTGAAATGAGTGTTAAGGTACTTTTCATGTATAACGAATGATTCGTTTTTATTGTAAATAATTTTGTTATACTAATGATTATATAATAATCTGTAATGTTAAAATTTGTTACAAAAAATATTTTTCATGATTCACAACTTTCCATCTTTATTTTTGACAGACCTAAATGATTACATTACCTCTGCTGAGATGGAATTTCTCGTTTTCCTTTCTTAAATAGAACTTCATAAATAAATTAATACTTTGATGATGTGATGAAATACTATTTTTATAAGTATAACACATAGCATTTTTTACACACAGTATGACGCTATATCCAATAGGTTAATATGATGATTGTGTTACAGTTAGTTAATGACACAAAAACAAGAGCCGCAAAGATTAAAAATATCGAAAAATCTAATCGACTACGGCCACCTTATATATAACTATTGTTTCTAATGAGCTATTTCAAAATTATTAGGTCTGTCAAATTTTTATTGAATCATATTAATTCTAACTCTGTGATATACACTACTATACGAACTTAAAATATTCTTTTAATTAGTATTAATAGAAAATACGGTTTACAAATGCACACAAAAACTTTATAAACTTATGTTATTTTTGCAAAACCGAACGAGGACGTCACAAAATTTAAAATCTTATGTTATCTTAGACATTTTGTAAAAAACTGTTTTCTCGGCCTATTATATATATATATATATGTACTTAGGTGCTACAGGATGTTTCGGTTCTAACTGTTTACGCCGACAATACCATGAAATATTTTTGCAAAGCAAAAGATCTATAACATATTATACCTGTATTTATCTTTAATGATTAAGTGATTCTCTCAAAGCGCAGAGGATTAGGTGATAACTTAGCTTTACAGCTTCTTAACTAATGTTTTAATGTAACTATGGAGGTCTATAAGACCCTAAATACAAGAACACTCGAAGAACGTCCTTTATATTTTCCATCAAAATTCAACAGCTTTAGCGTTTTTTATCTAGTACCTAAGATCCTTTCTTGAAATTTGCAACTGAAATATTCATGAATTAAAAATTCATCTTTAAATGTGTAGGTAATGTTATCTTTCAAGTACATATCTATGTAAAGTTACATACTTTTTTCAAATTACTTTCGTGTGTTTCTGAATAAATTATACCCAAAGTGTAAAATATTAGTTGTACCTCGTAAATTAGAGAGGCCTTTTAAGTATTACTAGTTGGGTTTGATATTAATTATTGATACTGCATTATGAATAAAATAATTCTATCCTAATAATTGATATACACACTTTAGAATGAATAATATTAAAGTTCTGCCTCTCTCAGTGAAAAGACAGATTTATAAATTACCATTATTCGAAGACATAGTCTATTGAAAGTATATCCACTTAGAATCCGATAATACTTTTAATTGTTGCTCACAGTTATAGGGTAAATAAAGCAAACAATCCATTTATATTTTATAAAGAAGAAATTACTTTAATAGATAGATCTTTAATACATATTTTAATAAATAGTTTTTTATGTTTAATAAACTAACTATTTGAATTCGTATGTAATTGATACAAAAGCGTATCTTAGATTACTGTAAAAATGTATCCCACTACATACCTAATTATGAAAAAAATAAAGGGTAATCAAATCTAAATGCATTTTATTCCAATAATGGTACTGTATTTTAAGAGATGTATAGCGGTTCTCCCGCTTGAATTGGAGCGCCCGTCTGGGGAAGTAGTCTCTACCTTACAGAACATCACAGTAATATAACACTACCTTTTGGTAGTGTCGTGTTTCTGTCGGTAAGTAAGGTTCCACGGCTCCACGGTGTATTTGGTCCTTTATTCTCACTAGTTCGATTCATTAGTTCGATCGTCGACCTAATGAGAATTATTTTTCTCATTTGTTCGACCGTCGAACTAGTGAGAGTATTTGTTCTCATTTGTTCGACCGTCGAACTAGTGAGAGTATTTGTTCTCATTTGTTCGACCGTCGAACTAGTGAGAGTATTTGTTCTCACTCAGGGTAGGCAACGGTACGAGAAATTCATAATTTTAATATGCTACGCGAGTAATCACACTAATATTATAAACGCGAAAGTTTGTGAGTGTGTATGTTTGTTACTTCTTCACGTCTAATCGGCTAAAGCGATTGTAATAAAATTTGGTATGGAGTTAGCCGACACCCTGGATACATATAGGCTACGTTATACTGCGGGAAAATATCCCTAATAAACCGCGGGTAACACCGCGGGGCACAGCTAGTAAACTCTATTTCAGAGACCGTTTTAGTTTCTCATTTATTAGAAAATTTTGTTTATTTCAATTAATGTTTTCATGTTGCTTTTACGTTTTGTTAACTGAAAATTATTGTTTTGATTAACTCAAACTGAACTATATAATTTATAGGCCCGGGTGTACATTTTCTGAACTTTTCACGCACATTAAAGATTCCTAGAGGTTTTTATCCGACTTCAAAATGGAGGAGATTTCCAATACGGTTATTTTTTTTATTTACGAGTATGTACACCGTATACGCCGAGAATTGCATATCAATTCTGTAAGATGCATTCTCACTTACGATCTCATTTTTTCGGATTTTTTACAATCTATTAAAGAGTAAGATCCCAAGGTCGCCAGGCCATACTTATTTTCTGATGGACACAATATGGATAATCGAGTAGTATTGGTGTGTACAATGAACGTATACATACTAACTAACTTCTGCCGTGGGCCAATTTTCAGGTATTAGGTGGCACAGGCACGTAAAAATTTTACTCACTTTACTGACAGACTGAGGACTGATTCTTACGTGTATGTTGTAGAGAAAAATGTAAAAAAAAAATACATTCTGCCTGTAGTATTTATTGCCAGTCACTTTAAAGTTTTTGCTTTCGACATTAAAAGTGTCAAAGTGAATCAATCCCGGGCGTCTGTAGTTATTTTAACTTAAATAGGTACAAGTAGTATATCGAACGATCATTAATGAAATATAGGAAATAATTTAGTTACTTAGTTCGACCCTAGCCTATAGAGGGCTCAGGTATTATGGGTGCAAGGGCTTCCTTGTACCCATAATACCAGACCTAATTAATGAGTTGCCGCATTTACGGAGCTTTTGTTTTTTGACATCGCGGTATCTAGGAGAGTGCAGCGAGACCGATCATTCATATACGTAGAAAAGTATATATGTCATAAGCACGCACGCAACGTCTTGTAAGTAAATAATCTGCTTTGAGCTCAATCACGAGCGGCGCAGCATAGATACCAGTGTCTTCGCGAAAATATTTTCAAAAAAGGCAATGTGTGTGTTTCAGAAGTATTCCAATTATGACTCAAAAGTAAACAAAATCCAAAGGATCTCCTACCATAGTATAGTAAGTAAGTATGTATGCATATTAATTAGATTACGAGGGGCATACCGAAAGATCAGTATCAAAAGAGTTTTTTATCTAATCAAATCCAATGGAGTACTTTGGATTGGATTAGATAAAAAACTCTTTTGCTCATTTAAAATCCAATGCAATTGACAGAAGAAAAAATATTGTCTTTTAAAAAGAACAACAGCAGTTGGAAGTTGCTAGGTCAATGTTAAAATGAAGCTGATGAAAAAAATTCTGCGTCATATTTTTTCATAAATTTCGACGAGTATTATCTCAAGAACAATGTCTCGCTAAACTTACTGCTATAGAAAAGAGATATTTCTATAAGTAAAGTACCTAGCCAGACGAAAATATATCGCTGGTATTCAGAATTTGGACGTGGACGTGCTTCTCTAGGCACCGTGCCTGCAACAGGCCGGCCAAATACAGCTGTTACGCCAGAGAACGTCGCTGTTGTGCACCGAATGATACAGGAAGACCGACATATTACATATGAGCAGATTCGGGCTACTTTAAGGATTGGTATAACTGATTCAAACTGCACGAAGGGTAGTCTGCGAACAGGATGCAGCTCAAACTCGTCGGGGTAAGTAGATGAGTTGGGGTAAGCAGGGGCTTTGTCAGCTACGTAGTACTGAAGAGCCCTTCTGGGGTCTAGCAGGACGTCAGGGTAAAATTGCACTTCTTCGTGGTAAAATAACACACTAACATTGCATCTCCTGTCGGAGGCGTTGAAGACACATGGTAAAAGTGTTTATGGCTGGAGTTCCATCATAATATCAATCATTAAAAGGTATGACGGTCGCTTCTAATGAGGCTGCCACATGGCCGATAAAATTAAATAATTATAAATTCATGTAAACAGGGGTCCCTTATGCTCCGCAAAAAAAGCGTAACGTGAGACACACTTAAGCAAGCCACACACGCTAGGGTTTATCTGACAGGTTTACCTGTACAGGTAAACTGGAGCGTGTATATCACATAACTGCGCAAGTTTCCACGCCTGTACAGGCAACTCAAAAAAATATGAATTTTACCTGTGCACTGTGCAGGTAAAACTGAGCATCTGTGGCGGGCATCTGCGCAGGCGTCAGTTGTCCGGTGATTGTTAGAGGGGATGGACGCGCGGTGCTCTACTGTAAAAGTACAAAATGTAGTCTCGTAAACGGAACTAGGTCCTGCAGGAGTTTGTAGAAATTTATAAATCGGAGTATTGTCTTTGGCGTATAAAATATTCTCCCTTTTGCAAGGTATTGCATTTTCTTACGTCACTGTCAATCTGATCATCAGATGAGGCCTATATAGCTTTTGTCATTATTTCATCCTGCTTCTCAATTAAGAGAGTTACAGCTGTTAACCGTTAACAATACGTATTTTCATCCATTCCTAGATAATTGCGTTAATCTGTTGACTTAAATTTCAATTGTTTCAGTAAATTAACATGAGAGTACTGTTTTCTTTGTAGCACAGTTCACGGTGTCCTTGTTTATTTTTTTTTTTTAATAAAACAATTAATGTAACTTAATAACGCTACTGTGTTAAAATCAAACGGTGCTGCCGGGGTCATGGTTTCAATTGAAAGTTTGTGCAGGTTTACCGCTACGTGTATGGTCTCTGCAAAACTCAAGTTAACCTGTGCAGTTGAACTGTACAGGTAAACCTGTCAGGTACACCCTAGCGTGTATGGCTTGCTTTATAATGTAAAATCGTAAAAGACTTTTTTTCTCCATAACCCTAACGACCTTGGCATACCACAAAATAAAAGGACGGCGTAAGTAATGACAGTGAGAGATGTGTCCGTGAAGGATACGCCGTAGAAAGACGTGCCGGTGAGAGATGTAGGACGGAGTCTTTTTGTCCTTTTGTAACTGCATTTTTTTTTGCAGTTGAACAAACAATTGGGGCTACAATACCCCCATAACCACATTGAGAATTCCGGTAAAGGAATTCGCCGGTTGCACTTATTCGTTTCTAAGCGACTTAGAAATTCCAACTTTCTAAAGAAAACAAAAAAATTAAACATTTAGTTTAAAAACCAATACAAAAAACAAGTACCATAAAGCCTGGTATTTGCAACTATCGACCAAAGGACACTAATTAAATCAATAAAGAAGGACAAAGTTCTTATCCATCATCAGTTGTTATCCATCTTATTGATGCGATGGCCAATTGGGTTGAAGTGATCCCCACAAAAACAATCACAAGTACATGGTGCATCAGAAAATTAAAAGAAATACATATTTACACATGTGGGTTTCCTTATGCTTTAGTATTTGATAATGGGAGACAATTCACATCAAATGAATTTAGAAGATATTTAAAGTCAAATGGTATAACTCATAAAACCTCAGCGCCGTATCATCTGGCAACGTGATGAGCGCCGTATCAAACAAGTTGACAAGCCGCACGATATGTGCAAACGATTGAAATATCACTAAATACGTGGGACACTTAGAAAGTTTTGAGAAACTAAAAAACTAACTTCTATGAAAAAATATTTTTAATTAATTCATTTCAAAGAACTCTCCACCAGCCTCTACACTATACTCTATACAAAGTTTCATGCGTCTGAACTAATTTTCAAAACATTTTTTCCAGTCCAACACTTCTTCCACGGCCTTCTTCTTCTGCTTCTTCCGGCGATGAAAACTGTATCCCTTTGATCTGATTTTTTATTTTTGGAAATAAAAGGAAGTTACATGGAGCCAAATCAGCACCGTGAGGAGGGAGTCCCAAGACTCTGACCGGTGTGGAGTCCAAGAAGTCCTTCGTTTTAATCGCAGAGTGTGTGGGCGTGTTGTCGTGGTAAAGAAGGACCTCGCGGAGCCCGGTGTTAGGTCGCTTATTGCTCATTGCAGAAAAAAAATCTGGCAGCCATTTCGTGCTTTACCATTCGGCGTCGATGCTGCTTTCATCTCAAAGTGTAATTAAAATTAGGTACACCGTCAAAATGAAGAAACTAGCGATCAAAATTTTCCCTGCGCTCCTCGATCGCTTCACTTTCGTAGAAGTTGGTTAATTTTGAAACAGTCAAACTGTCGACTGACGCTTAGTTTCTGGATCGTAGTGACAAATCCAGGATTCGTCACCTGTCACAATATCGTAAACGCGCCGTGACGAGCCTGCATCAAATTTTTGTATCATATCACTGCACCAATCCACACGGGCATGCTTCTGAGCTTCGGTGAGATTGTGCGGCACCCAGCGGGAAACTATCCTCCTTACGCAAAGGTGCTCGTGCAAAATCTTGTGAACACTTCGTGAACCAATCTGCAGAGTATGGCTGAATCTCTTCGTACGTAATTCGTCTGTTTTCTTAAATTATTTTTTTTACTGCCAGCACACTTTCTTCGGTGACAGCCGTCGTAGGACGACCACTCCTTTGTTCATCCCCCAAAGTAAGACGACCGCATTTGAACACGCTACACCAGCGATAGATGGTTGCTTTTGAATGAAAAATGACTCATCAGATTTTAAGCCACATTTAAAATCGTAAAAAATCATAGCACGAAAATGTTCTCGATGCAGATCCATCTTTTAATGAGACAAGAAAAAAATAATTGGTTCTCGAAAAAATGCGGAGGGAAATTTAAAAATCGACCAGTGGTAATCGAAGTTTTCAAAATAATTACAAGTGGTCAGTGTCTTATAATTAAATTTTTTTTTCGCAACACTTCGAGTGACCTGGTAGCATTAATTCCGAGGTATGTGATATACACGAAAACCTTTTGATTATTAAGTCACAGCTTCGCAGAGTGCCGAACTAAAATACAGGAAAGAGTGCATACGAACTACGTTTCAGAAGGGAAATTCGTACCAACTTGCTGCTGCACTGATACCTCCACTAAACTCTCCCTCTTTTCAGTTTAGGACAACGCCCATCCACACCGTCTGGAAAACGTTTTCCCTTGGAGATTGTGTACACCTGTACACGACTACTCATCCAAATCTAAATTGGCCTTTGGTACAGTCACAAAAAGACCAGGTGTACTTCATTATGAAGTACTCACAGACGCAGGCGAAGTGTGGAAACGACTACTAGATCAAAGGCTGAGTACAACATTTCCGAGATCGGCCTAAGCATTTGCGAGGGAGGACTGTTGTATACCAATCCTCTTTCGAGTATAATAGAGAACACGATGAAGCAGTCGCTATCATGGTTACCGCGTTATTTAGTTTATCTTTGATTAATAAATAAATGCTATGAACATATTAAGTGATAATTACTGAAAAGAACTAAAGTTGACATTTTTTTGTTTATATGGTTTGTGCTAGAAAAGGTTTGTGATCGTGTCCAATTAATTGTAGATGAATTTTTATGACTTTGAATATAAGGATAGATGTCTTGGGACTTCAAAGGAGGGTCAACGCCGCCTCCAGGACCTGGCGGATCAGCGTCCATATTTGGCGCCAATTATTTTTAAGTAAAAATTTAAATATTACTAACCAAATACCGAAATAAATAATTTAATTACATACACAGACAAATAAACAAATACAAAAAGTAGCTAAACACTGAAAGACAAACTAAATTATCTACTTGAATAAATTTTCACTTGTGTCACGCGCGTTTGTTTGTAAATGATGTTTTTTTTTTAATTTTTATTGACAGTTGAGTTGCATTTCGTTTACATTAATTTTGTTTGTTTTAAATAAAATATTTAATGCATGTATTTAGTTACTAATTTCAAATAATTTATACCTATCAATCTTCAGTACTCATATTTTTTATTTTATTATATTCATGTTATATTTGTTTAAATGATTTCGGCTAAAGGACTGAGTATCCAAAGACAGATTAAATTTAAAAAAAAAGACGAGTGTTTTTGGCGGGGTTTCATCGAGTGCGGTTGGCGTCATATTTTAATTATTCTTTAAATTCGTTCATAGTGGATATTGTGAAATAAAATTGGTGTGATTTTGTGTTACAATCGTCTGCGCAACTAAAGAATTAACGGAATCTTAAAAATAATCGTTATATCGAGCAAGTGGATGTGAGAACTTTATTGTAGTGTTGACTACCTCACAGAAGCTTGTCAAGAAAGCTGACTTACATTTTGTGCCAAACACTCCAAGAAACATTAGAATGCGTCACACCCACATTGTATTGTAAATTAAAGGAAGATTAATAAAAAAAATGAGACGATGGCTGCATGGCTTTGCCTTTGCCTTTCCCAATAGGGAAGAATGGAACTAAAAAAATTAAATTGGGCGGGAAAGCTTGAAAGTTAAAGGCGGTCTTTTGCGAAATCAAAATATTTTTTATATTTTATTGTTATAAAACACTTAAAAGTTGTCTGAAGAATACTGTTTCAACTCTGCTGACATGGGCAGAGTTAAATCTAAAAAACGGAAACGAAAACCTGGTGGTGATGGGGATAATCCTGTCGACGAAGATGCTGCTTCGAGCTCCGGTTCTACATCTTCCGAAAATCCTTCTGGATTCGACGAAATAGATCAAGAATCTCCTACAGTGAAGTACAAACCCTTTGTATTACCGCATTATGTCCGGTCCTACTCAGAAAACGCAGGTGGTACAGAATTCATAGTTTTCATATCAAGTACTGATGATGCTAGACCAGTAGGCAATAGAGACCTTATGTATCTGTCCAACATATTCCAAAGAAATATGAAGGGGATTAAACAATTTAAAAGAATTAATAAATTCAAGTTTGGAATTATTTTTGACAAACCAACTATGGCTAATGCAGCACTCCAGAATAAAGATTTTTTCAAACAGCACAGATTACAAGCCAGTATTCCAGCTTCTGCATCTGAACAAATTGGGGTAATAACGAGCGTACCTATTGATTATAGCAATGCTAAATTATATAAACATTTAACTTGTTCAAAAAAAATTATATCTATTCGTAGGTTTATGCGTAGAGTAAAGAACGATAGTGGCGCAACTACATTGCAACCAACGCAAACAATCTCAATTACATTCGCATCAACCACATTGCCAGAATCAGTAGAATTAAACTCATGGCTTTTTCCCGTGAAAAAAATATGTTCCTCCAATAAAACAATGCTTTAATTGTTTATTATATGGTCATACAGCTGCATTTTGCAAAAATGCCACAAAATGCTCGAAATGTGCAGGTAGTCATAACTATAGAGAATGTGATAGTCAAATACTTATCTGCTTTCATTGCAAAGGTAGCCATATAGCCATAGATAGTAACTGTCCTATAAAAAAGCAAAAAATTATTGAAAATAAAAGAAAAATTAATAATCCAGTACCATATATTGACACCTTAAATACTAAGCAGTTTCCTGCATTACATAGTAAAAAACAAAATGACAATGAACATGACTCACCAAATTGTTGATAAATGACCATATTGTAAATATTCTTGTACAAAGTCTAATTAAAATTAAGGCAAGTGGTGTAACAAATTCCAGTAACATTAAAGAAGCTCTTAGAGAAGTAGTAACATCATACAAAATTAAATAATGGCTTTAAGGGTTATCCAGTGGAATGCTCAGAGCATATTATGCAATAAAAATTGTCTTACTCATTTTTTATATGAACAAGACATTCATGTAGCATTATTATGTGAAACATGGTTGAAACCCGAATTAAATTTTACTATAAGAGGCTACACAGTAGCCAGGTGAGACTCTGGTAATAGACACAATGGTGTTGCAATTGTCATTAGAAATGATATCCCCTTTCAGACAATAGATACTACATTTGATAACTCTATTCAAAACATAGCTATTCAAGTAAGATTCCATAATACAGATCTTTCCATAGTAAGTATTTATTGTCCTCCTTATAGTACACCTAGTTTTTGTAAAAATAAATTAGATAATTTAATAAAGCTGATCCCTGAGCCAATGATAGTTGCTGGTGATTTTAATGCCCACAATACCTTGTGGGGGTGCCACTCAACTGATAACCGTGGTAGAGACATTAGTGAAATAGTTGAAAACAATGATTTATTTCTATTAAATGATGGCAGGGCCACAACAGTAGGTTCTGCTAGTTGGAGGCCAAGTGCTATAGATCTCACTATTGTTTCTTCATCCATTGCTCTTGCGTGCAATTGGGAAGTCCATGATGATCCTCTTGGACGTTATCACCTCCCTGTTATGACAGAAATATCACTACAATCACATTCCTATGCAAACTCATCATCTAACGTTCCAATTCATTATAATCTCAAGTTAATAGACTGGAAAAAATATTCAATTTTAGTAAATCAGAAGCTCCAATCTTTTAACATAATGGATAATGTCATTGACTCATATAACAGTTTCTGTGGTGCACTACATGAAGCAGTTGCTGAATCAAGTCCTCAAAGACCCATATCTGGGTCAAACAATAGATTACCTCATAAAAAGCCTAAGTTAACAGTTCCATGGTGGAACATCACATGTAGTGAGGCAGTGAAAGCTTCAAAACAAGCATATATTTTATTTAAATCCAACTCTACACCAGAAAATTATGTAAATTTCAAAAGGTTACAAGCACGTAAAAAAAGGATCCTTAAACTTGAGCAAAAAAAAAGTTGGCAAAGTCTTTGTGAATCTTTTAATAGAAATACTCCCATTAAGTTTATATGGCAATATATGAGAAAATTTAATAGTACTTCTCCTGGTAGCAAAAGCTATTCAGATAAGTGGGTCACCCCCTTTCTAAACAAGTATACCCAAGACAATGATTCAGAAACTTCTCCTTTTGTATTACTAGGACATAAATTAAATGACACCAATAACTTTATTGTAAACCCTTTTTCTTTGCAAGAACTTCAAAGTGGCTTAAAATCTCGTAAAAATACTGCATGTGGACTAGATTGGATATCTTATCGCATGCTTAAGGAGCTAAATGATAGTTCACTTCAAACCTTTTTATATATCCTCAATTCATTATGGATCCACGATGAAATTCCTGATTCTTGGAAAACAGATTGTATAGTCCCTATCTTGAAACCAAACAAGAAACCAGGTTTAGTTGATTCATACCGCCCCATAGTCTTATCTTCATGTGTTGGTAAGATATTTGAACAGTTGCTTAAACAGAGACTAGAGTTCTATATAGAGAAATTGGAATTTTACCTGACAACCAATTTGGATTCAGGAGAGGGAAATCCACTCGGGATAGAATAACTCATCTTCATCTGGATATTCTGAAAGCTTTCTCAGATGACAGAGCACTTCTTTGTGTCTTCTTTGATATAGTTAGTTCTTTTAACAACATTAACCACCAAGTTTTATGTTCGGAACTAAATTCCATTGGATTACCTGCAAAAGTCATAAATTGGATTTTTAATTTCATAAATGGTAGAAAAGTATTTGTTAAATATAATTCTATGCTGTACGGCCCTAAATACTCATTTAAAGGTAGTTGTCAAGGTAGCATTTTAAGTCCTCTTTTTTTCATTTTGTATATAAGAAAGCTTAATATAATCTTAGGAACTAGTGTATATAATTTGCAGTTTGCTGATGATTTAGCTATTTACTGTAGCTCTAACAGTATTCAGGAATCAGTTGATAAATTGAACCACACAATAACAAGACTTAAATCATACTTTGATTCACTACATTTGAAAATTATCCCAGAAAAAAGCAAAGTAGTTGTTTTTAGCAAAAGAAAATGTTCAGTAAATGTAAATATTATATATGATAATTCAATTTTGACTGTTGTAAATAATGTAAAGTTTTTAGGGGTGATATTTAGTAGTAATTTGTCTTTCAAGTCCTATGTTTTAAATATAATTGATTGTGCTAATAGAGCATTTAATATTTTGAGAAGTTTAGCGAAAACTTCATGGGGTTCAGATCCAAAAATATTAAAATTTCTGTATAAATCACTTGTTCGGAGCCATTTCGAATATGGATTTTTATTTTATTCTAATTTAAATCAATGTATAGAAAAATTGGAAAAAATACAAAATAAATGTCTAAGACTTATCATTGGTGCAATGAATACATCACCAATCAATTCATTACAGATTGAATGTAATATTGAACCTCTTAAATTTAGATTTCACTATTTAAGAAAAAAATATATTTTAAAACAATTTTCTGTCTGTAACAACAGACTACTCCCAAAAATATTAGGTTTCACAAACAACATTAATTGTCCATTTATTTCTGAAAATGTAAATACTTTATATAACAATTATTTTAATATTGTAAAAAGATATATGAATTGGCCTTGTTACTGGGGTAACTATGATATTAAATTTAATGACATTCAAGTTGATATTGATAACAAGTTGCAAACTAAGCAAGATGTATATAGAGAGTTGTATAAATGGTTGAGTTATAAAAAAATGTACACAGATGGTTCAAAAACTGCTACATCTACTGGAATTGCTATTTACATCCCTCACAAGAAAACTGGCTTTGGTGTTAAGATAAATGGTACTTAATTCCATTATATGTAATTGAATTTCGGGGTAATTTGTAGGGGGGGTGGAGGGGGGGCTCCCCCCGACCCCCCCGCCATAAAAGATTTTTGGCGGAAATGCAGTTTTTTTTTTACCTAACCTAAAAATTCATTAAATCTGTTAAATGTAGTGGAATTTCAGGGGGATAGGTATTAGGGAAGACCCCTCAGAGGGAAGGGTAAATCGCCCTCCCCCCTTCCTTCGTTTTTTTACAGAAATGATAATTATAAAAAAATTAGAGGGGTTTTAAAGGTAAAACTGTACTTCCAGGGCCTAGAGATGATATTTGATTTTTTTGTAGAAAAAGTCTCTATTAACGAATTTTTCTTTCTGGCGCTTCGCCGGCCGCTGCCGCGGCACGCTCGCTTCGCTCGCTCGGCTCGCGCGTTAAGGTCACAACACTAACCTAACCTAACCTAGTGTGAAGTATCACCACACAAGCGGCTCATTAGAGTCCAAAACTCGCACTACACTCGACTCTTCAGGCGAAGGGCCAGCCAGTGTTGCCAACTCGGATTTTGAAAAAGGCGTAGGCCCGATGAGAAAATTACGTAGATTTAGTAATTTTTGCATATGAAAAGTACGTAGATCTACGTACTTTTTTCTGAGTGACATGAAGAAGTCCGAATGAAACAAGTATTTTGTTATACAATTTCTTTAAAAACGGGAGATGGAACAAAGAGTTCTTGGAGAAATCGCTGCATTGGAAGCATGACCATGTGGTATTATAAAACCATGATTTCTAATAGATCACATGTAAAATAGAGTTAGTTATCATAATACACTTGGTAAAAGACTCTAGAAAGTTGTGGTTAAAATTGCCAAGAGAAATAATACATACACTTGTTGAACACATGTTAAAAACTTACTAACTCTTGTAACTTTATCGACTGAAAGTCATTTCTTTTTGCAAACATCAATTCGATGTAAGTACTCATTGAACAATATTTAAAGTTTAAAAATTCAATTTTTAAGGTTACGAATGTACCTACTAAGTCAAAGAGTTTTGTCGTTTCTCTTTTCACAAATCCTGCGTCCAGCATTAATTTAGTCAATAAAACCAATGACTTTTCTACAAGATACAAGAGTTTTTAGACACATCTTTATAAGAAATAAACATTTTTATAGTTTTTAAGAAAAGTAACGGAAAATATTCTTCTTTATTCTAGTGAATTAAGTTATTTTACAAATTTGAAAAAAATCAAGAAAATACGTAGATTCTGGGACTTAAGTTAGTAGGTTTGCAGGAAAGACCTAAAATACGTAGATCTACGTAAAAAGACGTAGAGTTGGCAACACTGGGGCCAGCAGACCTCGAGGTCGAAGGCTTTGAGGATGCCATGGTAGTCAGACGACGTTAATATCAACAGGAGTACGAAAAAGCTCTGAACTGCGACGAACACAAACACTGACTGGCAGATCTCATTAATGGCGGTAAATTGTCACATTTTGACAACAGTACCAACATAATAAACTTATATTTACCATAGACAACGAGAAACATGTTATTTTTGCATAAAAAAATGGCAGCACTGATCAAAATTGCTGTCAAAATTGACTCATAACCTACAAAAATATTAATTTTCAATAATTTTTTTTTAGAGTTCTATTCGTTTCCGCCTAAAAAGATTTCGTGTACGTGTTTTTAATAGTTAACACTTTGCGACAAAAATTTCAGCTTGCAACTCAATTACATATAATGGAAAGCTGAGCCTCGTCATTGCCTTTTTAAAGATCACCTGTACCGGCTCAAGATGGTCACTGGTCAGCTCACCTGTTTGTAACTTCTGCAACAGATAATCAGTCCCTGGACCATATCTTTTTCTTTTGCGGTTCATTTCAAGTACAGAGAAATTTGCTGCTTCAAGACCTTCGAAGTACTTTTGGCGAAGAAACCATCCCGCGTGACTTGAGAAAACTTTTACAAAATAAAGACACCTACATTCCTTTATACAAATTTGTAAAAGCTACAATCAAAACACTTTAAGAAAGAAAAGTTAACAGACAGGGCTGTATGGATTCAGAATCCTTTGCCCGTCCCAACAGGGACAAATTAACCAAAAAAAATTAAATTGACAGGTGTTGACAGGACAGAAATAAACAGAATAGAATGATTTTTTGTTTTCTAGTTGTTTTCTAAAATAACAAGAGTAAAATTTATATCGGGAGAATGTGTCAAAAATTATGGAAAACCAGAAGTTAGTTTCGTAATAATATTGTGGTAAAATCTTCGGATCACTAAGTTCACAAAAAGTTGTCAGCTCCCGTTACTTCGTTACGGTATTCCACGTCAGTTAAAAATAAGCCGATTGTAATAAAATGCGTCGAGCAAAAGGCTATCAGGATCTCGATAATAATGCCGTGGTGCCCAAAACTGTTCCTCCACCGATGCCACCTCCACAAGAAATAGAAATGGCATCAGTTTCAGTTGTCCCCGATGGTATGTATTTACTAGCATAAAATCCAATATTTTATTATTCTTAGTTCCCATGTATTTAAAACTTAGCATTTACCGATTATTACTTCACACGAACTTGTAAAAATACATGAATTACCTATAAATTGTTATTTTTAGGGTTCCGTACCTCAAAAGAAAAAACAGAACCCTTATTGGATCATTTTGTTGTCCGTCCGTCGGTCCGTCTGTCAAGACCCTTTTTCTCAGGAATGCGTGGAGGTCTCAAGCTGAAATTTATATCAAATACTCAGGTCTGCTGTCCCTTGTAGCTGTAAAAAAACAAATGTCTAAGCCAACGCAATTAAAAGATACAGCTGTTTATGTCGTGAATCTTGGGATCTTGCGAAGGAATCAAAACCTACTGAGTACTTCGTGTGAACTCAGAATCTTGAAATTTGGTCTGATGCAACATCTTATAGCACAGAAAAATGAAAAATTGCGAAAAATGTGAATTTTAGTTATATGACATATATATATTTTTTTAATAATTATTATATGTTTTATGGAAACCTCAGTGCGCGAGTTGCACTTGCACTTGGCCTTTTCTTTATTAGGTAACCACGTAAGAATCCCACAAGAACTCAACATTTTTCCGAGATAAAAAGTATCCTTTGTCTCAATCCAGGTACTAAACTGTATTGCCAAATTTTGTCAAAATCCATTCAACTGTATCTGAGTGATTTGAGTTACAAATGTACAAAATTTTTATTTTATACCTAATAATAAAAGTAAATAAAATAAAAAGACTTTATTTAAGCTACCAGTTTTTAAAACAATGGTTGAAAATTTGAAATTTTTTCTTAAGTGATAAATGTATGTGTCAGTGTCACAAGACCTCTCCCAGCCTCTGCAGGATGTCCAGCCGATGCTCGAATCTTTGGAGAAATGCTGCTTCTAATCTTCGCCACTCAGATCTGTTTAGGGCTATTATGCTCCAGTAAACTCCCGCCGTCTGTTTAAGCTCATCTGCCCATCTGGTTAAAAAAAAATGTTATTATAGTAGAGCACAAATCTTTAAATGTGTAATTTTTATAGTGCATTTTCTAGTAGTTTTTATTAGTAACAATATTGAACAATTCACTTTCAAATTATTTTTCAGACACTTTCACAGTGACTCAGGCTGTGAATGCACTTGGTTTTGGCTGGTTTCAAGTCAAGTTATCATTATGCACTGGATTATGTTGGATGGCTGATTCAATGGAGATGACCATATTAAGTATTCTTTCTCCAGCCTTGCATTGTGAATGGAATATAAGCAAGTTTGTATGGTTGATATTTATAAACACTATCCTATATATATATATATATATATATCTATAAAAATACAGTGTAAACTCTTTATAACGAAACTCAAGGGACTGAGCATTTTTTGTCGTTATAGAGAGTTATCGTTATATGGAGTGAACAAAAAAAACCAAATTAACAAGAATTTTTAATTGTATGTATGAAATAACTTTTTCGTCAACACTAATCGCTTTCCGTTTATTGGCCATGTTAACAGTTTCAAAGTAGGTTTACGACTGATAATACGATAGGTACCCAGTATGCTTGGTCGAAGACCATCACTTCCGAGAAAACAATGCGTCATACTGCACGTGTACAAGGCAATTAAGGATAACAAAAGCTAGACCGACCTCGGATGTTTCGGAGCTTCAAAGTCTTTTGTTACCTGATAACTTAACATAAACAATAATACGGATAATAAATATTTTCTGTCTAAAAATATGAACACATTTCTTCGTAATAGAGAATGGCGTATCGCTATAAAGAGTGTTTCAATATGTGAGTTTTAATGCAAACCAACCAACTTGGGCTCACTCCAACGTTATAGGGAGTTTATCGTTATAAAGGATAACGTTATAAAGAGTTTACACTGTATATCAAATTCTTAAAAAATTAACATATAACATATAGATAGGCAATTAACATATACATGAATGCTTATCATTATAAGAAAAATAAATAGCTTGTATGTACTTTAAATCCTCTGGATTGCTTTTGAAAAAAAACACCAATCTAAGATGTGACCTTAGAACTGCATCCAACTGCAAGTTTTGTTTAAAAAATGTGGCATTCAAGTTTGAACTTAATACACTTCCCTGTGGAACTTTGATACTTAATACAATCCACCTACAAAAACGCACCATAAAACTGAACTTTACAAACAAACCATAGGTACATAACAATGGTTCTAATTACAATGTAAAAATTCAGTACTAAATGGTGTTTTGTTATTATTATATTTGCAGGTATCAACAAGCCCTTACAACAACTGTAGTCTTCATGGGAATGATGCTTAGCTCTACATTTTGGGGTAACATTAGTGACCGGTATGGAAGGAAGACTGTGAGTAAATAACTACCTATAAATATTTAACTAGAATACCCGAGTGCTTTAGCATGCATTGTTTACTTTTCCTTTTAATTTGGGAAAGCAAAGGAAACTGAGTCCTCATATACTTTAGACTATTTCTTTAGTTTTTCATTATCTGAAAAGCATTTGGGGCCGGAAATATATTTCTCTGTGCACTCTTACTCATATATAGATAGTTGAGGATTAAGCATCTTTATTTAATAAAAGCCCAATTTAGTCTTTTTTATTTTATTTTATATAATTTTTTTTTCAGGCTCTCAGTATGTGTGGTGTGCTTTTGTTCTACTATGGTCTACTTAGTGCAATAGCACCAAATTTCCTTTGGTTATTGTTCCTTAGAGGTCTTGTAGGATTTGCTATAGGATGCGTTCCACAATCGTGAGTATGAAAAACATATAATTGTACATAAAAGTAATTTATCATAAATCATGTACCATATTAATTAAGAAATTACATTTTTTTTTTATTTCAGTGTCACATTATATGCAGAATTTCTGCCAACAAAACAACGAGCAAAATGTGTAGTCTTACTTGATGTAAGTGATAATAAACTTTCGACATATTTTATTCCAAACTGTTTAGATTATTTGCAAGTCTGTACCAACTATAATAAAATTTATTATACTTAAACCAAGCCAGTATACTAATAAACCAAACCACTAATAATACTAATAATAAGCACTTTTTAATAATATATTTCTTAATAAATGCTACTTATAATTGTTTGGTGGAGGATGTTAGTTCATGTTATTGAATGATGTCTTTTTGGATTAAAAAAAGACAGTAAAATCCTTAAAAATATATATCAATATTTATGAATTATTTTCATTAATTCGTGTAAGTATTTGACCTCCTATGTGTTTGCTCAAGTTTATTAGATCATAACCACAGCTGTAATCAATAGGGAAGATGACTAACTTTTTCTTCGTCTTTCAGGTAGATTATCAGAAAGTATTGGACATATATTTTTTCTTTATTCACATAATCAAGACATTGCACAGATATATTGATTTGAAATAGTGTTGCCCAAATGCAAGAACAAGACGAGACTTAGCCAGTCTTGGTCTTGCGCTCCCAGTCTTGGTCTTGATCTTGCAGCAACAGTCTTGCTATTTATTAAAGTTTACTTTAGATCTTAGAAAAACGTATTAGAATTGGAACATTGTGAGCTTGAATTAACATAGCCATAGTAAAGACCAATCAGATTAATAATTGTCTGAAGATTTGATAAGAAATTCGAAAAATCAACTGCCACATGGTTATCAACTGAGCTATATGCCGTTTTATATTATTTTATTAGTTTTGTAGATTTTTTAACACGGTTCAAGTATATTTGAGTGGTGGTAATTCAAACGGGTTATATTTGACCACTTTTTTGCTATTTTTTCTTGTAAAAACTTAAGAAATATTTTAACTAAATGTACAATAATAGTACCTAAGCAATTAGTTTAAACCCATATACGTGTTGTACCGTCTCGCTCGCTCATATATCAAATAGTATTAGCGTGAGTGGGACGGCACGACACGAAATTAGAATTTTGCATGAGCATACCTAGGCCCTGTGGCGGCAATCAAATAGTGTCAAATGTTGTGATTTCGGCGCGGCGGCAACGATTGTTGTATGTGATTTCAATAGAAGCCGCCGGCGCGTGTTGATCATCACCATGTACTTCCGAAAAGCGGCAATTTTCTTTGAGAAGTCAGTACAAAACCTTTGATGCCGCATTATCAAAGTGCCGATGGTTAAAGTTAAAACAAAACTATGCATGCACTCTCTTTGATTTTAATGGTTATTTTTTTATTCGCTATGTATGTTTGGTATGGTATGTATAGGGTTGCAACGATATATCGGAATATCGATAATATCGAGACCAAAATATCGATATTTAAAATTCACTAATATCGATATCGGAAATTCCAAAATATCGATATTTCGTAGACTAAATTTAAACACAATAATATCAATTAATTTACCTGCTATGACTATCTAAATTGAATAATATCGAAATAACTATTGCTTTGAAATCGCAAGAGCTTATAGATGTATTAAAAAAATCTTGAACCCCAAGAAATATACTAAACAGGTGTGGATTCTGGCATGATTCTCTAAACCTAAAATTAAATTTGACAACAGTGTATCCTTGTCATTCTCTATAAAGAATGATAAGGAGAGACTGATGTTAAATTTAGTTTTAAGTTTAGATAATCATGCCAGAATCGACACCATCGTATATAGGTATAATCGTATACCTAATGGTAACTCATGCACTTAAATAAAATCCTTGCCTCTCTTTCTAGATAATTGTGAACTACTGATTAATTGAAATTAAATATCATTGTAATATAACACAAAATAAAATTAAGAATCTTATACAAATCGTAACTTTTTTAAGCTCGCCAAGTAAGATAGGTACCTATAGTAATTTTGGAAGCTTTGGGCTTACCCTATTCTGAAGCCATGGGCACGCCCCTGATGTATGGGAGACTAAGCAATTTGCGTATTTGATATGCGCTAAAAAACCGACATAGCTTGGAAAAGCACGAATGTAGTGAAAACTTAGCGAAGGCATTCGCAAATGTCGTCCCACATATGCGGGTAGGCGCATTCGTGCTAATAAATGTGAGTGATCTGATCAGGATAATATTTTAATTTTTTGGTTTCCTGTCGTGGCTGAAACACAAACCGTGCGAGCCAATAAAAAAAACCTGCTTGGCGCGATTTCATCAAGCGTTTTTAACGAAAAAGCTGGCTCAATGCATTTCGCGAGAAACTCGCCAACAAACATATGAATGTGTTACACACTCAACCCGTATTCTAATGTCAATAAAAAAAAGGAAAAAAATATCGATATATCGATAATATCGAGTTAAAATGGTCGATATATCGGATGTCGATATTTTCCTGACTTCGATATAAATATCGATATTTCAAAAGACTTTGCATCCCTAGGTATGTATCCCAGTGAAGTGGCGCACACTAAGGTGCGTCGATCCTGAGAAGCCCCCATATGGGCGTAGGAGGGTACCGGGGGGTTTTAGTGGAGTAGGATCAGTGTGGCCTTCCGCACTGGTCCTGCTTGAGTAGGGTCGGCACTGCGAGGCCCACACACGCCGTGCGTCTAGTCAGCGTCACGGTATGGTGCGTAACTGCATTTCCCCTCGTCACAAAAAAAAATGGTATGGTATGTATGGTATTGGTCGTAATGCGCATAGGTCCAGTTTTTCATATTCTTTGATACAGTTTTTTGCGTCTCATAGAATTCCTAAGCGTACCTATACACCGAACTGTTATACCTAACTATTCCGTGAAATAGCGTTAAATCCTAGCTGCAAGACGCAAGAGTCTTGCCGGATTAGTCTTGTTCTTGCTCAAGTCTTGCACGGTCAGTCTTGGTCTTGGTCTTGCTAAAAATACGCGGTCTTGTTCTTGGTCTTGGTCTTGCAAAAATGCAAGAACAAGACCAAGACTGCAAGACCAAGACTGAATTTGGGCAACACTAATTTGAAGTATGGCACAATGTCACGTCTTAATACAATTTTTACTTAGAATAATGAATGTCACTCCCAAACTATGATGTGCTTTACCTTTGTATTTTTTTGGTTAATAGACAACAGAAAAAATAAGTGTCCATTATTTTCGGATAATATCACTGACGTACTAAATAAAATAGAAATTTGTTTTTTTTCTCTTGCCTGGGCACAGCATTAATATTGAAGTATTCAAGTTTCGCTATAGCCAATCATTGAATAGGTGATCCAAATTTTATTAATCTAAAGAAGAATATAGCTCCAGGCTCGAGTAAAAAATTCTGTATAATACTATTTTTTTCAATAGTGTTTCTGGGCGCTAGGCGCATGCTTGGAAGTGGCTCTGGCGTTGGTGGTGATGCCCACATTGGGTGTTCACTGGTTGCTGGCACTTTCCACAATTCCTCTTTTGATCTTCGCCCTTATATGTCCAGTAAGTATTTTTTTTTGAAATCTCCCTGTATCATATCACTTTAAATCTATATTTTAATATTATAATGTAAGAAAACGCCTTCATAAACCAACAACTTATTTATTCAACTCCAAAAAGAGACGACACGTGAAAACACTTCAACGGCTATCAACAGAATGCCCTGTCTACTCCCCACGCCCCGCCATGATTCAATCGGCCTTAGTTCATTCGCGCCATCTCTCACTCCGGTTTTAATTAATTTTCATACAGTGATCGATAAACTACTTTTAATAATAATTTTATTAATAATTTGACAAAATAAAATTATAACTAATAATAAATGCGAAAGCGTGTCTGTCTGTTACCTTTTTACGCTTAAACTGCTGAACCTATTTGGATAAAATTTTGTATAGAGATTTTAATTCCAAGGTATTCCAAGGACATGGGATAGTTTTTATCTTATGAATCATCATTTAAGAGGTTGAAAGGGGGGGGATGTAAGTTTATATGAAAATACCAACATGAATAGACATAGCATCTTTAGTATCTCTAGGTTGGTATTGAATTAAAGATGTAAGTAATAGAATTAATTTAATACTCTACTAAGCAGGAGCAGGAGCTCTCTTAGCAGGAGCTAATAGCGCGGGTCGTTAGCACATTCGATCTGCGATCGTGAAACTTAAGCAACTTTCGCAATGGCCGATCATTGGACGGATGGCCTAAAACTCAATATCTCGAGGTCCTCCGTGTTTGGGAAGGCACGTTAATCATAGAGGTATAAGAATAGAGAAGGGGAGATATAGACTCTACTATAAGTGGAAGTTTCCCATTAATAGAAAGAGAAAGAAGATGAGAGACCGCGAGCTTTCTCTCTCTAATTGCGCATGCGCATTGGCAACCGTAAGCATCTTACTATTTCGATGTGATGCCATTGAATGCCATGCGTCACAGGAGAGAGAGAGATAGCTAGCGGTCTCTCATCTTCTTTCTCTTTCTAGTAGACGGACACTTTTAGAGCCGCCTTCCCCGCTCTATTCTTATACCTCTATGACGTTAATCCGTTGGTCCCACCAATCCCGCATCCAAGCACTGGGCCCGCGTGGCGGTACATGGCACAATCTCCCTTTTCCATTCATAACGGAAGCCTATGCCCCAGCAGTGGGGACGTTAATACGATGATGATAATACTTACAATTACTAGATAGATAAATTCAAGACTCCCTTACATCTTTGTCACATTGTTATCTGATTTACAGTGGTTGCCGGAATCAGCGAGGTTCCACGTAGCAAGTGGGCAGCCAGACAAAGCTTTGGCAACATTAGAGCAGGTAAGTTAAATAGCGCGCGTTTCCCAAACTTCCTGTTACTCACTTCCGTCCCACTCCCACAAATTGCACGAAAGCGAGAGGAAAGATGTTACACATCAATATAAGTATAAAGTTTTAATTATTATTATCGAGTTTCATTGGTCTGTTTCCTTTGACTAGATCGCACAAGACAACGGGCGGCCGATGCTGTTGGGGCGTTTGGTGTGCGACGATTCCGTGGGCATCGGGCAACGTGGAAGACTGAAGCATCTACTCATTCCGCATCTACGGAATACCAGTCTACTGCTTTGGTTCATCTGGTAAGGTTCATATTTAAATGATCATCAAAAAAATAGTAAAAGACAAACCAGCTTTTTCCATGCAAAATTTGAGGATGACGATACGTTAGGGAGCTGTCAAAAATTCGTGCTTGGGCCTCAGTTGGTAATATAACCTAACCTTATCTTTACGTTACCAATTGTATTTTTAAGGTGATCATTTACATTTTTTTAAAGAATCATTTAAATATTTTCCATATTATAAATGCGAAAGCTTGTCATTTTTTCTGTCTGTTTGTTCTCTGTATAATGCAAGCAAGAGGCATAAGCTACCGTGTATACCAAAGTGAGCGCGAGTCGCGATACGAAATCATTGGTGTGTGAATAGTAATCAAATTCACTGATATAAATTTTTGTTGAAGCATGTAACTGCTTGATGTTTAAATCTTAAGAAAATATATCTAGAAAAAAAAACACGTGGACCAGGCAGCAGATGGGACTCGAACCCGCACCCTTCGCTATCCGGACGAATGTACTGACCAATGTGTAGACTCTCAGCCTAGTAAACGTTTCTTCATTATTGCTCAGGCTTGTGTCTCAGTTGGTAACTGTACCTGTCCCGAACCCACAAGAGCATCGATTTTAATTATCTTGGGCTCATTTGAGGCTCTAATTTGAATTGGAGATTACATATCAATAGAATCTCTCTCCACCTTACAGAAGAACACAGTAAAATAACAGTGCCTTTTGGTAGTGTTGTTTTTATGTCGGTGACTAAGGTTCCAGAGCTCCACGGGGTAGGGGATGGGGTTAGGGTTAGGCAACTGCGCCAGTGCTATTTTTTGTATCGCAAACGTCTATAGGCTAAGGTAGTCGCTTACCATCAGGCGGGCCATAACCTTGTTTGCCTTTTAACATAAAAAGAAGGCATATGACATAAGAAATAAAGCCCAGCGTTTCGTCTCAGGATGTCGTGCGCTTTCTGCTACTACGGCCTTGTGCTGATGACGACGGAACTGTTCGAGACGGAGACGGAAACAGGCGACGCTTGTGCGGCCAGCTGCCGTCCCCTTCACACCACCGACTATATGGACCTGCTGTGGACCACGCTTGCAGAGTTCCCCGGTAAGTAAAATGCCTACGAATCCGGTGGTTCACTTTAGTGGGGATTTTTGTGCTTGTTCGTTTTTTGTTTATGTTCGTTTCACATAACGTGACTGACGTCATACTTTTTCGTGCGTGCAGCCGGTGTTCATCTTATAATAAGACGTTATCACGTCAAAAATGAAGTCCTTTGCTCATTGATCCTATATATTAAGCAAATCAATATCAGTGTAAATAAATATCACGCACCTTTTCACACAGGAATATTCGCTACAATCTTCGTGATCGAGAAGTTCGGTAGGAAAAAGACGATGGCAGCTCAGTTCGTGATTTTCGCAGTCTGCGTTTGCGTCCTTATTTATAATGGAAAGTAAGTATTGCTGTTTTACTTCCATACTCTGAGATATTAATCAAATGTCAGCATTAAATTTTTGTCGTCTTATTCTATCGCTATCGCGAATAAAGTGACAGCATTAACTACTAATAAACAAATAAGCCAACCCCCTCTGTTGTAACATATTACTATTATATGTTACAGTAGACAAATTTACCTTACCGAAATGATCTTTTTGTGTTGCTTACCCAAAGGGTCTCAAAGGAAACCCTATTACTTCCACCGCTGTCTTTCCGTTTGTTTCGTTTTGCGAAACCTTGTTTTTAATATGTGCAAAGGTACGGAATTCTCGGGGGAGCATCAAGGTCGCAGTCGACGGTGCATGCTCGGACTCCAAATCCGTAAACGCTGGTGTTCCGCAAGGCTGTGTGCTATCGCCTACGCTGTTTCTTCTTCATATCAATGATATGCTTCAAATTGATGGCATTCATTGTTATGCAGACGACAGCACGGGTGATGCCCTATATACCGGCCGCGCCAACATTTCACGGGAAAACGTCATCGAGAGTCGGAACAAACTTGTGTCTGAAGTCGAAACTTTGTTAAACCAAGTAACGAATTGGGGCCGACTTAATCTAGTCCAATTTAACCCTACGAAGACACAACTATGCGCGTTCACCGCAAAAAAAATACCATTTGTCGTATCTCCTCTCTTTGAGAACACTCCTCCTCCGCCTCAGCTAGTATTGGAATTCTTGGCGTTGACATATCGAGCGACGTGCAGTTTCGGGATCATTTAGAGGGCAAGGCCAAATTGGCCTCTAAGAAGCTTGGTGTGCTCAATAGATCGAGAATGTACTTCACACCGGCCCACCGACTGCAACTTTATAAGGCACAGGTTCGGCCTCACATGCAGTACTGCTCTCATCTTTGGGCGGGGGCACCCCAGTACCAGCTTCTCCCTTTAGATCGCATCCAGCGCCGAGCGGCTCGAATCGTCGACGACCAGGACCTTTCCGATCAGCTTGATCCTTTGGCTTTGCGTAGGGATGTAGCATCGCTCTGCATCTTCTATCGCATTTATCTCGGAGAGTGTTCTGAGGAATTGTTCGGATTAATTCCAGCTGCTGCATTTCGCCATCGTACATCGCGACAAAAATTTCATCCCCATCATCTTGATGCGTGGCTATCCACAACCGTGCGTTTTTGTCGAAATTTTTTACCACGTACGACAAAACTGAATATATTGTCGCCAGCAGTGTTTCCGGACCAATACGACCCAAAAACCTTCAAAAAAAGAGCGTACTCCTTCCTTAAAGGCCGGCATCGCATTTGTGATACTCCTGGTGTTGCAAGTGTCCATGGGCGACGGTGACGGATACCATCAGGTGAGCCGTCTGCTCGTATGCCACCTATAACATAAAAAAAATGTGTTAAACACCATTAAATCTATATCGTGCACGTTGTCATTCACTAATTTACGCCGTCTCACGTCAAATTCTTTCGACGCCTGAAGGTCGACTGAAATGTAGCCACACAAGCTAAGTTCATCGCGTTAAAACCCTTTGATGTTATAATGCGATCCAAACTTTTATTACTTACTTAAGACGGGAATAAAGTCAGTAGTTTACATCATAATATATTTCGTTTACTGCACCGCGACTTGCGCTAACTTCACAGCCGTCATAATAATATGCCGACAGCGATCAAAGTAACATCCTCTTGGAGCGAAATGCCAAAGGTTGACTACATTATTTTATCGAAAGAAGTGGATGCCCGCGACTTTGTTCAATTGATTTCCTATACAAACACCCATTCATTTTCACACCTTTAAAGAATGATTTCTGGGGTAAAATCTGTTCTATGTTCATTCTATACCAAATTTAAAATTGGTTCAGTAGTTTAAGGTCACATTTCATTAGAGCCACCCGGCACCGCCTCTTCGCTCGAAGTCCACTCGTCGTCGACGAGCAAACTTCGGTGAACTCCGCGTTGTCGCGGAAAAATCCCTATCCGGGGATCCGGTGGTTTCGCACTAAGCTTAAAGGGTATTCGCAGGGTTTTTTAGCGGATATTATGCCGTAAAACGCTCGTAAGAGTTACGGGATCCTCAGTGGGCAGCCACTGCGGGAGCCCGTGAAGCTTGCGGGAGCCAGATATGAGGTCCGTTCGGCGGTGTGCCTCTTAAAGGTGCCGTCGTCTGTAAACATAAACAGAATATCAGAGCGTAACATCGGGTAGTCGACGGGTGACCGTCGCGCCGCAACATAGTTGACTCCGCGTTGTCAGCTAAAATTAAGTAGTGTATTAGAGGTCGTCGCTACGTTTACACGTGTGTTTTTACAATGTTTAATTTTACAAACCGTCAATTGGCTCTAAGGGATCATCCATAAAGTAAGTCATATGTTAAGGAGGAGGGAGGGGGTCGACGAAGTGTGACATTGTGTAGCAAGAGGTGGGAGTGTCTTGACTTTCATGACATCATATTTCAAAATCTTTTACTTATCTGTATGGGTTTTGTTTTATTTGCTAATTTTCAGAACAACTGTTTTAATTTAATAATTTCTAGGTGCAAAATAGAAAACCTTGTGACATCACACAAAGAGGGGAGGGTTAAAAAAATTTGGAGATTTAGGCGTGAAGAGATAACAGACAGACACACTTTCGCATTTATAATATTAGAATGAATACCCCAAATATTAGATTACTGCGATTTGTTAGGTGAAGGCAATGTGAACATTAATATTGACTGACATAAACTACTGGATTGTTCCACAGTCGTACGTTTCTGACGTGCGTTTTGTTCGTTGCGCGCGGTATCATTGCGGGACTGTTTCAAGCTGCATACGTGTACACACCAGAGGTAAGAACAGATTTACTATGGATTCTATTCTATTGCATCATTCATTTCTTATATATAAACACTAACCTTAATACCACAAAAAGTTAGTTAGGCATGCGTTAATAACAAGTTTAAGAAAAAAATGTCATACAAAATTTGCCATAACAAAGTTTAAAAGAGTGTCAAACGTTTTAGTACTAAGACCGTAAATCTCTTTAATAATAGGTTCTTACCTATGAAATTGCCGTTTTGCCGTACTGGCTATTGCAAGTCCAAATTTTTTATGTTTTCAAAATATATTTTTAAATATGGAAGCAGGCATGCGTTCAACGCAAGTTTAAGAAAAAAATGACACACAAAATTTGCCTTAACAATTTTTTTGTTTTCAAAATATATTTTTAAAATATGGAAGCGCCATTGTACGTTTTTCATCATTATGTATACGTTAAAATTCGAGTGATTATGGAGTATGAGTACCGTCGTGGCAGCAAAGCGGCAAAAGTGGCACGCAACAACAACGAACAACGGGCTCAAGATTGAAACATTAAATAGATTTTTGTTTCTGATCGGTAATAATACGTCTTTCAATCTTGACCCGCCCGACTTCCTAATCATGAACCAGACATTATTTTTTACTTTTTAGTTCCATTTTCGATTTTAAAGTCGGTTACATTTTTTTAACTATTTGTGTACTTTATAAAAGCATCGAAGGCATTGTTTTATCTTTATAACACAGAATATACGCAATATTGTTATATTGAGTACCTACACATGCAGCATGTTTGAATGTCCAATTGTGACTAAAGCGAATTATGTCATGCACCACGATTTAAGCGGATCACTTTTGAGCCGCGAGTGCCGTATCTTCCCTTTTTGTTTTAGTCTAAGGTAACTAAAAAAAAATACTTATCACACACACATTTATAATTTAAGTAGATAAATAAGGATTATTTTGTTAATTGATCAGGTGTACCCGACTGCTCTGAGATCTACCGCGGTGGGAGCTTGCAGCGGAGTGGCCAGACTCGGTGCTATGATCACCCCCTACGTTGCTCAGGTAAAAACACTCTTATTTATTCTGTATTAAGGTCTGGTTTCGTATGTTGAGATATATGACATTGCCCAGCTCCCCTAGCATGAGCACCGCGACATGATAAAAAATGCGTTTTTATCACGCTTAATTGTCACATTACTATGGAGTTTGACAGGTAGAGCTCATGCTACTGGGGCTGAGTCTATTTAAAATATAAGAAAACCTTATATTTTTATACTATATCCGCGTTAACATTTCTGTTTTATGAGTATCCCATAGGAAATTTACATTTTTCCCTGGATGAAAAGTATACCATGTCACAATCCAGCACATAAACTATATGCATACCAAATACATCCCAATCTGTTTAGTAGTTTTTTCGTGATTGAGTTACTCAATCATAGTAGGAGAGCTACTGAACGTCCTTTCATTTGATACCCATATTTTTGGAAAGTACTAAGTAATAAAAAAACTAGTCTGTCTCTCTGTAGTGTCATATTTTTTGCATTTAGTTAAACTAGGTAAAGTTTTATTATAATTTTATTTGCGATTTAAAGTAAGTAGGTAGAATGACAGGCGGTTCTGGCTAGCATAAGTCCTTGCCAGGTGAGGGGAAAGATGCTATGGAAGTGCGAGTAAGCGAATGAATGTGAACAGTGTTTAGGTAATCACATGCATGTGTCCTGCCGTTGTGTTTATAGTTTGTTATAATAATGTACACTGTTACCTATATATATTTTTTTTTCTATTTTTGTAACATAGTATCCATGTGTGGTTATGAGTAGTCATGCTCTCTTAAAAATCTCTTCGGTGGTGTCGTGTGACGCGGGTCGTTACGTTCCCTAAAAAATGGTTGAGCGAAGCGATGGCTGGTTCATGCGTCATGCTCGTGAACGGGTGCTGCCAGCGGAGATGAGTCTGCTCTTAATTCACTGGGTACTATTAATCGTTGTTCTAAACTTTAATCGTTCATTATTATTATTATTGCCTAAACGGTAGGACACGTCATTCCTAAACTTTGTTAAACCATTTTTTTTACATATTTTTATTTTTTATTTTATAGTCATAATTTTTATATTATTTGCATTTTTTTTTTGTTTGTAATGAAAAGTGACTTTATGAGTTACCTCATATTGAAGTCATTTTTCAATTTGACGACTCTGTATATAATACAGGGAGAAAAAAACAGCCCTTGCTGAGTTTCTTGCCGGTTCTTCTCAGTACAAGGTCTCCCGCCGTAGATTTGCGAACCGATGGCGTAGCTTTTCGACATTCACAAGTGCTTATAACAGCCTAGACTGAATTAACGATTTTGAATTTTGAACATATATTAATTAACGTTAATTAATTTCAAATTATGAGCAGTTTTAAGTTATGTAAATTTTCATACTACGACTCTTACTCGCACTGCCGCAGCATCTTTCCCCTCGCCTGGCAAGGACTTGTGCTAGCCAGAACCGCCTGGCATTCTACCTACTTACTTTAAATCACTTAACCAAACACATATAAATTTCAACTTTACAGAATAAAGTTTATTTTTATGTATATATTACACACCTTCCGGTTCGCCTGGCGGGTACTTGTGCTCATCGTAAACGCCTGGTAATTTTTTTTAAACTTAAAAACGAATAAACTAAATTGTATAGAAATTTCAAGCTTACAGCAACAAATTATTTTTAATATTTTTTGACACTTTCAAAAATATAGGGCTTGATGACGTGCAGGGCTGAGGAGTGCCAGGCGATGCTTACCGTACTAAGCATGCTATGACTCATCACCATAAGAATTTCTAGCCTTACAGACAGACCTTTACTCGGAGGGTTCAGTAGCTCTTGGTCTCACGAAAAAACTAAATACGGACTTTCACATTATAATATTAGTAGAAAGCAGTATGTAAATGTTGCTCGATAGCGCTACTTCGCTAGCGTGTTCGGTCTGCGTTCGTGGAAGTTAATCAACTTTGGCAGTGGTCGGCAATTGGATGGGTGACCAAAAATTTACTATCTCGAGCTTCTCTGTGCTTCGGAAGGCACGGTAAGCCGTTGGTCCCGGCTGCATCTGCAGTCGTCAATACCCACCAATCCGTACTGGGCCCGCATGGTGGGTCATGGCCCAATCTCCCTATTCCATCCTTAGGGAAGGCCTGTACCCCAGCAGTGGGGACATTAATAGGCTGATGATGATGATTATCCTTGAATTTTTAGGTGCTATTCCATTCCTATTCCATCGATAGGGAAGGCCTGTGCCCTAGCAGTGGGGACATTAATAGGCTGATGATGATGAGCTCGATGGCGCAAGTGGTAAGCGCGTTCGGCTGCGATCGTTGAAGTTAAGCAACTTTCGCAGTGGTCGGTCATTGGATGGGTGACCTAAAATTTACTATCTCGAGCTCCTCCGTGCTTCGGAAGGCACGTTAAGCCGTTGGTCCCGGTTGCATCTGCAGTCGTTAGCACCCACCAATCTGCACTGGGCCCGCGTGGTGGGTCATGACCCAATCTCCCTATTCCATCCTTAGGGAAGGCCTGTACCCCAGCAATGGGGACATTAATAGGCTGATGATGATGATTATCCTTGAATTTTTAGGTGCTATTCCATTCCTATTCCATCGATAGGGAAGGCCTGTGCCCCAGCAGTGGGGACATTAATAGGCTGATGATGATGAGCTCGATGGCGCAAGTGGTAAGCGCGTTCGGCTGCGATCGTTGAAGTTAAGCAACTTTCGCAGTGGTCGGTCATTGGATGGGTGACCTAAAATTTACTATCTCGAGCTCCTCCGTGCTTCAGAAGGCACGTTAAGCCGTTGGTCCCGGTTGCATCTGCAGTCGTTAGCACCCACCAATCCGCACTGGGCCCGCGTGGTGGGTCATGGCCCAATCTCCCTATTCCATCCTTAGGGAAGGCCTGTACCCCAGCAGTGGGGACATTAATAGGCTGATGATGATGATTATCCTTGAATTTTTAGGTGCTACTAAAGAACTCCATCGTGATAGCGACCGGGGTGTATTCTTTAGCGGCGGTGCTCGCAGCCATCGCTTGTCTCGCTCTACCGATAGAAACTAAGGGTAGAGAAATGCGCGATTCCGTCACTGCCACGGGGTAAAGTGAGAGAAATATGATCATTATCCGAACTAAAGGGATGATGACGGGTGATAACTTTAGTAAACGAAATTCTATACAGGGTTAATTTTAAAACACCAACAACCTATTAGAGGGTGATTCTACCCATCAACAGGAACAACTTTTATTATGGGACCAACTCTGTAATCGGGAAAAAAAAACAGCTGTTTCATACATTTTGGTCGATTAGCTGATGCACTTTTGTATGAAACAGCAGATTTTTTTTTCGCGATTGCAGCGTTGGTCCCTTAATAAAAGTTGTTCCTGTTCATGGGTAAAATCACCCCCTAAGAGGTTGTTGATGATTTAAAATTAATCCTGTATAGTCCGTCAGTAAGATTATCAAAAAATAATGGACCCTTATTTGAAAAAGATAACGTGACGCCACTTCTGAATAATAATTGTAACAAGAGGTGACGTCATGCGACATTTAAAATTAATATATCTCTGTAATGTTTTGATTATCTGAATAGAGAAAAAATACGTGTTCAATACTTTTTGATAATCTATAGACGAAGAAAAAGAAAAAGTCATCATTCCTAATGGCATTAACTTCTGACCTTTATAATTCCAAACTGTGTATATTGTGCTGTCAATATATTTTTTTATATAAATATATTTTTGACATATTTTTAAACTTTCTACAGCAGTAGAAAAGTTGGTTGCCTTTTTTAGAGAAATTCTATTATACATATACATATACATATATATATATATATTATATACATTCTAGTTAAACGCTTATTCGTTGAGATATGCCTTGTTCACACGTACCGAATAAACTGGCGAGACAGTAAAACGTTTCTCGGCCGAGACAGTGATCGAAATTAAAAACTCCTGTAAAAGCGCTCTGCCTAGCACTCCGCTCTATGTTTATACGTACCGAGTACTCGGCCGAGAGCACTGTCTCGCTCGTTTGATCAAGACATTATGCCTTGATCACACGTACCGAGCAAACAAGCGAGACGGTGCTCTCGGTCAAGTATTCGGTACGAATAAATCTAGCGCCGAGTGTTCGACCGAGAGCTCTTACATGAGTTTTTAACTTCCATTACTGTCTCGGCCGATAAACATTTAACTGTCTCCACCGTTTATTCGGTACTTGTGATCAAGGCATTAGAGTTTAAAATATAAGCCTGGGTTCAATATAAATACACAAATATTCGATTGTTAATCAAGTATCTCTGGTTCTTCATACAAAAAAAAGCGTGCTGTACAATGCCGTGTAAGCACACTTCCATAATCAGTATTATCAAATCATGTAAGTGTGGATAATCCCTAAGTAGGTAAGTAAAGGTCGCGGCAAACTTCTTGAGCAAAACCACAGACAAACTTAGATTAAAACAATAAAGTAAGATACGGCACCCACGGCTCGAAAGTGATCCGCTTAAATTGTGGTGCACGACCACAATTTGCTTTAGTCACAATTGGACATTCAAACACGCTGCATGTGCACTCAATATAACAATATTGCGTATATTCTGTGTTATAAAGATAAAACAATGCCTTTGATGCTTTTATAAAGAACACAAATAGTTCAAAATCAAATAACAAATGCCTCGGCAACACTTTTCATTCGCAGAACTTCAAAATATATTTTTTCTCAAAAATCACGGTTTATCGTGAATGTTATTTACGTAATCGCCATTTTGTTAACAAGAAAAGGACAACAATACAGATCAGCCGTTCGGACTTGAAACTGGATTCGCCGCTTCGCTCGCGCTGCGTTGAAGCGAACAGTTCTGTCTCGCTCGCCCGATTGAATGTCTTTATATAAGACGTGTGCGTGTGTGAGTTGCTTATGTAGTTGAGTCGGATCATATTTTATTTGATGCTAGTATGAGCGTACCGTATCTTCCCTTTTGTTTTAATCTAAGCAGACAAATAAACTTGCGCAGTAGACGTTTTTGTATGTAAAATTGCAACTGCGCAGGCTTGCTTGTGTCGTTGCTTAAGAACTTTGACGGGATGTATACTAACCCCTTGTTTACACCAAGGTATAATTCATGTATTTAACAAATTTTATACAATGTCTTTATTTTTTGTTTACACTTATATACATGTATAACACATATTATAGTATACAATACTTGCGTCAAACTGATCGGCTAAACTAAATATGTGAAGTAAATAGTGATTTATACTTGTATAGATACTAGTTTTCTATGCAGTGTAAACAAAATTATTGTACTAGTTATGTGTTAAACTAGTATATGACTTGTCTCTTGGTTTAAACGAAGGGTAAGGATAAATAAAATATACAGATTTTATATGTGCTTATTGTCAAAAGACTAAACTAGTCGTTAATTATTTACTCACAAAAAGAATCTCGAACAAATATAATAACTAACTTTAATTTATGAATTAAAATACACAGAAATTTTATAGATAACTTGCAACTTCGTCTTTTCAAGGTTAACAAAATGTCACGCGATTTCATTACGAAGTTTATGCGACTCGCATTATTATATTCCTTAACTATTAAGTATGCATAATTTTATGTTGTACCTATTTGTATACATTGCACTAGTGATATTATTTTAAATGTGAGCACGATTTTATTTATTGCTTTCAGTATTGCAAAATCTCATATAGTTACTAAAGACTGCATTTTGCATTTACCTCTTTTTAATTTATATTAATTTTAAGTGTTAAAATAATATTTTGTTCATATAAAACGCTTGATCATTAATGGGCACAATGAACTTTTTTTTAATTTTGTATATGAAATGATATGTATACATTTTCGCTGAGGCTCCCGATATATCCCGTTATTTCCTAGTTTGTGAACAATATCTGGAATCGTCCAGTATAATAAATAATACTTGTCCTTTACCCTTTCAGTCACAAGATCAATACTTAAAAGATGCTTGAAGAGAAGTTGTTTAAGTTACGAGTTCTTTCATTTCTGCAGATTCTCATATTTGAAATAAAAATTTATAATAAAAAGATACCTAGTAAAATCACGGAATAATATACTCGCATTCATAATTTTGGATGTTTTTATATAAGTAGGTAAATAAACATTCTTTAAAAAATCATCAAATTATATTTTAAAAAATCTAACAAATATTTAAATGCGTAATTTTTAATTTTTGATATAATCAGAACGTAAAACTAAATTTAACAATAGTATATGATGCTCTTTAGGGCGTGCGCTGCCTAAGAGCCTGCACTGCGTTAAGCGGGGCACGGAGCGGACGTCCGCTAAGGCAGCGCAGGCCCTTAAAGATCGGAAAGAAGGAACTGACGTTAATTAGATAATCATGGAAGGTAAAGGTGCAACAACGTCTGAACATTATAGTGAGATTAAAAACAACTTTTGTTTTAATATCTGCGTGTGTGATGTTAACGGAGTTATTGGGGCCTTTTTTGTCTTGATCTGAATAATCCTAGAATGTATAATGAATAAGATATAAATGAGAATTTCTAAGAATTATACAAATTGTTAATCCGTCCTATTGTTATGAGTCTTCCTTGATATTAATAACTGTGTGATATTTGAACACTGAAGTAACTTAATAAACTCTAATAAATTGATTTATTAGCTATCTGAATGTATCAATTTAATTTTTAATGTTGTTTGTTAGACCTTTTAGGGGTCTTCCATTAAGAGCCCTTTTACAAAATTGCGCCGCTGCCCAACTGATCGGCGCGTAGGTAGATTTTCACTAGTATATATTGCATTTTACGGTTGATGTTTCGAGTCTTATGAAATAATTATTAATGAACTGATTATAAAAATATATACATATTTCAGTACTTCAATGATGGTATATTAGTTTTATCAAAGTTTTTGGTAGTCATTCTATTTAATTCAATATCAAAATACGAGGTAAACCTGCATTATTTTTTGGGAAAACTCACGGAGGTTAGATGTTTTTTTGATAATTAATGAGATGAAAAATCGAAATTCTAATACTTTATGTTACAGCAAAAACATATTTTTGATGTCGTAGTAATTAATTTGATCTAATTTTCGAACATTATTGAGAGATTGAGGGGTTTGAAGTTGTGTAAATTATCGTTTTTTCGTAAACTAGCTGCAGTGGAACGATCAGTACAAAAAAAGGAAAGTAGTATTTGCAAATATTCTACATTAACTTACGATAGGAAGAATAAATCTACTGTTTACTTCTATTAGGAATAGTCAAAATCTTTTCTAAAGGGGTAAACTAGGCGCTGAAAAATTACGATTTTTTGCAAAAAATGTTAAGGGGCTCTTAATCACGTAATTTTTTTTTTATTTAAAGTATTTTGATAAATTTTAGAATATTACCTTTAAATCGATGCTTGGCTTAAACCCCTCCTCCCCCCTCGTGATATTTCGTGATTTTTAACGTGATTAATGGAAGATCCCTTAAAGAAAACTATAAATTATGAAAGCTAAGTAAATCGTCAAATGAGAACATTATAATTACGATCGATGAAAACAACCAGTCTGTTTCCATATGGATATATAGCTACATTATAAATATGTATTATGCTGAATTCGACAAGGGTTACCATTGAGGAATTTTAAAAATCCTGACATTTAGAAAAAAAATCCGGACTTTTTAGGCACAAATGGCACCATTACTCACTTAGTTACAATGGTCTGGTATTTAAATCAATATGTACGAGTACTTTTATTTTTCATATCCCAAAGTAATTTATAAAATCCGGACAATTTAAAGATCTGGACAAAGTCTAGACTATAGTCTAAAAGTCCGGAAATGTCCGGGCTAATCCGGATCCGGATGGATGGTAACCCTAAATTCGACCTAAAATTATAAGATAGAAAGTTTGTAAAAATATAGGAATCAAATTGCCATAGGTCATCATGGCTCTGCACCATGGTGGAGATATGCAGCATTACGTTAATATGACAGTATTGTAATTAATACATTGATGTTCTGTACTTATTTTTTCGTATTATGTAATTCGCACGTGGTTGTGATACTAAGACTTGTACTTTCAGTGGTGCTATTACAATTGTAAAATAAAAGCCGTATTTATATAAATTAAAACTAGGTTATCCAAAAACAAAAGAAAACAACAAAGGCTATATCGTAGAAATGAAGGAATATGTCCGTGCCCTCCAAGAGGTCACGGTGGAAAACGTAAATTTGGTATACATCAAGATTTTGCTGGACCTTTAAAAAAATTTTTTGCCAAAAGGATAAATGTTTAGCTGTTGTAAGTCGAACGCTACGACACACCGAATGTGGGCTCTCAGACGAAACACCTCAATTTTGCATATTTCTGTATCTGACCAATTTAAATAATTTTGATAAATGGTAATATTTAGAGGGTAATTTGTAGAACTACGTAAAAAAATTGAGCTCTGTTAGTGACTACAAATAAAGCAAATCCAATTAGTTGGTGGGCCCTCAAATCTTACGTGTTCAAAATTTACTCTACTGCTACTTTGTATTTAAAGCTAAGTTTCTTTGGCAAGCTTTAAAATTTTGCAGAAGTGGTCAAAATGCTACCCTGAGAGTACGAGATAGGGTATTTTCCAAATTTTTGATGACTGATTATATTGAAAGATTGGGACAAACGATTTAACAGAAAAATAAAAATAAATTAAATTATGTCTTTTTTCTCCATTAAACCAATTAAAGTTGAATTTACTTTTAATGGTTTTGAATTTACCGCCAAAACGCTCGGTTCGATGACGTCTAACAAGTAAAATCGAGTTAGTCGGCTTTTAGAAACCCGGCTTCCATTGTGGAAAATAAGTAAAATCGAAATACTGTAACAAAGAAATCGTCAAATAATTACTCCGTAATCACAGATCGTGTACAGACTGCATAGGTGTCTAGGTGTTAGACACAAAGTTGACGTCACACAGTAGACGTCATCGAACCGAGTGTTTTGGCGGTTAATTCAAAACCATTAAAAATAAATTCAACTTTAATTAATTGGTCTAATGGAGAAAAAAGGCATTAATTTATTTATTTTTATTTTTCTGATAAATCGTTTGTTGTTAAATCTTTAGACATAAGCAGTTTTAAAAAAAATGGAAAATACCCTATTAATATATTCTACCAGTACAGAATAATAGGCTCTAGTGAGTGGGCTCTAAATCTTTATGTATACGGATCCGACATTTTCCACAGTGGCCTCTCGGGAGGCACGCATATTAGTAGAGTCAATGAAGCTTTTTACCTGGAAACCCGGTGGAACAGCTTCGATTCTGATGATTTTTTTTTAATAATTTTGTTTTTTTATATTATTTGAAATCAGAAACCTCTGGAGAGGGGGAAATAATTTTATATTGTTTAAACAATTTTTATGACATTTTTGGGAAAAAAAATGTTTTTTTATAAAATATCAATTGAAAACTCACAAAAAAATATGTTTATGTTATTGTTTTCATATTGTTATCACAAATAATTTTAATTTACATGTTATTATATCAAAAACTTTTAAAAACAATTAATTATAAGATCTTTCATCTAATATAATGACATGACGCTGATATACTTAAAAAAGTTAGGATATATTTCATGAAATATAAGAAATTAATAGTTTCATTACTAACATAAATAAAAAAAAATTAATAAAAGAAATATATATATATATTGGGTCAGAGGCCGCGCTCTCAAGGATCCCGAGGTCGATTCACTCAAAGCAGCCTACAATTTTGCTTCCAAGGCCTGTAAGAAGGCTTACATCAGAGCGGATGCCCAGCGCGTTGCACGTATTGGCCAGGAACTTATAACGCATCCTACGCTCCCGTAGCTACTGGCCGTGCAAAAAACCTGCCAGCCCTCGCTGCCACCTCTGAGATGCTCAGACGGAACACTAGCTCATAAGCCGCAGGAGAAAGCCGATTTACTGGCAGAACTCTTTGCGGCTAACTCCCAAATCGATAATTGCAATGCACTACCACCATCATTACCTCACTGTGGCACAACGATGCCTGATATTAAAATCAGGCAGTGTGAGGTTCGTGCCGAATTGCAATCACTCGACGTCCGGAAAGCTAGTGGACCTGATGGCATCCCAGCAGTAGTACTGAAAAAATGTGCAACGGAGTTGTCTCCCGTGCTCACGCGCTTGTACCAATGCTCGTATTCTTTGGGGCGTGTGCCGGAGACTTGGAGAGATGCTTACGTGCAACCGGTGCCCAAAAAAGGGGATCGCTCAGACCCGGCAAACTACCGGCCAATAGCAGTCATCTCAGTTTTATGTAAAGTTCTAGAAAAGCTCCTTAATAACCATCTGACCCGTCATCTTATTTTATATTTATTTTATTTATTTATCATCTTCAGGGCACAACACTACCGCTACAGAGCAACATTTCCATGCTCGGTATGGAAGTTCGCTCAGACCTGAATCCAAAGGACTACATCGAAACCGTGATCAAAACAGCTTCGCGCAAACTCGGAGTCCTGAACAAGGTGCGGCGTTCTTTCACGCCAGATCAACTGTGCTTGTTGTACAAAACGCAAGTACGGTCCTGCGTGGAATATTGCTTGCACCTCTGGGATAGCTCCGCCAAGTACTTGCTCGATGCTTTGGATAGGTTACAGCAGCGCGCGATCCGCATCATAGGCGATGAGGAGGTGACTAAACACCTTAAGCCGTGACGTGGCGTCACTAAGCGCGTTCTATCGTCTGTACCACGGCGAGTGTTCTCAGGAGTTATTCTCTCTTATCCCACCTTCCCCTTTCCTTCAGAGGACCACGCGCGCTGGCCTACGTTGTCACCGTCTTACTGTGGCCACAATACCAACGCGTACAAAGAAATTTGGTGACTCATTTCTTCGTCGCACTATCCGTAAATGAAATGCTCTGCCCGCTCACGTGTTGGGCGTGAAGAAGCAACATGCAGGCCGGCAGGGTGAGGATGGCTGGTGTGGCAGGTAGAACTGCTGTATCAGCTATCTTCGCGTCTGGACTTCACCTTCACTTAACATCAGGTGGGGTGGAGTCATTTGTCGGGCCTATCTGTAAATATATATATATATATATATGAAGTAACTAAAATATAACGTAAGTGCTCAACGCATTCGTATTATTGACCAATACATCGTATTTTAATGGTTTAAATATTAAATTATTATTAAAAGCCTCATTTTAACAACTATTTTTTATACTAACATTAACTTTAAATTAAATTATAATATAAAAAAAAATATATCAAAATCGAAGCTGTTCCACCGGGTTTCCAAGTTTTGCCTGTTTTATGTCTTTATTGACTCGACTATATGAAAGAATTAATATCGCAGAGAAGCGACGAGCTGCCGCGATCACATTGTAACTACCCGACTTCGTAGAGATGGTAGCTATAAATGTATAGGAAATAATCTTAGAATGTTTTCAGTGATTTAATCACAATAAGCATAAAGTATTGTGACTAAGTGACTAATCTGGGTACTTACACCAAATATATTTACTATAATGTTTATGCTTAATATAATTTATTTTTAATAAACTGCACTTTCAAAATATGATCTTTTATTTTAAAAGCTATTTGTTGATATATATGTTACGGCTAATAGCCGAAGTGCGGCTACACCTAGTTTTAGCCGGCTACAACTAGGTGCAGCCCGCCACATGCGGTAAACTTAGGTGTATCCTACATATCTTCGGTTACAACTAGGTTTAGCCTTCATTATAGCGGCTAGAACTAGGTACAGCCACACACTGGTAGTTAAACTTAGGTGCATCCTATTTATTATCGGCTAGAACTAGGTTTTCAGTTCACTTAAAGATTTTGGTTGGAGATTCGTATCTTGCGTTTCCTGATTGATTCGATTTTGTATCATCACCCCGGTAAATAAGATATCTTATCCTAGATAAGCCATAAACCATGCCAGTCCGAAACAAGATTTATACTCGTAATTGTGTTGAATTATATTATGAACTGAAATGAAATTTCGTCTTTTAATGTGGAGAGTCCCTCTGTAGTAAAAACTACAGTAAGTAGACTTGTTTAACTCCAAATGCCATTCAAGTTTATCTTGTTCAAATAAGTGATATACATTCTTGCAACATACTATCACATATGAGAGTTTGTTGATTTTTGTATAATTAAAACTGAGTTAAAAAGTTATCCTATTTGTTTTAAAAATATGAGAGAAGAGAACAAAGACTTAGTTGGTTTTTTCATAGTTAAGAAGTAAAACCTTATTTTTTATGTTTGCGCCAAAGATATTTCTGTTAGTTTATGAAGAGAAGAGATATAATATTTTGTGTTTTAATTACTTATAATAACATCTTTTTTGGTTAAAAGATATTTGCCTGTCAAATAATAAATGTCACTTAAACATCCCTGTCTTTTATTTATTCCATGTAATCGAATCAATCGGGAAACGCAAAATTAGAATCTCAAAACAACTGAACTGAAAACCTTGTTCTAGCCGATGATAAATAGGGTACACCTAAGTTTAACCACCGGTGTGTGGCTGCACCTAGTTTTAGCCGCTATAATAAAGGCTAAATCTAGTTTAACCGAAGATAAGTAGGATACACCTAAGTTTAACCGCACGTGGCGGGCTGCTCCTAGTTGTAGCCGGCTAAAACTAGGTGTAGCCGTACTTCGGCTATTAGCCGTAACATATATACTATTAAAATGCTGAAGAGTTTGTTTGTTTGGTTGAACGGATTATCTCAGGAACTACTAATTAAGATTGAAAAATCTTTTATGATATATAGCCCATTTATCGAGGAAGGTTAGGTATAGGCTATATAATGTGTCCGTGATGCTAGCGTACCCACGATCAATATACGGTTTTTCGTTATGCCATTAAATAGTGCGTAAATAGTGCCAAATTAGTGTAAAAATAATAAAAACAGTGCCTCTTTAATTTAAGAAATAAATACCATTTTTACTGTGTACGCTACAATGACGTCAAGCTAGCGTACCCATGGCCGACCCCAAGAACGGCACATATTTATGCAACGAAATTGACACACAAAAATAGTTCGCAAATAGTGCCCAGGATTTACAAAATTTCATAGTCAATACTCTTAAAGGACCAAAGATATTGAAATAAACATTCTTAGCTGGCGTCAACCTGGCGTACCCATAATAGTTCTCATAGAAAATGAACTTTTCTCGTTGTCAATTCTATATGTATAAATAGTGTGTCAAATAGTGCCTCTAACAGTAAAAGTATTTTTAAATCATCAAGTATGTTTCCAGAAGGGAAACATACTTGATGATTTAAAATTGGCGTATTTAGGTTTCAGATGAGATATATATGGATCCGAAGATATCAAAAAATTTTGTATAATATCTTCATTATTTTGAAATCTTCCTGTTTTTCTCGTGTGGCGCTCTCTGGTATTTCGGAAGTCCTTATTTCTTGCTTCTGCTGCTTCTTCTGACAAAATTCCTATAGGAAGACAAGAAAAATGTTTGCATATGTCTGCGCCATGTATCAGCATTTTGTGTACGTTGGAAGGCATGTTGTACCAGGGGTAGTGATGTACAAAGAGTTCAGCAGTCTCCTTGCAGTATCCACGGAATCGATCGATATTGACAGCCTTTCCAGAAGATAACACTTGCAATATGACTGCGAAGTGTTTTATCAAATCAATATCAATCTTCGTTATTTGAGCTGTCTTTTCGTATTCTCGGAAAAATCTTCTGGCCGTGTTCCCATCATTTGTAGTTCCAAAGCCCTGCTTCACAAGATCAATCAAAAATCCCATCTGTTGTTTGAACTCCGATTGCACCATGTTCTTTCGAAACTTCTTAAGGTTCTTGTTTTCGCCTCTTGCACTCCACATTTCAAAATCTAAATTATACGAAATGTGTAAAAGACACTCCATGCTTCGAATCCACATATGGAGTGTTGACAATCCATATTGATATACATCTTCCCGGACAGGTCTTGAAAACATTTGAGAAAGATTATTCATTTCGCTTGGTTTTGCAAGACAAATATTGCAAGTAGCTGCAGAGGGAGTATTTGTAATTATTGTAGTCACTTTCCCATCAATCATTGTCATATGAAGCTCATGAGTAACTTCCAAGTTTCCGCAACTTGAAACAGTCAAATTTTGTATTTCTTCCTCCATTGCCGCTTGTTCTTGCTTAACAAAGTCAGTTGTTTCCTTCGCAAACTGAAATTTAATAGGTCTGCAATAAAACGTTGAAGATGGCTTTGGATTATCCCAAATGACAATATTTTCGGCCTCTAGCTTCAGGGGAACGAGGCTGGTCATGAACACAAAGGAGTCGTCGAATTCTGCCATTTCACTTCTTTGCTTGTAGTTGCTCTGTGCTGAAGAACCATCAAATCCCCATTTACTGGTCAGCTTCAAGCTTCCACTGGAAATATTTAAATCATCACCCAACACTTCTTCGCGTTGTGACATCTAAAAGGGCTTGTAGTTTCACCTTCGCTCCATCTTCTGATATTATTATATCTCTGGCATCTGGATAACACCTTTTCTTAGCTTCTAACAACTTGTGGTAAGACGGAAGCTTCAACTGTTGTGACAATGCAGACCGTGAAGTGAGGTACTTCCACTTTGAAAGATCCAATGAAGTAGTTAGGGCCAAAACTTGATCTTCCTGCATAGTCTCTTTCTTTTCGTTCATAAATAAAAATGATTCAACAACTCCAACCTTTTCAGGCTTCTTCATAAGATGATCGATGATGCGAGCAAGAACTTCTTTTCCATTAGACTTTAGTTTGGTGATAAAGGCAAAAGTCAGTTCCTCTACCGGATAGTCAAGTAATGTACCCGATCGCCTTTTCTTCTGCTTGTTTCCTAGGTCTTCAAATGGCTTTCTTGATACGATGTCTGTACAAGTGCTCATATCAATAGTCGCCTTCGAAGTAGATGCAAAGGGTAAAACAGCTGCTTCTTCTTCTGTGGAACGATGATCGAAATTTTCGGCCTCTTCAAAAATTTCGGAGAGATTCACGGATTCGCATTCAGGCCACTTAATTCTTGTTTCTAACCAGCTCATATGCTTTTTCATGAACGTTTTTTGCACCCTGTGTGCTTCGGTCCATCTACGATTTAAGTTGACAGTGAGAGATCTTGCAAAATTCAAAATTTTTTCAGAATCTTCTTGCGAAATATCAAGCAAAATGCAGTCCAAAATTGCTTGATGCAGTCGTTTGTAGTCCTTGAGGTCCCCTTTTCGTAGAAACACGTAAATGTCCAGGTAAGTACCAAATCCAGCCATGACTAAGTAGGTAGTTTTCTTCAGGTTAAAATTTCCAGGTATGTTGACTCTTCAAGATTTGAATGTCTATTGACGCTCTAGCCGGACCTCCCATCAGTTTTATTTTATTTACAAGCACGCAACTAGTAAGGGTCTTAACGAGAAAAAGAGAGCAATAGAGAAAGAGATAGCATTAGTAGAAAATGAAAGAGATAGCAATATTAGGCAATGGGAGGGGGAAATTAGCAGCCAATACGTCATTCGGTCACTAACTGCGCTTTGGGTAACAGCGATAACCACTAAGAAGTAAAATATGAAAACAATTTGTATCTATTTTTCGAAATCATCTTAATTTAGGAAATAATGCATTTTAAAGTTTATAATATTGAAAATATACGAAAATTATGTGACTATAAATGATTAAAAACCTTTAAATGACACAAATAGTTAGAATTAAAAAATTGAAACTTCTGATGCCTATTTCGGCCAAGGCTGCAAGTGCATGCAAAAGATTTGATGGTGAAATTAATAAATATATGTAATACAATAATTTACAAATGGTTTCATTGCTAACACTTTTAAACATTTCGAGAAAAAAAATTTCAGTTTTGCTCCATACATTTTTTTCTTAAATATTTTTTTTTCGCGAAAATATACGATCACATGAAAACTGCTAGAACAAAAGTTGATAAGCGTTCACTTATCTGTCCGCATGATTTTTTTCAGCGCGAAATATTAACCTTGGGTCCTAAGACCACTATATTCAAAATCCGGACCACTGTGCGCCAGGTTGACGCCAGCTAAGAATGTTTAGTTCAATATCTTTGGTCCTTTATGAGTAATGATTATGAAATTTTGTAAAGCCAGGGCACTATTTGCGAACTATTTTTGTGTGTCAATTTCGTTGCTTAAATATGTGCCGTTCTTGGGGTCGGCGATGGGTACGCTAGCTTGTTGACGTCATGGTAGCGTACACAGTAAAAATGGTCTTTATTTCTTAAATTAAAGAGGCACAATTTTTATTTATTTTTACACTAATTTGGCACTATTTACGCAGTATTTAATGGCATAACGAAAAACCGTATATTGATCGTGGGTACGCTAGCATCACGGATACCTATATAATATAAATATGACTAATAGAAGCGGAAGATCAATGAAAAATGTTGCGAAAACGGGGAAAAAATATTCCTTTTCAGAGCTTTCGTTGTGTGCGCTGCGTAAACGGTTAAAGTTACATAAAAATCATGTATGAAAAAAATGTCCTCCTTTAAAAGTTGTAAAAAAAGTCCGCGACAGCATATGTCTCTATCTTTTAATGTTACTAAACTTCTTTAGGTAATCAGAGTTGTTCACAATTACTTATACATTATCTGCGAAGGTGTTTTTATAAACATGATAAATATCAAAATAAACATATTATTTATCACAAGTATTTCAGTTTGATTTCCCCACTGCTGGAACATAAGCATTTCCTAAGGATGGAATAGGGAGCTTTGGCCATGACTCACAACGCGACTAACGATTGCTGAAACAGCAGGAACATAATATATTTTTGGTCACCTATCCTAAGATCAGCCATAGCGAAAGTTGCTTAGCTTCTTTCGTCATTATTTTAAAATTATTTAGGCCAAAACGGCTATGTGTGCACAATACAATAATCAATAATAGCGTGTAAAGCACAAAGTAAGGTTGGTTCATTTGTGGTCAGATATAAGGTAAAATGGCTGATGAGGGAGGTATTATGCTGCTTTTTTGGGTGATTTTAAGCAGATACTGGGATTCTCACAGTCCTTGGCCATGCCTACCAAATGTTTTGCAATATTGCATTACATTACCTACTTTATTCATTGCGGGGGTGGATCTTAGTATTGGTCAGTTTTTTTAATAGCTAGAATAACCATGTACCTCTTTTGCGTGTTAGCCCCAGCAATATTCATGCGAAAGTTACAGATAATTAAGCATGTAATAACTTTGAAAAAAATATTTGCCCAAAGAAATCAAAAACTTTAATAGAAATCATAGAACCTTTGTACCTCTTGTTAATTTCCGACATCTTCGCGTACGATGTCGCGGGCACGGCTAGTTTATAATTATATAGGTGTGGGTGGGTTAATGTGGTTAAGCCGCGTATCCACTAGAGGCAGCCTCGGGTCGAGCGGCTGCGCAAGTGGAGACGCTGCCTCAACCTGAGGCACGCCGCGACGCGAGGCAAATTCGTCGCCGCGAGCCGAGCCATATTTTGTCGGTTTCTGTGCCGTGCTCAAAGGCGCCTCAGTCCGAGCCGTGTGTTTAATGGAGACGGTCGCTAAAATTTCGAAAGCTATCGCCACCTTCCGTCATGTCCAATAGCAAGTGTTCACATGCATGTATAGTTCTATTGCGGTATAATTCTTTTATCCACCAGCGATGCTTCCTCTTTTGTATAGCTTTTTGTTGCCTCCTCTTTTTCTTAATAATGGTTATGGCTATTAAAGCAGCAGCTACTCGACGCGCGTCTGGTGCCATCGCGTTTTGGCTTTTAACTGCGCAGTGCGCCGTCAGCGGATCAAGCTCAGGCGACACGCCTCGAGCTGATCCGTAGCCGTTGCCTCAGAGCGAGCAGCCTCAAACTGAGGCTATTTGCTTCAAGTCGAGGCCGCTCGACGCGAGGCTGCCTCTAGTGGATACGCGGCTTCACATAACAGATAAAAAAAAATCTGTAAGGTAGTTACAATAAAACAGCATAAGCATACATTGTTACGATTTAATAATTAATTAACATGTAATTCATTTTATTCCTTTTTCTATTTTTCACAATACCTTGAAGAAAATAATTATAAATCACAGTGCGACTCACGCTAAACATATTAATACAAGCTTCTTCAATACTTCGTAAAACTACAAATAAGCAATCAGTCAAATAATGGCATAGGTAAATTAATACCTACCTACTATAACTTTCGATAAAATCAATGCAAATGTGGAAGAAACTGTAACGGAAATCTTAACCGCTAAGAGAGTTCTAAGATTATCTAAGTATACTTACATTAAAAATTATTGAAATACTAAATTATTACACAGTAGGTATTATTTACATTCATAGCCAGTATAAAATAAATTTATCTTTGTCATTATTTAAAATTTGTATATCTAAATTTACATTCTAGTGACATTAAATCAAATTCAAACAAGCGAAACGATACCGCGTTGTCGACAAATTAATGATGATCCTGCTAAACAGCTTTGCCAAAACCTCTTTGCAAGTAAATTATTTCGAAAAATTAACTATTTTTATGTTAAATTTACTACCAAACTTTAAGTTTTTATTTATCCGCGAGCCAGGCTTGTCGGCATGGTATCCAATATCGGGATCTCGAAATACCGAAATAAGTAGATTCACACAGATAAGTGTGCTACAGTTGTAGATGCGGGTCTCGCAAATATCGGGATCCCCCGCGGATCCGGATTGAAAATTATAAATGCTGCAAATACCCACCGAGATTGAATAAACATGCGGGATTGGATGCCCTACTTGTAGGTCTCTAAGTAAAACCGAGATTTTGTAATGAAATGCACACGAGCAAACTTAATTGACGACCCATCAAACCATCCACCACCAACAAACCATCTAGTCGCGAGTAAACTTTACTCGCAACTAGATGGTTACTTCGATCAACCAAGTAAGTAATATATAATGATATCGCTCACAATTTATGATGTAAGAAAGCTGTTTAAAATCTTAGATAATTATTATCTTAACGGACTACCAATAAAAAAAACCGAGACAGCAGGTACTTCATGTTTGATGCAAATGAGATCAATAAAATTTATTTTAGATAGATATTGAATATTTCCATAATCTATAAATTTCAATATTGCGCTTCAGAAACACTTCCTTTAACTCTAAGGTATTCAACCCATATCTTTCAGTAATTCAGTCAATGAAAATATGTAGGTAGATAGTGAAATGAATTTTGACAAACTTGTGGGTAACATTGAATTCTACCTACCCACAACATACTCAAGTCTAAATCTATACTTTTGAACAGGTAGTATTTGATGCGCATGACCACCAGTCTAGCTCAGTGGCTAATTAAGTGATTTTGAGCAACATAAATAACTGTGCAAACTATTAATCTACATCGAATATTTCTGGAAGTTTCACCATAGAAGATAATACTCATGTGTATCAAATTTTATAAAAAAATATTAGTATGAATTACTTAGTCTGCCTGATAGTAGTACTTAATGTTATTTTATTGACAACCAACCTTAATATACATTTTGTACGGTGGGATGTTATTATAACTTTATCTTAATATTATGAAAGATACAAAGAATTCACACAAGTAATTAAAATAAATCTCACACACTGTCATCTGAAACCATCTTCAAATTGCGCAATAATTTACTTAATTATCAGTACTATTTACATTTTATTTGTAACACAATCATAAATTTAAATCAAATAATTTAAAACTCATCCATACAATAGTATTCTAAATTAGGAGCCTTCAGATATAGTGCCGTAGTGGCTGAAGCCTTTGTCCTATTGGTCATATCATATCGGACATAAAATTCAGGATTGGGTGCCTCCCAACTCGTGTTATCGCCACCACTGTCTTCGTACATTATTTAAACTCAAGAGAACTCAAGTGGCATAACGAAGCAGGTCGAAAATAAAATGAACAAAAAAAAACAATATTTAAATAAACGCAGTTCAACAGAAACTCAATACTTATCATCAACTTAAAAAATACTATATATTTTTTTCCATGCTGCCTGCAGAAGTTGAAAAGGAATGAATTCTGATACTTATTTACTATTGTTATGTGACATTATTTTGTACTAACTCTTGCTAAACTACCATGTTCAATCATCATCTAATTCTATAACAATTGGTTCTACATTTTCAGTAGCTTTCATATACTCTTCTTTTAATTGTGATAACAGAGTACATTTAGGAATCTTAAGTTCATCTGCTTCATCTATCAAAACTTTCAATTTTTGTAGTCTACCAATATCAGGTGCTGTGGGAAGGAGTATATTTTTTGTTTGTGTCATCCATTTGTCAAAACTATTTACTCTGAAGTCAATAGTCTGTAACATTATATGCAATTCATCCATATCATAACGATAATTCAGAGTTTTCTTACTGATTGGGCACTGACAAAACTCATTTACATGTTGTAAGCAAACCATATGTTTACAGTCTGTACAAGCTACAGATGACAAAAAACATGTTGTTTTGCACACTTCACAGAGACGTTCATCATCTCCTAATAGTTCAAATGCAGTTCTACAGACATTCTTCAATCCTTTTTTTGCTATTTCAGCTCTCAAACGACCCTCCTCTTCAGTTGCATGAACTAGTTCCTTTTGTGTTTCTAAAGCTGTTTCTAGGTCAAGTCGGTCGCCTTCTAATGCCATTTTACAAATCAGCTCATCATGAGAGAAAACACAGAAGCGTTTCAAATTTTTGTAATGTGTTATACACTCACGACCAATATGAAGCCAATCAGGAGGAGCAAAATTAACTGCTTCTGCAAAGTTATATCCTTGATTAAAACCAGCATGATATGCCCGAGGAAATGTAACTACAAATTCTCCAGCATTTTGATCGGTTCTATAAATTGGCACTCCTGCTGCCATAAGGATATTTGGGTTCATGATTGTTACTAACTGGTGCAGTAAATCTGGCTGTGATTTGAATAAATCAGGAGCTGCAGCTTTCATAGCATTTTCAAGTAATTCAGCACCATTTCCTGGGACTCCATACCAAGTTTTAGCCTCACCCCAATGCAAGTAATTTATAGAATAACTCCAGTGATCTTCATTATGCCAACAAAAAGCAGAAAAACACATTCCAACATACATCCAAGGAACGGTCATTCCAGAAATGTCAGCATTAATAAATCGGAGTACTGAACCTTCCAATACTGGCAAGTTGTTTAAGTTCCATCCAGAGTCAACATACTCTTGATCACCTGGATACAAGTTCAATGAAGATTTTGTGGGAAAACCTGACCCATGATCCATTGAATGAAGATCTGCACCATACTCTACTGTTACGTCTTCTTCTACTGACGATATTATCCTCCAGAACTCTTTCTCAGCAACATTGGTTGGAACCAAGTGCCCAGACATACCAAAGTAATCAGATTTAAATTTATCAGCCATTTCTCCAAACTGTTGAAGAGTATACTCTCTTTCAGCCTGAGCAAATCCGAATGCTTCAGCTGGTTTGTGAACTTCCTCAGCTATGCAACATGGACAACGCCAATCACCATCAGGTACAGACTGCAGAGGAGGTTTCAGACAGAAAGTATGATAAGTATCAGAACAACCATTACAAATTAAAAGTAGGTCATCTCTGTTATCTTTCTGGCAAATAGCGCACACATAAACAGCAAGAGGGTCTAAATCATATCTGGGCCTTTTTCTTGATTTTGTGATATCGAATTCTTCATCATTGAGTCCTGGCATTTTTGGTCCTGGTCCATAACAAGCTAGTCTCCTCAATTCTCTGTTTCGTCTTATTTCTTCACTGACAATCTTAATTTTATTACAATCCTCTTGTTTAATATCAGAACCTGTTTTGGCTTTCTTAATAAAACTATGGTGAGGTTTATCATAATCATCGGTTTCATTCTTTAAGTTTGTGATAGATTCAATGGCTATTTCTTTAAAATTGGGTTTTCCATCTTTATCTTTACTCTCAATTTTGACTTCAGTCTTTTTAACAGTTTTCAGTATATCAGCTTTACTTTTTTCAAATATCTCATAAGGGAGCAATATTTTCTCATAATTGCTTCTGAGAAAATTTAGTGTGGTTGTGCTTTGACTATAACCCATTGCGATAGCAATCTTACGCCATTTTTTCGGATTATTACAACTCTCGAAACCTCCCTCTTCATCCACCCAAAACTTAAGACAATATAAATCCAAGGTTTTATTTTCAATCATAGGTATTTTCAAAGGAGAACCTTGAAGATCCCAAAACTTTAATATCTTTTCTAAAAACAACAGTTTCAGACGCGTAATAGCTTCTAGTTCGTTTACTTTCTGTATTCGAGGGACAAATTTTAATTTGTCTACATCCAAAGAAAACGGAGGCTGCCATCGCGCGGGTGGCTTTATTTTACATATACCAGTCTTTTCTGCAACGGGACGTATTTTCGCAATGTAGCCCAATGGATCCGAAAACTCTTCGGGTGTAGGTTCGAATACAGGAGCCTCCGGTGGTGGTGTGAAAGTAAACTCAGCACTTTTCTGCATGGCATTTTTTTGGATATTTTTTGTATCCATTGTGAATTTGCGAAGCACGAATTATTTATAAAATACAAATGTCAATAATTTGTTAAGAATCAAGTACGCACAGTGCACATTTTATCAACTTCCGAGTCTACGTGACTTTACGCCATGTGTAAATGGCCCCTAAAATATTTGATTGTTGTTACTTTAGATCACATCAATTCATTAGATAAATTGTTATACCTATTCGTTTTTTAATATTTTTCATATTCAAACACTCTCACAAACACTAAATGACACTTTTTGCTAATATAAATATTTTCGCCAAGTTAAAGTTATTGATTATCCGGCAAGTCACAAACGAATCTTTATAATTAATATTTTACGAAATCGCTAAACAACTCATTCATTTCGATTCGTTTCGTTCATTCACAGAATGAAAAATTACCACACTCCAGGGATGCCAGATCAAAAATTCGATTGAGCGGTAAAACGATATAAAAAGCGCTAGATTTCAAGAAAAACGCGATTTAAAAAAGCGCTATATTATGCGCTAAATTATTTTCAAAACAGACAAAACGTCAAAATAAATATATTTAGCATATATAGGGCGAGCTTCATTATGGCCATTCATATATTTTTTGTCTTATAATATTTTTCATATGTCCCAATCCTAATCTGTCACAGAATGTATAACTACATGATTTCTTATATTATTTATTTTTTAAGCATTGAACTGCTAGATATCTAAATCTAAAGAAAATATTACTAGAAAAAAAACCACGCGGACCAGGCAGCAGACGGGACTCGAACCCCGCACCCATCGCTATCCGGGGGAAAGCACTGATCATTATGCTACCGCGACCCTGATTTCATATTATCTTCCAGCAAAATTTAAATATGAATGAATGAAAACAAAACCATTATCTAATAGTAACACTATTACAACTTATCCGTCGTGTTGTGTTGTGACGCATGAGAGATACCTATATTAGTTTCATACCTCTAATACTAATAGTACGGTTAGAGTGATAACGGTGTTGACACATCGCGACACGCAAGTATAGCTGTTCTAACCAAGGTTCTAACCGTACTAAATATATGAAACCTTTCTGACGTGTCACAACAAAATACGACAGATAAATGTAGTTCTGCCATAAAACAAAATAGAGGGGTTTTCCGAGACCATAAATTATCGGTAATACAGTGCTACAATGGTGTCGATTCTGACATGATTCTCTAAACCTCAACTTAAATTTGACAGCAGTGTATCCTAGTCATTCTCTATACAGAATGAAAAGGAGAGACTGATGTTAAATTTAGTTTTAAGTTTAGAGTATCATGCCAGAATCGGCACCAATGACAGATTATCCGATAGGCGCTAAAATTTTGAAATAGGCGCGCTAAAATGGCAGCACTGCCACACTCCAATCCAATCACTCCATACAGAAAGTTCGTTTTAGACCGGTTACCCACATTCCTGCCACTGGGGCAATCTAGGGTCTAATGAGGATCCGTAATGATTTTAGTTGAGAATGCAGATTTATAGAGTTATGGGTTCCATAAAATACAGTGTTTAAATTTTTGTTCTTCGACAAATATTGGCGAAGTTCTGATCAAATTAATAAACGCATTTTCGACTGGCCTGCTCGGTGGTTGTGAGGTCACAGAGCTCTAGCGCTTGGCTTGCGCTAGGTTTTGTTTGTGTATTGATTAAGTTGAACGTGCTTTTCTCAGAAACTACTGGTCCAATTTGAAAAATTATTTTTGTGTTGTTTTGTCCATTTATGAAGGGAGACTTATGGCTATAAACATGACTTACGTTAGGTACTGTCTATTTTTACATCTTATATCAATGGCTGTGAATGGGCGCCATAAGAATAAGGATTACTCTTTGTGATTGCGATGTGTGATCAACGGTGAATTGAATTGTCGTAATAATAATAACATTATAAAGTTGAAATATTTTAATTATAATTGGGCTTACATTTCCACCCTTCCTATTTCATTTTCAATTAAAACAACAAATGAAACAACTTGTTAGAGTTTGTCAAGAAAATTATTAAAAAAAGGAGGTCACCACCATCGCTTACATAGTAAAATTGCCTCCGTAACTATGAAGTGTGTACTCAAGCAGGAGCAATATTCTACATTGGAATTGCCCCTAGTTGCCCACACAGATTATAATTAAGGAATATAGTAATTATTTATGGTTTTTGATCCGTAACGACCGTGGTAGCTCTTCTCATGGAGGGGTAGCAATTTATCTCCGCGCACATCTTTCTTTCACTGTATTAAGTCAGTCATCACAACCTCCTCCGCAAAATACTGCTGAATATCTCTTCATTGAGGTCAACTTAGTTCACAATAAGGTTCTACTAGGTGTTTTATACAGCCCATCTTCTAAAATTGATTATTTCCATTCATTCGAACTTCTTCTTGAAGATTTTTCTCATAATTATACTCATTCAATTATAATGGGCGACTTTAACACCTGTCTGATAAAAGATGATTTCCGATGCAAAGAGTTACGTTCAGTAATTAATTCTTGTAATATGCATATTCTTCCTCTCTCTGCGACGCATAAATTTCCAAACTGCACCCCTTCTCTGCTAGACCTTATAATGGTATCATCTCCCGACCATGTTGTGAAACATGGTCCATTACCTGCTTATCATTTTTCTTATCATGATTTAATTTATTTGTCGTATCGAATCCGTCCCCCTAAACATAAGGCGTCAATCCAACTATTGCGTAATTTCAGTGCAATGGATATCGATATTTTGCGAGAAGATGCTCGTAAAGTTAATTGGTCGGCAATAGATGATCTCAACAGCATTGACGAACAAATAGAGCTATTCAATTCCTTACTCATAGGTTTAATGGATAGTCACGCTCCCGTGCGACCTGTACGCGTCAAGCATGTTCCTGCTCCTTGGCTTACGGAGGATATATGCAAAATAATTGAAAAAAAGACTCGCGCAAAAACAAAATTCAAAAAGAATCCAACGGATGCCAATCGTGCCAGATATAGGGAAATAAGGAATCGCTGCAATACATTGATCAGGAATAAACAAAGGCGCCACATTCATACGTCTGTCGAAAATGGTGACTCCGTCAAAGTTTGGCGCTTTCTCAATAAGCTTGGTATTGGCAAATCTAAACGCAACTCTACCTCTCCTTCAAAAAGTGATATCAATGCTTTAAATGCTCACTTTTCCTTATCTGCGTCCATGGATGGAATAATCAAAAGTCATACTTTGAATACGCTTTCTTCGTCGCCAACACCATCTTTTACTCCTTTTTTCATTAAACAATTTACTGAGTGTGACATTGAGAAGAATATTATTGCTGTTTCGTCCAATGCCGTGGGTAGCAACTGCATTAGTCGTAATATGATCATTCCTCTTCTAGATATCCTCACTCCTGTAATTACGAAAATCCTTAATAAATCCATATCGTCATCTGTTTATCCTTCGGTTTGGAAAGAAGCTAATATTATTCCTTTACCTAAGAAATCCAAACCTGTTTCCTTCTGTGATTATCGTCCTATTTCAATATTGCCTTTCCTTTCTAAAGTCCTCGAAAAATTAGTCCATCAACAGTTAAGTAGATTTCTTTCCATGAATAATCTTCTAAATCCATTTCAATCCGGGTTCCATCCCGGTCATAGCACGACTACTGCGCTTGTCAAGATCGCTGATGATATACGTGTGGGTATGGAAAATCGGCAGCTCACTGTATTAACGCTGTTAGATTTTAGTAACGCATTTAATGTGGTTGATTTTGATATCTTATTGGCAATGTTGGTTTCTCTCAATGTATCTCCACCAGTGATTGATTGGTTTCATAGTTACCTGCATGGGCGGCGGCAGCGCATATGCGTGGATGGATAATTTTCATCGTGGTGCGATACAACAGCCGGCGTTCCGCAGGGTGGCGTTTTGTCTCCTCTTCTCTTCTCTATATTCATAAATTCAATAACTGTTCCTCTCTCTTCTTCCTATCATATGTATGCAGACGATCTCCAAATATACACTCAATCTACGATAGATGGACTACCTACAGCCATCGCAGTTACCAACAACGATCTGGAGCATATATCTGACTGGAGTCGGCGACACGGTCTGTTGGTTAATCCGCGCAAAACTCAGGCTATAATTATTGGAAGCTATTGGTATAATGCCAGAATCAACAAAAGCGCTCTGCCACCGATCTTGCTAAACGGTATCCACATACCACTACAGGACAGGGTAAAAAATCTTGGTGTCCTGTTTGACAATAACTTGTCTTGGAGCCATCATGTTGGTGAAATTAGTAGGAGAGTATTTGGCGCGTATGGCTCGCTGAAACGCCTGAAAAACCTGTTGCCGACCAAGACTAAAATTTCTCTTGCACAGTCCCTTCTTCTCCCGTTGCTTGACTACGCCGATGCGTGTTACTCTGATCTTAGTGTTATTCTTCTTAATAAACTCGAGCGTCTGCAGAATTTATGTATCCGATTCATCTTCGGTCTGCGTAAGTACGACCATATCTCACATTATCGTTCCCAACTTCAATGGCTACCCATTTCTCGTAGAAGAGACTGCCACATCCTATCACTCCTTTATTCTATCCTTTTTCATCCACACACTCCTCTCTATCTTAAGGAGCGTTTCACTTTTCATTCTTTTAATCCTGTCCGCGATCTTCGGTCTTCTCATAACCTATCCTTAGCTATCCCACCCCACTCCACTGATTTCGTAGCCAAATCATTCTATGTAAGAGCTGTAAAATTGTGGAACTCTTTACCTCTGGACATCAAACGTGCACAGACGAGGGACTCCTTTACCATTAAAATTAAGGAATATTTCCTCAAGCTGGACTCTGCCTGATCTTTTTCTTTTTATCTGTTAGTTACTTTGTATTATATTTTATAGCTTCCTTATATATTTACTATTTTTATATTCTTATATTTACGTCTATTTTATTTTATTTTTAAAATGCACTAGCCCGCAGTTTCTTCTTTTTCATGGTATGATTTCATTTAGCCAAAGGTTGCCTGGTAGAGATTGCTACCTTAGCAATAAGGCCGCCTTTTGTGTTTGTGTTCCTTGAGTTTTATGTTGTATATATTTTGTTAAATAGTGCAATAAAGAATATTCATTCAAAGAATATTCATTCATGGTCACCCTAATCTTAGATTGCCCCTGCGGCAGGATGTGAGTGGCCGTGCATAATAAGTAGATCTTATCTGTGAACGGACATGATATTGACAGATTGACACTGACAACAGTTACCACCTCGGAAAGTGACCGAAACTATACATGGGTCGGATTAGGTAAAATCGATACCTATTCCACCTAAAACTAATATTTAAAAATACGTAATCCAAATACCTATTTCGAATATTTATGCAGTATCGCCGATCCCTAATTACGTACGACGATACATTATTCTGTGTATTCAATGTGGATTAGGTATGAATTGGATCTGGATTGGATTTATCAGCTAATATTAAAATTGAGGCTGTCAGCGCAAAAGTGGCCTAACCCTCAATTATTCATATTCTGATACATCTTCTACAATTAAATAACAATGTGTTAAAATTTAATTCAAAATCGGCCTATCTCTTGTGCCACACCAGGCGTCAATAGATGGCGTTGCAAAAGTTATTTTTGCATTTGTGGCGTTTCCGAACGTCACGATATTTTCTTTATGTTGGCAACCACGCCGCAATGATCGGGTGGTTGGCAATAGAACGTCACAGCGATCTCTCTTGCTCAGGCGCGACCACAGAACAATATACTCTCGGGTGCGGCCAGAGTGCACTCAGATTCAGATTCAGATTCTGAAAACAAGCGCGAGAAATAAACAGTGTAGTCGTAGGGTGCGGCCAGAGTGCACTCAGATTCAGATTTCGAAAACAAGCGCGAGAAATAAACAGTGTAGTCTAAGCAGGTTGCCTGCTTTTTCTCGCGCTTTGTTTTCTGAGTCTGAATCTGAATCTAAATCAGGAGTGCACTCTGGCCGTGCCCTTCGACTACACTGTTTATTTCTCGCGCTTGTTTTCGGAATCTGAATCTGGGTGCACTCTGGCCGCACCCTAAGCAGGTTGCCTGCTTTTTCTCGCGCTTTGTTTTCTGAGTCTGAATCTGAATCTGAATCAGGAGTGCACTCTGGCCGTACCCTTCGACTACACTGTTTATTTCTCGCGCTTTTTTTCAGAATCTGAATCTGAATCTGAATCTGAGTGCACTCTGGCCGCACCCTACGAGAGGGCGCGACTCTTCGGTACAAACGTGTCACGTTGTAACTGTATAATGGTGTCGATCCTAGCGTGATTCTCTAAACTTAAAACTAAATTTAACATCAGTCTCTCCTTTTCATTCCGTATAGAGAATGACAAGGATGCACTATTGTCAAATTTAAGTTCAGCTTTAGAGAGTCATGCCAGAATCGATATCACTGTGTACCTAGAATACGTAACTCAATCTTGTATTGTGAATGTGCATACATTAAATATATTCTACGAAGTTCTGTGTTTCGTTTCTTCGCGCCTGCGTTACTCAAGAAAAGAAAAAGGAAGGCCGCCTGCGCCGGCAGTCATTCCCATACACATGGAATTATAAAAAAAGGCGGACAGAGTCCCGGTAAACAGTAAACTGTGTCGCTCAGAGTCGGCCAGGTCGCTGTGCGTACAAGCCGGCACGCATACATTCACACAATAGTCAACCACTACGCGTGCAAACGTCAAAGCAGCCGACACGTTTCGTGGAGATAAAAAATAAGCTAAACAAGATATGTTGCTTGTAAAAAGGTGTAAAAACCGTAGTGACCGAAAGAAAAAAAAACCAGAAATCACGTTTCATAGGTAAATGAATAATTGAATCACTTTTTTCTAGTTTTTAGAAATCGAAATCAATTTTAATTCTAAGGACAAAATGATTAGTCTAAAGCCCAGTGTTGCCAATGTTCATGTAACCATATTACCTAAAATATGGGAAATTGGGTTGACATTAACTTCAATCTATTATTTATTGTTCTTTTTTATCAGATTTCCTGAAGAAAATGTAGTATGGAGAAATTACTGGAAAATGAATGATTTCCAAACAAATATGTAGTAGTGTCATTTTTAGTCTTCATTTTGAAGCTCAAGACTTATATACAACTAAAGGAGGACTCCGGCGTGTTATTACGTATGCATTACCTCAAAAGGTTGATTAAAATTTTTAACCGAAAGTATTAATTTTACCTTAGTATTCTAACTTAATTACTTTGAAACAAAGAAAATGTGAGTCACTAAGTTTCTTTGGCTTTGTGTTTTGTATTTAAATTAAAAAAATAACGTCACCTAGTGATATACAAATTCATCGAGTTTTACATAAAACTTAATGTAGGTGGCGTTAGTAGTGTTAATACATAATCTTAATTTTCATCATCATCATCTTCAGCCTATTAATGTTCCCACTGCTGCTGTTCCCACTTAAGCAGTGTAACTGGTAACGGATGGACGGATCGGATCGGATGCGGATTAGGTATGACGTAGAAATATTGCATTGGATTTATATAAAATCTAATCCACGTTTTATAAAGTATTACGATAACTTCGACTAATAAAAATAAATAGTGTATGTATGTTCGTCCGTGATTATCTCGGGTTTGGCGTTTCTTTGGTCTTATATTAGCATATTATCTATAGTTCGAATTGTAATTTTGTACTGTTGGTTTTCAAATAAGTAAATAAATCGTTGAACGATGCCATCACATCTTACTTCGACGCACAATTATGATGAACGTGAACATTTTAACGACACACAACTAATTATTAAATCGTATTCTAGATGGCGTTTGCTGGAACTTTTCCTTTGGCATTTAAATATTTTATGTGATACCTATTACTCTAAATATTTGACCCCTCGGATTAGGTATCGACTAGTACCGAAAAATATCTATTCCAAATATCTAATCCGATATTTATGCCTCACCTCTACAAAAAACGCGAATAATTACGGTCGAAAAGGAGTTTTTGGCGGGATTTCATCGAGTGTGGTTGGCGTCTTATTTTAATTATTCTTAAATTCGTTCATAGTGGATATTGTGAAATAAAATTGGTGTGATTTTGTGTTACAACTGTCTGCGTAACTTAAGAATTAGTAGAATCGTCAAAATATACTGTTACGTGTCGGGATGGGGTTCGAAATTATATGCCAGTTCACGCTTGACAGTTCTTTATTCACCACACAGTTCACACAATTAACACACAATGTTAATTACAAAACACTCACTAAACACTGTATTTCACTATACAAGTCTCTAAACAATCTCACTTGAACACTTTTGTTGCACCTAACTCGCCTTTGGATTCGCTCCGAAATCGCTGTTGAAACTCAACTGACTCTGCGCGGCGCCAATCGCGCTTATATACGCCGATCGACGCATTCTAGAAAGTACCTGTTAAATTGAGAATTACCTAGCACCCGCGAGTACGAAATACCTACTTATAGCTACGCAGGTAACACGCATAACTTGTAAACAAGTGCAGATGTCGTTGCACTTTCTCCCTTACGCCGCACTGCATAAGGCTCATTACAGAATGAGCCGCATTACTCGACCTCTATCGCGACCCCCGGTGATCTGGCAAATTCGATCTCTGGCACTTTCGCGGTTACCTTTCGAGAGCGTTTGTGACACTGCCCCCCTCTTAGACATGCTCGTCCCGAGCATCATTGCTGCCGTGGTAAGGTGCCAGGCGATCGATGTGGATTATCTTGGGCTTCTTCCGATCTCCCTGTCTTATCCGATAGGTCACATCGTTGATTTTCGTAACCACTTTATAGGGTCCTTCTCAGCGGGGCTGAAGCTTTGGGGACTTTCCAATCCTTTTCTGTGGGTTGTGCAACCAAACGAGCTCTCCCTCCACGAAGCCTCGAGCGTTGGCATTCCGATCATACCTGCTTTTCATTTTCTCGCCAGATTTCATGTTGTTTTCACGCACGAGGTCGTGCGTTTCGTCCAACCTTCTTTGCAGCTCTGCGACGTACTCTACTACTGATTTGGAGGCAGTAGGAGGTGTTCCGGTAAGTAGGTCCACGGGTAAGCGCATCTCTCTACCGAAGTTGATTTTCGATGGAGTGAATCCAGTGGTGTCATGCGCTGCGGACCGGTACGCCATCAGAAAGAGCGGAATGTAACGATCCTAGTCCCGTTGATGTTCTTCTACGACCTTCGCCAAATAATTTTCCAAAGTCTGGTTGAATCTCTCTACCATGCCGTCGGATTGTGGGTATGCCGGAGTCGTACGCGTCTTATTTATTCCGAGTAAATTGCACATCTCCTGGAATAAGTTTGACTCAAAATTCTTTCCTTGATCGCTGTGTAATTCCAACGGAACGCCGAATCGGCACACTACTTCTTCAACAAGCCTCTTGGCGACGGTCTGAGCCTCCTGGTTTGGTGTAGCAAATACTTCGGGTCATTTGGTGAAATAATCTTGAACCACTACGAGGCCCTTTGACCGAGGCGCAAACATTACATTTCCTACACCAGTCCTCGACATCTTCTCGACAGCGCATCCAGTAGAAGCGTTCCCTCACTTTTACCAATGTCTTCCTTATTCCCAGGTGTCCACCAGACGTACCATCGTGCACATGCCTTAAAACCTGAGACACTTTGCACCTAGGGACCACCGTTTGAAGAGTCTGATCCTTACCATTTGGTGACTCCCATTTCCGATACAGCACGTCTTCTTGTAACAGAAGACTGTCCCATTTTGCCCAGTATACCTTCGTGATTGGACTTGAAGCGGATATGTCACTCCATGATGGTTTCCGTCCTTAACTTTTCCCCTTCATTATCAGCTGCAGGTCCTTGTCTTCCTTCTGCGCCCGAGATATTTCAGCTTTACTCCAGGATTCATCCAATTCTTGAGCCCTTATAACCTTCACTTCGTCTTTGTACTCGCAATTTAAACAGTGCTTACAATCTTCAGCACAAGGCCGCCTTGATAATGCATCAGCATTGGCGTGCGTCTTTCCGCTCCGGTGTTCTATTGCAAAGTTGAATTCTTGCAGCTGTTCGATCCATCTCGCCACTTGACCCTCAGGGTTCTTGAACTGGAGTAACCATTTAAGTGCTGCATGGTCTGTACGCAGAGTGAACTCTCTTCCCAACAAGTACTTATTGAAGTGTTGTAGGGTCTTTACAACTGCTAGAAGTTCGCGTCGAGTTACACAATAATTTCTCTCTTGCTTTGAAAGAGATTTGCTGAAGTAAACGATAACAGCTTGTTGTCCAGTTTGTTCTTGTGACAGTATTCCGCCGATTCCAGTATTACTAGCATCAGTATCCACAATGAATCTTCCCTCTCTTCGTGGATAGCTTAGGATTGGTGCAGAACAAAGTAAATCCTTTAACTTCGTGAAAGAACGCCGGTAATCTGTGTCCCACACGAAGTTTCTTTTCTCTTCCGTGAGACGATGTAATGGCCTGGCTATCTCAGAGAAGTTCGTCACAAATCTGCGGTAGTACGCACATAGGCCTAGAAAAGCTCTCACTTCAGTCTTATTTCTCGGTGTTGGCCATTCCTGCACAGCTTTTACCTTTTCAGGATCAGTTTGGACACCCATGTCAGATATTATGTGCCACAAGAAGGCTACCTTTTTCTTGAAGAACGCGCACTTTTCTGGATTGAGCTTCAGTTTTGACTCGCGGAATCTTCTGAATACTTTCTCTAGATTCCTCCAGTGTTCCGTGAAGCTGCGTCCTATAACGATCACATCGGCCAGGTACACCAGACAGGCATCCCCCAAAAACCCCACCAGCACACGTTCCATGAGTCGTTCAAAAGTGGCTGGTGCGTTGCACAATCCGAAGGGCATGACCCGAAACTGCCACAACCCTTTTCCATTTTTTTTATTTCCTTATCCTCTGGGCGAAGTTCCACCTGTCAGTAGCCACTCTTCAGGTCAACGGTGGAGAACCACTTCATGCCTCCCAACATGTCCAATGTGTCGTCAATACGAGGCAATGGATAGCTGTCCTTCTTGGTCACATTGTTGAGCATCCTGAAGTCCACGCAGAACCTGGTGCTGCCGTCTTTCTTCTTCACCAATACCACTGGAGAAGACCAGGGGCTAGTTGATTGTTCGATGACCTTATCACGTGACATCTTCTCAATCATGTCCGCTACTTCCTGTACTCTTGCCAGAGGCACTCGTCTAGGTCTTTGTTTGATAGCCTGTGTATCACCGGTGTGTATTGAATGCTTGACAAGGCCAGTCCTCCCAAGGTCATTTTCTCCATTTGAAAAGATGTCCTTGTAGTCTAATATTAGTTGCTTGGCTTCATTATACAAGTTAGGTGGCAAACTTGTCTTCATTTTCTCCAGTAACGGATTCATGTGCCTCGTTGAAGGTGGTTCTCTACAGCATTCTTGAGTTCTTCTCATGTAGTCTACACCTGCGCATCGTCCGATGACCGTGTTCTTCCATAACTGTATTGCAGTGTTGCTAGTGTTTACGATTTTTACCCTTGCCCCTCTCTTGGTCATGACCAAGGTTCTAGCCGTGATCCAACTAGGGTGACTCCCGGTATCTTCTACTACGACACATCGATTCAGTGACGCTCCTTCCGGAAACTTGACTTCTACCAATGTCTCTGACCTCGCCGGTAGGGGGTAACCGTTCTGACGTTGTAGACCACTGTACAACATAGGAACTCGATTTAATACATTTTGGGTTGGTCACCCATCCTAAGATCGGCCATTGTGAAAATTGCTTAACATTCACGATCGCAGAACGAAAGCGTTACACTTGCGCTATTGTGGTCTTTCGTAGGTAATCTACACGTATATCTTGTATAAAATACTAAATAATTTAAGGTAAAATCTTATTTAACATAAATAAAAATCCACTTCATATAAAAACAACCTAAAAAGTTAAAAAATCTATGTACTAATTCTATAAGTAATACTTACAGATCCTACTTATATCTAAAGTACATAGTCAAATAATTAACAAGATAATAGAGGTATGGTGTCAGTGATTTGCATTCCAATCACCAATTGCAATCCAAATGTTGTTTTGACTTTAAATGTAGGTACTTTAGACTTTAATGTATTATTTGTTCCTTTGTTTTATGTGGTTTTGTTTCTATGAAGCAGTTTTTAATACCTATTAGTTAGAAATGTTTTTATTTCCAACTTTTTATAAGCTAATCATATTTCTTAAAATAACCAAACACGAAATAAGTACCTACAGTTTGTTTTTATATATCCTAAACTGGGTATCTTCACCAAATGAATAATTGGGATGATCTCGCCAAAAACTGATAGAAACAAAAAAGATAAAAATAGGTTACGTATCTCGGATTATACAATAAATGAGAATAAAATCTTCACAAAACAGCCGAAGGGATAATTTTACAACCTCTTACCGAAATTATAGTAGGTATTAGATAGATACGCTGGATTGGGAATTTACGATGCGAGAAATTTTCAAGGATGGTTCACGTTAGACCCTGTCGGCCGTAGCAGAGTTAACTAATCATCATCATCATCATCATCATCATCATCAGCCTATTAATGTCCCCATTGCTGGGGCACAGGCCTTCCCTATGGATGAAATAGAGAGATTAGGCCATGACCCACCACGCAGGCCCAGTGCGGATTGGCGGGTGCTAACAACAGCAGATGCAGCTGGGAGAACGAGGAACTCGACATAGAAGATGTTTGGTCACCCATCCAATGACCGACCACTGCGAAAGTTGCTTAACTTCAACGATCGCAGCCGAACGAGCTAATCGTCTGCGCCATCGAACTTCTCTAGTTAACTAATATTAAATAATTTATTTTACATGGATTATGTCCATAATCCATGTAAAATATAACATTCACGCTATTTATACGCTATATGCTCGGTTGTCATGCAGTAACCGACTGACAACCGAGCAACAAATGAAACAACGCTCGGAAAAAACTTGGTCCCACCTCGGCTCGGTCACGGCCCGTTGCATGAATACAGCGCCGGCGCGGTGCCGCCGGGCAATAGTAGTGATACATCAGACAAAACAATAAACGTTTTTGCTCGGACGAGTACACTTACCCTATTTACTTCATCTGAATGATTAGACTGCATCACGGCGCAATGGTACCTACCTAATTGCTCGTTCGATGCACTTCTTTGTAATTTTTTTTCGTCACATCGTTTAGCCCAAGTAAATACTTGGCTTTTTCAAAGAAAAAATATGATTCCTTAAGTTCTCCCCGCAGATTACATTTCTTATTTTTCCCCAAAATAAGGATAAACACTCCCAATCTAGAAACCCTAAGTACCACAGAGTAGGCAAGTATTCACTCTTTAATATTATTGATTCATAATTTCTCATACAGTAAAATAACAAAGTTATGTTAAGTTTTCATATTTCAAAGATGATGAAGAACAACAAAGATTTACTTAAATAAAATAAAAAAATAAGTCAAAATCACTGAATAATAAGTAATTATTGCTAATTTGAGTAAACCGATAATTACCGGTTCAATGCTTTTACATAGTCTGTGAATTCAATTTAGATGCTCGTTTACAGCTGTCAACTGTTCTCTTAATTTAGTTAGTTAGCAATTTCAGAATAGCAATTCACTAACCCTAAACTAAAATTAACACTCTAATTTTAAGTTTAGGTTTAGAGAATGTAACGCCAGAATTGGTCCCAATGTCTTCTATGGATGTTTTACTGGACGCATAAGCGCGACGCACCAATCGTTCACTCTCCGTGGCCCACTGATGCAAACCCTCTCCTGGTTTCTGTGACCGTTCTTTTAGTTGCGCTCGATACACATGTTCTAGATGTTTATCCCCGTAACGAGCCTCCAGAGCTTTGAGGAGAGAACTTCGTTGATCGGCTGGTACATTTTCCAATATCAGAAGAGCATCCCCCCTGAGCGCAAGAGTGAGTGCGGTCAGGGCATGTTCGTCCTCCCAGCCGTTCCCTTTGGCTACGACTTCAAATTGGTGTCTGAATGCCGTCCAAGAAGTTGTACCATCAAACGCCGGTACTTTAAAAGGTGCCGTGGTACCCGTGGTTGCTATGGCGGTGCTGATGACCTTGGTTTTTTGAAGATCTCTTAACATTTTCTCATGGACCTGTAGAGTCTCCTTGCATTCGCCTATGCTCTCCTGGTGTTTGTCTAGGGTCTCCTGGTGTTTGCTGGTACGACTCTTTACGTATTCTATTTCGTCTTGGATGCCGCACAAAGTTGTTTTGAATGCTTCAAATTTCGAGTCAATAGCAGCCTTCACGTCCTCCTTGACATCCTTGAGCGCTTGTTTTTGACTTTCCATAGCTTGGCGTTGACTTTCCATAGCTTGGCGTTGACTCTCCTTGACGTCCTCAATAGCTTGTTGTTGACTCTCCTTGACGTCTTTGATAGCCGCCAACAATGTCAATAAGTCGAGCGCAGGCGCAGTAGTTGTAGCGGCAACACCACTGTGGTGAGCAGTCTGTGGTATGCTTGAATCTTCATCAGGCGCCGCTACTCCCGACTCCCGCGAATGGTCCATTACGGCCTGCCGCCGAGTGCGTACGCCTTCGCTTCCGTCCCGCGGCGTGACTGGCATGTCACTTCTGTCACCAGTTGTTACGTGTCGGGATGGGGTTCGAAATTATATGCCAGTTCACGATTGGCAGTTCTTTATTCACCACACAATTAACACACAATGTTAATTACAAAACACTCACTAAACACTGTATTTCACTATACAAGTTGCACTTAGATCGCCTTTGGATTCGCTCCGAAAACGCTGTTGAAACTCAACTGACTCTGCTGTTCATCTTCATCTCGCTCGTCGCCGGCGCCGTAGGCGCCGCGGCGTGCGGGGAATCTGGTCTGGGCGAGTGCCCACTTCAGAAGTTGCGGGATCGCACCCTATCGTCGGGGTAGGGTGGGCGTTGATGTCCGTCCTCTTCTTTCTTCACTCACCGCCCTCGGCGCGGTCAAGCCCACCGGATGGAACCCGTGGGGGAAGTCCGGTGAGCGACCTGCGAGCGGGCGGCGGGCTTAGGTGAGTAGGATAGAACTTCGTATTCGTGCGTTAGTGTTAGTAATAATTCGATATTGATTCATCTTATATCTAGGGGTGATCCATATATACATTTTTTTTTATTATTATTTTTTTATATTTTTTTATTATTATTATTATTTTTTTTTTATTATTTTTTTCTATATATATGTATTTACATCTTTTGGAATTAAGGATTGGGAGTTGGGGGTTGTAGTGTCCGGGGGCCCGCGGTAGGGGCGGGGGTGGTCTTCAGTGTGGTGGTGGGGGCTCGACCGCTCGTGGTGATCGCGAGCGGGAACCCGGTGGAGTCTCCTCTGGTGTGGGCAGGAGCTCCCTTGGGAGCGCTCTGCTACTGCGTATCTGGGGGCGATCATAGACCGGTGCTATGCCGCGCAAGTACGCGTGTACCGAATGATCTGCCCGGTCGAACATATTGTTTGCGATTCTACTCACAAATGCATCTATTGTTTCCATTTTTAGGTCTTTATGAATAGTGGCGTTGCGTACGTACCGCGGTGCGTCGGTGATAGCGCGTAGTGCGGTGTTCTGTTGGATACGTAGCCGTTTTTTATGAGACTCTGCCGCTAGCGCGAACCACGCCGGTGCTGCGTACGTAAGTATGGGTCTTATATAAAGCTTGTATATTGTTAGTTTTGTTTTTATTGGTAATTTACTGCGTAGAATGGGGCGCAAGAGCGCCCGAGTGGAGTTTGTGCGAGATACCACTGTTTGAACGTGGGCGCGCATGGTTAAGCGAGCGTCGATTGTAATACCTAAGTATTTAACCGATGTGAGCCATGGGATAGGTATTCCTTTGATTGTGAGTGGCGGTGGTTGTTTTAGGTGGCGGCCTATGGTCATGGCTTGAGTTTTGTCTATATTTATAGCCATCCTCCATTTATTTAACCATACGGTGAGCGCATCTAAAGTTGGCTGCAATTTACTCACTGCGTGTTTCGGGCGGATTGAGGCGGTGTAATAGGCTGTATCATCCGCATAAAGGGCGAGCTTTACGTCGCCTACCATAGGGATGTCGTCTGTGAAAGCTGCGTATAGCGCCGGTGACAAGCAGCTGCCTTGTGGGACGCCGGCGCGTACTGGGTGTTCCGATGATAGGTGGCCTTCCACGGTTACGCAGAAGGCTCTATTTTTCAGAAATGAAGCGACTGTTTTTAATAGGCGCAGTGGTGTGGCGGACGTCGACAGTTTGAATAGCAGGCCCTCATGCCATACCCTGTCGAATGCCTTCTCCATATCGAGGAGCACGATGACTGAGTGCTCCTTCTTGTTTTGGTTGGTCGCTAGGTCGTGCAAAACTCTGGCCAGCTGCAGCGTCGTTGAGTGTCCCTGCCGGAATCCGAACTGTTCGGTGCGAGGTGTTATGTGCGGGGACAGGTGGCTTAATATTAATTTTTCAAGTACCTTTGATAAGGTTGGGAGCAGCGTTATCGGTCTGTAGCTTGCTGGTAGCGGATTTTTCCCCTGTTTGTGTAGCATGATAACTTTTCCGCGTCTCCATTCAGCCGGAAAATGGCAGGTACGGAGTGCGCCGTTGAAAATTCGGGTGACGGCAGCGACAGTCTTAAATGGCAGGTGGCGGAGTGCAGCGTTCGTGATATTGTCCAGGCCCGGGGCCTTCCGCGGTTTACACCTGGAAATCACCCTCCGGACCTGGCTGGGCGAGAACACCACGGGGTCATCTTCTGCGACGGGTTGGTGTGACAGGCAACTATTCACGTGCTGCTCTATGGCCGACACGTGCTCGCTGTCTGTCGTCGGATTCGGGCAGAACTTTTGAGCTAAGTGCTCGGCGAACAATTCGGCTCGGTCAGCGGCCTGGTACCTGGGTGTGTTGGTGTGGTCTAGGAGTGGTCTCACCGGAGTCTTTTGCGTAGTTAGTTGCCTGCAGAGGCGATAGGCAGAGGGCATGTCATCGCCCACTGCAAGCAAGTGATTTTCCCATGCGGAGACGGCGCGTGTTTCCATTTCCCTCTTTATTTTGGCAGTGATGTGGTTGAGATGAGTCTTTGTGGTGGGGCAGCGGGTGCGCTGCCATAGGCGTCTGAGGCGGCGCTTTTCCTCTATTAGGTTCCTAATTCTGACCGGTATTTCAAATTGTTTATTACCTTGAGAGCGTGTGTGGGTAGCTGTTTCGAGCGCCGACTGCAGTGCCGCAGTCAATTCGGTGACTGCATCGTCGACGTCGTTGGCGGTGTTAATAGGTCGCGTCGGTGTGTGCTCTGTCAATTTTTGTTCGAAAGCTTCCCAGTCTATTAGTCGGCGGGTGGGGGGGGGGGGGGGAAATATTAAATTTGGTGGGTATCCTTACAATTGTGAGCAGTACTGGGCGGTGATCGGATGGGAGGTCCATTAAAACTTCCTGTGTGATGGTATCGTCGACGCCTCTGCATACCACCACGTCAAGGATGTCCCCGTTCCCGTCCGAGTCATACCTGGTGGGTTCGTCCGGGCCGAATACTGCATAATCATGTGTGGTTGCATCGTTATGCAGTGCTCTTCCTGCGTAATTGATTACGTTTGCGTTCCAGTTGGTGTGCTTGGCGTTAAGATCTCCGGCCATTATCGTTGGTAGTGGGTGTAAGTGGTCCCGGAGTTCCTTAACGTCTAGGGTTACCTTAGGAGGTCTATACACGGCGTAGAATCGGGTGGTTATGCCTTCTAGCTCAATGTCTATACCGAGTGCATAAAACGATTTGGGCTGCGTTATCGGGGCCGGCTGGTGTACTATCCGTTTGTGGACTAGGATTAGGAGTCCTCTAAAGGTTCGCCCTTCTGGCGTCTCTTCATCCTGCCTGTACGCAAAATAATTCCGTACACTAAAGGCAGCGCCCGGTTTGAGAAAGGTTTCGCTCACAAGTGCGATATCTACGTCGCGCTCGCGCAAAAGATGCGCGAGCATGCGTCGTTTCCCTGTGAGCGACTGCGCATTCCAGTGTACTACCCTTAGTGGCCGGAATTTTGAGCCGTAATCTGTTGAAAGCATTGTGAGAATTGCTCTGCCATTTTATTGGCGAGCAATTGTATCCAGTCCGGGGTACCTGTTGTTGTGGTCCCTTGTGGTATTGAGGTGGGGGCGTGTTCCCCGGTAGACGCCATTTTGGGTGCGGCATCTGAGTGGGCGGTGCCTTTTCCTCTCTTTTTTTTTTGCGGCGGGTAGATTTTTTTTCTATTTGTGTGAGTTGTTTTTTATTTCCCGCGTTCGCCGGGGCCATCAGTGTTGAGGGAGCGCTTTCACTTACCTCATTCTGAGGAATGGCTGCTCTGGTGATCGGCCCTGTGGATGGGCCTGTCTTGGCCACGGTGCTAGCCTTTTTGTTCCTTGTTTCCTTTTTTAAGGCCGGACAGGAAGAGTGGTTAGCCTGGTGGGGGCCACCGCAATTTGCGCAGGTGGCAGGTTCGGTGCGGGGGCGGGGGCAGTCGGCGGCGGCGTGGGGCTCACCACAACGGACGCAGGCCAAGGGCCGGTGGCATCCTTTCAAGGAGTGCCGAAAGCCCTGGCACCTGTGGCACTGCGCCGGTCCTCTTTTGCCTCGCCACGCCTCTATTGTTACGCCTGGCATGCTGAGCAATTCTTTAATATTAAAAATATTATGTACTTCACCTGTCGTTTTCTATAGTGAAGCGTAAAATATACATCCGGGGCGTCCCGCTCGTGCCCGGATGCGTTTTGCGTATTATACTGCGTATCCCTTTTCGGCTAGTGCTTCCTGAATTTGGGTTGCCTCTGTGTGGAAGGGTAGCCCTCTTATAGGTACCTTTAGATTTCGCTCCTCCGGGAGGGCGTATGAGTACCAACTCACACCGGCTTGTTCCTTGTCTAGATTAGACAGGTACGCCTGTATGAGTCGATACTCATCGCCGTCCGCGGGGGAGAAACGTACCCCCGTCCCGAACGGTCTGGCGTTAGGCGGGTGTCCCAGCCGTTGATGCAAGGTCTTAAAGTGGTACGACCAGTCCGGTAGCTTTTCGACCACTATAGGAGGGTACCTTTTTTCCTTGGCTGCTGTTGGTGCGTTTTGTTGTGCGGCGTGGGCGGGTTGTGTCCCGCTGGCTTGTGGTGGGTGAGTATCCATCCTGGTGGGCGGCGCCTTGGAGCTTTTAGAAGCTTCCGAAGGGGGCGGGGCAGTGGGCTGGGTAACTGCCTGAGAATATGACGTATGAGGGTAGTTTAGTAAAAAACTTACTGGTTCTCCGCTCGGTATAGCCCTGTTGTCATACCCTTTTGTGTCTTTGGTTATGACACGACGTCGCGGATGCTCGCGTTGTGCGAGTGGTGCGGGTGTCTGCATGTCAGTAGGCTGCGTCTGTGTTTCCGTCGACTGTGTTGACGGTGGCGTCGATTTTGGGGTTGGTTTATCGCCGCTGCTATGTGATCGGCGAACGCGCGGGTCGCGCGGATGAGGCTGGATTGGCGTTGCGCAAACTCGTTTTTCCTCCCTCGATGTTGACGGAGGGTCGCGCTTGCGTTTGCCGCTCGGGGTAGGTGGCTGGGCGAAGGGTAAATCTAACCTCAAGTCGTCGTTGGCGTGCAGGGCTCGTCTCGCCATTTCGTCGGCTTCGGTTAGTATGGGTGTGTCTCCCAGTTCATACTCCATCAGGCGCACGTATACGCCCATCCAGCGGGCCAGGCCGTCCGACAAGCAGCCGGATTTAGCTAGCCTAGCCACAACCACAGCGTCAGATTCATATCTGACGCGTGGTGATTGTGACTGAGCCGCTCGGCGCACCCATCCAGATAGTGCGTTCCTGTCTGGTGGAGTATGAACCGTGCGAGGAGTTGGAGTAGGTGGGGCAGGAGTGACGAACACTTCTGTCTGCTCATCATTGTTGTGTGGTGTTGTGTTGCTAGGTTCCAGCGTCGGGACCGGCCGCGAAGGCGGCGGGTCCGCCATGCTGGCGACGGGTGTTATTCGTCTGCGCGATCCAGGTCTGGTCGCGCCTCATACGCGCGCGCCTGACCGGCGGCTCAGGGGGTATGGTATCCACGCTAGCGAGCGTTGCTAGGCAGTGCTCACGAGATGCTAAAAAACAGTTTTAGATTCGGAGAACTTGTTGTTTGTATAGGATCCGTGCGCATCCGACGAAGTGCGATCCAACTGACTCTGCGCGGCGCCAATCGCGCTTATATACGCCGATCGACGCATTCTAGAAAGTACCTGTTAAATTGAGAATTACCTAGCACCCGCGAGTACGAAATACCTATTTATAGCTACGCAGGTAACACGCATAACTTGTAAACAAGTGCAGATGTCGTTGCACTTTCTCGCTTACGCCGCACTGCATAAGGCTCATTACAGAATGAGCCGCATTACTCGACCTCTATTGCGACCCCCGGTGATCTGGCAAATTCGATCTCTGGCACTTTCGCGGTTACGTTTCGAGAGCGTTTGTGACAATACGCTATTCCGGTCAAGAGGACGTGAGAATTTTATTGTAGTATTGACTACCTCACAGAAGCTTATCGAAAAAGCCAGCTCGATACATTTCGTGTCAAACACTTCAAAAAACATTAGAATGCGTCACACCGACATTCTCATGTAAAAAGAAAATCAGAATATTATAACTTAAGACTAGGCTGTATGGGCATTGTTCCTTTTGCCTTCCCTGAAAAGGGAGAATTTAACAAAAAAAATTACCGAAATGGAGAAATTCTCGGCCGTAAAACTTAAAAAAAAGCGAATAAATACGAGGATAGTTTCATATTTCTTTAATTTTATTTAATTTAGGCTTTGTAGGTTATTGGAATAAAAATGCTCAATACTTTTCGGGGCACGTTAGTGACTAGTGTACAATGTCAGCAAATAAGGCTTGGCCACCGAATCAGAGGAAAAGCCCCTATTTATTGTCGCACTATTAAAGAGCGTTTAGACGAATTGAATTATAAAGATGAAATTTGCAGAACTAAAATAGATATAGGTCTTCCTATTCATCCGTAAGTATTGTATTACAATCGGTATCTGTTTACACTACTTTTGAAAAAAATACTCTCACTAAAAACTAACCTTATTAAAATTGCTTCATTTTTTTTTGATGAAAGGTACTGTGAATCTCTAATTACAGATCATTACATTGATTACAATCATCAAAAGGTTTTCTTCTTTAATCTAAACTGTAAAAGTTCTTTTCGCATTAAGCTGAGTATGAAATTTTTAATTTATCAAAATTAGTACGCATTTTTATGAATGCATCACAAATCTTTAAACATGTCCTATATTTAAAATATTTGAAAATCTTTATTATCATGTGTCTCATCCTGATCTTTAGTTAGTTTTATTATAATGAAACATTTTAAACTGTGTTTGTTCTACAGGACTTCATCATCAAAATTAAGGAATGAGCGACTGGAGCATGTAAAAAAGGTAAAAAGTGACAAAACTGTAGAAAAACTTGCACGTGACCATAAATTGCAGGTTGACATGGGTGCAGTCAGAAAAGAATGGTTGAAAACATTAGGGCCTTACCACAAAAAAAATATTGCTGATCACTATGGTATATTTGAACATTTGTATGGAGAGGGATATTTCATTCCAATTGTGAATATGGACATATGTTATGATATAAATGATGAATTATCATTGCCTGTGTATACTGGTAATGTGATCAAACCTCAAGAGGCTTTACAGAGGCCATCTATCATCTTTGAGTCTGATAAGGATGCATTATGGACCCTCGTGATGACAAGTCTTGATGGACATTTAACAGCCAGTGATAACGAATATGTGCATTGGTTTATGGCAAACATCCCTGGTGATCATGTCGAAAAGGGAGACACGTTAGTGGAATATTTACAGCCTTTCCCATTAAAAGGAACTGGGTTTCATAGATATGTTTTTGTTCTCTATAAACAAAATGGCAAAGTATCTTATGACATACCCAAAGGTTTGTTGATTCATTCTGAACTTTATCTAATCCATTAATTTTTACTAGATTTCACTTTGAAAAATATTAAGATTTGTTTCTGCTTTGAAAATTTTAGTGACATCTGCAGCACTTGAGAATAGGACTTTTGTGACCAGAGATTGGTATAAGAAGAATCAGGATGCAATCACTCCTGTTGGTCTGGCATTCTTCCAGAGTGATTGGGATGAAACTGTAAGAGAGTTCTTCCACAAAACCTTGAATACCAAGGAACCTAGTAAGTTGACTAAAGATCATTAGTAAAGATTTGCTGTCATTCTTAATATTTTCTTTTCATCATCATCATGATATATGATATATCAGGATGATAATCCTATAGTGTCCTCATTGCTGGGTACAGGGATATTGGGCCATGACCCACCATGTGGGCCCTGTGCGGACGTGTGGTTGCTTATATCCGCAGATGTTACCAGAACCAATGACCTTCTGAATCATAGTAGAGATCAAGACAATAAGTTTTTGTTCACCCATCCAATGACTGGCTATTGCAAAAGTTGTTAACTTCCATAATCATAGACCAAATGTGCTAACCACGTGCACCATGTTTTTTCATTAAGTTCTTTTGATAGAAAACCAGTGTCAGTACAAACTGACACAATGCTGAACTGGAATAAATTAATAAAAATTGTATCTGAAATAATGTTGATTGTGTTTTACAGTTTATGAATACGATTTCCCGGCTCCATACATAAGACCTCAAGAATTTTATCCACGCAGAAAACCATTCAACCTTTATATGGATAAGTACAGAGATCCAAAACAAATTAACAAAGAGTATCTTATTCGGAAGCTGAAGAATGAAGATCCCTTCAAGAAGCCTGCTCCACCACTCAAATTTCCTAATGCTCATGCATTTCCAAAGGGCATGCCATCATGGTTGAAACTTCATGAGAGAAAGATAAGGCTAGGATGGGGACGGGTCAATGATGTCTAAGAATATGTAATGTGTATAATAAACTTAGTTGATTCTTAATTCCTTATTTCCTTTCCAGTTAAAAAAAATCATTAGTAAATAATCTTATTTTGATCACAGACTGCAAAGTAGTCCCTGATAATAAGATTAAACAATACTATGTTCACGGAAGTGGTCACAAGAGAAAGACGGCTTTGAGGCCACACGAGCGTGGTCTGTGCGTTGTGGCGTTCTACATATAAATCTAAACGACATGCGACACGATGCGTTGAAATGACGGTCGGCGACGCAACGCACAAGTAGAGAAGGGATCTGCGTTGAAACGACAGAGCGGCGGCGCAATATTTAAGAGAGGAGGCGGGCAATGTTTGCTTCATACAAACGTTCTTGACTGATTCCTCCTTGATTTTTAACATTGAATGATTTTCATGCACAAAATATAATTTTACTCTTTATATGCTCCTATGTATTCCTTTTTTCGATAACTTGTGTTTCAAAGAAACTAAAAGCCCTCAAAAATGAACTATTTTTTATCACCTACCTTTGAACCGCTTTAGTGCTACTAGTGTGGAGATTCAATAAGCTTTTACAAAAAAAGGAAAACATAAAGGCCTGGTATAACTATTTATAAGGCGCTTTGCAGACGGCGGGGCGGAGCGGGCCGGTTAATTTCGCCGCGAACGATAGCACAAAGGGAATCCTATACTACAAACGCACACAGAGGGCAAAAAAACCGCGCCGCAGGTGCCCGGCGGGCACTGGCGGCGCGGCATGTCCGCGGCTGCCCGCCCTGGATCAAACAAACCAGTTTATATGCAGTAACGCAGACGGCGGCGCGGGGCGGCTAGCTCGGTCCGCGCCACGCGCTTTTTAGTGATGGACTATTCACTAGAATGAACGTCCTGAACTGACTGCCTCTGCCCGTCGTGTGCTTTGTGTACGCGGCGAGGGCAGCCGCAGACATCGACGGGCAGACGCGGTTTTAATTGCTTCGCGGACAAAAGCCCGCCCCGCCCCGTCGTCTGCAAAGCACCTTATTCTATGGGTAAGATTCCTTTTACGCATAACTAATTTTTGAGGACGAAATCGTGGAGAGCCGAACCTCGAATTTACGCAATTTTCTGCTTTAGCTGCTATTGTTCCTATCGCACGGTATTTGCCAATGAGCGAAAGCAATAGTTTTTTCAAATACCTATTTCTCAAACGTCTCAGCTCGCGTCCGCTCTTAAAGCATATCAAAGGCGCAGACAGAGCACTCGTGTGGCATACACTGAGTTGAAATCATTGCGTTGCGACGACGCAGCATCGCAACGCCCATGTGGCACCTAACGCTTCAATTTATCATAAAGGGGCCGTCCATTAATCCCCAGATGTTTTTTTTTGGGCATTTTGAAACCCCCCTTCCCCCTTGGTGATACATGGTGATGATGGAAAGACTACCCCCCATCCCATATCACGTGTTTTAGTACCTACAAAGATTTTATTTTAATGCTAGTGGCCCGCCCTCGCTTCGCTTCGGTGCGGAGCTGTAGTGTAAACTATAGTTTTTGTTCTCAGGCTTGTGCTACAAACAATGACTTTATTTATATAATTACACGTGTTATTGTGAGTCATATGCTGTTGCGGGATATTTTTTAGACAATTTTATGTAGAATATTTTCGTCATATATGATTTCCATGTAACTTTAACCATTAATGCTGCACACGCGACGGAAGCTTAAAAAATGGAGTGACTTCTCCCGTTTTCCCTCAAACATTTGCCCTACGGGATTCGAACCCAGGACTTTTCTGCAGGTGACATTTTGGAAACCGGTGTAAACATACCCACCGACTGTCACCACGAAGGTCGTCAAATTACAAGGCAATATTACCGAGATATTGTATGCAAGTTCCAATAATAATACCAACCACGGAACCTTAGGTTTTCTGTCATTGACCATTTTGTATCATTGTTCGGTCATCAATAGCCCCCCTTTCTCGTGTGACGCAATTGAAAATCCTTCTTTTGTAAGTTTGCACTCACTAGGATTCACCGCCTCCCTCTGCGAATTTTATTTTTGTAAAAAGACGTTCTTTTCTCTCAAGGCACCACATATCTATAACTGCCTGCGTAAAAAAAACATCTAAGCGGTTATAGGGTAATAGTTCCTTTCGAATATTAATAGTTTGGATAAATGAAATATCGAAATAACTTATAGAATTTTATTAACCATTTTTACATAGAAAAATAACTAGAATGATCAGACGAAATCATGTAATTACATGTACCAGACACCATTAACATAGTAAAAAAAATAGGAGTTTGTATTTAGACAGAATACCTACCTACATATCAGCAGACATCACGGATCAAAGTAGACTAGACAATAGTTAGCTTATGTTGAAAATATCTACATACTTATTTCAGGAAACTTAACAAAACAGTGTTGTGATTCTTGGGAATAAACTTTTTTCTAGTTGAAAATTGTTTATTAGGTGTATTTGGTGCACATAATTTCGTCTAATTTTTTTATCAATATACTTATGTAAGCTTGAATTCTAAGTTGAGCTGATGATTAACTTTCATTTTATTGCTAGCACCTTTATTATTTAATGAAACAAGGTGTGTGTAAGATAGCCATTTCAAGTGGAATATAGTGGCCTAATTTAAATATAAAATTATAATCAAGCAGGTAAAATTGCTAATCATTAATTTAACTTTAAACTCATATTTTTTTTTTAATTAAATGGAGCTCATAATTTGATCCGTTATAAAAAACACTGCTAATTGCAAAGTACTTTTTAAGAATTTAGTTTAGGTGTGTTATTGTAAAAACTGCAAATAGTAATAAAATTCTGCAATAAAACCACTATTCAAAAATTCTCCGTGATATTGATAAAATTATCAAATCTTTCAAATAACATCACGGCCTGCAGTCTTCATCTTCTAGTTGTTGAAACTAACTTGCGGTCAATGAGCAAAAGAATACATGCTAAATGTTGACCAATACAAACAACTAAGAACTCCGAACACTAATCACACAATTTTTAAAGTTTCATTCTGATATGGGTGAGAACTTTGTTAAATGATTTCGATATGAAAAATGGTAGGGTGCCTTTTATGAAAATTTCTCACACTAAAGAGGGCTATTGACTAAGCCTAACATACATATATATAAAACTTAAGTAAAACATTAACATTACATTATTATTTTACCAATTAATTTTGGACTCTTCCAAGTGTAAATGTAATATTTAATAAAATAGATAAAACTTAAGGCTTTAATGATAAATGCACTTTATTTTATATGTTATGCCCTTCAATGACACCCAACATTGAATTACAAATGTTAGTTTTAAGTATGATAAGATAAATCAAATAATATTAACTGTCATAATTTTATGGCATAAATCTAAGAGTGTTAAAGTTCTTTCTTATTACGTCTTCACGGTGGTTGTGCTGCTTTTAAATGTTTAATATAAGCAGTTACAAATTAAAAAAAATGTTGATAATTTTGCCTACCTACCTATATAAAGAAGCCTGATAAAAGTCTTTGGTTCTTTTATAAGTCTGATTGCTTCCCCCCTATATGACTACAGTAATGGTGACGATTCTGGAATTATTTTCTTAATTTTAAAACTAAAGATCAGTATCTAATTTAAATTTACAATACAATACAAAAACTCTTTATTAACCTATATTATCCCAGGGGGTCGCTAGCGACCCAAATTCTGTAACTACCTTATTTTATTTTTTTATTTTAATGTACTACAATAATTTATACCAAATGCATTTTCTCGGCTAGTTGCAAGTGTGAAGTATGTTTATAAGTAAAATTAAAATGATTATAGTGATAAATTAGACTTCTACAACTCCAAAACTTTTTGATTTGGGATAAGTGTGAAATTTCTGTGCCCGGAGTTACGAAAAATGTAAGTATCACTTTTGTCACTTATGTTGATAGAAATTTGAAATATTGATATCATAATTAGATAACTAATGTATAGAAATGTACTATTTATAATAAGTATTTTTGTTTTTTATACCATAAAAGAGATCGGTAAAAATATTTGGGTCGCAAACGACCCAGTGGGATAATCCCTGACCTTTTGTTTCCTTTTATAGGTCATCGCGTGGCTATTCTGCGTGTGAAATTTTGGAAGTTTTGGAGACTTTAGTGGAGGAAGACGATGTTGGTCAGGTAGACGTATACTTGGACCATCCTGGAGATGGCCAGCAGTCCGAAGGTGACTCGGGAGACGAAGACTGTTCGGATATAAATAGACTTTCTCGTGCGCAGCTCCAATCTAATGCACAGCTAAATCGATCTGAATCTCCTGAAAATGAGAACGTGATTGAGCCTGAAGTAGTGCAGCCTGGACCCAGTAGAATTGGAAAGTCGAAATCTTCGAAGAAGCCTACAAGACCGGTTCGAAAATGGATACGCAAGGTTATGATACCGACGAGTGAATCATGGAAACAGCCTTTACCCCGTGCAGTTTTATCCCTTGGACATGAGTGTGAAGCAATACAATTCTTCCAACTATTTTTTGGTTTTGACGTAGTCGAAAATTTTGGTGAAGAAAACGATTATTTATGCCGTGCAATAAATAATCCCAAACTCTTCTTTCCAGCAAATATGACGTGGAGCCTTTGAAATCAGCTACGCGTTATTCAGCAGCTGCAAAATCAAGAGTTACTGTACCACAGCCAGATATAATAGCTCAGTACAACCGCGATATGGGTGGTATAGATCGCCTGGACTCCAATGTTGGAGCCTATCGTATAAGTATACGCGGTAAAATGTGGTATGGCTTTTGGATGTAGCAGTCAACAATGCTACGCTTTTAGCTAAGTCCATGGGATCACTCCTATCAACATTAGAATTTCGAAGATCCTTAGCTACCGCTTTACTCCTGACATATGGATCTCCTCGCGATGCTCCAGGACCTTCAATCACGAGCAGGCGGTCCATACCCATGAGTTTTCGAATGCATAATGCTGAACATATTCTTTTATGTAAGCAAAGAAGGCTTAGATATGTTGTATGTAAAAATAAAACAAACAAAATCTGTAAGAAATGCGGAGTCAATCTTCATGATAAGTGTTTCGAACAGTTTCATTCGTAATTTTCTTTTTTATTAGTACTTTTGGTGTCATAATATATATTTTTATTAATTTACAAATTAGTCTCATTATGTACATTTTTGGACATATATTATCCCATTGGGTCATTAGCGACCCACTTAAAAACAACCCTTTTTCCATATTTTTTTCCAATTATAATATTTTTGCCTTTTATTTCAACCAATTATGAGCAACATATGTAAAAATTAAAAATTTTGGTGATCAAAATAGTTACGGGCATATATGGGTTAAACACCACGAAAAACATTGAACATTCAGCATAAAAATATTTAGTACAGGTGATGCAATAGGCGGCCTTATCGCTTAAAGCGATCTCTTCCAGGCAAACTTTGGATGGAGAGGATTAGAAGGAAGTGGGAGAGACGGCGGTGTAAATCGCTAGTATAATATAATCTATTAGTAAATACATATCATACACATATACATATATAAGATATATATACATACATACATAGATACAATAAGTATAAATACATACATAATATATGTAAATATAAAGTATATTTACATTGAGAATGACAAATAAAGACTGTTGTCTAATTTATGTTAAGGTTTAGATAATCATGCCAGAATCGAACCCATTATGACAAAATGTAAAATAAAAAAAAACTTATTTGAAAAGAAGTCGCACTTTCATAAAAAAAACCTAACAGATACGAAAGGTTAGTGAAGTGTATCCAAAAACATTCTTTACTGCAATTAAGAATTATAGAGGGAATCTCTCTCTTCATGTATCCTAACACATGCAGCTTTAACACTCTGTTCTAGGATAATCGAATTAGTTCAAAAATTCAATTAAAAATGTATTTGGGTGGTATTTAATCAAGTCCAACATCGTCATCGGTGGGTGGCTTGTTTGGGCCTGATCCAGGTGCAGGACCTCCAAAACCTATAAACAACAATAGACAATCAGATGGATACTAATAAATAAATACCTATTTCTAACACACGTCATTAGGGAATCCAGCAAGCCCAAAATAAAACCAAAACAGTATTTTGACAAGTTTAAAAAAAATCTCACATTATTTACTAATGTTTATGGAGTCCATATAAAGTGGATATACTTATTCATCATTCTGTATTTCAGTAAAAAAACTGAATCAAAATTTCCATTTTCAAGTTGCCACGGAAACGATTCCTTGGACATTATAGCGTCATACGACTGCCATTAAACGTCAGACGTTAAGAGCCCTTTCACATTTTTTGCAATAAATCGCAATTTTTGAGCGCCTCGTTTGCCCCCTTAGAAGAGATTTTGACTACTTCCAATAGAAGTAAACAGTAGATTTATTCTTCCTATTGAAAATTAATGTAGAATATTTTCAAATACTAATTCCATTTTTTTGTACTGATCGTTCACCGCAGCTAGTTTACGGAAAAACGATAATATGCACAACTTAAAACGCCTTAATCTCACAATAATGTTCAATAAATTAGATCAAATTAATTACAACGACACCAGAAATATGTTTTTGTTGCAACATAATGTATCAGAATCTTGATTTTTCATCTCATTAATTATTAAAAAAACATCTAACCTCCGTGAGTTTCCCCAAAAAATAACGCAGGTTTACCTCGTATTTTGATATTAAATTAAATAGAATTACTATCAAAAACTGTCATAAAACTTATCTACAATCATTGAACTACTGAAAAATGTATACAATTTTATAATAATTTCATTAAGTAATTATTATTTTTTAAGACTGAACATCACCCGTAAAATGCAATATATAGTGGTGCAAATCTAGACGCCGCGGCGCCGTTCAGTACGGCGCCAGCGCCTTTGGAGGTCGGACCTGTGTCACTTTGTACCGCACGCGTTCCGGGCGATGCTACGAGTGCATTCATCGTAAAAGTGGCTGGATATACTACGACCGCAAAAGTTTAATCGTTGACTGTATGTAAGTTGCCACAACCGTATTAAATTTTATTATTATAAGTACCTACCTAGTTATTAATTATCGTTGCTTCAACTAATATTTTTGTTATAAGCTTTTACAATGGGGCGTAAAATTCCTGCTTACCATTGTGTCAAAAAAAGAAAACGAAAGAATGATGCAGGCATAAAGAAAGCTTGTGAAGCAAGGTGAATATGCTTATAACATTTCGTTTTTTATTTTTGTGGTTTCAATGGGTGTTTTAATTGTATAAAAATGGTGATTTGTCCGGACTTTTCAAGTATCATTGGTATAAAATTGTAATCAGTCAAGGTACTGTACTCGAATGGCCAACGATTTTAACTTACTGACTTAATGGGAATGTCAATCTATCCTTATGTCTATAAAAAAAGCTAGAGTGCGGTAAAATTTTGCATTTTCATCAAGTATAACAAGTATAAGCTCGTGGGCCGCCAAAGTACATATTGGCCCAATATAATAATATATTTAGAATAGAAATCCACAGTTCTATATATTTTAGATGGAAACAAAATTTTAATGGCAACCCCGAAAATATTGAAACTATACCGGCCATAAGTTCAATGGATTCGATTGCAACGGAAACTGTAAGTTTTTCATGTTGTTATTGGAAGTAGACAATGAAAAGAGAAATTGAAATTATATTAATAAATTTAATTATATAGGAAAAAAATGCTGTTGGATTGGAAATCGAAGCCGAGGAACAAAGGGAAGCGTCAAACTCTAATTTAAATATTTTATTTGTTTTATACTGACTTAATGGGTATTTCACTACTACAGTAGGTACATGGTTTATAATGTTAGCAGTTTGGTTTTTTATTTTAAACTTAAACTAATGGGATGCATTTCTAGAGCAAAAAAGTTTATTTTTAATAGTTTATATTTAGACTTCTTTGCTCCATAAGTTCAATTGACAGTAACTTGCTGATTTACGTACCATATCTGTGTCTGGATTGGAAATGTATTTCCAGTATTGCCTATATCTGTTTATATGCGTAGATAGTCGATAAAAGCAGTATTGTAGTCAATTAGATAATCTGTTTTCAGGAGGAGTATATGGCTGATGGAGGACGTGTAATGATACCAGGACATTTTGCACTTGAAAACACCAAACTGGGTGTTGGACCGTCAAATGTCAACATATCAATATCACCTCAGCTGAAATAAGAACTTATAGAATTGACAATGAGCGAGGAAATTTCAGATGTTGTTATTATAAGTATTTTGTTTATTATCGTCATACTTTTATTAAAATTAAATGTATTGTGGCCCTTTGTCACCGTAATAATCCACAAAGAATAATATATTATTATAGATAACTATAATATAACCTTCATTGTAATTTACGAAAAACAAAACATCAATCATCAGTTTCAAAAAGAGACAATCATTGTACGTGATACGTTATACTACCAGACTGATTCCGGTTATGATAGCATCAGTGATGATAATCTTTGATAACACTGATGAGTAATTAATTGTATAGAGAATAGCAGATTTTATTGAATGTGCTTTACAGCAGCTAGTGATGGAGGAGGTGTGAACTTTCCCAGCTCCGTTTTCATATTATTTATCCTGAAATTACCATACGAGAACTCGCAGCAAAAATTTCATGAGTTAGGTGTGTAAGAGATGAGTTCCTATGAAAGTTAAATGCTTTTGATGGGTTTTGTTTAAATGAATGGAAATTACACAAATACAAAAAAACATGCTTTTTATTTTTTTATCAAATACTCTTACAGATATGGGTGATTCTCAGTTAAGAGGTAATCGGTTGTATGGAAGCAGTGGTACAGCAAAAAGTGTCGATATTTATATAATTATACCACTACTTTTATCAAGACAGATGATTTTAATATGATTTTAAGATGATCAGTCATTTTTTTAATTTCTTCTCGTTTTACGAGACACCAGGGGAGATACTGAGTACAGGATAGAGACAAGATGAACTTTATTGCAATACGCTTAGAGCGCATATTAGGATGTAAAGTACTTATCCGTGCAATCAGATTTTAGTGGAATAACGATATAAAGCTAAACAATTATCTAAAATTATATGCAATTGTACATTCTCTAATAAATTATCATTACTGTTATTGAGCTATTGCATCGTTTTTATAGTTTTGTTAGTAGCCTGGCACCATAACAGCCAGGGGAAATATGGCAGGGGAGAGACATTTTCGTTAAACATCTAAAATTGCCGTAAAACTATTAATTTTACAAAGATTATAATAAATAAAAGGTTTGCAGCACTATTTAAAATAAATGTATATAGATATTGTAGTATTTAAACACATAAATACGAAAAAAAATTACCAGGGTAAATACTTCGATCACTCAACACGGCTGCACTCATCGAGCACCGTTGCGCAAATGGCCATAAAAATTGCCGCGTGGATGGCTTGTGCAGCGCTTGCTGCTAACTTCACGTGACACTCGGTGTCTTTAAGGTCAAAACTACCACAGACTAAACATAAGGCCAGGGGGCGAGACACGAAACTCGGAGGACACAGTTTGCGATTAATATTTTTTATAAAAAGTGCAAATATAAATGAATTTAATGGTTACACATTTAATACTGTAACTAAGTTATCAGGGTTCATGTTATTACCGATAGAAAAGTAATAATTAAATTTCAATGGACTAGAAATTACTGATTTACAAAAAAAAAACGGTTAGGGGACAACCCAGGGGAGAGAAGTTTTTCCTCTTTGTGCTGTTATTGTAAGTAAATTATGCACATTTAGAATATAATTTTAAGTGACAATTTAGAACACATTTAGTCAATTGAAATTATTAAGATTTTAGACCATCATTTCCAAATATACTGATTTTTTTGGCTTGGCCGTCAAACATACCTCTTAACTGAGAATCACCCATATATTGAAAATACAGAGTGCGAAAACTTTTTTATTAAATGAACTACGAAGGCAAAGACAAATCTACACTTAGTACAGTTTTACTGAGATATTTGATTATTACCAAACATCAATCATCATTAAAAAAGTCAATACTAAAAATACAAGTAAATAAAATATTATTTCTCATTGCCACTCGAAAAAGGGATTTCATTCAGCGATAACAGTGAACAAACTTTTCATTGAATTACTGAGTGAATAAAAAAAATTTGAACAAACAGAAGTTATGCAAATCATACATATAAAGTTACAATAATTAGTAATAATCATAATTAATCTTTATTGTCAGTTCCAAAACGCAACCAATGGGTACTATAAATATATTATTTATTTTCTCACAATCCTTGTATCCTTTGCTCCACTCAGGATTCCTATCTAGAATCGTTCGTTGCTACAGTAGGGATCCATCTTAGCACTTCAAATTAACTTTATTTTATATTTGTATTTATTGTATAATCAATAATTGCATATTAAAGTATCAATTTGGTAAAGCGCGCTATACTGAACTTCGCCGCATCGATGTCTCGCTCGTGCGACTCGGACACGCTCGCGGTCATATTTACCTAAACTAGAGCGGCGCAATTTTGTAAAAGGGCTCTTAAAATTTAATGTCACTTTGACCGGAAGTTCACAAGCGTGTAACATCATTTTAGTCTTCGCCAATCCCAGGCGTTTTCGGTCCCGTGACCATGGAACAAATACGTTTATTTTATTTTTAGAAACGTTAATAATTATTTGCTCAGCATAGAAAAATCGAATAGTAAACCATATCAAATACAGATTCCAACAATATTGGTACTTTTATAGCCCCAAAGTAAGCACTTGGCTAGAATGCATATAGGTATTGATACATAGATAAAATATATTTATCTGGAATTCGAGAAATACATATAAACATCCATGACTTGGTACAAATGCTCGTATTCATCATACAAACATCTGCCACCAGGATTCGAACCCGCGACCTCAGAGTAGGCGATACCTTGAAACCCGTACACGTACATACAACTCAGACCACGGAGACAGTAATGATTCATACTGTCTTTGTACTACTAATGTCATAGAGAAAATTGAAATTAGACATTTTTATGTTAATAATTGTTAAAATATTTGAGGCTGTCAGCGCAAAAGTGGCCTCACACTCAATTATTCATAGTCAGATTCATCTTCTACAATTAAATAAAAATGTGTTAAAAGGACAATGTTAAAATTGGCCTAAGAACCAACACCAATTTGGCATTTATGATAATTATTAGTATATTTTTTGCGATAATTATCAGTATTTAGATTGTGACGGACACTTCCAGTTAAGTAAGCTAAATTAAAAAGTTAAAAAATAATCTGAGACAATAAATACCATTTTATGTGTATAATCTATGGCAGCGCTGCAAACAAAACACTCTTTCTTCCTAATGCCGGCACTTTACTTGGCTATTCGTATTTGCTATTTTAAAACATGGCATCAGTCTGTCCTTTTCAATCCTTATTAAGCATGACAAGGACAAACTGTTGTCAAGTGAAGGGCCGGCATAAAAACTTGTTACTCTGTGGTTGTGGTGCATGCAGTTTGCATTCGTAGTAATCTATGGCATTCGTGCATTCCAAAGAGTAGGGATGTCGAAAGTTGAAAAAAATATCAATATCGGCTTCGATATATCGCGAAAAAAACATCGATATATCGGACCAATTTTCCCAAAAATATATTTAGGTCAGCCTAGCACAGTAATAATAACAATACAAATTATAATTAAAGAAAGAATTATCAAAGTACCAAATTGCCGATACGTTACATGACAGTACAGTATTTCACGAAATATGACACGTGGAATAATAATGAAACGAAAATTATCTCCCTAAAAATAGACCCGATTTTCGAATGACGAAAATGATTGCAGGGCCTCTCAGGTGCCATCTTTCGTAAACAAGACTAGAAAGTCACACACTTCCACAGAATATAATGGGATTCAGCGCAACCAATTCACCAGCGAAACTGATTTACAAATAATAGACAATACTAAATACAGCACAGATCATAGATATGTTCAATATCATTAATCTGAGATCCAGTTACGATTTTTCCAGATACGAATTTAGTTAGATCGTGATATGCCACTAATAATTAAAAAAATATCGTTTTTGATACGAATTTCGATATTGGTTATTTTGTATCGATGTATCGATATATTTTCAACAAGCCTACCAAAGAGTAGTTTAATATACCGGAAAGTGCATGCTCGTTTCGGATTACCTGTTGTGTGTGTTTATTTGCATTGTTTTGCCTTTAATTTAACTATTTCGGCTATCTAATCCATCGATGTTACCAAAGAGCAGAGCCCTTATTACCAAGTGCTAGTGAACCTGTGCCACAACATCCTGAGAGGATCATACTGCCAAATTATTCAAGAACACCTGATACACATTCACGCTGCATATTTACACAATATACATGTGATATACAAATAAATACAATAAACAATATGATACAATTATGTAAAAATTGACAATAAATAAGAAGCAAAACTAGTTTTTATTTTATTCATGATTCCTACCTAACCAAGTTTTTCCTAATAATTATTCTTTAAAATCGCACCGAATAAAATGAATTAGTTGTATTATTAATTCACTTCATACTGAATTCATACTAAGTTCATAGGTTGACCTAGATGTTTCATTGAATATTAAACATAACCTCAAAAAAAATTAGTTTTCCAAATAATTTAAGTTCTCAGAAGTGTCCGTCAATAATCTTTGTTTTTACTGACATTTACTTACGATTTTGAACCTAGAAAATAATATATCATGATTGTTGGTTCTTAGGCTAACTATGTATGGACGCTGAACAATGTAATTTCATTCAAAATTGGGAAGATGCAATATTTTCATTTTTGTTTTCATTTTAAATAATCCCATGTAGAATAAACCACAGATATATTAAAAAATTAAAACATTGTAATTTATCGGAAAAAATGCGGGTTTTAAATTGACAGTTCAAATTTTCGCGCGAAAACGGACGTATGATTCCGATGACGTCACTCCTGTCCGTCACTGGTCGTATACTTGTTCGTCGCTGACTTTCAATTTTCATACTTTTGCATATTTTTTCGACTTTCGAGATATTTTTTTGTAAAAATTTAAAATGGACTACCCATCAACATCAGGTGATCATAACAATACCACTAATATTCCGAAAAAAGCCGTGTTGACTCATGTTTTGTGCCAATGTGTCCATCTACTTCAACAAAATTTCCAAATAAATTGTTTGACTTTTGATTAAATTAATTTAATTGACCCAAAACTGAGAAAAAAGTGGTTTCAAGCTGCGAAGAGAAATGACAATTATTCTCCAAAGACCATTATTCGATGCTGTGAAGATCACTTTGACGTAAGACGGCGAATATACTTGTTATATGCTTAATTAATCTCCTTGTACATAAAAACGCGTTAGTAACCTACCTAATACTTACAGAACCTGTCTATAACATATTTTTAATTTTACAGTTGGAGAATGACGTCGAAAATTAGATAAAGTTTAAAATGTGTGGCACAATCTTCACATTGGCAGGGCTGAACCAAGCTTTGCGTTTCATTTAAAATAACTGTAATACGATAACCTTCTTTACGTACTTTATGCTCCGGAGAACTCGACCTTTTACTGTACATAATTCTCCATCCCTTTTAATTTGGACATAGCCGATTGCATTATCGCCGTAAGATTTGTAGAAGCCGAAGATTTGTACGATTTTTACATACCGTAGTAATTTAGTCCCTTTCATTTCTACACTTTAAAACTCTGCACTTTGGACAAAAAAAGTTATAACCATGTCAACGCTAACTCTTGGTAAATTCCTGGAGACTGCTTTAATAAACCCATCTTCCATTTTTATCAAACAACGCAATTAATATTCCCATAAAATAATATTCACTTTTACAACCAGAACCTCAAATAAGTTGTCATAACAGGAGTGACGTCACTAATCGCTGATTGGTGTTATAAAATACGTTTTTTCAAGTAATTTTTAATTCGTAATTATTGTTAAAAAACAACATTATGTAAAATAAAATCGTTGCAGTAGCCTTTCTTTTATATTTTTTTTAACATTTTAATCATAAAATTTTCATAAATATTATATTTGCATCTTCCCTTTTTTTCTACGTAAACTTCATAAGTGACCTAAGTAAGCCGCTTAATCAGAATATGAAAAATTGAGGGTTAGGCCACTTTTGCGCTGGCAGCCTCATTTATACTCATATTAATAGAGATCAATTCACATCATAAAATACTCTTTAAATTGCTTACTTTTATAAACATTTACCAAGGAACACAAATATTAAGACATTCAATATCCACGCCACGGTAGGATACATTATTAAAAGTCAACCAAACTAATATCTAAGATCTGCTACTTTTTAGGTGCTTCATACGTTAACTTGCATGGTCTTACTACAAAAGTTTTAAACCATGTTTAGGCAACTTTTATATGTGGGTAATTTGTTTTTAAACTTGTGTTGAAGGCATGTCTAACTTTTTTGTGGTCATAAGGGTAATATTAAGATTATTTGGAATCGTTACCTTCAAAACCACCAGGGAAGCCCCCTGGGAAGCCTCCGGGGAAACTACCAGAACCCCCTTTCCCGAGTTTAGCTTGCAATTTTTCAATAACAGCAGCAACCTTCGGATTGTTTTGGTACTTGACGAAATTGGCTGGATTTGCAGAGACGTCTTGGAAAGCTGCAGCTAATTCTGGATCCTGAGAATGAAATGATTAAAAATTCAATATATACTTACCATACTCATAAAAAAACGTTTTTTTTTTCAAATGTTTTTTTTACAACAATTCTTTTTTGACTTCTACAGTGCATTCTATTCATATTTAATTAAATAAATTTTAATTTGAATGACTGGTAACTGTGCGTTAAAACATAAGAAACCAAAGTTCTTCCGTCAAAGTGGCCATGTGTTTATATTGCCGCGGAATAAATGGATGGAATAGAAACTAAATTGTGCATGGCAGAATGAACTTTATGTATATGGGTCAATCAACTATTCCTTGCTCGATGTTACCCTTTTCCTGTCCCATAAGCATAATACAAAATCTACCAAAAAATATGCGCTAAAATCATAATTTATGTATTCCTAGAAACATTTACAAACATATAATCAAAGAAATATTGAGTTTTGGTTCAAACTAAACAATCTTTTATGGTTGTCCTAAAGACAAATCGGTCATTTCGTGATATCACGGAATGTCCTCCGGAAACAGGTCATCAAAACTATTTCCATTACGAAAAAAAACTCTATGAAACAATTCTCAGTAATTGAAAAAAATCACTTTCAAGTATGTACTCTGTTAATAAAACATATTGGTATTTATTAAGGTTAATAAAAATTACCAAAGTATTTTATTTTACTTGTGTCCCCAAAAATGTTTGCTTAGCTAACGTCACCTGGACCACCGCTAATTTAGTATGCGAAAAAAACATAGATGGCGGCTGAGTACGTTAGCAACAAGGCCGTCTCTCTAAGAAGATGTCGCGTCCTACCGCCATTTTTATTTCAACAAAGGCGTGGCGTCAGTCGGGCGAGTTCCGTAAGTGAAAGTGCGTGTTCTTATTGTCGTTCCAGCGGACAACCGTCAGAATTCCATAAGTACTCAATATTTAACAATTAACTATATTGTACTAGATGTTGTGTCAGCTAGATTTTACTGTGAGAGTAGGAAAAGAGGCAATAAAACGTTATTATTTAATAGGAAGCCAAAAGTTTATAAAACGTATTACGGACAACCAGTCACTTGGACAACGAAATTGGTGGTCCGTAGGACATTTTGGTTGTCCTTAGGACAAATAATATTATTTTGATAATAAACATCTATAAATTAAATATTTATTCGTGCATTGGTTGTGACTATTGCTTCTACACCAAGAGGTCAGTGAAATGAAATGAAAATGAAATGAAATGAAAATGAAATGAAATCATCAGATGTTTAGTACCCATAGTATAGTACAAGCTTCGGCTTAGTTTGAGACTAGATGCCTCGGTGTGGTCTTGAATGCCATGTGCTAAAAAATTTTTTTGAAAATGGGATTGTCGGAGAAAGAAAAATCGAGACGATACAGAGAGAGGCTTAAAGCGTGCCCATAAAAATTAGCTGAAAGGAAGAGAAAGAACTGAGAAAGCTATCATAAACACAAAAAGTTAATTTCAAGTATGCAGCCTGAGGAGCAAAAGAATGCAGAATTATTTGGAAATTGCGTAAACAGGAGCAGAGGAAATGAATGCAAGTAGTACGAGATGTATTTTTCAATACACCCGCAAGAATTTGATATACCGCAAGAACAACAAGCAGTCACACCGCCTCCTCCTGCTGTTACGTTGGATCCTGAATGTAAAGAAAGAGGAAGAAAAAAAACGCAGAGATATATCTAATTGTAAAGAGAAAATTTGAAACTACGAATTGAAGCAAAGATGTGGAAGAAAAAATACGAAAATTTTAAAAAGAGAGCTAATCGTAAGAAGAAAGAATTAGTTCAGGTGAAAGAGAATTTAAAACCTAAAGAGAATAATCCTAAGGTAGATTGTGAGGTAGTCTATAAATATAATATATTGACTAATGCTATCAAAGAAAAATACAAGAAAACTAAAGACATGAGCGAAAACTGAGTGGAAGAATATGTTTGATAACATGCATACAGCGCAAAAAAATAAAATCATGAAAGAGAGCTTAGATTTAAAATATCAAGTCAGGGCAAAAGCAACAACGCGCCATGGACATACACAACTCTCAAAAAAAGAAACTGTCACTAAAGGCAAAATGAAGATGCAAAAACGGGTTCTTTTGGAGTCTATGAAAAATCTTTTTAAAGCTTTTAAGTCTGAAAATCCAGGAATAAAAAGTTCTTATTTTAATTTAACAAAATATAGACCGTTCTACGTCGTAAGACCATAAGAATTTGAATATTTTTTTTACCTTTATTTATATTTTTTTTATTATTTAAAAATAAAACACTAAAATAAGCTTTTTAAGTCGAAGTATTTCCTTTGGACAACTGTTAATGTCCATTGGGCAACCAAGTTGTCCCCACATTGAAAATCAGTTCTTATTTGATTTTTTGGCTTTAAATTATAAAATTATTTATGTTTATTGGAAGGATAGAAAGTACAAATTAAACTAAACGGTCTGTGGTATAATGTTGCATTTATTACCATTATTTTCAGTTATAGGAAAGTTTCATTACGCAAAAAAGATCCCCTGGACAACGGATCATTAGTAGTAGAATATTAAATAAATTATACTTTATTTTATTTAAACGAATATTAAAATGTAGAGACAATGTTACGATATAATAAAAAAATGGATTTTCTTTAATTATTATTGTTAGTTGAGTTATTTAAAAAATCTATAGTGTTAGTGGTCCAAGGGACGGATTTTGCTGAGGTTGGTGGATATTTTTCCTCTAAATTTTTGTAATTTAAGAAAACGTCACTGCCCGTTACCGGACCATAAAAATTATTAAATCATCTATTATATGAAATTTAAAAAAGTAACTCTTTACGAAAAAAATTAAAAAACACTATTTTGGGCAACGTAGCAATAAAAAGTTGATCGACCCATATATATTAACCTTAGATTAAAACAAAAGGGGAAGATACGGTACGTTCATACTAGCACCAAATAAAATATGATCCGACTCAAATTCATAAGCAACTCTCACACACGCACACGTGTGTATATAACCATTCAATCGAGCGAGCGAGACAGAACTGTACGCTTCAACGCAGCGCGAGCGAAACGGCGAGTCCGCCTCCGAGTCCGTACGGCTGAGCTGTATTGTTGTCCTTTTCTTGATAACAAAATGGCGATTACGTAAATAACATTGATGACAAGCCGTGACTTTCGAGAAAAAAAAATGTTTTTACAGTTTTATGAATGAAAAGTGTTGACGAGGCATTTTTTATTTGATTTTGAACTATTTGTGTTCTTTATAAAAAGCATCGAAGGCAATGTTTTATCTTCATAACACAAAATATACGCAGTATTGTTATATGCAAATGCAGCGTGTTTGAATGTCCAATTGTGACTAAAGTGAATTGTGGTCGTGCACTACAATTTAAGCGGATCACTTTTGAGCCGCAAGTGCCGTATCTTCATTTTTTGTTTTACGTTTTTTGTTTAAATACGAGAACTATCTCGTATTTAGTTACTAAGTTAAACATTTGTATATATTGCTCGCACCTCTGGGATGGCTCCGCCAAGTACTTGCTCGATGCTTTGGATAGGTTACAGCGGCGCACAAAACGCATCATACGCGATGAGGAGGTGACTAAACACCTTGAGCCTCTTCAATTACGCCGTGACGTGGCGTCACTAAGCGCGTTCTATCGTCTGTACCACGGCGAGTGTTCTGAGGAGTTATTCTCTCTTATCCCACCTTCCCCTTTCCTACAGAGGACCACGCGCGCTGGCTTACGTTTACACCGTCTTACTGTGGCCACAATTCCAACGCGTACAAAGAAATTTAGTGACTCATTTCTTTGTCGCACTATCCGTAAATGGAATGCTCTGCCCGCTCACGTGTTCCCTCCCTCTTACAACCTGGGATCCTTTAAAAGAGGCGTGAACAAGCAACATGCAGGCCGGCAGGGTGAGGATGGCTGGTGTGGCAGGTAGAACTGCTGTATCAGCTATCTTCGCGTCTGGACTTCACCTACACCTAACATCAGGTGGGGTGGAGTCATTTGTCGGACCTATCTATATATATAAAAAAAAAACTTTTTATGGTTTGTTTACCTTTTGTCTCAGTGTTATAGGTCTACAGAGTGTCGAGAGAGCGGGCGTAGTTGTGGCACTCCTTTAAGACAGGCCGGCCACATATCCGCCAGTGAATGTAATGGTTGCCTACCTGGGAATGAGCTCCCGCTCCCGCCTCCGCTTGTGCCCGTGCTGCTTTATTCAACTTCAAATCAGCGTCATTTCATTAAAGGGCTGTATTGGTTGCGCACCTGGAATGCGGTCATGATCTCCGGGTCGAACAGCAGGTTGCTGAAGTCCTGCGGGTTGAAGCCCCCAGGCGGGGGACGAGTGCCTGCACCCGCTCCCATACCCGCGCCCGCTGTCGCTGTCGCCTCCGCTTGTGCCCGCGCCGCTTTAGCACGCGCCTCGGCCGCCTTGCGGGCGCGACGCAACTTTGCCCGGTGCTGCGTATATACCAATGCAATACGTCAACAACACGTCTAACGCTTCATATTAACGAACTAAATTAATATGGAAAACGAGCGAGCCTTACAGTAGTCGCGTATGATGTGTAACATTTGAAACCTCACCTTATATTAGTAAAAAAAGAAATAAAACCTACTACAAAAGGATAAGCCATATGAACATTGTTCTATAATCAAATCAAATAGCGCGCGCTTCCCAAACTTCCTGTTACACACTTCCGTCCCACTTCACGTAATCACTCCCACAAATTGCACGAAAGCGAGAGGAAAGATGTTACACATCGAAAAGAAAGAAAAATACATGATTATTGGCCTAAAACCACAAGTAGGTAACAAAAATAATTTTCATAACGATAAAAATAAAAACAAACAGAGAACAACAAATTGGGGAGAGAAGATAGGCCAATCAGGACCCTGCCTCATTTTAATGCTGTAACAGTGGGGCGGGAATATCCCCACCGTAACAGCGCTGGTATTCTGGTAAGGGCATGCACGAGATTGCTAGAGTATAAAACCTAAAATTACAAAATAAAATTAAAAATATATCGACGGTGGAAAGGAAAAACAAATGAAACGCCACTTTGGTCGAAAATGACTTTTAATACAGTTCGATAGAGTTTTGGATTCTCTATCGATCTGTCTAGGTTAGAAGCCAATCGGAAGCCTTTTTTGGCGTTTCATTTAAAGTACATAATGGGGTATTTTTAAAATACACTCCCTTTAAACGACAGTTTTATGATATATTTTTTGACCAATGTCATATAAGTTAATAAAAAATATTGTAAATGCCTCTTAATTTATTGACCAATCTTATTATTTTACGAAGATGGCACATCTTGCAATTTACCCTTCCTAATTAATTTTTAATTTGGCCTTTCAATACTTTTTCCCTAATAACTTATGTTTAGACGTGTCGTAACACGTTTTGTTCCTCAAAAGTAAAGTACAGATCGTGGCGTTTAAGTTGTTATTCCCATCCTACTTTTAAATAAACAGGTCGTATAAGTTACTTTTACTGGCATAAATAATTTTGCCAGTAGCAAATAATTTATTTTTTCCTTCTTGATTTTTAACAAAGTTGTCGTTTAATAGATGTATTTTTAAAACGTTACTCCATTATTGTGTGATAAAAGGTTAGAAATATAATACTTTCGTCGCATCAAACCTATCAGTCACCAATTACTATTATGTTAAAATGGTTGTGTGCCTGTGACACCTTCATTCCGGTAAGTAAGTTTTCGTAATTTTGTATGAATGTTAGACAATACAAGTTATTTGAAGTTAGTTACAAGTTACAAAGTTGAAGTAGGTAACAGTTTTCTAGGTATTAACAGTAAAAATACACTATACCTACATAGTTAAGTTTAATAATTTTATGAACGGTATGCAGCAACAGATAATAATTTCGGTCATTATCAATCATTATGTATTAATTTTACCTTATTAAATAAACATTAACAATGGTAGGTCCTTGTATAAGATGAAAAATAAACTTTTAAAAAACAACCACATCTCCGAAGTCCTCAGGTGGGATTTATAAGTGCATTTTTAACTTCTACTATGAGCTAGTATTGTTCCATCAAATTGAAGGTAACTTAATTACCTTCAACTTCGAATGTGATATTTTTACAAAAATGTTTAAACAACCGCTTAAGATGAAACAGCTTTATAATATCGGATTGTGAAAGCGGATTAAGGTAATATAAATACATTACGCATATAGCTGTTTCATCTTAATCGATTGTTTAGATATTTGTAAAAATATCACATTCGAAGTTGACTACTACTACTTTCGCCTTCGAATGTGATACATTTAAATTTCAATGCATGTCAGTGCCTGGATAGCTCAGTGGATAGAGCAGTCGCCCGGATAGCGAAAGGTCGTGGGTTCGAATCCCACCTGAGGGCTTCGGAGATGTGGTTGTTTTTTATAAGTTTATTTTTCATCTTATTATCGATCATATTTCACTACAGTATAATACAGTATTTTGACTAGGCCGTTTTCTTAATATAAGTAACATAATGAAATCTATTTGTAAGCAGTAACATAGGTTACTAAAACTAATGATACTAGTGATAGCGTGCCTAAAAATTAGTTTAACACGGAAGTTTGTATGAAGTTAAAATACTGTATTATACTGTGACTTTACGTAGGTATATTTGTATGTTAGTGTTGTGTGTGTGAGTATGTAAATGAGTTTTGTATGTGTGTGTGTGTGTGTGTGTGTGTGTGTGTGTAGGTAGGTAGGTATGTGGGTGAGTATATGTATGAGTGGGTGTGTGTATATATGCATGCTTGTGTGTGTATGTGTGTGTGTGTGTAGCCAAAAATGTAAAACATGATAACTAATTCATTAAGTTTTTTTTTCAGGATAATGGACGATTCAAGAAATTCTCTTGTAAGATCAATACCAGTTTTGGCCTCCCGGTGTCGTGCTAGATTTGCAGTTGTTAAAAAAAGGTTAAATGTTGACGTTGAAGAGTTCGAAACAAGTACAGATTCCAATACTAATTGCAAAAAAGAAAATTTTATTAAAGAAAAATCTTCTAACATACAAAAAAAAGATGATAAAAGAAGTTCACCTCTAAGACCCATACAAACACTAGATAACAACAGTAATGAACACCCAAAAGTTATACAGGGACCAGTTGAAAACAAATTTGAACGGCCAAAGGTTATACAGGGACCAGACGAAGACAGAAATGAACACCTAAGCGCTGTAGAGTCTTCAATCAATAATGAGATAAATGCATGTCTGAAGGCTACACAGGCACAAGTTCAAGAAGAAATTGAACACTATGAAAAAAAATACCAATCTGAAAATACAAAATGTAACGATTTACTCGAGACAGCTTTATCCAAATCACAGATTCAGTTTGAAAATACATTACTCCTCGAAGTCTTAGAAGAAAACATGAACACATTGGGCCCTCTGTCACCACGTGCCCAACAAATCGAAGATATTAACATGCCCGAAGAAGATGTCTTCTTGACTGATTTGTTGACAGTTACACAAACAACAAATGAAATAATTACCTCTCCAGACACATTAATAAACATAATTGAAAAAGCAATAGACAAACCATTACCAAAACCAGACACTCCTGCAGCTGATTTGTCGATAGTTACACAAACAACAAATGAAATAATTACCTCTCGAGACACATTAATAAACATAACTGAAAAAGTAATGAACAAACCATTACCAATACCAGACACTCCTGCAGCTTCGACAAGTAAGGCTATTCTAAAGAAAACTAAAACGGCTTCTGTAAATAAACGTAGCAAAAAAGTATTCCTTGATTTTCTATCGGAAGACGAAGATTTCCAGTGGAGTTCTTCATCTTGGTCAGTTTCTGAGAGTGAAAGTGAAATAGAGTTTGATGATACAAATAGAAAGAAAAAGAGAAAGAAAAGCGATACTCAAAATGATGATGGTAAAGTTGGAGAAAAAGGGAAGCGTAAAGAAAAGCCACCAAACAAGAAAAAAGAACGGAAAAAGCTAAAGGAGCAAGGAAAAGAATATGTCACCAAAACTGGAAAAACTATTAAAGAAAAAAAAATGTTGAACAACCCGTGTACAGAGTCAAAATGTAAGTTCAGCTGTTGGAAAATAACTGATGAAAGAAGAAACCAAATATTCAGCCATTTTTGGAATTTAGATACCACAAGACGTAGAGATTGGTTGGTGGCAATGACAAAGAAGGAGCCAATAAAAAGGAAGAGAGCGAAGAGTTCTTCGGTAAGAAGTAATACATTCTCTTATTTTATTAACAGTGGCGAAGGGCGTGAGCAAGTTTGTCAAAAATTTCTTCTTGCCACCTTAAACATAACACAAACTTTTGTTTTCTATACTGTAAATAATTCCGAATTCGGTTCAGCAAAATCTGATTTCAGAGGTAAAACAGTTCCTTCCAATAAAACGAAAGATGAACATTTAAATGCAGCCCGAAATTATATAAAAAATCTACCAGCTTTGCCCTCTCACTATGTTAGGAGAGATAGTATGCGTTTATATTTGCCTAATGAGTTTAAAAGTATTTCACATCTTTATTACATTTACAAAGAAACCTTAATGTCACAAGGAAGAGATCCGATAGGGGAAAAAGTATTTATAAATCTTTTTAAATCAGAGTTCAATATCAGTATCCATCACCCTAAAAAAGATAAATGTTTAAAGTGTATTTCCTATAAAGATAAAAACGGTGCTGAAATTCTAGAGCAGAAGACACAACACGAAAAGGATATAAAAAATTCTTGCGAAAGATTTAAAACACATAGAAAAGTGACTACTAACAACTCTAGCATTTTATGTGTATCATTCGATTTGCAAAAAGTGCTTAATACGCCATACGGGGAATCAATGCTACTTTATTATTCACGTAAATATTCTGTTTATAATTTAACATTTTATGAAAATGGAACACGAAATGGGTATTGTTATACGTGGGGAGAGTCAGATGCAAAACGTGGATCCAATGAAATTTGCACTATTCTTAATAAATACATACGTAAAGTTGATTCTCGTGGCACTGTTACAACTTTATTATTTTACTGTGACTCTTGTCCTGGGCAAAACAAAAATAAAATAGTTTTAGCAGCCCTACATGCAATTCTTCAACAATGCGATAATATAACTAAAATCCAGATTAACTTTTTATTACCAGGACACACTTATATGCCAGCTGACAGTATTCACTCTGTGATAGAACGCAGCATAACAAAAGGTAGTATTGTTTGGGCTCCATCTCAGTGGGAAACAATATTTGCGATGGCTCGCAAACATCCAAGGCCTTATAATGTAGATGTTATGACCCACAAAGACTTTAATGATTGGTTTTCCTTTGGAGATAAGTATTTTAAGGGTAATTTAGTGGGCAAAATTAATAAAGTTCGCATTGCAACTAGCATGAAAACTTTTCCGAATACTATTTTCCTCAAATATACAATGGATCCAGAGGCTACTACGGAAGAAATTCCTGTTGTATCAAAATTAAGAACACTTCCTCAAGACAGATTATACAATGCAATGTTACCAATTTCTAAAGCTAAATATCAAGACCTAATAAAATTATGTAATACTAATGTAATACCACAAAGATTCCATTCTGAATATAAAAATCTCCCTTCTGGAGCCACAAAAGATGTTTTGGTGGATACTGATATTGAAGATGAAAACGTTGATGATTAATGCTAGTTCATTTATATAATTTTTATTCTTTACTTGTGATTAATACTTAATTTTACCTTTTACCTGTCGCGTTGCATTATATTTAAAATTGATAAAAACAGGACGAAACGCGATAATAATTGTGAAATAAATACATGTATTTACTTACTGTTGACGTTTCGGTTGCGATGCTTGAGAGTCCCTTTGTTGTGACCACGGCTACAGCACCGCAGTCGAAACGTCAAAGTAAGTAAGTACCTACTCATTTACTTATTTCACAATTACTACCGCTTTTCGTCCCGTTTTTATCAATTTTAATTACGCTTTACCTCTAACCTAATAAGTATATTTTAAAAATTTCTAAGAAAAAGAAACCTAATATTACCCAAATTAAGGGAAGTACACAATTTTGTTATATTTGAAAAGTGCCATTAATTGATTATAAGACTGCTACTATACTATTTAGATATTAAGATTGTATGTAAACAAAACGTTCTGAAAATACACGTAGTTTACAATTATTCCAATTTAAATGTTCCTATTTTGATAAATAACATTATCAACGTTATGTTAATATTTGCTTACACAAATGTATTTTTTTTAAATTTTTGATATTGTTTATTTAATTTTTAACTATTTTTAAGAGTTTGTTGTATAATGATAAATAACAACTTTATTCTAATTGAAAGTAGAGCCTTTTGTTGATTTTTATTTAAGCAAAAAGTCATTCTCATAAAGTACGTAAGAATGTAAAAACGTTTGATTTAAGTAATTAATTTACTATGTATCTTAATAGGACTATTATTTAGGTAGTAATTTAAATAATTAAACGTCATTTAATGTTCACTGTGACATAAATGTCAAATTTTTGAACTTTTATTAAGTTGATACAATTACCATTTTTTTCATGATGATTAAAGGTTTTGTTTTAATTAACTTGTATAATTATTTTTATTGTTAACTTTATTAAATCCCTATCCTAAAAATGCATAACACTTAAACTTTATAACCGAATATGGTCAATAAATTATTTTACCAATTTAAAAATATAACAGGTATCGTACATAAAAGTTTCTTCAATATTGTTTTTTTTTTATCGAAGTGTTATGAAGCATTTTTCCTTTTATATTTTTAATTTGATTTGGTGTTTAAAATAATTTTCCCCTCGAATTTTTATGGAGATTTGGTGAATGAATTAATTTACCCTTTTAGGTTTTTTTTCTCGATGGCCTATAAAGTGTTTTTCCCTGCTTACTCAAAAGGTCGTTTTAATGAAACGCCACTTTTTTCTTTAATTATTGACTTTAATTCACATAAATTAAACACATAATATAAAGCATATAAAACTTGATCTGTTCACAAAATAAAAAAGAAAAAACATTAATAATAAAAAAGTTATGAACGTTTTTCAAAAAATTTTGACTTTAAACTGCTCTGCTGAACAATTGACCAAATGGCGTTACATTTGTTTTTCCTTTCCACCGTCGATATAGTTATAATACTTATAATATAATACATAAACTGAGTTATATAAACAATTATAGTTTAAATATAAATAAAATTTAACTAGAAAAAATTCCACGCGGACCAGGCAGCAGACGGGACTCGAATCTGCACGAAAACCCGTGCCGACCCGAATTTTATCTAGTTATATTTTATTTAGATCTAAACATCAAGCAGTTACATGCTTAAAAAATAAAAAAAATGTTTATTAAATTGATAATTAATTAATATTAGGGCCGCAAGTGCTACCCCCGCGCCCACACTTTGTTGTAAATATAAAACAAGCATGAATACCTACCTCTTTTTCTTCCTTCTTACGTTGTGCACTGAGTCTGTGTTGACGAAGTTTCTCGGCGTTTGGTTTCACTTCAGACAGCCACTCATTAGCCTGGTCGTCATAGTCTATCTTCAGGGACTCGCATAAATCGTGCGATGCTTCTTCAAACATTCCTAATAACCTGCATGTACAGAAAATGTATGTAGATTTACATCTATTAATTGGTTTTTTGGAGTATATAGCCGTGCGACGTTATCGTGTCGTGTGACACACATATATGTTGTCACAAACGCTCTCGAATCAAAACCGCGAAAATGCTGACAGATTTGGCCAGAATACCACAGTCGAGTGGTGCTTTTCATTCTAATATGAGCCATATATAGTGCGTCGTAAGGGAGAAAGTGCAACGACATCTGCACTTGTTTACAACTTATGCGCGTAACCTACGTATAAGTAGGTACTACGCACTCGCGGGTGCTAGTTAATTCTTAATTAAACTGGACCTTTCTAGAATGATTGGCGTATATAAGCGTGTTCAGCGCCGCGCAGTGAACAGTTGTTTCATCAGTGGATACACAGGCGATCAAAGTGCAAGTGTTCAACTGCGATTATTTAAAGACTTGTATAGTGAAGTACAGTGTTAATGAGTATATTGTGATTAACATTGTGTGTTAACTGTATGGTGAATATATATCTATATATATATATATATATATGTGTGTGTGTGTGTGCTCGCTTTTCCCGACGAGCATAAAAGCTGAAAGGTAACTCGGCGAACGCTGAAACGCTACGAGCGTCACACGGGACAATACACAATATATGAGTGATGCGTGCTGTTAGGTTATTTAAGCAAAGAAATTTCACTTCGGATGTGTGGTGCAAACATTTTTTTTAACAACTTTTATCCTAACCATTTACTAATTTGAATATTAAAACTGGCTATTAGTAAGGATGTTAAAATTTAATTTAAAGTGGACATAGAGGTAACGGTGAGGATCTCGATGGCGCAGATAGTTAGCGCGTTCGGCTGCGTTCGTTGAAGTAAAGTAACTTTCGCAGTGGTCGGCCATTACATGAGTGACAAAAAATCTCCTATGTCGAGCTTCCATGCTTCGGAAGGCACGATAAGCCGTTGGTCTCGGCTGCATCTGCAGTCGTTAGCACCCGCCAATTCGCACTGGGCCCGCGTGGTGGGTCATGGCCCAATCTCCCTATTCCATCCATTGGGAAGGCCTATGCCCCAGCAGTGGGGACATTAATAGGCTGATGATTATGATAGAGGTAACTTTAAAGTAACTAGAAGTGTGACCAGATTGTTTTATGAATAGTTACTTTGAAAAATTTTACCTGTAGGCACGACCACGGAATTTATAGGCAGCGGCACTATCACAGTTCAGTTCCAGGGCTCTAGTACAGTCTTTGATACAGGCGTTGGGTTTGTTAAGTTTGAGATAAACCTGCAAATAATAATAAAATGCTCCTGTGTTATTAATACAAAAAAGTGCAATTTCAGGTAGCACATTTAATCACAGAGATAACCAAAATGAGTGGCATATAAAATGATAAACAAATTAAGCAGATGATCTAGATTACACCTGAAAATATAATCCAATCAACTGCTATGTTATTATCTGTGATAGACGAGTGCTTCAACTGATTTCTTATTAACTCACTTGACCTCTCTTGGCAAACAATAAAGCGCTTTGTGGATTAAGTTTTATTGCTTCAGTGTACAGCTTGATAGCTTCATCAAACTGCAGTTCCGAAAACGCTCTCATAGCTTCTGACCGCTTCTCATCTGACTGGTCACGTTCTTCCTCAGTGGGCTCTTTTGATAAGTCAAACATCTCTTGAACATCTTCTACTATATCAGCTTCAATTACTCCTAATTACATAAATCAATTGTTATTTTCTAAATTTTCTCTTACAACACAGCTTTCTAATTATTTACGTTTTTTCATGGGCAATGAATTAATAATTTACTAATAAATCCTATAAATTTATTTTAAAAACAAATGTCAATCACCTTCCATGTTGAGTTCCACATCCGATTCTGGCTCTGATTCTTCATCAGATGATGAAATTTTTTCATCAGCATTGTTATTCCTGGTGTTACTAGTAACAAAACAAAAGGAATAGTTTTGTTTACCAAATAATATAAATGATATATGGGTGACCTTTATTTCATATACAATTTTAATATCTTAATTTATACCAAAACAGACACACCATGCATGTGAAATTCCCGAGTAAGGTAAAGAACTTATAGGCAATTGTTACTGTCCACAATCATGAGAGCCATAATACACTAAACTTCTTTGTTATCTTTTCAAACACAATATATTGTAGTGGAATTGTCACCCATACAAATGCCTGACACAATATAATCAAAATTTTATTCTTACAATAAGACCAACTGTAGCAGCCAAAACAAATATTAACAGTAAAGTTTTAATTCATTCCAATAATCATAATGAACTCACAGTTACTGTTGAATTCATAGTTACCTCCTTCAACTTCTATGTTAATTAAATTATAACCCATTTAAAATGTAAAGAGCCTTGTTCACTTATTTTTTATATTGAAAATGCTATGAGCCAGGTTTATATCCTCATGAATGCAAAATTTTGTTTGATTATGTTTTCACACCGATATCAGTTGATTATAATGAATGTTGGCATAGACTTGAGAGAGATGTTGGGGACAATTATACTACTTTTTCTCACAAAAATATAAATTAAAGAGGTTGAAATAAGGGATGTAAGTTGAACAGGAATAATTTTTTTCCATACAGAGGAAGCCGCAGGCAACATCTAGTTGGAATATTCGTTCAAAAATTAAAGGTTACGAGGGCAGGATAACAAGGTTTAACATGCAGTCCCTTGAGTCTCATCTCAATCTCAGTTAGTATTTTTATTTAACCTACCTATATAAAATAGCTTACACACACGCAGACAGTCCATCGCTTCTGAATTATAATATTAGATACAAGTCTCGTAATCAAAAATTTTTTGTGCGTCAAGTAATCACTAACAATACTTCAATAGTCAGAATGTGTCGGGCCTACAATGAGTAGGTTAATTTTCATAAAGATGTGGATTTGTATAGTCTCAATCTGAATCAATTAAAAAAATGTGTTCTAGAATTCTAGGTCAGGCGCATTGTTATATATAATTTTGATTTATTTAATTTAATATGTACTTAATGAAATCATATTTTATTGATTTACTAATGTTTTGTTTTTCTTGTGATGTATTATATTTTCATTACTTTAATGTTTTAAATCAATCGTAGGTCATTTATTAAAATTATAGTAATTAATTTGATTTTATTTTAATGAATTTAATGTAATACAAGGAAATGTAACAGTTAATGTCTATTTAGTGTAATTTATTTTATATAACTCTACATTTTAGTGTTGCAATCTTGAACAATTTGTCAATTATTAATAAGTCAGTGCTTTGTTGATTGTAATATGTTATGTACACTAAGGAAATAAATAAAACTGAAATGTAAGTACTTATTTCTTAATCAGAATAGCAATTAGCAGCCCTGACAGGATTAAGCTTTTTAATTGTTTAAAATAAAATATGATTTATATACATACGAATCTCCGGATGGAGCAGAGGTTTTAGTTCCTACGTTGGCTGAAGGGATGGTGACACCCAACGAGACTAGATAGTCTTTGAAGAACGCCAATTTCGGATGATGCACTATTTGCGGTGTGGTCTTGCATAACTCCACAAACCCTTTCAGCTGCGCCAGTTGCTCTTCGTTAAAAGGGCAGTTCATTTTGAATGTGCTGCCGGCATATTTTTATGTTAGGTTGAAAAATGTGTTCAGCAAGTATCTACTAACTTAACTATATTGAAAAGATGTATTATATATTTTTTATATTGATATCACTTACCTTTTATTGCAATTAAATCAAACGCAATTAATTAAATTTAATGAAAATCGTAATAAAAACAAGTGACAAGACAAGAAAAAATCCAGATTCCATTCCAGAACAACGTCGAAATAATAGTGATGGGATGCAGTGGTATCGAACGTCATTCCGCAGAATCGGTAGAGCTGCCCACTAAAATCGGTATATATGTATCCAAAGTAGGTAAACAAATAAAAGGTATATATAGTAAAGGTTTAACAAAAAAAAACTTTATTTATCAAAAAAAACAGATTAATAATTACGTTAATTTTATAATTAATTAGGGGCGTATTTTAAAATCTGATGACCCGGACGGACCAGAAAGAGAACAAACATTTTGGTACTAATCTTGTACAATCATATTTTTAAAAATATTATGTTAAATATTAAAAAGTAAGTAATATAAGATAAAAAGCATTCTTTTAGTTAGTGGTGAAACTCAAAAAACAATATAAAACTTTTAACGTATATAGGAATGCAGCGTTTAGCGTATAAAGAAACGTAGTTTGCTATTCCATAATATTATATTCGAAACAATCTATTCAACTAATCATGAGTTAAATGATTTATTGAAGCACTGTTTAAATTGCGCAAAAAACTAATGTTTTAACGTTAATAAACTGTAAGAAACAAATCACGTACAAATTGGAGTTGTTCAATTCCAAATCTTAGACAAAATATTATATTATTAATAATAAAAAAAAAATGTGTGTGTCAGCTCCGACGCACGACTGGAGTTTACTCCTTAAGTTCGATAGTCTAACCAGACGCAAAAAGAGTTTATTTAACTTTAAAAAGATTGGTACTGTATGAAAGGGTAAATTAACAAATTAATGAAAAGAATATACATATATTAATATATATTTATTCATTTCAAATACATTTATTATAACTAATCGACGAAATATTTTACATTAAACTTTTTACAATAGTCAATTTCAGATGTGGATAAATATATTATTTTAAGTTATTGTACATCTTAGTGTTTTTATTTGTTTTGTTACCTTAAGTCATGGTGGGCGATAACAGAGTCATGTTGTTAAGTTAAATATTTGTAAGGACAAATCTCAGTTTGTCCTTGGTGGGTGATTATGTATACGCCATTTGTGCATTTAAAATTTTAGTTCATATGTATCAAAATAGATGGCGCTGTAGTTCGTTGCATCACGCTTGTAAATATGTTTGGAGCTACATATAGGCAAAACGTCACCTAACTAATAAAGAAATCTATGGTCTAACAAAATACACTGTAGTTTCAATTCAATTCTTTTGCACCTAAGCTCTCGGATTTAAGAGTCATTTTGGCTCGAACAGGATGCGCACCAAAAACGTAACGAGGTCATTCATCGATAGATTTAACTCCTCACATTTTTCTCATACCGGGCCCCTTATATATGCAAATCGATTCTTAAGGAGTAAACTCCAAAAACATTGATTACCAATCCGATTTTTTTAATGGTCACGTAACTAATGTCAATTCAATTTTTGGTAATTATGGCTGCATCTCATTACGTGACGATTCTGCCAATGTCTGGGTTAAAGGAGATCAGATATACATACAGTTTGTCTATAAAGTCGTGACATGAATGTTTGAGGAACTAACATTATTCATGTGTCTGGCAACACCAAACTTATGTACATCAGCTGTCATCGAGTTTCAGTTGTGGAACAGTCTTCTTTTTGAATTTTTTATTGTTTGGATTAAACTGTAATAAATTAAGACGAAACTACGCAGAAAGGTATAAAACTGAGTAAAGTAAATCGGAGCACGCGGGAAGTGATTTTTAAAGTTTTCCAGCGATGTTTCGAAGACTACCAAGCTGGACGAATTTTGTGGGATTTGGACGATGTTTATGGGTGAACAGCATCTATGACGGGTATGTAATCGTGTAACTATTTGTTTGTAATCTGCCTGAAGTTACAAATTTACTTAATTTACGATTTTGAGACCAAAAAAGGCATTGTTTACATTGCACATTTTTAGGTTAGATTGACATTGTAAATAGGTAATATTGTAGTACGACCATTTCTTTTGATACGATATTATGGTTCAACTCGGTCAGGTTTTCTACCAATTTGGAATTAATTGTTTCATGTCAATAAGTTATTGTTTCTATTCCGTTACATATTTTTTTACCTTTTTTCAGGAAAATCAGAGAGTCGGATAGACAACGAAGGTTTTAAGAATGATAGAAAGTTTGAAACTCCTGGGAAAATAAACAAGGCCGACCAAAGAAAGAAATGGTCACATAAAAAACCATGGCCAGATGCTTTTAGTGAAGATACCTATCACTAATTTTACTAATTGCACATTTACAAATTGTTTCTCTAAATAAACTTTTTATATACTATAAAATGATTTTTAGTATTATTTTCTTACCAAGTGTGTTAAAAACGCCGTATGATGATATTTGTGTGTATTGATGATTACCTAACGGCTCTGGTCTCAATGGCACCTCAGCGGTAATCACCAACATTACACACTTTTACACTATAAAGTACTATTTTATCAATAATTTTGATTCTGATTCAATTAAATATTCTTTTTATAAGCATAGGTACCTACTATATATAAAACAGAAACAAAATACGACTGTATAGTGTGTCTTATTAATTACCTATTTTACTTGAATGAACTGCTAGTATCAAAATCATTTTGGTCCGACTGTATAGGGTTGCTACATTTATACTAGTGGTGCCATCATTTAATGTCACGACTTTATAGACAAACTGTATGTTGAGCCTGTACGGTTTTATTGATGTTGTGCAGTATGTCGACTGCAGACTTGTTGAGTATCTGTAACAACACATAGACAGACATTTGTGATACCAGGCACCCATGCATTTAATATGGACTCACAGATAAACATATGTATTGGTATAGTATGACTAGGGTAAGAGGAGGAATTTTGTTGTGGTACTACAGTTAATGTTTTATATTATTTTGTGTAACAAATGTCACATTACAATTTTTATTGACAGTGTTTGTCAGTGGTCTGTCGTTATGACATTGGCAATTGCAATTGTTACTTCGCTTGCGATGCGAATATTTTTTGTTTTTGTGTTTTGCTGATGCTTTCATTGATTTTGTGATTTGTGCTATTTTTCTATGATTTCGTTATAGACGACTACATTTTCCATAAAAGACAATACCGATTTCCGCTTGTTTTATGGACTCTGTTACTTTCGTTCATCTTAATAAATTGATGGTAAATATGCCATTACTATAAAGTGACTGTATTTGTAATTATTAATTAAACATTAAGACAGTGAAGGTGGGTTATGTTAACGAATATCTCTTTGACTTGCAAATATTGAAAGAGGCAAGAGTGTCGTATTTCGTGTGTATGGATGGATTATCATCAGTTCATCACACAGACAACGTTGTTATATGCTTACCAAATGCTAGCACAATTCGGATGACAGTAAAATTATTTCTGCGATGGGCGCGGCACCATAATGTTATTGCTCCAGCCACATTTTTAAGCGGTATGCTTGTGAGAGAAAACTCAAAAAAGGAAGAAATTAATAAATAAAGTTTTTAAAGTTACTATGTATATTGACCCTCTCTCAACATATTTGTAAAAATGTCTGCAGTTGTAAGCGATCAATTTCGGTGAACAAAAGACAAAAGTCCCTCTAACACACCTTTAGCAATAACTAAATACTCATTCATACCTACTGTTGAAGGATTACCTGTAACGTTAAATATATATCGCACCTCCGGTGCGACACTGTCACTTATGCAAAAAAATCATTTTTTGCACCTATATAGTTTTTTTTTAATTTTTTTTAGATGAATAGCTAAGCAGTATAAGCTTTTCATCACGTAAAAATCTTTAAATATTGTATGTTTTGGGATGTTAAAGTTTTAAACACTCCTCATGGAAATTTTTTTTTGCATAAGTAACAGTGTTAATTTATATATGAAAAGGATTGCCAACTAACCAATCGGTAGAACAATTGGGAGAATTTCCTTAGTAATACATGGAAATTTTCTGAAATCAAGAAAAATTGTATCATTTTGTAGGAATACCGAAAAATCGGTAAGTTCGACACTAGTGATGAGATCCTTTAAATGCTAAGTCTGTGGATGAGATGAGTCAATTCTGGAGGGCTGTGTTCCATACCTACGCTCCTGGTGCAACAAATGTCAACTTTGACATCTGTTTCAAAGGGTACGGCCAGAGTGCACTCAGATTCAGATTCAGATTCTGAAAACAAGCGCGAGAAATAAACAGTGTAGTCGAAGGGTACGGCCAGATTGCACTCCTGATTCAGATTCAGATTCAGACTCAGAAAACAAAGCGCGAGAAAAAGCAGGCAACCTGCTTAGACTACACTGTTTATTTCTCGCGCTTATTTTCAGAATCTGAATCTGACTCTGAATCTGAGTGCACTCTGGCCGCACCCTAAGTCAAAATTTAAAACAAAATGATCACCTCTTGCCAACAGATGGCGCCATTCAGAGGGTGCCAAGTCGTATGAGAAATGTGCGTTGCGTGCAAGAGCTGTGCGTACGTAACTGAGTTAACAGTTAGGCTTGTCGAAAATATGTAGATGTATCGATATTTATTGTTAGATATATAATTACAAAATAACCAATATCGAAATTCGTATCAAAAACATTATTTTTATAATTATTAGCGGCATATCACGAAGTAACTAAATTCGTATCTGGAAAAATCGATATTCAACATATCTATGATCTGTGCTGTATTTAGTAATGTCTTTGATTTGATAAGCTGTTTCGCTGGTGAATTGGTTGTGCTGAATTCTAAAGTCTTGTTTACGAAAGATGGCACTTGAGAGTCATTTTCATCATTAGAAAATAGGGTCTATTTTTAGGGAGATAATTTTCGTTCCATTATTATTCCGCGTGTCATCTTTCGTGAGATACTGTACTGTCTTGTAGTGTAGCGGCAATTTGGTACTTTGATAATTCTATCTTTAATTATAATTTGTATTGTTATTATTACTGTGCTAGGCTGACCTAAATATATTTTTGGGAAAATTGGTCGGATATATCGATTATATCGATGTTTTATTCGAGATATATCGAAGCCAATATGGATATTTTTTAAAATATCGATGTATCGATATTTTATTCAACTTTCGACATCCCTAATCTCAGTAGAGTTTCTATACTATTTGATAAAAGAGAAAGAAGATGAGAGACCGCTAGCTATCTCTCTCTCTCTTGTGACGCATGACATCCAATGGCATCACATCGAAATAGTGAGATGCTTAGGGTTGCCAATGGGCATGCGCGATTAGAGAGAGAAATCTAGCGGTCTCTCATCTTCTTTCTCTTTCTATTAGAGAGACACTTCCACTTGTAGTAGAGTCTATATCTCCCCTACTCTATTCTTATACCTCTTTGGTACAACCAAACAAACAAACTCTTCAGCTTTATAATAGGTAGTATTAGTATATAGATTACGCGGCTGTGAATCGTTTTTAATGTCAAAAGGGTGCCAAGATGGTGTCGAGGCAATCAAGCATATGACCCCATTCAGTGTCAGAGAATACTCATTCGTTGACTACCAGCGGAACCCTGAACCTTGCACTTACCAACTGGAACACAACACCACCAAAGGCAAGTGTCATTTATTTTGTATAGCGGGTGCCCGCGACTTCGTTTGCCTGGAAATATTGGTTCCCTATATAAATTTCCACACCCCTTTTATGATGATTACTGGGATAAAAACTATCCTATGTTTTTTATTTTTATTCTGTGACTCAAATTATCACTTAGCCAATTTTCATCTAAATCAGTTGAGCGGTTTAAGCGTGTACGAGCTTGTTACAGCCGGCAGATATACAGACAGACACACACACTGTTGCATTTATACTGGACTGAAATTCGCTACATCTCTGTACCTGTTTCAATTTCGATGATTTATCTTTAAATAACAGTGCCTGTTAAATTGCGATGGTGTAAGTCCGGAATTGTAACATTAATTTACTTATATTGAACATACACAGTGTGAAAAAAAATATTACACTTTGTTTGCTTTATGTTCATCAAAAATTAATTGATTAATTGTGCGGAATTAATAAGCTTGCGATAATTACGTCCCAGGTCCGTGTTACGTCATTTTAAACTTTAAAACTTTAGTGTTTGTTGCTATAATTTTACCGTGTCGCGACCGTATGGGGAAGTAACCTCCATCTTACGAAGACTACAGTTAAATAGCGGCACACTTTAGTGTGTTGTAATTATTCTTCCAGAATTCCACGGGGCTGGCTGGAGGCGGGGTTAGGCTAGGCAACACGAGAGAAATAATAATAAACAATAACACAAGAGTCTATAGGCTTTGACCATACAATCAACGATATTAAATAATAATACGGTATTTAATATCGTTGCATCCAAAGACTTCCTATTTTTTAACCGACTTCAAAAAAGGAGGAGGTTATGTGTTCGACTGTATTTTTTTATGTATGTTCACCGATTTCTCCGTCAATTGTGTACCGATTTCCAAAATTATTTTTTTATTCGAAAGAGTGCACTTCCAAGGTGGTCCCATTGGAACCAAGTCAGGATCTGATGGTGGAATCAGGGGAAATCGAGGGAAACCTTCAAATTTCAAAGGCACGCACGATGTTTTTTATGCATGTTAACCGATTTCTCCGTCAATTGTGATATTGTTTACTTGGACGATGTAATTTTCACTAAAATGGATGAAATAAAAAAATATAACCGACTTCAAAATCGTAAATGGTGACTTCAGAAGTATCTCTGAAGTAATTTTGCAACTTGACGAGTCTGTATATAACAATACAGGAAGAAAAAAAAACAGCCCTTGCTGAGTTTTGCGAACCGATGGTGTAGCTTCTTGACCTGCACAAGTTCTTGTAACAGCCTAGCTAGACTGAATAAATGATTTTTGATTTTGATTATGACGGTCGCTTGGCCATCAAGCGGGCCAATATTTAAGCCTTTTTACATAAAAAAACAATAGTTTTGCTTAGGTACTAAAAGTTAAACTAATTAAACATTAGCTAGCTGTGAGCATGCACCAATGATAGAACTAGCAAGGGCGTCGCCAAGGGGACTCCTCAGTTGCCCCCTAAACCTAGAGATCACATGTGTTGCCCCATTGCCCCCCCCCCCCCCCCCCCCCTTATTCATAAGTTGGCGACGCCCTTGGAAGCTCGATGTTGCAAGTGATTACCGCGTTTCGCTGCGAACGTTGAAGTTAGCAACTTCCGCAGTGGTCTGTCATTGAATGAGTGACCAAAAATTTTCTATCTGCGGCTTCTCTGTGCATCGCAAGGTACGTTAAGCCGTTGGCCCTGGCTGCATCTGCAGTTGTTAATCCGCTCTGGGCCCCGCGTGCGTGGTGGGTCATGGCTTATCTCCAGTGGGGACATTAAAAGGCTGATGATGTTGATTATTAAAAAAAATTCAATGTAGGAATGTCAAACTTATTGGGATCTTTAATCTTATAATTAAAATGGGTATTTACACTTCGTTCGGAAGTGACTCAGACAAAAACTTGGGGAAATTTACGAATCATGTTTTATGAATTCATTAACGGCGTTGTAAATTCAATATACAATTTTCAATTATAAGTGCATTTGCGGTCAATGAAATGGTCAATGGTCTATTATCATGTTAGTCTTGATCAAACTGTTCTTAGCACAACATTGTTGCTTGTCTTTGTCTTTAATTTTTTATCGAGATCAATAATAATTTATTATAATAATACAATAACTGGTTTGATTCAAACAGAGCTATGTACATCAAGAAGTATACCGTTAAGTTAATCTGGATTTTGGGTAAGTAGCCATGATTGGTTTTTTTATTTATTATTTAATTTACAGTGAATAAATGTACCTATTACATTATTTATATCTTTCTAATAATCCTTGTTATAATCGTTTCGAAAAAGAAGATCACTTTATCGAATTTAACTATTTACAATTAATAAAAACAAATATAGTCCAATAATTGTGGGTATGTTAATTAATAGAGGCTTGGCCCGCAAGATTTTGACTTCTTTGTTTGTTCCGTTCTCTTGGGCTACTTATTGCAAATATTCTAAAGATACCTTCCCCTTTTCCCGTTTTCACACCTTAGGGGATAGGGCATATAGGGAGAAAATATTAAAACTTAATTTTTGGGCAATCAGAAGCCAATGACCAGTTCCCCTTTATACATCTTCCAAAATGGCGATTTTTCTTTATTAACATACTAGCTGTGCCCCGCGGTGTTACCCGCGGTTTATTAGGGATATTTTACCGCAGTATAACGTAGCCTATGTGTTAATTCAGGGTGTCATCTAACTCCATACCAAATTTTATTAAAATCGCTCCAGCCGTTTAGACGTGAAGAAGTAACAAACATACACACTCACAAACTTTCGCCTTTATAATATTAGTGTGATTTTATCTCCATCTTAACCCCCCAGAGAATGTAATACTTATGAAGTATGGTTCATTGTAATCAATACATAATAATTAAAATTTGTATATTTTGTTATTGTTGGTCCGATATTACTAGTTATCTATTGTTCCGATATTTGAGGTCATCTGATAATGAATTTGTTTTTTGTTTGGTACGGTTTTCTTTTGAGATGCTTTCCTTTTTTTATAAGTAGGTACATTCGGAACAAAAAAAAAAGAATTTCAAAATGATAAACAGTATACATAATACTAAGTCAATTTATTTTTTCAATAACTACAATGTGAATATCAAATTGAGTGAGCACTTTACTTATGTATTGCTTTACTACAATATCACAATCGCTTATCTGTTAAATTAAATCATCGAAGTACCTAGTCAGAAGTAATTTCGTAATAAGTATTATATTATATACCGTTATACCACAGGCCTAGATTAAGGTAGAAGCCGCATGTGCTTTAAATTGTACGAAAACCGGGTGTGCCATATTTTGAGTACTCAAGAGAATAAATTAAGTGGTGAAAAAGCATGGGGCCTTTCACCTATTTTAATTATTTCGTTTTAGCCGAATATGAAATAATTAGTATTTTTTTTATATTGCGATTGATGTCCAGTATCGAGAAAGGTGACGCGAAGGTGACTATTGGTCTTCCTTTTGGCACGTAATGTGTCTCTATTTTGATCTATATCTGTGACTTCAAACATGTAGGTATAACGGAAGTATCACTTGTCGAGAACGGCTCGACCAGAGTTTGAGAGATTAAGAAGCTGTTTTTGTCGCTTCCACTTCAGAAGTTGGAAAATTAGACGGTAGTATAGTATTAATTCTCAACTCTTTTCTTTTTGTTAAATACTGAAATGTAGCTGTGTATAAGAAACAAAGCTACAAAAATATCTCTCCCTCTCTCTCATATCAGAGGCTGCAATTGATTGTAAAATGTTAGAGAGATGCTATCTCGGTAATCTCTCGGCGCGGCGTCTCCATAGATCTGCAGAGGAGATTTATCTCGGTAAATATGGCCGTGATTTGGACTTGTCGAGGGGAATTCTCTAGTTGATTTAAAATATTATTTGTATATGTTACAAAATAAATGTTTCCATTTGTTATAAATTTAATGCAATCAGGTAACTACTAAATAGCATCGGTCTCGGCTGTGCACGGGTAAAAATTATTTCAACGCTTTTGATTTTAGTCAATGTTACACAAGATTAATGTATGTAGGTAGTTTTCGATTGGTGAACCTAACAATTTTCAAATTCGAGTTAGTAGTTCCAGAGATTACTTCCTACAAACAGTAAAACTCGTAAATTTCAAGCATTATATTTGCGTAATATGCGTATAGATGTAAGTATTTAAAAAAATCTAATTCTTACAGTGAAAATATTGTATAATGCGATTCAACTAACAATAGGACCGATTGGGCACCATATTGTGACGTCATAGCTGTCAATTCAAACAAAGTAGGTAGAGTGAGCAAAAAAAAGTTTTTATTTACTAAAACTGATTTACTAAGATTCGGTGAGAAAAACATCAGATTTTTTAATAAAATTATTTATTAAGTTAGAGAAAAAAAACAAACCGATTTTTAATAATATTTATTTATTAAGACTGTGTGAGAAAAAAACATTAAACAGAATCTAGCTCTTCAATTCCGCTCATCTCTGCATTACCGCTGGAGTCACATACGAACATGTATCCTTTATGTAAACGAAAGTTTTAAATCGAGTTTATGAACGCAACTTAAAGTGACATTTGGTTGACGATTTAGGTTATCAAACAGTCATAGCCAAAGCTCAAAAATAGAAAAAAATATATTAAACAATATTAATTATTAATATTTGTTATTGCTTGTTTACAAATGTTTGGTTTTTATTCGAGAATTAAATGAGTGCTAATAAAAGGTTCCAAGTTTATTTTGCAAACCGTACTTTTCAAGCGACATTTGACAGATGGAGGTCATTGGCTTTCCTATTCTTATTTGGATCGCATTATATGGTGTGTTAGAAAAAAAAATTAAACCGGTAAACAGTTAAGAAGTAAAGAGAACTAAAATAAAACATTAGAAAAATACTTAAATATGTTTGAATATTTCTTTCTTATTTCGCTCGAAAAGAAAAAACTATTTTTCAGGAATGTACTTTCATTTGATAGTTGGAAAAGAGATTTATTTATGTTACACTGACGCTTTGGCTTTGAAGTGGGGATAGCTAAGAGAAATTAAGTTAGATATTTGTCTCTAGTCTGAAGTTAAAAGTCTAAACTAAATAAACATTCTTTTCTTACAGTCTGCTACAATATAAGACCATCGCAGTGTAACAAAGATGAAACAAAACATATCGACATTGAAAACGATAAGATTGAAAAAGAACAAACTACTTCTACACCGACTAAGGTGGAATCAAGGTTTTTCGATCTCGGAGGAGTTATTAACCAACTATTCCCGGGTTTTAATCAAGGAGGCGGCGTCGGTGGGAATCCTGGGCTTAATTTGCCATCTAATTCGCAGTTTTATCCCGGTGTCCCAGCTCAGGTAAGTAAACCTCACTAGATTCTTTGACTTTTTACTTAAGCAGGGGTCAGGTGCCGTCCGTACTTAATTAACTTCAACTTTTTTCATTAGTTTAAGGTCAAAATAGCTTACTGTATTTTTACATTCTTTTTTTTACAGAATTGGCAACCTCAAGCACTCATTGATCAAGGGAACGGGTGGTTTCCTAATCAACAAATCAATAAACAACCAACATCACAAAATCTAAGATTACCATCAAATCGCAGCTTTAATCAGCAAGGGTCGATAAATAACATGAATCAAGCCGAACAATATCCCAATCAAGGTAGTTTCGGCCAGTACCCTGGCAACTTAAACGGTAATCCAATAAATGGTGGGGTAAATCAAAATGATCTAACAGGGAATTTTCAATATCCAGGCTTGCAACAAGGTCAACCTTATCAACAAATTCTCTCAAATAATAATAATCAGTATCAAGGTCAATTAACACGTCCCGATCAAGTTATGTCGAATTTAAATAATAATAGACCTGTTGTTGGAAGTGGTGTCAATTATCCTAGAGAACAGGTACCGTCTTTGGGTCAAGGGCAAAGTATGATTCAAAACCCTAATGGAGAGAATACGTTCAATAATCAATATTACAACCAACCAATATTTAACCGAAACTCTCAGAACCCTAATAATCAAGGCTTGAGTTTCAGTCCACAACAGCAAAATCAAAACAATTGGAATCAACAAAGCCAATATCCGAATGGACAATTTCTTGTAAATGGGGGCGTTAATTATCCTCTTAGTCAAGGTACACCTTCGGACCAACAAGAGTCAAAAGTCAGCAACAAAGGACAAAATAATAGAAATACGCCACAGCTTAATACAAATACTAATTTAGCGCAAAACTTCAATAATCAAGGTGTAAACATAAACAATGACAACGATAAACCGAATACCCAAATTCCTGAATTTAATAGAAATCCTCAAGGCACTCCATTTTCTGGTCAGCAAACAATTGTGCGTGGACAAGAAGTTGATTTGAGCAGCGCAATACGATTCCCAAATGACGATGACTATAACGCTAATGAAAATATAATGACAACAAGATTTATGACAACAATAAGTCCTACCACTACAATCAGTCCTCTCTATACGAGATCTCCTTCGACTAAAAATGCGATTGTGGGAAAACCAGTTTTTATTCCGACCACTACGATATCTTCAAGTCAAGTGACATTCACAGACAGGTATGTTTACTTTCTTGTAAGTAAAATACATAAGTTTGTCATACACTTTCGAATCGATACGTTAATGATCACGTTATGGTCTTTATTTAGGTAGGGACCTACATTAAAAAGGTAGATACAGATGCAAAGTGAAAGAATATATTGATAAATCGAATTTTCGCGAAAATCATAGAAATTTGCTAAAACGCGGAGAACACTATGGCGATGAAATCGCTCAATAAAAATATTTTTACGATTTTATTTCTGGCATCGTGCTCACAACACTAACTTAACCTAGTGCGAACTCAAAAATCCCAGAATATTTATAAAAAATTAACGATTCTTTTCGCAATCGTATTGCGGCGACTCGCGTTTTCTCAAAAATCCTATCTTTTTTCAGTAAGATTAAGAAATATCATCGCCATTGTCTAATTATCTGCGTTTTCCCGACATCCCCAGGATTTTCGCAAAAAACAATTTATCAAATCATCCTACAACATAATATATAAGCTACAATACACATTTTGTTCTAAATTTGAAAAGCATCTTAAATAACACTCATCTATAAAATATAAAAACAAATGCCCTGGGTCACGGCAGCCATGGTTTTGAGTTTCCATCCATCTTTTTTTTCATTGCCGTCACTCTGTCGTTTGTCTATATGTCACAGCTCTGTAGATAGTATGAGTTACAGAATTGAAATATTGGTATTTTATTTTAAAGGTTTGGCAAAATCCGTATTTTTTGTTAAAAATTCCATTAACTTATGTTTCTTAGGATCCCAATATGAAAACCAAACAATTTTTTTCTTTGTTACCCCAGATGTGTCACATCATATCATAGTCTAGAGCTGGCTGAATAGGATATAAATATATTTTAATTAGGTAATAGCTGACCCGGCGCACTTCGTACCGCTGACAATAATTTGGAAGAAATGAAAGCTATCGGTTCCACAGGAACACAGCTTTTACCATAGTTAGCAATTGTTTGGAAGAATCTACTGTAGATTGATCGTTCAGCAATGTATTGACTCACATTTACTGCCAGCTGAAAATTCATTGCATGGCGCTACAAATTGATTAATGGAGACAAGCCCTTATTTTTAATTTCAGTAGTCGATCTTGGAATAACTGTTCGGCGGAAATCTTTAGAGAGTAAAATCATTCCGCCCCCGAAACACCATAATCTATCTACATATTTTTTCTATCAGTATGGCCGTTATTACAGAAGAAACAACTGCTGCCCCAATGTCAGATTTTTCATGAACAGTGAAAGATATTAAAAATGTCTTCAGAGTTTTACTGATTCCATCTTAGAATAATAAGCCGCGAAGCAATAAATAGATTTGGCCCACCCACCGTAACGACGAACATTAATTTATGTCATTACATGTTGCTCATGTTTATAATGACGCAGACTACCAATGTGCATGTGTCGGTGGGAGAATGGTCAGTCGACCACCATTAGCTGCATCCCCTTCGGTGTAAATTTTATCACGTTTTCTTCGAACGCAGTTTGGCTTGGTTCAACTAAATGAAAGTTAGGTGTTCCGATTAGCTTTTGACGCAAGCGACGAAACGAAATCAAATTATAAAAATGGCGTTTTGAAAAATTTTCAAACGATAATTATGTGTGGTAATTTATCGACCTTTTTAGTAGTATTCTCACCTGAAATAAAGGCAGTTAAATTTGTATATTAGAAGGAAAATTCACGTCCATATTCCCCGAGGGAGTGCTGTGATCACTAAAACGTCGAATCTTACATAAGCATAAGTATTTAAAAGCGGTTAAGATTGGTTTCCAGGTCTTTGCTCAATATTCCCCAAACACAGTCAATCCCTTAGTCAACCCTTACGACTTACTGGGGAATTAAGAGTAGTTTTATTTTTCGGAAACCAAAACCAAATGCAGTAATTGATACATATGATATTCCCCCTGTATCCTTGCTAAAACATAAGCATAATTTCTGTCGCTTTATATTGATGTATGCTCTTTTTCTGCAACTTTTGTTACATTTCTTTATAAATCTAGCATATCACTGATTTGGACTGAATGTCAAACAAATAATTCAATTTCTTCTTTACTGGGTCCTTAACGATTAAGCCAATGACTAGTGTCAAAACAAATAAGTTCAGCACTCGTGCGTGTCGTGACGTGGTTGTTAATTGTGTAAGATGGCGGAATAACAAACTTTATTTTAAAAATATTTGTTGCATAAATTTTTTCCGTGACTTTTTGAAAAGTTTCTTTTGTACAAACCTTTTCCTGACAATAACGAAAACAATAAAAAAATATTCAATTCGGTTCAGTAGTTCGGGAGTGATGCGCATACATCCTTTTCGTCGATTCATTTTTACTTACATAAATTTATTATTTTTAATAACAAAGAAATGGGGTCCCGTCAAAGTTAACAGATACCATAATACCTACCGCAGAGAGAAGTTTTATCCTCCATCATCTGGACGCTTGCCATTCTAGCACCTTGCGTTTCGCGCGCATTCCTTTCTCTGGCGTACCAGTAAGATTTTGAAAGAACTTCCGTTAAATTCATAGCTCTAGAAGAAAAATGCTGAGGAAAGTAACTTCCCTACTTATATACTTAGCTGAGATGCGGTCTTCAAAAGGCAGGTCAACCTGACTCAGCCGGCAACGCGTGAGTGGTGCTAGCTCTTTGCTTGCATCAACATAATAAAAGTGTTTTATGATAATATATTTAGTTAAAACACTAGTTTTATATATTTTTTTATCGTAATAAGTTTTAAAATAACCTATTAACCTGTCCAGGTTCTGGGCTCCAGAATCCGGAGTTTTTACGCGTTTTATCCTGGTTACCAAATTTGAGATGGCAACCCTCAACTTATCTAATTGCGAGTTATCTGTAAATAAAAAAAAGCTTATGTTTTTCTCGACAGCGATATTACAACAGCTTCACAGAAAGAATGCGTACAAAACTGTCCAACTTCGTCAGAATACAACCCCGTGTGTGGTACCGATGGCGTTGCCTATTTCAATCCTGGAAGGTTGGTGTGCGCACAAAACTGTGGCATAAGTGAGTAAAACTTGTAAAATAAAGTGTTACAAAATTATTACAAAAATAATTAATCATCATGGCTAACCCCTTATCAAGGTTTTGCATTTAGTACTTCATTTAAGTTATTTTTTATATATTTCATTATTTTTACAGGTGTCTTCGAAGCTCGCCAAGGCAATTGCTAACATCATCAAAATAAGAAGAATGACTTATTATTAAAAGTCAATTAATATTAAGAAAAATAAATGGCTAATTATCAAATCCCTAATGTTTTGGTTCATCCCTGGTGGTTTATCAAAAGATGAGTTATCTCTTTTTTTCAATGCGTGTGATATAAAAGGACCTTATCTAAAGGTACTATGCTGTAATTCCAAACTGGGTTGTTTAAATCATTTTAAACTAGATAAATAATAGATAACTAGATAATAATAACATTTTGAAGCTGTAGACAAGTAAACAACTAGCTCCCACAACAATATTTTTTTAAATATAAATTTTCCTCGTAAAATTATTTGACTATTATAAATCAGTTTAAAATCTGTTGAATAATTAGTGAAAGTGTTACTGGTAATAAAAAAGTCTTTAAGTACCATTAATAAAGAAATCAAGTAAAGCAAGTAATATTAACATTGTATAAAAAGGTCTAGTGAAAACTTAGGGCATATTCCAAGTGAAACGAATATTATTTATTCAGCAATTATTGGGCTAATGAGGATGGTGAAGATATTATATTGTGAAGACTATAATTATTAAGAATAAATTGATGTTTTACGGTACATAATTGCTTCCAAGAAAGAAGGTAGATAACAAATAGATATTTCTTACAAAATGCACCATAAAATATAAATAAATAACACTGGGTTGTTCATTGTCTCCAAATGCACACAAACCATAAATACAACTGCCAAATTTTAATGAAAGCACCTTGATTTTTAAAAACACAAGACTGTTAAATGCTTGTGTTGCCATCTAGCGGATAATAGACAAAACATCATAAGTACAAAGCAGTACTAACGAATACTTTGATACCTAAACATGAACTATCTATTTACATTTCATATTAAACACAACATGTCACTATCTTGTAAGAAGTGTGGAGTATTCATTGAATGGATATGTATTTGCAGCGAGTTACTGTAGAAAAGTTAGAACTAAAGGAGGAGTTGGAATAATAATAAACGAAGATATTTACTACACGGAGCGTAAGGACATATCTGACTTTTTTGTGAAATTTATTATAGATATATGTGGTATTGAAATTAAATATTTAACTCGGAAACGGACACATTCATGGAAACATTTAAAAAAATTAGGAATAATTAATAATCCATTATTAATAATTATATTTATGGAATGTCCGTTGCACGCTAATACAATTTACTTTTGCTATGCCCAAATGGGTAACATAATTCAGTCGATTATATTATATACCTGCCATCTTTTGTACAATTATGATAATATGCAATAAATATTTGACTTTGAATACAAACACCGACAGCTAATCATAACAAATACAGAAGGAACGTCATCACCATTTCTGCAACTTTTACAAAAAATACTATTATGCTTAATAATTATTGTAGTATGCAAGTTTTGCAAGACCGTAACAGAAAATTTATGACAGCTGATTTTGCGCTTTATGCTGACCAAAAGATAAATCTGGAACTATGCAAATGCTGACTTTTACAATTCATAACTTATGACTTCATATTTCGGAATTATTTATATTACTTACTACCACAAAGTAAATACACAGAAAAACGGGCCAACAGAAACATAGACGCACAACTTCTCGGATTTGGACCTTAAAATCAACAAAGTTTGCGTATTCTCTGTATATTTAGTGATTCTACTAACATTAAACAAGTGAAGGTTTGTAAGTTTGGGGTTTAAAGTAAACTTTCTGAATCACGCTGAAATTGCTGAACAGATCTACGCCTTAAAATGTTACTTTATGTTCGAATCAAGTGTAAGTAAGCCCCATTCTTGGCTAACAATACTGTTTTTTAGATATGGTACTGACATGGCTTAGTAGGCTTTCATCATAATCATCACCAGCCTATTTTATCCCCACTGTTGGGGCACAGATCTACCCTATGGATGAAATAAAGAGAGTAGAAGCAGGCGTAGGGTAGGAGTAGAAAGTAGGCTTTACAGGTTAAATATTTGACCTACTTAAAACACGTCTTTGGATGAATAATTAAAAGATAAATGTATTAATAATCCCATTGCAAATTACCTAGATTTGAAATTTTTTATTGTAGAAAATAAAAGTTTATGAATACTGCCAAATTATAGACAAAATAAAGTTTAATTCACACAGAAAGCCCGAGTCTATATAATCTTATGGGCGACTACGGAACTATGTTTTTTTGTTACCTGCTGTAAACAACAGTGTGATTCAAAATGTACACAATATTTCATCGAGGGATTCGTGTTTAATGGTGCTATAAACCTTTGTTTCTGCCTTTGGACATACAAAGTAAGATAGAAAAGTTGGGATTCCTAGTGCGTTTTATCAATTTCTATCGTTCTCGACACATGCTGATGTGATGCTAACAATTATTTGAATTTTTTAAAGAATTTAAGTTAAATAATTTGATAGATAAAATCTTAGATCGTTCCAACATTTTCACACCAAAAACTGTTTTAGTCGCCAAACTGTTTTATTCAAACCATGACGTTTCTCCAACAGGAAAAATAACCTTGTGGTAAGAGTGTGTAACTTGTTTTTGGATTTCTATTGGGTTCCTGGCCTTAGTTTTTGGCCATTATTTTTGAACTCCTCTATGGTGAGAATGTTAATCCTTAAATCTATAAATCATTATTGTAAAATATTATTATTTCGTATATAGGATAATGGGGCCCCTTAGATTTTGATGTGGATGTGGACTTGAATTGGAGCGAGTCACACTGATGAGTGTACTACTGATAATTTTTATTACATAAATCGGGACAAATAGGTATGCCGCCGTCGGGGCGCGGGACAATACCGTGAAATAGGTACTACTTATTTCTATAAAATCAGAACGGTTGGCAGCTGAGAGCGATCATATTACAAAAGGATTTAACATACAGTAATTTACACACGGCCAAATTAATAGACACAAAGAGGGAGCTCATTAGTACGGAGGGAGAGGCATTACAATTCTGAATTGCAATCACATGTAATAAATAAAAAATATTGAGAGCTCGCGTCGTTCGAGTGTTTTTACGCTGCGCTGTGACGATCACGTATCAATTATAAGTAATTGGTCAACCGAAGAAACTATGGCCTTTAATTTAAATTAAACTACGTATGTCAGCCCAACAAACGAAATATTCGCCGGTATAACTTCGGAGTCCATGTTGCCATGTTTACCTGTTGAGAAGACACTAACGCACTTGCAAGCTTGTGAACAAAGCGTTTGTAAAAGTTTGGAGCTTGCAGGTGTGTCGTAGCATTAGGATCTGGCCACAGCACGGCACGGTGTCTTAAACCTGAAACGGCACGTTGCCGCGTCGTGTACACATATGGTTGAGAGGATGCATGATACGTTGCTGGGTCATACCACTACAATATGTTTAGCCGCTACGTCGTCAAAAAATTCGCGAAAGACAGTACCGCCCAGTAGGTATTATCTTTTTATTTCCTTTTTTTCTCATGCTTCTTTGTAACAGTAACAAGAGCAGAATACGTATTTTGAGATAAATGTCGGGTAAAATACTAATCGAGAAATTTTTAAAACCACATGACCGGTACTACCGTAGGATTGACATCGCGCACACAATGATTATGTTACGCGTTGTTTACAAGATATATTCTTTAGCAGAAGAAACTCAAGATTGAACGTAAAATATAAAAAAAAAACACTAAATGTCGAACATCACTGCAGATAAACAGCGATAGGTAGCTGATCAACACAAAAAAGTGGAATAAGTAAATAGGTTAGTAAAAAGTTTGCGTGAATTGTCATTAAGGTCGTTTTATTTATTTGAAATTAAAAATTATCGTTGTGATAAACATGTGCTTTTAGGTATGATCCGCAGTGGCCAAGATTCAGCGACTTTCTCAAAAATATCTCGAAGTGTTCTGTAAAGCACCGCAAATCGCGGGGCAATCCCTATTTTTGTAAAAAGGACGCTAGAAAGGCGAAACTGAAATTGCGAGATTTAGAGGAATCGAGCAGGAATCGAGGCATAGTACTGATTTTGCAGTGTGTGCACACGATACGTTTTATAAGAGTTACTAAAAAGCTTCTTCTTATGATAGTGGGTTACGCCACTTTGAGGCTCCATAATTTGTCGTTTTTAGGGTTCCGTACCTCAAAAGGAAAAAACGGAACCCTTATAGGATCACTTTGTTGTCCGTCTGTCCGTCCGTCCGTCTGTCAAGACCGTTTTTCTCAGGAACGCGTGGAGGTATCAAACTGAAATTCATACCTTATACTCAGGTCTACTGTCCCTTGGAGCTATGAAAAAATCAAACTTCTAAGCCAAAGCAATCAAAAGATACAGCCATTTATGCCGCAAATTTTCGAAACTCGCACGGGAATCAAAACCTACAGGGTACTTCCCGTGAACTTAGAATCTTGAAATTTGGTACGAAGTAACGTCTTATAGTACAGATAAAGCAAAAATTGCGAAAACCGTAAATTTTTAGTTACATCATAAAATAAAAAATATTTTTGAATATTTTTGTACGGAACCCTCGGTACGCGAGTCCGACTCGCACTTGGCCGGTTTTTTATTTTTATAATCATGTTTGTTTCTTAGGTTTCCACGCACATCACTCATTAAAGAAAAAACAAGTTTCAATGGGTTAGATGCATTGATTTTATTTATTTACTGTCGTTTCGCAGGCTTTGCAGGGTTCTGACGACGCATTCCTGCAAGGGCTACGAAACGTCAATAAATAAACAAAATCAGTGCAACGAAACCGTTGAAACTTGTTTTATTTTTAAAATCATGTACGTCATATTAATCAGGTGCACTGAAACCATTTTGAAGTTCTGTTTGCTTCTTGGGATTTTTGTACCTGCGCGAAGTTTACGCGTTAGTGCTTGATCGCGACGCCCCACAATTTCACCTTAGTAAATCACATTAATTCGCCATTGATCGTCATGTATCATTATACAGTGGTGGTCACATAATTAAAGACACTCCCTAATTGACCACAAATAACTTACTTATGGTACTAAAATTGGTATTTAATCTAATGTATTTGTTATTAAACTATACAACATAAACTATATAAAACATATAACTGCATTCTGTTTTTCTTTGTTTTGCCGCGTATTTTCATGAAACGTCGATATTATATATAAAACATATTTTTCTAATTGAAATTAATACGTTTTAAACCCAGCAATATGGGAAAAACCAAGAGTTGCGATTCGTCCACTAGGAAGATTATTTTCAAATTTCTTAATAAAGGTTGATCATACAGAAAAATAGCAAACCACTTGAACTGTTCTAAGGACATGGTTATGAATGCTGTAAAACATTTCAAGAAGTTTAACACGACCGAAAACATACCAAGAAAACCGATAACAAGAAAAACTACTCTGCGGGAAGACTCTAAGATAGTGTTGTTGGCAAAAAAAGATCCGTTCAAGGGATCAGAACTGATACGTTCGGAGTTGTTTGCTGTAGGAGGGTCGAAGGCTCGAAGGATGTGTCTGCAAGAACAATTAGACGGAGACTATGTGAGGCAAACTTGTACGGAAGAGTGTCTCGGAAGGTGCCACTTTTGAAAAAGCAAAATGTTAAGGCAAGATTAGCATTTGCTAAAAAATATTTACACTGGACTGAACGACTATGGAAACATGTACTTTTCTCTGATGTAACAAAAACTAATATGATTAATTCTGACAGAAAACAAAATATGTTAGACGTCCCCCAAATAAAGAAATGGATCTCATAACACAAACCTTACAGTGCTTACTTTGGGGGTAGGCTAGTTGGTGTGAGTGTTGAATTTTTTTTTATTTATTTAGTTAAACATGGGGGCAGAAATATCAAAGTTTGGGGCTGTTTCTCAGGACTTGGTGTTGGACCTGTCAGGAAAATAGAAGGCAACATGGATAAATTTCAGTACAAGAATATTTTAGAACAAGCCACGCTGCCCTATGCCGAGCAAAGGACATTGCTCGTTCCCCATACATTGAATGCCCTAGAACGCCCAGCAATGAGAAAATGCTAGTTGTGTTCGGAATCATTCATAAACTCTAAATAAGCATTTGTTGAGATACGGACAACTTGAGGAACCGTGGCCTACTACATAATGTATTAGATTTTGAGGTTATAATTATTATACTTAATCATAAAAGATGGACACTTTATTTATTCTGAATAGATTTAGTGTTTACCTCAAGTAAGCACTTAAATAATATGCATTAAATGAACATAAAATGCAATTAATAATAAAAATAATAAATGCTTATATTCATATTGATTTATGAGTGTTGTCAGTTGGTACCTATGATACCTGTAGTAAGTAATGATAGATTTCTTTTCAAATGAAATGTTCAGTCTTTCCATTTACCTGTTCCTACAGTTATCGGTAATTAGATATGTACCTGGTTATCATTATGATTTTCATAAAAATAAACAGATATTACATGGGATGGGAGTATAAACTATCTTTAGATAATTTCAGAAATAATCTTTTCATAAATATAATAGAAATACTAGTAATAAGTATTATTAACTAAGGTACCTAGTTCTATTTTTATGTTGATAAATACCTATGGTCGCCTATATTGCATTACTAAGGTAAACAATCTTGGCACAACTTTTTAACAGAATCACCCATTTAATAATTAAATATTAACGAAGCCAATAAACTATTAAAATAAATCGTTATTATAGACTGAAACCTATTGAATCCAGTTATCAGTTGATTTTTAATGCTGTATTTTCAATAAAAAGGAGTGCCTAGTTGGATGAACAGACTGTAGTATCTAGTAAAAGAACTTTTAATTTTTAAACAGATTGTCCGTTTACTATGATTAATTGCTAATAAGTTAAAAAAATAATAGAAAAATAATAGTGAAGGACATTCTTTTGGGCATGCTAGGGCCGATTTCGTCGATGTCCTTTACTGGTAATTGGGACTTCCCAACATGATAATGATCCGAAACACACTGCAAAAGTAATAAAAGACTTTTTAAGGAACCCGTCTGTGACAGTTTTGGATTGGCCCCCAGTACAGTCCTGATTTAAATATATTTAATAGAAAATTTGTGGTACCAGGTGAAGAAGACAGTGGCGACAAAACGGACATCACACATCGATCAACTTTACACAGCTTTTAGAGAAGCTTGGAAGCAAATTCCGGTGGAAGCTTCAAAAATTAATCGCTTCCATGCCCGAGGGATGTCGTGCTGTCATTTCTGCCAAAGGACATGCGACCAAATATTGATACGCACTGGAAAGTTTTATAAATGTGTTAGGAATATTGTGTAATAAATATAATTTCAATAATAACAATATTTTTGTCTATTTCTTCTAAGCAAATCGAGTGTCTTTAATTAGCTGGCCAGCTATAAATAAATTAAATAAGTTTTACGTTCCCATAGTGAGCAGTGTCTAAACTACTAACGAACACAAGTATTTTTTGTCCCACATTGTAAGAATACAACGTCGTTTATAGTTTAATAACAATTACACTACATTAAATACCAATTTTAGCTAATGATAGTACCATAAGTAAGTTTTTTGTGGTTAATTAGGGGGTGTTTTTAATTATGTGACCGCCACTGTATCGCCGCACCGCCTTTCTATTACAGTTCGCGCTAGTTATCGAAGATTTTAAATATTTCAACGAACCATGTACCTACTCGGTCTTTGTTTAAACATCATACTCACCATAGTGGGTCTACCAGATATTGTTCTGACATACATTTTCTATTAATCTTATTTTCTATCTATCTATCTTCTAACATATATATAAATGAAAATGAATCGCCCAAATGTATGTACGCGCATAACTTCTGTAGACTGCACAAAATTTGTTATTTTTTGAAGTGAAACGTCTTTACGCATGCTTGACTTAGGGGGTAAGCTGGCGAATGCGTTACGCGTTACGAAAAGTGTGTTCGGGCGAGGCGAACGTGAGCTGAATGGGGGATATAAGCAAGAGAAATCAGTGCGCGCGCACATTTCCTTTTCTCTTTTTCTTATGGCTATTTAATGAAATATGTATATGTACATACATGTATATATTGTACGCACACATATATATATACAGATGGAGCTAAAGAAGTTTCACTTCAGTCGTGTGGTCATAAGCACACTCGTTTCTTTTTGTGTTCGTTGTTGTCAGGACAATGTTTGTATACTTAAAAGTTTTTTTTCTATCCTCTTTTTATCTAATTACCGGACGTGTTACATTTCTTTAGTCTGCGAGTGTATACATATGATAAGTATATCAGAAATTTCAAAAATATTCACGAAAAAACAAACAAATAAGGCGGTACGAAGTTCGCCTGGTCAGTTAGTAAGGTAATACATAAAGAAATACTGGAACCATCAACTCGAACCTACACATGAAAATATTTAATTATATCGATCCAACTTTTTCAATGGAATCGGTGACATACACACAGACACACATATACTGCAAAATTATACATAAAGATATAGAAAAACCGCTGCATCCCTTGTTAGGGGAGACTAAAATCATAACGTACCTATTAAATTATAACTACTTACTTAAAGTGAAAGTTGTTTTAGATATTAATTTCAGAAAGCTACAACATCTAAGAGTACATTTTTTTAGATTTAGGGAATTTTGGAGAATATAATGCAATATTGACTCAAACCTTAATTCAATAGGCCGCAGGGACGCTGTAATATTGGAAATGTAAGAAAAACATAGAATGTGCCAGCATCAATACTGATTTAATGAATATAGGCTCAATGGGCAGGACAAAAATTGGAAACAATAGGGACGATGACGGGGTAAATTAAATGAAAATTTGTTTAGTCCGTCGGTTAGATGATAAAAAAATAACAGACACATATTTGTTTCTTTTGTCAATCAACCAAAAACTAACAAAGTTAAATTGCATCAAAGGTCGGAGAGGGGTCTCTTAACGTCCCTTCTAAGTAAAAATTGTACAAAGACGTGACGTCATGTGACACTTGAAATTAATACATCTCGGTAATGTTTTGATTATATGAATAAAGAAAAGAAAACTTTTTTAACAAAAGTAAAAACCGACTTCATAAAATACAAAACCACTAAAAATTAAGAAAAAATACATTTTATTTACTTAAGTCTAAAGTACATTTAAATTCAAATTAATATTTGGTGTCGGTGCCATTCCAACACCCAATAGGTAGCAAACGGAAACTCAGATCTATTAGACATGCATGGCACCGACTCCAAATTATAATTTGACTTTAAAGGTACTTTAGACTTTAGTAACGAACTCTCGCAACTGGAATCCAATATCTGATGGGGTATATTAATTTGATGCACCTTGTAAAAGAAAAAATTGCGTGAATAGGTGATCAAATTATTACAACAACAAGAATATTTGAGCTTATATCAGTCGAGTATAGAAGCTTTATGTATGTGTTCTCCTAATGCTTGACGTAACAAGTTCGTATTAGGGAGATGGCATGGCAGGCATAAGCGTGAACTAACGACATCACGTCCTCGGCAGTTTCAGATCAGTTGCTACTAAATTGGGAGTGCCGTTACTCTTATCATACATATGACTCGTTCTACGTTCGTTAACGATTCAACTTTAAAGATAAAACGCTGTATGGTTAATAATGCTGAATGCGTTTTATTTCATCGGAGTTCATCGGCTTACCCTAACAAACGAACTTAATACGTTCGCAAAGTCCTTTCAATCGGTTGTTTTCAGAGGGCTTCTGTTTCGCATTTGTCCATTATGTGATTCGACGAGTTTATTAGGTTGATGTATTTTATTTCAATTAAAAGAATAAATCTTATTAGAAGATAGAATCATCATTATCAGCCAAATAATGTCACTACTAGGGCATATGTCTTCCACATGGATGGAATAGGAGAAGAAAGAATATAAGAACAAATAGTAAAGATATTTTGCAATAAAAAAACATCCTTATCTAAAGAAAAATTTCCTAAAAGTAATTCCGCTCGGTCTAGAGAGATTTTTTCCTAGTATTATCTTATTTTGGATAGAAAATATATTAAATAAATTAATAATATTGAATAAAAATATCTATTCTAAAAATAAAAATCTATTTAATTTTATATTTTCTCGTCGGGGACTTACGTAGGATGATAGAGCACAGAGTACCTTATTAGATGATAGAGTTAAGTGCGAAGAAAGTTTAATAACGTAATATGTATGATGAAGTATAGCGTAAGTAAGCTAGTTAAATTAGCAAAATATCGGCGTATCGTTATATTCGTGATATGATGGCCAATTTATTTATACAATCGAACTTCGACATAATATTATTATATCGATAAAAATAAGTTTTCTATATGATAATTTATTTTTAGAAATCAGACGATTTATAGACGAACGTTATACAGAATGTCATCTGGAATGCAAAATACCTATTGCATTGTCAAAGCAATAAATAACGTTCGAAAGGTACTTTGAACGATCCACGGAGCTCCATAAGATGATCGCGTTGTCAAAAACAATGTTGGCACGCTCGTCGCCTCTGATCACTGTTTTCATATTTATAATATTTATCCACATGTTTCTAGTTTCTATATAGACACAACGTGTTTTAGTTACTTACAAGTGCTAATTACATATGGACAAATAACTTAAATTCACTAGTGATTTTAATTGAATATTTTGATTTATTTAATTTTTCAAATTAAAACTGAACTTAATTGACTTTTTCTAGTTATATTTTCTTTAGATTTAATTGACTGTGTTAACTATCCTTTTCCAGTCCTTTTATTATTTTATTGTAATTATTAATTATTTGCATGCAATTAAAAAATATTTTTAATGATGCTAAAGAAGTATAACTTCTCACGCGCGTACATAAGTTACACGCATCCATTTTTTTTTATTTTCTAGTGCCAACGGCTGTCATTCAAGAGAATTATGAAATAAAAAATACTTACTCAAAGAATGCGGTTGCTTTTTTCTTAAATCGCGAGACTGCATTCTAAAAACAGATGTAGAATAGAAACAAAAGGAACCACATTCTTTGAGTTTGAATCTTTTACTTTATATTTATTTAATAATTCTCTTGAATGCCAGCCGTTGGCACTAGATAATAAATAAGCAGAAAGGATGGCAACGCTGCGGCCAGTAACTATCTACTA